>CM044562.2:12472571-13672571 GCA_024416835.2 Perccottus glenii | reverse complement strand
CAATATTTATGACCAGAATATGTGTAAAATATTAACATATTAATATATTAAGTTCTGGTAACCCTCTCATTCCTAAACATGAAATGATCTCTATGTATTGTTGTTGTTCAGAGGAGGACCACAGTGACCGCTTCAGCTTTATATACATCAGCACACACCCATAAGGCCCATTCTGCAGCATGAGGAAATAAAAGAGTGGCAAGTGAATGGTATGTTGCTGCTTCTGTATTTATGGCAGCTTATTTTGACCCTGGGTGGTCCCTTCTGTAAGACCTTGGGAGTCATTAATCATCAGTACGGAGTCGGATGTCAGGTGTGTGCAGAGGAAAAAGTACCTACTGTAAAAAAAAAAGAAACAGCAAATCAGGCCAGTGTACATTTTAAAAGGTTTTTCTTGCATACCACTGGATATACTAATCAGCTGGGCCAGTAGTGGGCTATAAGAATGTCAGGATTATGACCAGTTAATTGTTTCCAGAGTGCTGCTATATCTCACAGGCCGTACATATACGTATGCGCTGTAAGGTTACAGGACTCCTGCAGAATTCTCTGTCATGTAAGTCCAAAAGGCCAGACAATACTTTTAGATAAAGCCACCCATAATACATATAAGGCTAAAATAAGATCTAACGAAGATTTTAGAGACAGGAGTAAAGTGAAGAGAGATTCAAGATAGAGATTCAATCAAGATAGACTTTATTGGTCCCCAAGGAGAAACTAGTCTCCAAGACTTTCAGGAAATGTGACCAAAACATTGACGGGACCAGTTTTGAAGCACTTGGTGAAGGATGGCAAGATATGGAGCTATATTTAGCTCATTATCTTTGTAACTGAAAAACAAAAATGTTAAACTAAAGGTTTACATTTTAGTGTTGAACTTTGAAAAACACAAAAATGTATTACAAAAGTTGATTTACAAATATATTATTTTTATGGTCAAAATATTTTTTTACTGTTTCAAATATTATTTTACATAGAAACTGAGGCATTCTTCAATATATGAAGATGAAAGTTGTTCCAATTTAACAATTATTCCAAAGTCATTTGTTTAAAATGTAGAATCATCATGATCAACACAAGATTAACTAAAATATGTTTAATTCCAAGATGAGACTGAACCTTTTAAAAACAGTCTTAAGACCAACACTAGTCTCTCTTTGATACAACTAACTGCGTGTGCAATAAACCTTTGCTAAAGGCTCCCTTCAAAACGCATGACATACTAACAATAATGAAACACACAAAGAGAGCTGCACTCAGCTGATAAGCTCATCATTACCATCTTTTCAGCACTTGACTTTTTTTCTCTTTCTCTTGCTGACAGACTAGTCTAGACTGGGAAGTTCTGACATGGAAACGATCTTTCACAAACATAGATAGACAACCAAGCATTTGACTTTCGCTGTAGTCTTAAAAAAACTTTTTTCAGTTAAGAAAAGCAAGAGAGTAATTTCCTTTACAGCAGAGGAAACAGAATCAGAAACCTTAATGCGTAGATTAAAACAAATAAAGTGATCTGCATGAGTTCTGAGATTTCAGCAGCATGTATTACTATGAAACTAAACACTCAAGTGTTTTCAATAGTCACATTATACTTCACCAACCAGACTGCCCAATTTCCCCAAAACTACATTACTACATTACATACTAATATAGCAAAGTTATTAAATTTTTATTAAAGGTGTAGCCTAATAAGACCATGCAGACACATGGCTGCCCTGTCTCACCTGGTTTCCTAAGTCGTTCTGTGAATGTGTCCTGACCTTGACCCCGACAGGAACCTCCTCCTTAAACAGCTGCTTCCATGTGTTCAACACCCCACTGTCCACAGGCCAAACGCGCTGTAGTCACGTTACAATTTTTAACATAAAATTCATATTTATATTCTTTATTTCTACATCCCTTTAACGGTCTGATAAACGTATCTGGGAAAGCAGTTCATACAAACTCAACTGACTTAGAAAGACTTTTAGGATGATTAAATGGTGGAAGACATCATGTTTGTCTTTGATCATTCAGCCAGTATAAATAGACAACAGCACCATTTTAGAAGTGAAAGCTTTAACCATGGTGATGGAGGGGCTGTTTGAGCCACAACACAACCTTTAGGGAAACATTACTTTCAACATTCTGTTATTTCTTTCTAAAATTAAATAAGGACCTAATCCTTTGAAGACAAGTCATGTGTGGATAAAATGCAAGTGTCTGCCTCCTGCCTTCGCCAGTGAACCACAGTTTATGTCACTTTCACAACACGACAGGAGAAAGTGCTAACTTAGTCATGATGGTAGAAATTTGATGTTTTTTTCCGCCTTTTCCCTGTTTTGTGTTTTCTGTCTAGCCGTTCCTCAGAAGCTTGCAGATGTGTAACTATGTGAGAGAAAACAAGGCAGCAGGCCTCCAGCTTTGGTTTGCATGGAAAAACGTGCCAGAAAAACAGACATCTGAACTATACAAACACCATTACAAAAAGCAGTGCAAAGACCACCCACTGTGGTGGCAACAGAACAACCCAGGCACAAACCCATTTTGGGGATTATGGCACTACCAGATTATGAGCACAGCCTGCATGGATTTAGCAGTGTCAGAGACATATGTGTCTGTCAAGGTCAGGAGAGGTAAAAGTGACTGTGAAAGGTCTCAGTCATCCAGGTCATCCTGAAGAAAAGGTATACAGATAAATGCACTTGATGATCCAAACTTGTTGAACTGAGTGTGAATGAGTTAGTGTCACCAACAAGAGAATCACAGCAGTACCATAAGGATCTATGGCACTCATCAGTGACATGCTATTGTGCTGATGAAATAACATTAACTCAATTGCTTATTTTTTTATTTTGACAACTGTGCAAAATTCCTAGTCCTATAGTATAAAGTATAATGACACTGCTGATTTGAAGGGTAGTAATGGCCACATGACCCATTAGCACAGAGGCTTAATGTGGTGTATGTCTTGCTCTATCTGATTGCACACCTTTAGGTTTTTGTTTGTGTTGAGATGTCAGCTCTGACATGTTCAGGATGTCCACATTTTCTCTAATAGATTTCCTGCTTTGACTGGCTTCTAGCAGCAGGCATTTCTTTGTTTCCTGAAACAGATGAACAAACATTATTGTTGGCGGTAGGACCAGAGGTAAGTAAGTGACATTTAACGTTGCACTAGTACTGGGCTGTAAAATGTAAACAACCTGAAGAATGTTTAAACATATTAATCAAATAATCTTTTTAAGATACGGTCAGTATTGTTAAAAACACAATCCAGGTTTATATTTGGCTTAATGCATTTTACTTTATCAACAGTTAAAGCTCTACTACCTGATTTTCTTTTTGCTGTCCTGGGAATGGTTTTAGACTTTATTCTCAGCCTGTGTATCATGTTTTTTTCACTTTTGTATGTCGTTTCATTTCTTTGTTCTCAGCCGGGCCCAGGATGTCAGTCTTCTATATATTTCTTCCTTGTTGATATTAACAGTGAACCCTCAACCCAACTAGGAGCTGTGGCTCCCTCCAAAACCATTCACATGGAACTGGTTAGGAAGACATTCCTTCCATGGAGAGAATGTCTGGCACAAGCGCCTGTAATACAGAAATCATAAAGTGGAGGTCCAGCCTCTAATCACATCCTGTGGCACTCTCACCCACTCCGACTGCCTTTCCTCCTTCCTCTTCCTCTGCACCTCTCAAAAAGTTAATAAAGAGGGAAGGGTGGCTGGCACTAAAACCCTTTGCTAATAATGTTTTCTTATAGCAGATTGTGGCCTTTTTGTACACCAGTGCCTACTACAGAGATGTGTTTTAACTTGTGGCCTACAGATAAATTAGTGAGTGTCCACTCAATGCATGTATAATGTAGCAAGCTATTTTGTTGATAGCCAATGAAGCGTTAAGTCTGTTTACTATTTGACCAAGATCTGGTGTCAAACAACACACATTATAGTTACCAGAGAAAACACCATTTATCTGGTGACATTGGTGACCTCTTGTTTGATTGATGCTTTAATAAACACTTACAGTATATGTTGCATCTGTACAGCCCATCAGCTCAAAAGATGGAGGTTTTCTTAATTTTACAGATCATGTTACTCATGTTTACTTTCACTACTGTTTAGGCTCTGAGTAAGTCTTCACACATCTGCCTCACCTTGTTACCCTTGCTATAATGATTATGTCGATGGTGGATGGCAGATGAGCTCAATGCTGTTCTAAATTTAAATCCAGTACAGCATTGTGACTTTATTCTATTATTATTGTGTCAAAGTGTTCTCTTGGTAAACATATTTGTCCTCCTCACAACATTCTTGACTAAATTTTACCCCCTCTCATCTGTCTCTTCACAGGGCCATCTTGAATTCTCAGAGCACATAGGAACGTAGAGTAATCTGTCTAGGCCAGTGTGCTGGCCTGTGCATAGGCTCACATTGGGGCCGGTCTAATCACCTTTCGGATCAGCACTGAGAACAGAGAAGGCTGTACCTTTTATCCCAAACCAAAATCAACAAGGCAGGATTCCTGGGAAGCATTGCAGACATTCTTGAAAGCAAAAACGACCAGTTAAAAGAAGAACCATTATCCCCCTTGCCAAAATTTAAAAGAAGTTAAAAGTGCATGGTATGAACAATCAACTTGTCTTGTTTTTTGGTGTGTGTCATTCTGAATGTTGTCACCTAAGTTCATATGTACATAGCAAGGAAACCACTTCTACTGCCCTGTAAATGTTTTGTGATAAACGTCTTTACGAGGTGCGGTTTTAGCAGATGGAGCCCTCTGCCAAAAGGACCCTCTTTTTGAAGATAGATCTCTATGAGCTAAACTATCACAAAACATTTGAAAATGGATGCTATCTAAACATACACATTCACAATTATTATTATAATTTGGATAATTTAGCTGATAGCACATCAGTTATTCACTTTTTAAAAGATGCTACAGTGAGTTTATGACTGAGCCTGGTTTGATTTGGAGTTGTCTCAAAGCAGATCTACTGCAGATTGGAGGACTGTTTGTACAGATACGGTAATGAGAACAAAACTGGACACAGGCTTATTCTGGACAGATTATAGATGTCTAGCAAAAACTGCTTCACACTGTTTTGTTTCTACATATTTTCTTGCAGTGGTAGGTGTCAGGGATTTTGTTTCCAAAATCATCAGAAGCCAATGTTAAAGTTGCCCCGCTCTATTCATTTATTGACCACAGTATGACAGACTTCAGAAGGTTGGAATATCCCTTAACTTGTGAGCAGTTGACTTATTATAACGTAGTCTAAAAAGATTACATGTATTTTCTTGTTCTGTTGGGTTATGCTGGTGGACCTTTGGGTCAAAGTCTGAGCACCTGGACTAGTATGAATCCACATTAGTTATGTACAGGCTCACGTTTGCCAATGTCTTTTTTATTATGAATGTGCTGTACAATGAGTCTATAAGTGAATTTAGCCTGGTACTAGTGGTAAAGAGAGACTGGTGACTGCAGAAAAGTAGGTTTGGATGTATTCTGGTCTGGGATGTCAGTGAAGAATTAGCGAATAACTTGGCTTGTTTCTTTGTGGTCTGAACAGCATGGGCTGAATGTTGAAGCCAGAGCCCACAATGTCTAGCCTGGAAGGTTCTCTCATTAGAGGCTGGAGAGAACAACCTCCTGGGAACTCAAACATGGGAGCGCTGTGAAGGCTCACTCTCAATGCAATTTCAGGTAAACATTATGTACCGTTGTCTTTTGATTTGATTTTTTTCAGCTTGTCTTTTGTCTCTCTGCGCCATGTGCCAGCAGTTTGTGATATAGCTTGTAAATATCCTACCAAGGCTGTCTTTGTTGAAAAAGCGAGAGCATGTTCAAATAAACATAAGCTAAGTCTCTACGCTGCCAGAATGTCCCCTTTGAAGGAGTGCAAAAGCATGCCAGTGTTTTTTGTTAAAAGTCACTTTTATAGTTTTTTAGAAGCTAAGCCTTGCGACTGGCAAAAGGATAACAAATAAAGAAAGGAGGGAGACTGGCTGGAGGAGAAAAAAGGAAAGGGTAAATTTCCAAAGTTAGGTCCTTAGAGCACCAATCTTCAGACATCTGCAGTGAGTCCTTACAACTTTTAATGTTCCCCTCAACGTGGAGGAAAAAAAAAATATTCAAACCTGTGTACTCAGCCGGAAACCATAAATGCTTAGGGGCTTTAACAAGAGCCATGCACTTGTAATTACAATAATCAAAAAGCCATAGACATGCACGTGTACAAGCAATGCAAGCTACAACATATTTTTTGATGCTTTGGAGGTTTGGTTTGACATCTGTATGTGTGTGTATACATGGGCCAAAGGCCAAAGCAGAAGGCCAAAAAGGGTCCTGTGCACAGACATAAAATATTTATATATTATTATTATTTAATTTTTTATTATTATCCCTTTGCTATCCCTGTGGAGAAATTCCTTGTCGGCAGCTACCACCAGGGGACGCCCAGCATGTTTTGATGGGGGAAACTGGAGTAACCGGAGGAAACCCACCCAAGGCCATGTCCGACCGGGTCAAACCTTCCTGTGCAAACACTTTAAATTAACTTTAGATTAAAAAATCTCACAAAACCTGGGGCTCTCTATTTGCCTATTTTATAGTCTATTACAGTTACAGTGCTACATGTCTATTAATTTATACAACATCTAATAAAATAAAATACCCCAAATTTTCTTCCTTCACGGTTACCAACCATTTACCACTACAACATATTAATAATATATTATAGCACCTTCAGTTTAGAGCCAACCTTAAACTTCTTGGTCTGAGTTCAACGTCAGACAGATGCAATCTTGCAGTTATCTCCACCTCTTTAAACTAACGTTTTACTTTACTTCCTTTTTCTTGATTTGTTTTCTTATTTTGTGCTGCTTCTCTGTGTGAGCAGGCATAGGCAGAGCCATAATAGACACTCTTTATGAATAATTGGTCATTACTTTCCAATGAGAGTGTCCCTAACTGAACACTTTGCACTGTGAGAGCCAAAGCTTTTTAGAAGAAAAGGTTAAAGCAAAGGCATCTGGATCTGAACTTATATCTCTAGAGGGTGACCTGAAACTAACTCTGATAGGACCAGGCTGTTCTGGTCTCATAGTCGTTAGCTATGAAAGTGTAACTCCTGATGGGAGAGCAGTTTGCTCAGGTGAGTTTTTAGTTTCACTGTTCCATTCAAAGCTTCTTAGATATGAAAGCATGGGGCAAGATATTACGTGAGTGAGGCACTCTACCACACTATCATTATGATTTAAAAAAAGATAGAAAAAATAGAACACTTGACCCTAGCAGAGTGATATTTGTAAAAAAAAAAAATACACTGTTCTACTGTGTCAGAAGACATGTCCTATCTTCCAAATTTGCCATCTTAAACGTCTTTACTTGTAAAGATTGCGCAGCTGCCTGTGCACAGAGAGGAATCTGTGCACTCTCCTGGCTAAAGGATAAGCAGGGTTGCTTTAAGCTAAACATCTCAGATATGACTCTTTCTGGGTGCTTAAACAATTGCAAAGCATCAACCTTTCAGAAAAGCACGTCAGTATGACTTGCATTAAAACAACAGTCAGTCAAATATGTAAAAGCTTTGACATACAGTATATGTGGAGTGCAACAGGTGTTTGAGAGAGGCAGTTGGAGCAACAGTCTATATAATTATACATGTGGGGCCTTTAAAGTGCACCACTATTTATTTGAACATAGGCATGTGGCTTGGTGTGTGTTTGTCAGACATGTAGACGGACCTGGGACCTGCATGTGTGATTTTTGTAGCCACTTCAAAGTCAAAGGTGGGCGCAAACTACTATAACATATGACAACACTGTATGTCTAGTCAGCAGTTTGTTAGGCTGCTTCTCCCTAACCTCAGATTCCTAATTATGTTTCATGAAATAACATTGGGTTAGGTGTACCACTAGTACTTCTGTTGTTTTCACTCACATCAATCCCCTTAGACTTTAGAACAAATATTCAGTCTAAGCAAAGTCTACTTCATTCAGCTCAGTATGAGTAAAGTGAAAGTTAGTCACTTTTTCCTGTATCCCAAATGTTACTTATTATTTCACTGACTTTCCAAAGATGGGGAAACATAAAAGAACCAATGTAAATCAGCATTAGGTAGTGCTGTGGTAGATTCTCTTCATTGAAACCTACTTTTTAATAGAGCAAATTGAGTTAGTGTTGTCTTAATGAACTTGCCAGTCAGTTATTCTAAAAACTCACTGTAATCCAAGACTAACAATCTTATGAAGTGGTTAGAGAAGAAAAATTCTTGTTCTGTGTGTAGCTCAACACCTGTAACCATAGGGACACATTGCTTGACAGAACTCATAAGTTTCTACAAAAAAGATTCCTGCCTGGTCGTGAGCCCAAAAACTAATCAAATCTAACTTAGTGTAGTGCTTGTGTAGGAGGTCAAATCAAGGGGCAATCCTGCTCTGATCCCATTTAGACAAGAGGATTTGTGAGAACAGAAGAAGGTGACTGGCATCTGGACACCATGGAAAGCTTTCCCCACACACTGTAAATACACCTTCATGGACACAATTAACAACACACAGATAGTAAGGCACGTGTTGGTGACTTGAGAGTTAATATATCCCAACATGCACTTAAAACACTGCCCACGGAAATCAACTTACTTGTCTGTATAATTTTTCTTGATTTTGAAAGACATTTAAAAAAATCTGAGTGCCGATAAAAAAGTTTGTTTATCCATATACATATAGATATGAATTAAAAGAGCTCTAAAAAGCTTTCATGCTTTAACTACTTCAGATCTGATGAAAGGATTTGCATGCACTAAGTAACTATTAAACAGCGAAGTGCATTTTCCCGCTTTTCTCTTGGTGTCCTGCCTGGAGCTGATGAGGTATACTGCATTCAATGAAAAGAAATGTGTATATCACAAGCTTGTGTAAGATCTGTATGGGCTCAATAGCTCATTTACATTGTGTTCATGTTCACTCGTGTTCATGTGGGGGAAAGAGAAATGGCCACAGAAAAGGTAATGCGCCTTTGTTACTCAAAGCACAGTTTCCCGCTCGTTCTTGCAGACTCAGGCCGTGGGCAGCAGGAAGAAGTAGTGGGCCAGCTAATCATTTGCGGAATGTGGTGTGGATATAAGATAGGCCCAGATTGGGAATGCACAGAGCCAGAGGAATGGTAATTACTGTGGAAATCAAACACCATCAATTGTGAGGTTTTTCAACATTTCACAGTGTCCCTCTCCGTTCCCCTCCCCAAGCCCCTTCTCCGCAGCTCCAACTCAAACGACCCTCGCTGCCACTCCCTCAGGCCTCAGCCTTGCTTCTTTCTTATTTTTCCACTCTCTTCAACTCTGCTCCTTTTTTCACTTCCTTTACCATGCTACTATTTATTTTTTCTTTCATTTTTCATCACTTACTTTACTGTTTCCTAATTTTTGGAGTCTGAAGTTATGTTCCTTGTCACTCATTTGTACACACACGCACAAACACATGAGACAAATGACCTTCATCACTCTGTCTGGAATGCAAAAACTCTAAAGAGCAGCACCCAACACATTATATAATCTCACTCAAAATACCTCACCTTATCTGCAGTCAGTGGTCTACTCTATAGCTCTCTGTATTCTACATACATGCTGAAATGTATGTAGTTTATACAGATTATCACCCTAAAAAAAACATGTCCGTTGTGTTTCATCACTTCAACAAGCAAACAGCACTATCAAAATAAGCCTACAATATAATGAGGATATGTTTTGAAGTCCAAAACAATCATTGCAATCAAGATTTAATGGCAGCAGCGTTGGATTAAAAGAAAACACTTCCTGTTTGTGAGTGTTCTTATCAGAAACTCCAGTCTGTGTTCAATGACAGAAAGGGAGAGACAAGGCAATACTGACAGGTACCAGAAAAGAACATTTTTGTGGTGTTATTGAAATCGTACACGTTTCTTGCTTAAGAAGTTCCCCTACACCAAAAATCACACAAAAGAGAAGACATTATGTTGTTTAAATTCACCAAGAACCTTTCTTTTTAAGTATCCCATATCATTTCTCACAAGAGCTTTTCTTAAAGGTTATCTAGTATGCCTTTTTATTTTTGGGGGGGTTCATTAGCTTTATTTCTTTGGGTCGTAAAGGTAGAAAAGGTCTACAAAGTCTTAAAAAGAAAGCCGGAGCTGGTGGTGGCTCAGTCTCCTCCACAGAACTGTACATTCACTGTCACCTCTGACAGATTGTCTTTGGGCTGTGCTTCATGTTTTTCTTATAAATTAAATATTGTGACACTGTTATATTACAACCTACTCATGAGATAGATGTGTCAATGCTAATTATAATTGTTTGAGCTGAAATAATGCCATTTATGTGCATTAAAAAGACGTTAGGACCTCATATATCTTTCAGGGTCATTTCTTAGATAAAATGCCCAACACTCATATTGTTACGAGAAGACACACAAAAAAGATGTTTAAAATCAAACAGAAGAAAACACTGCCTGAAGGACTGTTCAGCTGCATCACAGATGTGAAAAGGATTGACAAAGTGCACAACACACGTGCTCATATTAACATGCTCATGTTGACTTTGGGAAGTGTAAAAGTGTAAAATGTTCCCCCAAAATAGCTGCGGGCCAGGAAGTGAGAGCAAGAGGAAATTGGAATAAAGATGATCACATAGTGTCTGAACTGCAGCTCATATTACTGAGCTAATACTGAACACAGTAACAGGAAGGTGGTGTGAAAACTGCGCGTAATTAAGGGTAATCAGTGCAGTCTGCTCTAATGATTGCTGCTATGCCATTTGGACATAATTTATATGCTAAACGTACCAGTTTCAAGGCCTAGCAACCACATTGTGACTATTTCCTTGACGCCTTATCTGCTTTGTCTTTATGTTGCTCACTGCTGAACTGCAATAGGCTGGAAGCTCCAGATCAGATTTAGCACCAGCTGAGCTGCTTCTTGTTTACCCTAAAATGAATAGAACAAGTTCTGAATGTGACCTCTTTTCTAATCTTTCAATATCTAGGGGAAAAAAATCAAAGCTTGGTGACTTTTTTATTGAACTCTATAGTTGGAAGCATTGTGTTGTAGAACTTTTTCCCTTCCTGGTAATCTTTGTTAGTGAACACACTGGTGGATAGACATTTTCACATGCTTTTTAGCTTACCTTAGAATTAAATTAAACTACCAGAGAGACAATGGGCTCCATGTTTATATAAGGGACCAGTGGCTATTCCAAAACATTTTATTCAGACATTCTTACATTACCCAGGAGCTAAGGCGGAGATAGAGAAGGGTGTTTGATCTTATTATCCAGATTGAAGAGACAGCGCTGGCCAGATTCAGCGAGTATCATCCTCATACTGTTTAGACATGCCAAAACGTGACTAACACAGCTAATTGTGGTTGAGTGTGCAGTAGGGTCTGGTTGCTATTATGTTTTTATTTATTTATTTTTAAATTTTGTGATAAAATGCTTTCCTTACTCTCATCTGGTTACCACCAATATTAATGTCAATGTTATTTATTTTATCCAGACAGAGCAATTTCACAAGAATGATATTTTTCTCAACCTTGTTATGGATCAAAATAAACCTTTAGGATATTCCCATAACAACAGTAAAATTGTTTGAATGTGCCATCTTGGAGCTTTGTGGGAACAGACAATCACACAGATATAATCACCCGAAAGATTCTACGCTAGTCTGTTTCCCATCTCAAACCTCAATGAATCCCATCCTCAGCAGTGTACAGGAACACACACAACATGCCCCGAGATGGTAACACTTGTGTTCACTCGCTGCAAAATTTCTGGACCACAAAAAACATTGGAAGGATCAAAGAAAATGAACAACATATTGAGTAATTTCTATTTTGCAATTGTTTTCATTGTTTAGTTTATTAAACAGACTAACTCTTAAAGGAATTAGCAGACATCTGTGACTGAATTTACAACCAGTAACCCTTCTTTTCTGACACTACACAATTAAACAGTTACGAATAAAAGCAATGTCCAAGGATTTAATGCAGAAAGCATTAAATAAGGATTTTATTTGGACATTTAATGACAGCAAAATGACGAGTTGCCATTTGCTCTTGCAGCTTTATTCTTTACTTTTCTCTGTACACGGCAAACATGTTAGCTGTAATGTTCACTCATACTGTATGTGCTTGTTTGAAATCTGGTCTTGGCTGGAGCGGTGTGTTTCCAGTGTGGGTTGTGGGGATCAAAATGGAAACATATTGAACCTTCAGTTCAGATCCAGCTTTCTTTTAGTTGTGTACATTCTTCCGCACAGTGAGCACTGCTGATTCAGAGAGTTGCATAACAAAGTTGTGAAATCTGTCTCTGCAAAATACCCATGAACGCCTCAGTAAAAATGCAGAAGAATGGTCTTTATGTGGACTACAGGGCAAAGCAATTTAGCTAACATCAGTAAGAGAGTTTACAGAACCTAATTTAAGTAAAAGCTTTATAACATCTGTTAAAGTTGAAGATGTTTGTTGCTCATACTTTTCTCATATATTGTATCAGACAAATCAAACTCTTTTTATATGTGTAGACATGATGTCAGAAAAACAAAATGGTGTTAGACTGATTTCATTTATGGCCCTTACGGCAAGAATCACAGAGGATATAAGATTAGGTCTATGTGTGTTTTTGGTCAGAAATCTGCACGAAAAACAGCAACAACAAGGCCTTGAAATCAGTCTCTAATTGAATGTGCATAGCTAAATGTAACAGAACTTTTCCCTACTTTTTTAGTCATTACTAACACAACACAACTAACACTCTTTTTCAGTGATTTTCAGAACTGTTTTGTGTAAATTTCAATGAGTCCAATTCTTCCAGTTCTAAAGCTTAATCCATCTTCTTTTCTTAATAAAGTCAATAGCTTTTTAGCCAGATTCAAATGTGTCTAAAAAGTCTCTTTAGGTAAATTACAAAACCAGGCACAGAAGTCCAACATTCTTATTTTTAATGGTCTTTGGCAGCTGAAAACAGCAACAGAGGTTACCACAGCTGTGCTCTGCATGGTTCACAATTTGGGAAACCAATTTGATAAAACAGATCCAAGATGGGGTTGAGATCCAGTGGACATGCAACCTGGACTAGCTCAACCAATAGTTCAAACTATTGGGGACTGAGAAGAAAAACAAAGGGATGTAAAACCAAGGAAGAGTAAAGAAAATTGATCCCTTGCAGTAACAAAAAAAAGTCTCTCTCTGTGTTTTTCATTCCTTACCTTTGACCCGACTCCTTCGTCCTCCGCCCTTCAGTCATAGACCTTACCAATATACCACTTTCTATATCGAGCAAAGGACTGCCAACTGCAATACCCAATCAATGTTGAACAACTATTTACAAAAGTTCAATCTCAAAGCTTTACCACAGATAATTCCCATCAATAATACAGAACATAGTCTGCTCCACAGTACCATCTGAGAGGGCTCCGTTGAAGGTGTTTGCAAAAGTACTTAAAATTAATATCTGGTCAGAGCAGGGCCATGTTGTTTAAGTTTGTAACAATAAAATCGCATTCAATCTTCAAACCTGAAACACGCCCAGAGCTGTCTGTGCTGCCACATCATTGGACACAACAAGACGGTTAGACCATGCTTCAGAGCATGAATACTTTTCTTGGCACAGGTCAAGTTTGTAAACTCAAGCAGTAAATGGTGAAAAGATTTTTTTAAAAAGCAAACCAGGTGATGGTTCAAAGAACATTGCCAGCGCAGTCAAATTCAGCATTGTGCTTTGTCCAATACACGTCAGAACCTTTTGGATTCAAGTTGGTAAATTGCGTCAGGCTCTTTCCAAGTAAGTACCAAATTTGTAAAATGGAAACATTAGATTGAGTTTTCCAACTCATTTATAATTTTAGTCCGTGCATACCTTGTACACAGCTATGTTGAGAGGCACTTAATATTGACTCCACCTTGAAATGGCTCCCAACCGTCTTTCCTGGCCGATTCAAATCCAGTCTCCAGTACACTTCGTGCTTTTCTTGTTTGTTTTTTTTTTTGTATTTTGCTTTTAGTCTTGGAACCATTCCATATATTTCAGTAAATGACCGTACAAACATTACCATCACATTTTTCCTTTACTAGAAACATTTAGTGGTGGAAAATCAAAGTGGTCACACTCAATCACCAGGCCCAATGACATCATATGCCAGCGATATTGCTAAATAATTCTGCCAACAATCCAGCAAGTGTAAAACCTTGGTGGGTAGGTAGGTTGCCACTAGGTAACATTTTTTGGAGGTTGTGTAGTGACAAGTATGTTTTTAAAGACCCACCCCTACACCCCATTTTAAATTGTAAAATGGAAGCAGACCATGCAGCACCAGGGCTGGGTGTGCCTCCTCATAGACACCCTTTAGGCATTGGGCGTTCAACTCAGATAAAGCATTTATCCTTATGGTAGCTGTTAGATTATTACTTAGAGAAGCTTGTTTATGATTAAAGATCCAGTTAACAAATCATTATAAACATATTTTAAAGGTCACCCACAGATTTTGATGAAAGACAAAATTTACAAAAAAAAAAAAAACAATGCTTTAAAGGTCATGTAATGTGAAGTTTAGATTTTATGTTATCATCCGGATGAGGTGACTAAACTTTTGCCAGGTAGGTCTGCCAGTTTTATAATTTTGAAATGGTGAGAAAGTCACTTGGATAAAACATATTTATTGTTCCAAGCCATCCGGGGTATATATATATAAGTGTGTGTGTGTGTGTGTGTGTGTGTGTGTGTGTGTGTGTGTGTGTGTGTGTGTGTGTGTGTGTGTGTGTGTGTGTGTGTGTGTGTGTGTGTGTATTATGTCCATAGGGACCAAGACTATCCAATTCATGGACTCCATAGATAATATGACTATCATACGATACTGGCCAAAAGCTAACCTTGAGCACAGGCCCTGAGTCCACACAGTTTTTGACTTTCTTGCCTCTATGTGTCTCTTGTAGATGGCCACAGAGTGTGTTTTGTCTTGGCTCTATTTACAGTAGCTTCAACCAGCACTGGGCCCTAACTGGGCGCCTAATTGGAACAAGGTGTATGTGTTACAAGGCGTTTTCCACCATGAATGAGTAAAAATCACATTGGGACGCTTTATGGAAATGTGTCATGATAAACAGTGGCCCACTTCATGTGGAACTTGACTTAAGTGGACAGTGTTCATTGAAAGATGCTTGACACTTACATTGTTTTGCTTCAGCTCTATAGTTGTGTCAAACTCAAAGTGGTAAGGGGCCCCCAAAGTAAATAAGAAAGATAGTGATTGGGTAGTTTTTGTTACATTTTACAGTGTTTGAATGTAACGTTTCTTCTGGATTTAAGTCTTTCTCAGTTTGTTTTGACCGTTCATTTTCTCCTTTTTTGTCCCATGTCACGCATAATTTTGTGAATTCACTTCAATTTCATTTTGTGCCACTTTGCCCTCATTTTAAGCCCCATTTTGGCCCCTTCAAAATAGTTACTTTTGTTTAGCGTAATTTAGTCAATTTTAGAGTTACATACCTTTTAAATCTTTTTAAATTTAAATTAAAGTCCCAAAAATATAACCTGACTAATGTATCGGTAGCCGTTTTTATTTTTTCAAAAGGAGGACAGTCTGTTCCATTTTTCACAGCGAATCCCAATCACAAGCCATTTGTCTGCAGCAGGGTGTGGTTTGCTGGCTACGTCATACACAAGTAACTCTGCCCACACAGGAAGTCCAAAACAGCATGGCGGACGCTGCTACCGAAAGGCCATATATTTCTGCTCTCGCCTCAGTTTTGAATAACCAGTAAAAGTATAAAACCGCTCTGTTGTTCGCTCTACTGCTGGCCATGTTTACTAGCAGCACTCATGTGGCTTCCTTGTTGATAACCTGCCGTTTATTGTCACCTTGACCTTTTGGCGTCATGTCAGGTGTTTCTCTGATTGGTTAACATTCCTCTTGTAAACCTCCCCCTTGAAATTGGTGATCAGAGTATTCATGACACATGCTTCCTTTTTATCAGGTTGACCTTTTTTGGTGTTCCATGAACAGTGGCTGCAGGGTTATTTAAAAAGAAGAAAGAAAAGGCAAGACAGAAGAGTGTACTGTGAGAAAATAAAACACAATGTGAAACTGGTAGCCGGAAGGGCCAGGGTTTGGACCAGGAATTCTTTGCTTGGCACAGGTCAAGATGAATTTTCTTGAATTTGTAAACTAACAAATCTCGCGAGAATCCAGCTGCAGCACAAGGTTATAAAAACTCATCAGATAAAGGAAACTGGAACCAGAGCAAGCCCCCAGCCAAAAGGCCCCCAGAGAAAAGAAATGAGACATTTCATGTCTCTGTGTCATCCAACAGACTGAAAAGCCAAAGTAGTCGGTTCACTGACAACACAAAAAGACCTGGACTAGATCTGGACAGTTTTCTTTGTTGACGGGAATGTCTTGTGATGCAGTTGATTGGGGTCAACTGGATGAGATCCATGGTGTGTTGGACTACATTGTCTACTTCCTATCCTTCCAGCCAAACCAAGCTAAGCACCTACTGTAGAAACTGTCCTAGAAACGTCTGTTAATTTGAAAAAGATTGATAAAAATTTCTGAATCCGATTATGAACAGAGCAGGTTTTAGGGGTTTGCATTTCCTTCTGCTGTTAGTCAAAGCTTCACTGAAAAGCAATAGCTCAGTTCAAAGTAAAATATAGAAACAAACACAAAATAAAATATGGTTATACCATATACAGTATATTGGGGGCGCAGTGGCTCAGTGGTAGAGTGATCGTCCTTCAATCAAAAGGTAGGTGGTTTGATTCCCGTTCTCCCTACAGTTCATACTGTTGTTGTGTCCTTGGGCAAGACACTTAACCCTCCTTGCCTGTGTGAATGTTTAAAAATGTGTAAGAATGTATTTGGTGATGGTAAGAGAGTCCATAGGCATGGAATGGCTGCCACGTCTCTGTCAGTCTGCCCCAGGACAGCTGTGGCTACAGATGTAGCATACCACCACCAGTGTGTGACTGTGGAGTGAATGAAAAATTGATATGTAAACCGTCTTTGCATCCCTGGAAAAGCGCTTTATAAAATTGATATTTAATTTAAATTAATATAATTATACGGTTAGAGTTAAATATAGCTTAGCTACTGTCAGTTTTTACCAGGTCTCCCCTTGTTGTACATTTCTGTTTGTTGCAAAGAAGAGGATGTCAGTGACTGATTAATATTAATTCAGCTGATATAGACAGTGATAGCTGTTCAAATACAAAGCTATTAGATTTTTTTAATCATAAGTAAACGTTTAGTTTTTTTCTATTTAATTCTAAATAGTCAGGAAAGTGCACTTGGGGATTAGGACTTACAAGGATTAGCAAGAATGCCACCAACACTAAAACTTCCATCTTTTCCAAGGAGTCCAAAAGCTTTTTGAAATGTTAAACTGTTTTTAAGGTAGTGGTACAGGAAACAGTAACAAAAATACCAAGGATCACTGGTCAGTTCCAGGCTGTGTGCTGAGCTTTATTGTTGCAGCGTGCCTTTTACCATTTGTTTCCCATGAAGGCCACATGGAAACATTTAGCTAACTTAAAGCATATCAGTGCAGATCTATAACATTTGCTACTTGTTTTAAAAATCTGACCTAATAAGTCTGCAATATGTATGTGTACAACATATTTAAACTTAATTGAAACAATCACAATTCCTATAAAACAAGAAACTCAGTACACACTGACTGCATCTTTGGATGATCTCAGGTCAAGTTATTATCACCTGCACGTCACATGCAAAATTTGTAAAGGTAAGGCCTTGTTGTGGATATCTATTTTTACATTGTCACTCAAATTTCTGAATTAGTTCACTTGTCTCTTGTGATTAATTAGATGTGTTAATCACAAAATAAACACTTTGTATGAAAGGCTGGCAGAAAGTAGATAGCAACCTCTGGTGGTCACTTGAAAAATGGACATGTCCAGATACTGGGAAGATAACCATAGATTTTATTTCAACGCAACAAAAAGGTGGTTTAAACAAGTTTGTAGCACATGTATATTGGCCCAGCCCTCAGAACAAACATAAAAAATTGGTTTCAAATAAAATTAAGCAAACTTCCCCTTAAGCTTTTAATTTCAGTAATATAATAATCTGCTAGGGTCCAGTGTATTGGCCTATTTCTGCACCCTCTATTTAAGTGCCATAAAGCATGTCACGTGAGGAATGATAGATTGTAGGTTTCTATCCGGCTGAGGGTACTGTATCAGTGAGATAGGCATAATTCTACCAATTATCAAAATGATTTCGAGAATATATATTTTAGGGCTAAAAGTTACACAGTACCCCTTTAAGTAAACGGAACAAAGCAAGACAAATGTGCAGTATTAATTTTATAAAGACAATATCGCAAACAAGAGCTGTCATGTCAACATTAAAGCACATATAGTTTTACCACACAGACATTTTATATGTTACTATATGTTTAAACAGAAAGAAAAAAAAAAGAGCTTTAACACATGTTCTTCATTCTCCACCAGAAATTTACATCTGATGGTGACTTGATCCTCCTTAGTGTTTCCTCAGGATTTATTAGTCACAGTAATTTGCTAAAAATCTTCTTATAGTTACAGGAATTGTGTTTTTATCCCCATCACTCATCTCCTGCTGGAAGGTTCTCTTCAATTCTCTTAATGAACCTCATTCGAATTTCTGTCACATTGTCCCCTCTCAGAGTGTCCTGGGCAAATCTAACATCTACAGCCATCTGAACCTAGAACGGAAATATATATTTTTTCCATTTATTAAGTTAATACATCAAATAAAAGAAGAAAAAACAAGTGTTGGATGAGCTTACCATCTCCAGAGCGCCTCTGAGGATCCCACACAGTAGGTTTGAGTAGACCAGTGTGTTGTGGTTATCAGGCAACTCCACAAAGTCGACCAGAGGGTTGTTTTCTAGGATGAGAGAGAATTCATCTCCTGCTGGGCTCCAGTTAGTCACACTCGGAGTTACTCCCAGGTACATTTTAAACGCAACCTGCAAACACCAATTCATTTAATGAAGATGTGAAATTTCTTTGGAAGTTTTCAAATTGTCTTTTTTTTTTTAAATAAATCTAGTCCTTTTAAGATATTATGGGATTAGGAAACACAGAAAGTGTCAGAGGGAAAGGTGGGTCTATGTTTTAGTTGAAATCTAAACGCCACATGGACCACAAAACAGGAAGAGTGTGACAAGATGCAACACACTTATATTACGGGACTTGAGCTTGCCGAGGGCTAAAATAGTGAAGTCTGTTGAAATAAAGCAAAGAGCAAACATGGAGCAATGAGGAGGAAAGATTTCTTAGTGTTTAGTGTGAGTTCATGTTGAGTTAATGAGACAAACTCATAAAACAAGCCCAATTGTTTTGGTTCCTTCACAAAGTTAACGTCAGTCCAATCCGATTGATCCTTCATCCACACACTCATTCTGTGTTTCTCTTAAGAATGCCATTGTGGAGGAGGAACCAACACAAACTAGATCAGAAGCAGACTACAAGTGTAAATATACCAATAGTGAACTAAATGCTAAAATAAGTATGTTTGTCCAGTCTTTTGTCTTCTGCCATTTTGCCTGTTTTGAGTATTTTTCAATTTTGCTCTGATTAACAATATTTTTCTACTCACCTTAGCAATGACATCAGCTGTTTCCCGGAAATCCTGACACCTGCCAATACTGGAGCGAGCCAAAAAGTCCTCAATTAACCGTACTCCAATGTTATAACCCCTAAGGAAAATAGACATGGGTGAAGCATGCTGTGGTTGAACGGTAATGAGATAAAATACACAGCAATACTCTTGGCGGCGTACACTGGAAAAATACAAGACCAATATATGGTGACTTTAGCTGAGGCATTGATAGCTAGGGAGTTAATGTAATACAGTAACTGTGAAAGAGTTAGAGTAAAAAATACAATAATAGTAATAATAATAGTTGCTGTCCTAGTGACCTTATGAGAGTAAAAAGTATACTTACATTTTATCTAATTGTTTATTGACTTCCTCATCGTTCTCGTAGTCTTTACAAAGCTGAGTGACTAAGGCCCCATATGTCAAAGTGAACAACTCAGAATTCTGCAAGAACAAGTACCTGTCTTTGAATTACATGAGCAAAACCAGAAAGCAGGTTACAAATAAACAAGACAATGGTGTGGTTGTTTTCAAAGATTTGCAGGTATTAAATTAAATACATTAGCCATTTCTTCAGTCTTTTGAATGAATCTTAAAGCATCCACTAGCCTAAATGTAGTACTATCATTACATTTAGGTGCTACTATAAAAAAGATTATCTTATTAATGTGACTAGTTCGTATGAGAAGGGTTATGCTATTGACTAGCTTTATTAAGAGGTAATTATTTCTGTATCACAAACCAATAAATGTCATAAATAGCACGCACTTGTGATTAAATACAGTGCTCCTATCTCGTTTATAAATCCAGTGTATAGCTAGCGACTGTTATCATTAGCATTACCATTCTAGCATGCTATATATCGTTAAAGGCTTTCTTAAAGTAACTTCCTACCATCTTCTTGTTGTCTGTAGTTCGGTTGGATTGCCTGGACATTGTGAACAGTGTTACAAGCTTACTACACAGGTGAAAATTTCAAAATAATCCTTGGTTTATTTGGTTGTTGCAGAATCTTATTTCCGCAATTGCCAGTGCTAAGAAGGTTAGCGAGTGTCAAGCAAACTACAGTTACCAACGAGCTTCCGGTCAGCGCCAGAAAAACATAAAAACATTTAAGGCAATTAATATAGGAAGTTATTATACATTTATTCGTTATCCCTAAATACGTGTATTATTTTATTATAGGTAGGTATATAAACTATTATTGCTCTGAATTACATTTGTCATCCCTGGACTTATGCCAAGAGGTTTGTTTTGAAGGGACTGAGACTTTTACCGGTGCTGCACTGCTGACAGGAGTCTTTCTTTGAGGAGATTGCACGCTGTGACAGTAACTGTCGTGGGATTAATAATCTGTATACAGGTCAATTCATACTATTGCTTTGGCAATTAACTGATTCTATCATGATTTCCAAAATATGTTTGCTGACAAACAGTGTTTAGTGCCTGTGGCTTCGAGGAAAACGCCTTGTTTCGTGTTTGTGAGGTTGGTTTTGGATCAAGATCACAGCTTGATATCTCCTTTTTTTAAAGAAACTCTGGTTGACCTTCGCCGGTGTTTTCTTGGTTGTTTATCTGTTACCTGTGATCACCCCCTGGTGGTGTGGCAGGGTAACTCCATGTATCCGTATTAATTTGAAATTGGTAAAAAAAAAAAAAAATAAAGAAAAGAACACTCTTATTAATATTAAATTATCATCTAATCTATGTACTGTTTTGGGTAGTTATTTTAAATAAGGGTGGTGACTCAGATGGAGGCATGTCTGTGAGCGTCCTGAGGGCAGTGAGAGGCTGGAATGAGTTGTTGAACACAGGGAGAGAGAGGTAAAAGAGAGATGCGCTATTTAAAAGTCGACATTTTGAATCACGTTTGCCTTCACGTTACACCTGGATCAGACACTTGCTCCCTGAGAAACCCGCGCTGGTTGGTAGAAGGGAGTCGTCCCATCTTGATGTGAGGAACAACACAACACACTCCGCTTTGTGGCGAGGTGAAGAGGACCGCAGCGGCTCACTCCTTTATTTAAAAAGCATCTACAGACTGGTTTCACGTAGCCGACTCGAGTGGCGGAGGTGAAAGACTAGTGCAATAATGTCTGGCAAATCTGTGAAAGACATTGACCGATACCAATCTGTCCTCAACTCCCTCTTGGCGCTGGAGGAGAATAAATACTGCGCGGACTGTGAATCCAAAGGTAAAGTGCTTATTTCTAAAAATATAGTATGCTATTGTGGTGGTTAGTGTGGGCTGCTGCCCACCCATCACCTTGAAGGTTTCTTTCTCATCCAGGCTGCTACGGGAGAATATATTCATCGTCTCTCAACCAATAGGCTACTGTACCCTGATACAGAGCAGAGTATGGGGCTCATGTAATGGCTACACCTGTCGAGCTTGAGGAGCGGTAGGGTATGAGTTCATTCATTGACGTATGCATGAATGCACGGGAAAAGAGTGCATGTATAATTATTAAAATGCCAAGCCTACATTGTACCCCAGTGTGAAACTCTCACTGACACCTGCCCAGATTGTGACACAGTGTAGACACTCTGTTCTTACTGAGTAGGTGCAGACATGGACAGTGAAAAGACCAACCTTTTGTCTGTGTCTAAAGAAGAACACATCTGGGCTATGTGTAGACCGTGAAGAGGGTTATATCTATTTTTTGTTTATTTATTTATTCTTTATTTATCTAAAATGACTGCCGAGATACAAGCTTTAAGCTCTCTCAATAATTAGCCCTGTTTAGGCTCTCCAGAATCCTTGGAAATGCTGGGTACTCTTTAGTGGCATCTCAATTAGGCCTTGAACTTTGTCATCAGCTGGCAGCAAAACCCGTTCTGCTTTACTGGTGTGTAAACACTGTTTTTGGACAAATAAAGTCCATATTGCACATGGTTCTTTTACTCACCAAAAAGACAATATTTGACTATTTTGTTTTTAGAAATGCACAAACATTGAACGCATGATATTGCCCACCATTATACAAACACAATTTAACCATAACTGTAAAATACAACCATTGCACAGCCTGTATTGTATTGTAGCCCGTGTGTGTAGGTGCCAAGAATAATAATAACTGTTACAAAGTTGTGGTCCCTTGGGATCCAGATAAACTGAAAAAGGGAAGACATTTTATGAGCTGTATTCAAACTGTTGACCTTTACCCTCCACATTATAATCAGCTGAGGCACAAAGTGGGCTGGTATCAGATTTATTGAGCTCACTTTGATAGTTTAACTTCTCCACAACAGTGTTGCAGCGTGACATGATCTCTGACTTTACCATCTTTCTTTTGACATACGTTTTACTTAAGAATGTGTGAGCAGATGGATGTGCAGTGCAGCCAGGTCTAATCACTGCTGATGGGATTAGTGGCCAAGAGAAGAAAATAGCCCCAATGCACATGCACCACAGTAAACGGTAAACTACTGCTATCACCCAAAGCATTACAAATGACTTCTCTATACAGTTTAGCATTTGACATTTTAGGTATGAATCTATCTTGATAATAGTGTCAAACATTAAACAAACCAATCACTTTTCCTAACACATTTGTGGAACTGGGTGTGAGTCAGGTGTATTATCCATTCACCATATCTACTTTTTGGTTTTATTCTCAGGTCGTGCATATGTACACACTTGCAATAATAGCTTCCCTTCTGTGTTTTCCCTGTGGTAATTGTGTTTATGTGCAGTGGTTGTCATGGAGACATCACCTGGCTACACAATCACCATAACCCAAAGCCTTTCCTTGAGTCAAGAGCAGTCAGAGAAGCAGCAAGTGATTGCTTGTTTGTGTCCCACGGCGCATAACAATAAATGACTACACAGCCTTTTATGGGAAAACAATCCACACTGTATCATGAAGAGTCATATATTAACTTGTGTATATGTATAACAATATACTTTACTAATAATGCTATTGTACTAACAAGCTTAAAACATAGCATCTTCCCTCCTTTTTGCATTTTCTACAGTGTTTTTTTGGGTCTGTTTTTTAACTACAGAGTCTAGGGGGAACCAATTGAAGAACAAAGAGACACTAGTGTTTATATACTAAATTATAAGAAACGGTCCATCTGCTAATCCCTATCTGGGGCTGGGTCACTGGATAGCTCCAGGCCTCTTCTATGTCTAGTTCCCTACAGCTCACGATGGCTGAATATGAATATAACATAAAACACTGTAGGGTGAGAGCTTATAAATGGCATGAGCTCTGAGACCTAAACATGTGTCCTTGTGGAAAATAGGTTAATGAGCTTCATGCTTGTGCCATTGTTCAAGTAAGTTGCCAGATATTGCTTGTAGTATTAATAGAAATACAGAATAAATTTAAGAAAAAGAGTCAAAAGTAGAGATACAAGCTTTGTGCTGAACATTAGCAATTTTTAAAGTCTGGTTTAGACCAAACTATAAGAACAAGATTTATAGAAGACACAGCAGCCTTCAGCAAAAAGGGTGGGTCCAGAAAATAAGGGTGTAGTGTTCAAACTGTGCAGCAGAAATCTCTTTCAACAGGGGAAGGAGCTGAAAGAGAAAGATAAGAAATGTCTTCCTCTTTCTAGTGTTTCTTAATTGCTAGTGTCAACATTTAGTCAGAAGGATTTGTGTAAAATTCTAATATTGTTGTTAGCCAACATAACAAAGGCAGCTGCAAACATGTGTGTGAACTCCTTTTTGAATGCAAAGAACAGCCAAGAGTATGTCGGGGTCCTAAGATAGAGTTTCCCTCTAGTGGCGCAACAGTGCATTAGCATGGGCAAGGTTAAGGCAAGGGCTCATGAAGATTAGCTGAGCTTTAGAAACTGAAGATCTGACCTCCAGCCAGCGAGGATGTATTCCCAGAGGTCTGGCTAAAAAACACTGCAACACTTTCAGGCATTGCTATAGTTTTAATCTTTAACACATTATGGTCCTCAGAAGTATATTTTAAGTTATGGTCTGCCTAAAAAAGCAAATGTAAAAGTTATTGACTTACATAATTGTATCACTGCCATACTATATTCACAATAAAACATTTTAAGTTGGTGTCTTGGTTAAGGTATCGATGACACACATGGTGTTAGGTGAAATGTATTGTTGAACTAGTGCTTTTTATCGTTTGATTTTGCTTGTACGTATAGTCCAGCTATTGCATACCCTTTATATCATTTATACCAGGATATGGCCTTGCTACATTACATGAGCCCCTTACTTAACTGTAAATTACAATAAATGTCTGATTTTGCCTACAACTTTATTTCTTTGTTGACTTCATTGTAATTTGTGAATATGCAACTACTATATGTTTACTCTGTGCTAGGTCCGCGATGGGCATCGTGGAACTTGGGTGTCTTTATTTGCATTCGATGTGCCGGGATACATCGAAACCTGGGGGTTCACATCTCCAAAGTGAAATCTGTGAATCTGGACCAATGGACGGAGGAACAAGTTCAGGTGAGTGATTGTGCACACACCACCACAATTTTAGCACTATATTCCTAATTATTTTTATCCAAAAACCACTTCTTTCTTCCATTTAAAAAAAGGAAAAGGAGTATCCTTGGATGCTTCTAAGTTAATGTAGAAACACAAATGCAACTTAACTACTCAATTTAAAAATGAGGCCAGCTTTCTTTTTAGTATTACCAAATTAGAACAGGACAGCTATATTTTATTTGACAGGCTAACAGTGTGGAATACATTATTCCCTAGTGTGTTCAGGAGATCGGAAATGCCAAGGCCAAGCGTCTCTATGAGGCTTTTCTTCCCGAGTGCTTCCAGCGCCCAGAGACTGACCAGTCGGCAGAGTCTTTTATCAGAGACAAGTATGACAAGAAGAAGTACATGGATAAAGTCATTGACATACAAATGCTCAGGGTAAGTCAATGTTAAATAGTTCTGTCTAACTGATCAAAAGGAAATGAGTGTTTATATATAGATTTTTTTTTTGTTTCTTTGGTACAGAAAGAAAAAAGCTGTGATAATATACCAAAGGAGCCAGTGGTGTTTGAGAAGATGAAACTGGTATGTCTATTAGACTTACCAGTGACTTGTTTTCTTTTTTTTTCCTGTATCACATGTATTAAGATTATGAATTGCCTTTTTTAACGCCAGAAAAAAGACACCAGCCCAAAAACAGATTCCCAGTCTGTGACAGATCTGCTTGGATTAGGTATTCTTACACACCTACAGTTCTAACTATTAATATACTGTGTGTGTGAAACAACTTTGAAATATTGGATGAGACATGTCATGTTAAAGTCTGTAAATCTGTGTTTTAAGACGCCCCGAGTCCCTCTTTGTCAAATGGTCGAGTGTGTGCTCCAGACACTAAGAAGAGCCCAGCCATCACACACTCAGGGCTCGATCTGTTTAGCTCACTGCCAACCCCATCATCGTCCTCATCCGCCAAAACCACAGTATGGCCACACTTTCTGTTCTCCTCAACTCTTTTTTTGTCATTGTCAGATATTTCCAATTGTCGGATATTTCAGCTGTCAGTGACTTTCTCTTTTGTTCTCTGTTTCACCTACCCTCCAGCCCGTCTCCAGCTCTATGCCTCACAGCCGAGTGACCGCATCAGTGCCTGAGAACCTTAGTCTGTTTTTAGATCCCGCGCCTCGAAAAGAGGAGGGCACTGTCAAGAAGCTTTCCAAGGACTCAATTCTCTCCTTGTATGCGTCAACTCCTTCTGTGCACAACAGCATGGCCACTCATGGTGAGAGTTGCTGTATTTTACAACAAATGTGTACTATTTAACCCAAATAAATACCAAATAGTATTTTAACTGATTGTACTATTTAGTCCAATATTGATTTTTACTGTTTAATATTTCTTTAGCGTTTTTTAAATGCAAACAGGCTACGTGATTCAGGTTAAGTGACACAATAGAATCCTCTATATGTCGCAAAGCAAGGAGACCTATGTTACAGCATGAACTGTCTTTTTGAATATGAAGTTACTTAATGTTTATTTCATATCACTTAGTGGCCCTTTAACATTAAGTCATGATGAGTATAATAAATGATTATTACTGTCTGTGTCCTCTTTAGGCTTGTACATGAACCAGATGGGATACCCCGCTCAGACATATGGTTCATACAATTCTTTAGTTCAACCAAGGCAAGTGGGAGGGGGAATGATGACATCACAAATGGCTATGATGGGACAACAGCAAAGTAGCATTATAACAGCTCAACAAAACAGCATGCTGGGAGTGCAGAACAACCTGATAGGGCAGCAGAACAGCCTCGTGGGAGCCCAGGGGGTCATGCCTCAGTCAACCAACACTGCGCCATCGGCCTACATGGCAGGGATGGCCCAGGGCATGATGGGGCAGCAGCACTGTGGAATCATGGGAGCGCAGCAGCAGAATGGGATGTTGGGGCAGCAGCACATGTATGGAGCACAACAAGCGCAGCAGCTGCAGTGGAACATTGCTCAGGTGGGATTTTTTATTTATGGGTCAGTTGTTGCCAAAGCATAGTGGCTGGAAGGCTTTCAATCAATCAAGAAGTTTGTCACTTAGTAGTTGTGGCTGCGTTTTACACAATGGCTTTTTTGTTAACTTTAACTTACTTGACTCACATGTTTATTGATTGTATGTAACAAATTGAGTTTTTGATTCAACCAGGGTATATATTCAGATATAATAAGTTTTGCCCTTAAATTAAATTGAAAATGTATCTTTCAATATTTGTTTTCTGCATGTTAATATTTCAATGAGATTTTGTGCTGCCCCTTTAACGTTTGGACGGATGAAAAGGCATCTCTTTGACATGTCTTAAACATGTGTGCTTTGCATTTCAGATTACTCAGCACATGGCAGGCCTCAACATGTACCATACAAACAACGTGATGGGGTACAGTGACCAACACACGGGAGGCTCAGCAGCTCCAAGTTCGGCACACATGACCGCACATGTATGGAAGTGATATGTTCAGACAAGGAAGTGACAACAACCAAACAGCAAATGGATAAATTAACTGTGTGGTAAGACTCACCATAGGGCCATAACGGAGAGGAAAAGAATGAGGGGTGGGTAACCTCTCCTACCTCCGTCAATCAACCTGTTGACCTCTTGGTACTGCTTTTCTTGTCTTTTCACATCTATGGCCAGATTTCAATGCTTGCCTTTGATTTTTTTTAACAAGATCATTGGTTCAGAGTCCTAGGTGCGACTTCACACTGTATATTTTGCACATCCACAAACAGAATAACTTTATTGTAATTTTTCAAACTGAAGTCAAACTAAACGATGGATGCATTTGAACATATGTGGAGATTTGAGCCTTGCCGAGCTTAACTCAGTGTGTGCCTGAAGGGTGACATCTCTGTGTTTAATCTTCTACAACATGCAATATACCGATCAGATTTTGTTGAATGTTTTATTGAAAGTTTTCAGATGAACTGTGCTGCATGTTGACTAGTCTTTGTTTTTTTTTTACTCTCTGGCTTTGCATGAAAATGTCTATGCAGCAGTACTCCTTCATATTTTGCATTGCTGTAGCAGCAGCCACCATTCTAGTGTTTTATCATAAGCAATACATTTTACTGGAAGCACACTAAAATTGTATTTATTTATTTGATCTTTATCCTTATGTAAAGCACTTTTTATACCTGTGATTACAATAGACAAGAAAGCTATGCTACAAGAGGCTAAATCCACAGTTGATAATATCTAACTTCAGATTATAATCATTAATGGATTATAAATAGTTTGGCACTCAATAATATGCTTGTACACTTATTAATACATTTTTACTATTTTTGTTAAAGAGCTTCTAAATGCGTCTCACTTTAAATTTACCTGTAGATCATGTAAGATGTGCTTTTCCGTATCTAAAAGGGCTTAGTTCTTTATCTTATGTATGAAGTCCTTAAGTGAATTTGGCAAGACCAAAGAGCACTGGCTTTGTCCTGGTTTTTCAGTATTATAATATGTTTGTAATTTAAGTTAAAAGATTATTATAAATAGACTTGGCACTGCAGCTCTTTACCTCTGATCGTATCTGCTCTCACAGGACTCACACTGTGCTGCTTCCACAAGGGCCGGGCGTGTTAAACATGTAAAGGCGGTGTGTGTCAAACAATCTACCTTGTAAAATGAAGACCTCAGACCCTGTTGAATGTGTGTAAATATTTCTAACAGGTGTCAGCTGAAAGATGCATACAGTAAATGAGGTCTTTCTACTCAACTGCATGAAGAGAATGTAAATACCAATCTGACTGTGTCTCTGGAATGTGTATCTCTGAATGTCTTTCTCTTCATCGAGACCAACACTGAACATATCTTTGAATGTGTATGGCGTATTTGTGATGCTACTGTTTATAAGAAACGTTTTTTTCTCTCTGTTTGAATGTCCTCTTCTCTTGATAAGTGGCTTCTGACATCAGTAGCGTCTGTTTCTGGTCGGGTGATTATCTTTAGACATTACATACATTCACAAGACAAGAATTTCTTTTTTTTTTTTTTATTATTGCTGCAAACCAACAGGCCCTCTACAGCTCACTTCTCTTGTGTGCTTGGGGTCAACACTTTGTTTAGGTATTTGGGAAAAAAAACACCAGGTGTCAATTATGGAATGTATGTCTTTATGTACTTGGTGACCAGAATACTGTATCTGTATCATCACTGGATATTATGTTTCTTTTACAAGACAATATTAAACCCTCACTCATTGTCACCTGTGTGTTGACAATGAAGAGGAACATTGTGACATACCTGTACCACTGGAAAATATTAAAATCAATTATTATTTGGCTTATGTCTTATTGCTGTGTGTGGCTCGGTATACAAACTTAAAACACAACCCAGGAGTTGGTGATTGAAATAAACTTTATTGACTTGTGTCCAGATGTCCAAGGGCATGCAAATACAGGCTTTTGAATTCCAAAAAAATATTTTTTCTCCTCAGTTTGGTTCCATTTTCTTACAAAACTACCTGCACCTTAAGTAATCAATTCGGCAGCGTACAAACCACAAAAATACCAGTTTTACATTATCAAATACTGCACATAGAAAACATTTACAAAGCACAGGTAGAAAATTACAGCTCCTGTTCCTTTATGCCATAAACAACGCACTTGCATTAGTATGCTTTGCTTTGCCTTGTAAAACACACTAGAAACACTCTCAAATGGAAAGTTTAAAGCCAAATTTAAAAAGACAACCACAAATGCACCGACGCCAGCATTGTGACTAAACAGTTGTAAATACTGTGCCTGTCTACCTTCTGCAATTTTTGCATCAAAATTGATCATCATTTCGTGTTCAGGGGCTTTGTGCTTGGCTGGTATATTTCAAGAGAGTGTGGTCAGGCTGAGAAGACACCGGTGCCTGGAGTTTGTGCTGATGTCACAAGACATTTACAAATCAAGACAAAACTATAATCAACAACAAGCAGCTTGTAATTTAACAAAGCAACAAAGGACCGGCGGTGGTTTTGTTCATATTTGACAGCTGCTACATTAGATCAAAAGGCATGAACAACATGCCTACAGTAAGTCAGAGCTGATAAGGACAGCCTAGGGTAGCCACGCCCCCAACTACAGAGCGAGGAACAGGCCAGAAATAATGGTCCCACCAAGAGTGAGAGGCTACAGCCGAGGCTTATTGCCACCATAAATATTTCAAAGAATGGAAGGCTAGGACTATGCTACTTTAGGATACAGCATTTTGGAGAAGTAATTTGCATCTTCAAAAATTCCCATTTATCGCATGGCCATAACTCTTTTTAATATATTATAACCACCCTTTAAAATACTCAACTGAAACAAATCTTTAAAAAATGTGGTAAATATTTTATAAAGCATAAATCATCATGGTTTCAAGGTTCGGGGAGTGCAAGCCTTCTGCTGGAAACCCATAATGGTGATTTAACAGAGAGAATTCATGCTATGGGTGGAATGGAGACACAAACATTATAAGACGTACAGTACAGTTAGAGAAGGGTCTGCCTGAACCAGTGCAGGACAGCTCCCTGAAAGTCTTCAAAGAGACAGTAGCAAACAATATGACAAACCTTTATACTCAGTCCTAGTTTAAGGATTAGCAAATACATTCAGAAAACTATATACACATATATATATATTTATGTTCATACAATATTTCAAGCAAAATATATTGGTCAAAACCTTCAATTGTGTGCTACAATATTGAAACAATGTCCACACAAAATAAGGCCATTGTAAACTGAAAAAGCCCTCATGTTTGCCAAAAGTTTTGCCAACCACGCCTCTCTCAAACCTGGCTCTTAATAATTCTTTCTCCTTACAAAAATAAAACCGAGACAATTCAACAATAATTTCTGATAGCACAATAGAAGTAGCTTTAAGAATGTTGCAAATACAGTAATTAAGCAAGCATATGAGTTTACATTCCAAGTATCCTCAGCATTTCAAAGAGATGCTTTTTCATTGCGCAACTTAAGACCCGTCATTATTCTCAATGCCTCACACTCTCCTGTTTCCTCAAATAATACTGCCACTTCTTAGATAATGTGCATCATCCTCACAAACACTCATCTTTTTTTAAACATCTTTCTCATAATTTTGATATAAACACATTTCATAACTTCGATATACGAGATTGTGTCTGCCACTGTCGTACAAATAAATGCAAAATATTAACATTTAAATTGATGGAAATTTTTATACAGTCAGTTAAATGATAAAGTTGAAAAATCTCAAACGTCTCTGTTGTAGTTGACCTGGACGTTCATTGCCAAAGCTTGAGACTGTACAATACATACAGCTCATCAGGAGACACACATGGTACACTTTGAAGAAGGCAAAGTACAGCTTTCCTTTTGGTTCCTAACTCGAATCATCTGAACAGATCGCCTGCCATACACTGCACACAGAGCAACCAAGGACTTCTTTAGACAGTCTTGCTTCACGTGACACCATTAGAAGTATAGATATTTTGGGCTATTGCTATACAATATACAACAAAGGGGCACAACTTATATACACCCCAAGAAATTTGTGAATATACTATTTGTTCTTTAAATATTTAGCAAAGACAAAACATTCAATATTAAACAGGGATGTAATACAGTTTACATTACCATATGTGGACGTTCATTTTAAATTTGCATGTTCCTTCTATTTTGCCACTTCAAATATTCAAGTTTTTAAACACATGTGTGGACAAAAGTTTAATTACCATGCCAGCTGTTCACAAAAATAGATACATAAATTTACTTAAAGACACTTAAACAATATTACAGCAAGGAACTGGTCCAATATGATTGGAACATAGACCTTGGTGCTGCCTCTAAAAGTCTATTAGGTATATATAGATAATGGGAGGGTCCAAAATGACCACTGATCTCCTCCCAAATGTTCAAGAATACCAGAGATTATTCCCTTTAGTCAAAGAGTGTTAAAATGTGACATTTTGGTCTGAGATGCTGAGTTATCCCTTTTGTAGGTGTGTAATGAACCACACAGTTAATGGAAGTTAAAGTAAATATGAGTTCATAAACAAGTATTTCTTGTGACAGAGCTCAAATGGAGTCTCTAGAGTCAAATTAATGTGAAAATCCCTTAATACAAAAAAGGGGAGCAAAAATGTGCAATTAGGAATAGTTCAGTTGGCCCTCCGTCCCATAAAGTCATTAAATGTATACAACAGCAGACAAATCAATGCCAACTTTCTGTCAACACATAAACACCAAAGGTTTTTAGTTGATCTGGCACAAATAAAGTGCTTTTTGATTCTTCTTACTATACTCATAATAAATTATTAATGTTCAATTGAATGAACTGACTAGTCCTTCTGTTTTATATGCCCTTAAAACTTTCTCCATAATTAATGTTGCCATGCTGGCATTCAAATAAATCAGTGGGATGCACAATGCAATGCTACCAAACACATAACAAATTGACATAAGTTGTCAATGCTGAAGCATTCATCATTAAAATAGATTTGTGAAAAGTGCCATTTGAAACACAAACATTCAGATTGATGTTTGGACAGAAATGCTGCACAAAGACTAAAATAAAACTATTTATGTTGACACCCTGCTGGCCAGTTCAAACTGACTTGAAGTCTGATTAAAAATAAATGTGCTATATTTTATAAAAGGGTGTAAAAGTTTAAATTGGCAGGAGCTGTGTACTGTATGTGATTCTATTTTACATCGTCCTTGTTTTAACCAGAGACTGTAGCAAGGACTGTGTGAAACCTTCCAGATTAGAGCTGCTAAAGCAGGGAACATTTCCCAGAAAACTTTTGTTGCTTGCATTATAGCTGTTCTGCACAGAGAGCAGCACCAGCTCATTCTCCTGCATGTGAGCATGCATGGATGTTTTGTCATCAGAGCCTGGGTGCACTGCTTTTTTTACAATAAAAAACAGCAACAGAAAGGGGCACTATTCTGTTTTTACTCCTGTCAAGGCAAACTAAAACTAAATTATTTTTTTTAAGCACTTTAGCACTTTCAAATCTCTCTATGAGGGTTGCTTGCAAACTGGTACATACAGTAACACAAATGAGTATCTCAACTCTGCCTTGGGAAATAATACAATGACAGAGCATGTGGCTACTTCACATAACAAGTATTATGTGAAAAAATATTCAAGCAATGTTTATGATCAGATCATTTTCAGCTTATGGGTTTGGGATGTTTCATATTTTTTGCATTACATCTAAGTCACTGACTTTGCTACATATCCATATTTATACCACTACTCAACTACAATAATAGTAACAATGATGACAATTGCTTTGGTTTTAAAAAATAAAGTTTTTTTTAGTTTGGCATAGAGAGTTTATAAATTGGCATCAGGATGGCCCTGGAATAAAATCTGAAAAGTTATAATGGCAGACATGGCACCAGATGAGTCCATGTTTAGAACGGTGAAATGTTAATGCTACATTTTTTAATTAAGTGTGTCCCCTTTATGCTGGAATTGTTAGTCAAAGTCTAGACTGTGTATTGTGTGAGATGAACAAACATCTACCTTAAGTAAATGTGCAGTTCTTGATGGCAGTATATGAAATGTTTGTATGTGTATGTATCTTCCTGTGCATGCCGAACCTGCCTCACATTACAGTACATGCATGTGCATGCATGCCTGTGCATCTGCTCAGTGTTTAGGGACATGAAGGACTGGTGGCACTCTCAAGGGATGACTGAGAGAGACGTCTGGTCAGAGGTCCGATGCTGGGGTCCGCCAGAGAGGAGGTAGGGAACAGCTTATACCAGCCACTCACTGTAGCTGACAGGTCCAAGTCCTCTAGAAGGATCTGGGCCATTCCCATGAAGCACTTGTGGTCCATCCGCCCATAATCCCCCCACACAATTACCTTGGGGAAAGATAATCATATTTTATCATACGACTTTCACAAACAGGGACGTACGTTAAATTAGACCAGCTTGAAGCAATATACTGTAGATTGCAATATGCAATGTAATGTAATCTTTTAAAGAAAAAAGTAAAAAAAGTTGTTACCTGCACAACTTTGCCCTGAGGACTTTCATCAAACAACAGGGCCTGCTGGTATGTGGGGTCGAGATTCCTCTTCACGAGTTTGGTTTTCTTCTTGGCCAAGCATACTCCATTCTCCAAAAGATACACTTTTACGTAGGTTGCTACAGAGACAAAATAAAGGGAGTCATATTACCTGGTTTTGAGACAATTTGATGAAAAAAAATCGAATGTTACCTGGTAAGTTCTTAGAGCCCGGTTTTGGGGTCAGACCTCTGGCCTGAGTTACCTCCACCTCGAGCTGCCCTCCTCTGTCAACCATACCAACATAGACATCCCCTACAACAATAAAACAAAGCTACAGAAATCTTACAAAATAATAAATGTCACATGCTCGGCCATCTTTTACAGTATGCTACACATCAGTGCAACACTATGCTGCATTTCCAGTTTTTACCAGCAGAGGGAAACATAAGAGCTCAATTTGATTGTTGAATATTATTGACTAACTGAGACATTTTTATTAACAATAGATACCTAAAATATCCTTAACAAAACTGGCACTACAATTCATTCAGGGTTTTAATTCATGCCTGTTGGCTTACCCATGGAGGGTGTAGCTAATGTTTGTCGACCCACAATCTGGGCAGGGCCTAGTCCATCCAAAAAGTCACTGAACTGACTGTCTGGTCCTAGGCGTGTAGTAGGGAAGACAAACCTGAGAGAGAAAGAGACAAAGAATTCAAGACCAGCTGACCGGAGGATGGCCGTGGAGCAGATGGAGGGATACTCACGTTCCATCTGAGCTGTTGGAGTTGGTGCTGCCGTCAGTAGAATCCTTGCTCCCCTGCCGCGTCACTCGGTTCCTCATCTCCACTGCAATGCCAGTCTCTGTACTACGGCGAATGGTGCTGCGGAGCTTTTTTGTCCCATTATCTGCATACAATTAAAAAAACAAAATACAATTGAACAGGATTATAAGGATTATACTGTCTCCAAGTCACAGAGAGTAAAAGTAGCTAAATAGAGGCATAAGTAATAAGTAAAGTAGCTTATTATGAGAACCTATTATTACCATATAAGAGACTACACATTTAAATGCTGAGGTGAAGTCATTTGAAAAGAGAAGCTGTTGTTGAAGGGAATGGCTGTCTCCAAAATGCAAATGATGAGTCTGGATTTTGTAAAAGAAGCATCAGCAAAGAAAAAGGAGGAGATTGGCGTCTACACAAAGACAGGTAGAAGTACGTGCTGAGCCAAAAAAGAATAATGATGAATACCAGGGGTGAGAAAGAGACTTGAGCAGCCTTCTATTTATAATCCTAGTGTGTGTGTGTGTCTGCAGAAATACTGCACGTGTTTTTGCAACATCACATCCAGACAGACCCCATGCACTCTTGCTGCCATGACAACCCACACCCTCAGATCTAGACCCAGACAATGCCACCTGAGAAATGACACCATGGCGACCGTCTGAGCCTCCATCATTTCAAAAATACATTTAATGACATTAGGATTTTGCAATAACTCTTACCTGACAGCAGCTGACCTCTGTGTAGCATCTAAACTGCTTTATCTCGTGGTTAACTGTATGCTTTTTTATCACACTAATAATAAGACCTGTATGTGAGCAGCTGCAGTGTATACAACTATCAAGTGGCTCTCCATGTCGTCATTAAACTTGATATGAACACTTGTTACTTGTTTGTCAGCCTGCCTCTCCGCTCATGTCAGAAGAGCCCCCCACCAACCTTTCCACAGTACGAACCAGTGATCTCTTCCATCCTATTTATTCCCCTCCTCCTCATCTGCGCTTTCCCTCCATGCGTTTCCATGGCAATGCGCTCTGCATTGCACCAAGAGCAGCGGCCGGTGTGTTCGTGCACGAGCCTTTTCCCTCTCTGTCTTTGCTGCGTATGGCCTTTGCATGACTCTCACTTCTTAATCACACACTAGTCCTTTATCTCTGCACTGAACTCTCCCTCGACTTGTTCAGATTATTATCTTCAGGTCTTAATCCTTTTAAAATAGGGAACCTCTTTATTTCTTTATACATTTTAATAGACAAACCTCATTGTTGTTGTCGTTGTTCATCACAATGATAACATCACATAAGTGTTTTCAATTGATTCACCCTGAAAGAGGTCATTAGAGCTGTTCAGACATACTTACGTATAACATACATAACTCACTGAGTACAACAATAAACTTATTATACAAGTTACGGTTTATGGCACTGGAGGACATGTTGCTTTAGTCCATGAATTTAACACGGTGTCTCTCTTGATGAAATAATGCCTCAAGCTGGAAAACAATTACTGTACATACCAAACGTTAAGGAACCAGGAGATTTGAAAGGAATCTATTGAAGGATTAAGAGATTTAAGTGACATAGAAAACAATATATTATAGATGAATATTGAACAGTCGATAAAGGGTCAACTGTCACACACACACACGTGTGTGTCTGTGTGTGCTCAGTGGATCATTAAAGCCGCTCTGACATTTGGAGAGAACACTGATGAAGCCTTTCTCATTATATGCTGTAATATAGAATGCTGTTTTTAGACTCCCTGGCTGCGCTGACGTGCCTATTGGACGCATTGTGACGGTAACAATCATGCTTGCGTAGCAACAGTAACCAAGCACGGGTGTTAGGGTTAGAAAAAAGATCTGTTGTGGTATCTTGGGCCATGATGCCTTTGGACAAAAGAAGATGCAAGTTAGAGTGGAAGATAAATCTGTGTGTTTTTCTATGAACACAAAAGACCATTTTCTCTCAAATATTGTTCACAAACCTGTCCAAATCTGTGTTAGTGAGCACCTCTCTTTTCCTGAGATAATCCATCCACCTCACAGGAGTGGCATATCAAGATGCTGATTAGAGAGCATGATTATTGCACAGGTGTTCCATAGGCTGGTCATAATAAAGCCACTCTAAAATGTGCAGTTTTGTTTTTTAGAGGGAGCGTGCGCTTGGCTGACGGCAGGAATGACTAGCAGAGCTGTTGCCCGTGAATTGAATATTCATTTCTCTACCATAAGTCGTCTTCAAAGGCGTTTCAGAGAATTTGGCAGTACATCCAACTGGCCTCACAACTACAGACCACGTGTAACCACACCAGCCCAGGACCTGCACATCCAGCATCTTCATCTCCAAGATTCTCTGAGACCAGCCACCCGGACAGCTGCTGCTACAATCAGTTTTAGAAACCGTCTCAGGGAAGCTCATCTGCACTCGTCGTCCTCATCGGGTTCTCGACTTGACTGCAGTTCGTCATCGTAACCGACTTGAGTGGGCAAATGCTGATGCTGTCTGGCATTTTGGAGAGGTGTTTTCTTCACAGTGAATCACGGTTTTCACTGTACAGGGCAGATGGCAGACAGCATGTATGAATTTGTGTGGGTGAGCGGTTTGCTGATTTTGTGGATTGAGTGGCCCATGGTGGCGGTGGGGTTATGGAATGGGCAGGCGAATGATATGGACAACAAACTGGTCATCATGCTCACCGGACATGTCACCCATTGAGCATGTTTGGGGATACTGTCTGGTTTTTGGACCCCACCAATACAGTGAAACTGCACATTTTAGAGTGGCCTTTTATTGTGGCCAGTCTAAGGCACAACTGTACAATAACCATGCTCTCTAATCAGCTTCTTGATATGCCACACCTGTGAGGTGGATGGATTATCTCGGCAAAAGAGAGGTGCTCACTAACACAGATTTGGACAGGTTTGTGAACAATATTTGAGAGAAACAGGCCTTTTGTGTTCATAGAAAAAGTCTTAGATCTTTGAGTCAGCTTCTGAAAAATGGGGGCAAAAAAATAAGTGTTGGGTTTAAGTTTTTGTTCAGTGTAGATTTAGCTGCTTCATTACAATAAACAAACTATAGGTTCATTAATCATTAAATTTTCAATATAAACCCTGTTACCTTTGTGATTTTAAAACAAGATCTTCAAACAAACTTTATATTCAGTGACACATTGGTGTATTTCCTGTTGAATACTGTATGTTGTTTTTGTGCTGCCACAGAAGGAAGCATAGTGTAAACTCTAGAACCAATATGCTTCGCTGACATACTTTTTCATTTACACTGGCAAACCTGGCCCTACAACCCAATTCTTTCTTCTGTGTTGTTATCTGCACAGCTCAAATCTAAGCTTGTCCACCTGATCAATACTTCCATGAAAGTTACGAGGAAGAGGCAATAGCAGACCCTCCAGTCACTTTACGATCTGTGCTCAGACAAGCTCAGAGGATACTGGCAGATCCAGCTGATGTCCTTCATTCTGAGTTTGTCCTTTTGCCATCAGTAAGAAGTTTCCCAGCTGCAAATTCAACCACTTATTATTTTGTTTTCCATTCCATAAAAATCACTTAAAAACTTCTGGCACTGTGCAATTGATATTGCTTAATGGTATATTTTTCTGAATGTGTGCAATAGGGATGGATTTAATGTGAAGTTTTCTGTTTTGTAAATTGTGTGTCTTGTATTTGTCATGTCTGCAAGGCATTATATATGGTTGTAGCATGAGTCCAAGACAAATTTAAGGGGAGAATAAAGTATATTGTATTGTATTGTATTGTAAAGATGAAGGAAAAAACGTGGATTACTCTGGGCATTGCAACAAACCTGTTTGTCATTTAGATAAAATTTTGTTTTTTTATATTCGGTGAGTTCAAGAAATAATAATAATAAAATAATATAACTATTCATGCACATGTAAGCAGAGAGGGGAACAGTGAAATTACAGGATTAATGAAATCAGGTGTATTAACCTACATGTATTGGGAAAGGGCTCTGGTATAGATTAAGATTTGGCATATTGTACATCCATGTTTGATTATAAAACAATGACTTTGTGGATGTATAATCCTAATGCACAACAGGATGTCCATGAGTTTGTTAACACAGCACACATGCTCTATGCTCTAACTATTTATTACGAAGAGGAAAAGAGTAATCACATTCAGAGGTAATTTCCCCTTGATTAACTTGGCTAATGGGGTAATTCTAATGGTAAGACTGCCTGCCTGGTTTAATTTAACCCATTTATACATTTATCATTTTGTTTTCATTTTTGAGCTAGCGTTGCCTGTGCATCAATTTGCCTTAAAGTAAACTCTGGAGAAAGAGTTGGTGGAAATGCTTGGAAATATGCCATTATATTATTGATGAAACCCAGGTGTCCTTTGTTCTTGGTGCACTTCAGCTTATAGCATCAATAACACTTGCTTCTACATGAATTGTATCACCACATAAACACTGACAAGGTAGTGGGAGCAGGTCTGGTCTACTCTGCAGACTGTGGGATTATCCTGCTCAGGAGATAAAGCGAAGAGTGACTCACCCATTAAACCTGAGATACTGCGTGTGTTTTCTCCTTCCCACCACTTATAATAGCAGGCAGAAAATAGTACACAGACAGCACCAAAATACTCTCCACAACACAAGTCTGTTATCAGTAAGACTACACAAAATACCAGAAAAGATTACATTGTTTGTTTCCCGCTGGAAAATCTCTATTGAGGCCAGTGACCATCAACATGTCAGCTGCTGATTAGAAACACACACGAGTTTAGAGAGAGCTGTGAGCTGGACTATAACTGGCTGTGATGTAGAGCTGACAATAGGCTTACTGGCTTGTATCACTAGCCAAACTTGTTCTTGGCCTACTTTACAAGATAAGTGAAGGGCAGCAACACATTTTGTGAGGTTCACAAAGAGAAGGGTCCTGCATGTTTCTATAAAAGACTGTCAGAAAAGGATGTTGGAGTTTGTGACACAGTGTTGTAAAGCTGGAGCTAACACTGTGAAGTTATCTATCATAAAGATAACATAAATGGCAAATGCTACAACTGTATACTGAAAACATAAAGCCAGAAAGGGACTTGGGAGTCATGACTTTAAGGAATGAATCATACCATAAGTGTTTTTTCTTGTAATACCATCACCAAGAGGACAGTGGTTTGGACTGATACAGAGTGTAATAATGTTTTGAATTAAGTCAGTGAACGTCACACTGATGCTACTGAAGGATTAGCCTCCAGGAATCTGTCACCAAGTTCACAGAACAAGAGTGTCTTGGACATAAGCTCACCTTCAGGGGCTCGCCAGTTAAAGCTACACACAACACCTCAGATAAACACAATACTCATGTTTTCACAAGTTTACTTTGAAACCTAGAACAAATGCTGAGCTGTGGTAGAAAGGCTAAATCTAATATTGTGTTGATCCTGAACTCAGGGAACTATTTTTGACTGTGAGACGGCCATCATTAAAAAAATAATTATAGCTACACATAAAGTAAATCCCAAAAACTGCTTAACTTAAACTAGTACACATGTATTAATTACTATCTTTTTATTATCATTTTGTATATCAACCATCCATCTTTGTTGTTATAATCAATTAATACTGATGTTTCAATAAAGGCTTTTACTGATCTTTATGACATTTGGTTATTTACTGTGTACATCAAGACCAGGTCACACAGACAAAATGTATCATTTTATAAAGGGGTTTAGTTGGTGAACAAAAAGTCAAACAGCAAATAGTACCCTATACCCAAAATAAAATCTAGAGTCGTATCTTTCAGGTTCAAGTCTGCTGCCACTATTTCTGAAGAGAGCTCTATTGAACTATCTAACAACACTTAGATCTTCAACAGGCCTCCTATTGAGCACAAGAAACCCATGACCCAACAGACAAAGTCATAAGTCCCAAACTAATAAATGAAGCAAAAAGAAGCAGACATGAACACACTGTTCTATACAAGGTTACCTTTCAGTTCACTTGAGGACAAAACATGATGTACAAGAAGAATGTAAACACTGGAGCAACACATTTAAAATCACAGACAAAAGAATAAAGTTTTGTTATTACTATGCCTGTGAGTTTTTGTCTACTGAGGCACATTATTGCAAAAAAAAAAACAATGAAGAAATTTTAAGTTAATCCACTTTCATATCCATACAATATCCATGTAAACATTGATTAAATAATTACTTTCACATTTAGAGCAGCTTGAACAGTTTACTCTATATACATTCAAGATTTAAACCAGTTTTAATTCTGTTTCCGACTCATTGATTAATATTCAATTAACTGATCAGTCTTTTGTCAGACTTCTCAACCTTAGGGATTAGCTACATAAACAATATTTTTCAAATTAAGTATGATTAGAAGCTTTATTAAAACAATACCATTTCAAGAGGAGGCTTCAAACTGACCTTGTTGATTGAGCTGCTGTGTGCTCTTGCTCCATTGTGACAAACCCACAATGGCCACCATTTTGGCACCAAGACTGGACCGCCGCTTTTTGTTTCCAGACAAGGATGCTGTGTCTGGGCCCCCACTTCCAGGACTCTTTTCCAGGTTATACATAGCCCCTGAGATACTGGAGGAGCGCACCACATTCCGGGCTGCCGCCGTCAGACTGTTAAGGCCGCTCATTCCTAACGGACTGGGCACCTCTACAGAGCTGCTGAGCATCATGGTCTTGCTGGTGGAAGGCGGACAAGTTGAAGCGCTGAGAAAAGGACAGAGAGGGCAGAGATGAGCTAAAGACCATTTGTGGAAAGGTGTAGACCTAAAAAGTAATTTAAAAAAGTTTACGTTTGAAAGGATTATCATGAAAGAAACCTAGGAATCCTTTTCAAGATAAATCTGTTGTTAATTATGAAAGCCTAAACAACAGATATTTAATCCCATCTTTTCTGTCTGGGGTCTTGAATGTCTAAGGTCAGTACTACCACAGCTACTGTTTGTTGAACAGACTTCTGCCAGTAGGTTATTGAAGACCAGGAAAATATCTGCTAGAACAGTGGTTCTCAAACTGTGGTACGAGGACCGCTAGTGGTCAGGCTTTCTTTAGTGGTACTTAAGGAGCCTCAGAAGTTTTGTTTATTTTAGATTGAACACATGGGCATGAAATTCTTTTACGTTTTAAGCCATATAAAGTTCATCTCATAAGATTATTTAATTTAATAAACAAAACAAACATATAGAAATAAAAAATTCATGAATGCAAGCAGAAAAATGTTTACATTTATAATGTCTGCCTCTTGTTTAAATAAAGTACAGTTGGTGAGTGTTTTAATTATTTGTTTTTTAATCAATAATATAAAATATTACTATTTTAAACTACTGCAAATACCTAGGACTAGAACTTCCCAATAGCCTCTCTATTGCAATACTTACTGTATATGACATTAAGTATAACACTGATGTAGTACACTGATGAAATATTTATTGAGAAGGAATTTGTTGTGAAAAGTGACTGTGCTAGATGCTAAATGCAAAAGCTATGTGGATACATCTCGCTCATATCTATTCACTTCTTTCTCTTTCTGTGAAATGGGTCTGAATCCCTTCTCTACACAGCAAGTCAAAAGAAGTGCCACCAAATCTATAACGCTGGTAATTTTTCCCTGATTGGTTGTATGCCTATGTGTCTAGTCTGCAATCATGTCCCATGTTCTCTGCATCATTGTATGTCTAACTAATTGCAATAGACTTAAGAAGCAGTAGATAATTTTGCATCTGTTGGTGCTGCCCCCTGGAAATCCAACAGACTACCAGCAGCTTGTTCATGCCCCTTTATTAAAGAGTAGTTAAGTCATTAAATGCAATGCCTCCCTTATAAAAGATGCTGCCGTGAACCTGTCCCAGTGCTGTCGAAGAACATAAGGTAAACCAGACGCAGCTTTTCCTGCCATATGTCTCCACTCATCCGCTCATTGAATCTCCTCTTGGCAGCATCCATCCCACTTCCAGCCTCACCCGGTCTCCACTGGGACCTAGTAACTCCTCCTTCACCTCTCAACACTAACCAATCCAAAACACAAATCCTTCTAATGTCTAAAACCAACCTCTGCGGATCGGTTTTATTGTTGTCATATCATATACTGTAGGTGGACCATCCATAAAGCCTTGTTTTTTGCTAAAATATACAGTACAATTTAGTTCAGTATGTTTCCACAGAGAAACAAATTTAGTGTAACTGTGCCATGCTTTACTGCTACTGCTTTCATTGCTTTTCTAATGAGGCACAAAAGCAACAGTAACTAAAAGATAGAGTCAAAGATACAGCAGTCTGTTGATTGGTCAACATTAACCAGGCAAAAAATAAATAAAAACACAAGTCAAATGCGTATCTTGTGGAACTTTAGCTTGACTGTAGTAAAGCCATAACCAGTTGGTCACTAAAAGGAGATTTTTATAGGTAGACTCACTGAAGTGTGTTCTTTTTCTGTAGTTTGTATAGAAGCGATGGTTGTTTTGATATTTCAAAGGAGAACAGGGCCACACATAACTTTTATACCTAACCATTTTGATGTGTGATTATACTTGGCCAGTATAGGTCAGCTTGACCTCTTTGTATCTGACTGATGTCACATTTGATATAGATAGATCTACCTAAACCAAACATACAAACAACATTTTGCAGTGTGACATATTTCAACGCAGAGACAGTAAATGTAAGGGTGGATCCCAAGCCGATTCTAGCTGTTGTCCATACTGCCCTCTGTTAGGCTCTCACACCTCAGCATGCACCTGGCCTGTTCTGAGTGGTGTTAATTAATTACTATTGCAAAAAAATATATATTTAAATAAATTTCCTGTTGATTGCTTTCCCCAATCATCTCAAAACAACTATGCAAATCCAATTTACAGAAACAAAAATATGGACATAAAAGGCCCTGTGTTTTACAATATCTAGCATCAGGTGACACTCACTGTGCATTTTCAAATAATGAATAAAGCTAGTGTGAACAAATGTATTTTTGTTGCAATAGCTAAACAAAACATTCTTTAGTAAAAAAAATTATATTTGTAAAATATGACATAACACAACAGAAAACCCCAAAAACAAAACATTTTATGAAATCGCCTTTATTGTAAACACTGGTTATCAGCCGATGTGACTTAATTTTTCTGATGCAAATGTAGGTGACCCAAACCCAATTTGGTTTCCTATTGAGCAGGAAGTTACACTATTAGTGCTCTGAGCCTCAGTTCCCCAGCTTCAGTGCGCAGTACTTAAACACAGATCAGAAAGACATCTAAAAGACATACCGGCTCAATCTTCTGCAAACTTCTGCAAAACATGCTCCAAATGAAATCTAAACATTGCTGTATCTTATCATCACATAGAAATCAATACAAAATCTATTAGGACTATCACATTTATGCAGTCAGTTCAATTATCTGAGGAAAAAATAGGTCTGTGAAAATAAACATTTGAATATATTTGAAGTTAATTAAATATGCATTGAGATAATTCCAAATTCATTTTATGCTGAAACCTAGGTGTCATAAGGTATAAGGATTATTACACATAATGTAATATGAGACAACTGCTGGTATAACAAGAGGCCTTTCACTGAAGATTATTTAAACGGCTTCTACTCTGCAAATACTGGCACCGTCGCGACAATGAGCCGCCTTTTCTCTGCTAAAATGACCCAGAAACAGCTCAAATAGCGCACCTTGTTCAATGCAAAATGCTTCTTACCCGAGGAACGGCGAGGCAGCGTGGAGCTTGGAGGTTGTCAAATAATTGCTTGCTTCTGTGCTCCGTGTATTAAAGTCATCGTTTGTTCTTGATGTCGCTGCCGGGTGTGCGTTCTGTGGAGCTCCTGGTCACACTGTCTGCGTCCGAGGCGCGGCTGGAGAAGCGCTGCCGAAGAGAGGAGACGAGGGAGGGTGGAGGAAGGAGAGCGCCCAGGTCTGGTTGTGTCAGGGAACTACAGTAGGCCTATAACTGCAGACTGATCAAGAAATAAATCTACCATGAGAAGGCAATTGAAAAAAACGACTTTCCACATTCACATTGACTCAACTGCAAACAATCTTAAAACCCAGGTTTTTTGGAAAAACATAATTTATCCTCCAAAAGCCTTTGAAGTAACAAATGACTGATTGAGCATTCTTCAAATGTTTGTGCATTCTGTTACAAAATGCGAAATAGTGAAACATAGTTTTAAATAGTGTATAAATGGTTCCGGCTCGTTTTATCAAAGTTATTCATGTAAATAAAATGTTGTCTATTTAAAGTTAAACAATGTTGGAGTAGGACACATTTATGTGCATTCTGCAACTACACTTGTTAAGACAAGATAGGACTTTATTGATCCCACGGAGGGAAATTCACTTACAAAGCAGCTCTTAGACAGGTAAAGTGCAAAAAGAAAAGGAAAGGTGCACATGCAATAGAAGAAATAAAATGTATATTCAATCTCAGCTGCATATTTGATAGGTTCAATTAAATTAAAAAACGGTTCAATTAAATTAAAAGCTATCTTTATACATATTTACAAAGTAAAGAAAGGACAAAAAATGTCTAGCTTATTATTGTTACACATGTGAATTAGTAAGTCTAACTGCAGTAGGTAGGATAGAGCTGAGGTAACTCAGTCTGGCACTACACCTCACTGAGTTCACATATCAGTAAGTTCACATGCAAGTTTTAAAAAATGTGAGGGAAATTGTGTTGATTTAATAAGATATGTGGGATATCTGTGTTTACAGGGGTGTATTTTAACTTTTTCATGTCAGGAAACCACATGCTTCATTAAAATACATATTTAGTATGAGGTTATTTGCAATATACAAAGTGTAAATATAAATAATGCCATAAAATGTAATATAATTTGGATATTAAATAATAATTTATTCATTTTTCATTCATTTTCTTTTTGCTTGGTCCTGTTAAGGGGTTGCGGGTGACTGGAGCCTATCCCAGAAACTTTGGGGCTTAGGCGGGGTACGCCCTGGACATTGGCAATTTGTAAATTCATTCTGCAATGTAACAGAAAAACTACGTAATAAAGAAATCGGATAATCTAATAAGTATTTGCTATATACAAAGTCTGTGTATAAATTATTTATTACATTTACAAAATTATATGTCAAGCAGGTCATCAGGAGGAGGTTTCAGAGGAATTTGACCAAGTGTAAACCTCTTAGATTTAAACTGATTAAGCTCCTCTGAAGTCAAGTTGCTTTCAATAGAAAACAAAGTGTCCGATGCTCCACTGGCAGGCGCAGTCTGTCCTGATTCAGACACACTTGTTTGTACAAATATACTGCTGGTTCCTGATGTAGCAGGTGTTCCGGCCCCAAAGCCTGTGCCAAAACCTCCGCCTGTGTTGGCAGAAAAGCTGAAACTTGACGCAGAGCCAAAGCCTGAAGGAGCTGCTGGTGTGCTTTTGTCCGAATTGGCAAAAGAAAAGGTAGAAGCTGAAGGAGCAGGTGAGGAGCCAAACCCAGAAGGAGGAGGTGCTGCTGAAGCACTGCCAAAACCAGCTGAAGTCAATGGTGTTGACACAGAGCCAAATCCACTCACTGGGGCAGCAAAGCTAAAGCTGCTTAGCTGATCAGGTGCTGGAAAACACAGGGAAGTGAAATTCAGTAAAAACACCTCAACATGAAAAACCTATAACCATAATAATGCATAATAAAATTCCAACGCTGACACAGTGTGCAAACATAAATATACTGACAACAGTCAGATCTTCCACAGACAACAAAACATAGACTATTATTAAGACCAAAAATACCAAAGTTAAAGCAAAGACGTTGAAAGAACTAAATAAAAATATAAATAAATGATTCACCTTTGCTACCAAATCCAAAAGTAGATCCAAATTCAGTGCCTGTTGACCCAAAGCCTGTTGAAGATTCTTGTGGTGCAACATTGTTTAATTCTCTTATCTGCCAAAAAAAATTATTTCTAAGGAATAAAAGTATTTGGAAAATATCAAAACACAAATGGATCAACTGTCTTTGTAGTCTTACCAAAGCTGCTCGGGTCGTGGGATTCATAACTTTGAGTTCCTGGACTCTATTTCTCCACTGGCTGAGTAACACATTGACACCACTGATCTAAACTCAAAGAGAAAGCTTTTTTTGAGCAAGTGTGTTAAAAATAAAAACATAATAAATTGATTTTTTAAAAATTGATTAATAAATGTGGACCCACATAGTTCTGCAGATCTCCAGACGCTCTTGCAGAGTAATACTCCAATCTAAGCTCTTCGGGAGAGAGATCAGTAAATCCTGTAAAATAAGAAAGACAATAATGTCTACTAAATGACTATGAAAATATTAACAAAAAAGAATAGTGGTATGTTTAAAAACATGTATATACAAACCAGATATTGGTGCCTTAACGCAGAAATAAGATGAAAAGCACCACTGTCCCGAGCTCTCCCAAATCTCCATATCCATCTGAATAAGCTCACTCATAAAGAAACGAACACAAACATGATTACTTTATAATTCTGCCTGTCAGTTTGAATAACTGAGCAGACAAACCAACCATTTTCTGTCATTGTCTTCGTCACCCGTTGCTGATTTTCCTTCCTTGTCAAATGTGCTTGGAGTGTCGAGCGCAGAAAATCGGTTTTGTGAAAAGTTAAATTCTGAACTGTTGATGTTATCTCTTCTCCCAAATCCTCCTCCTCCACCCCTGCCGCCCCAGTCTGAGCCTCCACTGTCTCCTCTGCGATTCCACTGCTCATTCTCCTGGGAGCTGAAGGACGATGGCTGTATGTAGCCTCCTTTCTGATGGGAAGGATTCACCCAAACTCTGTTTCCAAATCCTGCAACAAAAAAACATTCATATTTACATTACATGACCAAGCCTACACTTTGTAAAGCTATGGACACACGTAGTGCTTTTACTCAAGAACAACTGAAGCTTTGAAATACAAAAACGTTACATATATCTCGTTTAGCTCCCTGAAAAGTATTGTTTGTTATAGAATAACAAAAATCATTGTAGGTGGGTTAGTCGTTTTATCGCCCAACGTAATATAAATCAATCCATTAAACAAAAACGGTCCTATAATTATAACCTGCACGTTTTTCTTTTAATTGGACCAAAGTAACCAACCAACCCACCTCCTCCGCCTCTGGACTGCGGCTGAGAAGCGCGGCTGCTGTTGTTGTTGTATCCCCCTCCTCTTCCTTCTCTGGGGTGTTCGTTCCAACATTTATCACCGTAGCGACAGCGTCCTTGGAGAAAAAAGTTACACACTGTCATTATACAACAAGGTCTGAGTTACCTAACCAACAGCGTTGCTACTTTTTTCTGAAATACGTGACAGTCCACACTTCACCATTAACGTTTGCCACTACGCTGTTTGATTGCGACAGCAGCAGGTCGCTTAGTGTTGACGTCACAAACACTAAGAGAAACCAACAGCGCCCTCGTTTGGAATATGGGCACATTTAACAGACAAAACGTTAATTAACCATATCCATCATTTTTCAATTCTTTAAGTTGTATTTTAAAAGTTCCATTAGAGGATGCGATACATATTAATAATAAATTATATAAACACATTTGGGATACCAAACGTTTCCTGCCTATGTAATCAAAGGCATGCCTACTTGGACAAATGTAGTCACAACAATGTTCAGTAGGGGGCTTCCGTGGCAAATAGGTTAAAGCAACTGAAGGTAAAGGTGCTGCGCCAAGCCTCTATAAATGCAGATATATCCAAACACAGAAACAAAGTTGAGATTTTTTATCTTGATTTGTCTTTATTAAAATGCAGATATAACCTACATAACTTACATACATAATGTATGTTGGTCTTCAGTAGGAGCACAAGATTAGTGGTATGTTCAGTAAAGGTTTGTTAGGTGTTCATACATTATTGCATTTTGTAAAAATGACTGTGTAGCGTACATTAACATAAAAAACATGAGCAGTGTTCCATACATTTATTAAGCGTAAGGGTAGTCATAGAAATCTATTAAAACATTTGAGTGGAGTAGATGACTTTTGTTAAAAAAAAAAAGCCTTGACTGAATATAACAGCAAACTGTAATATGTACAAAATGTCTTTTGTATTGTCATTTGTATTGTTCATTTCATATATTGTACAACATGTATATTACATTACATTACAGGTACATTCATGTTACTCTGTATAAATTCCAATCAACACGTATACTCCAGCAAACGGTGGTGCTCTGTAGAATTTAAAATAAAATCCAGACCAGAGAAATCAGACACAAGTTAACATTTCCAGTATCATTTTCCATTTTGCCAATAATGAAATCATTTCCAAAACATTTTACAATCAAAACACAGTGGCTGAAAATACAAGTGCAGTAATTAAAACTTCAAAGAATCAATCAATGAGACATGATCATCTTCAAACTGTCTCTTCCTATATATGTTAAGACTTCAGTCAGGTCCTTCCAATGGGGGAGTTGCAAATATTTCTGGTTTTAAATGTGTACGCATTCAGCGAGAAGTTGTCCACCAGATAATGATAATAAGTATGACGAGCGCTATAGAACACGCAACTGCAAGAATGCAAATCTTCTTACGGGACTTTTGCTGTAAAATAGACAGAAACAGTTACTTTTTGGGTAAGCATATGGTCAGACTGATGACTGATGTAGGCTCACCTGGTAACGGGATGCTGTCTGAAGCTGCTCCGTTCCTCGTTCCACATGGACCTCAGCATTTTCAACGTTAGCCTCAATGCTATCTGCAGAACACAAACGGCCATTTCAATTTATTCATTTTGCAGACGCTTTTATCCAAAGCGACTTTCAAGCTACAAATCACCAGTGTTACAGCTGGAACACCACTGGAGGCAAGGTGGGTTAAGTGTCTGTGTCAAATGAACTGTGTGGAGAGCGGGAATCGAACCGCCAAACATCCGGTTAAGTGACAACACCTCTACTACTGAGCCACTGCGCCCCAGCCAAATCATAAATGGCTTAATAAACTGCACAAATGCCTAGTTCATGTCTAAAGACAAAATACTTTTTCAGGACAGTGGTAAAAAAAAACTTCTTGAACAATATCAATCCAAACCCAGAAACAAAGTTGAGTTTTTTTTTCTTTATTAATAAATCATCTACAATAACCACTGACACAATGGGCTGTTACATTTCAGGATGCGTTTGTCTGTTAATTAAAAAAAAAATGCAGCCTCTGTGTATTGTTTAAATTTTTGAAGTAGAAAAAAACTGACTTACCAATCATATCTCCCTGATCATGAATCATTACTGCCAGGTCTTTGAAGATTTGATTCACATCCAAGATGTCAGACTTGAAACATAAAACAAATCAATATAAAATGTCTGGATGCAGATACAAACTTGTGGAAAACAGGCATTCCAGTCTATACTGATTTATAATAATGTCACTAGGAATTGTTTGATCATTGGTTGAAGTAATCTTATATAGCAGAACTTGTTTTCTAACTCATCATCAAGCTACTTTTCTGTCAGAGGACAGAGGATGTCAGTTGTCTTTTTCAAATTTCAACTAAAACAACATCAAAGAACACTGACAAACCTCAAGCTGTCTGATATTAGTTTCCCTCTCTTTGATGAGCTCCAGGTCCTCCTCTGTAATGGCTACATCCTCAGTCTGAGAGGTCATCTGACCCCAGTCTTCCTGACTTTAAACAAACCAGGCAAAAAGTCAAATACATGAACAGAAGAAAAACCCTAGTTCAAAGCAAATTAAAACATGTATTAAACTGATTCACAATGCTGAAAATCTGAGTCAAACACTAGGCACTATTTTAGAGCATAGACTGATTAGGTTAGACCCTATAACTTTGATTATTAACATGACAGATAAACACTATATATTTTTAATGGTCAAAAAAAGTGGTAAAATGACTTTACTTGTCAAACGAAACAAGCTTTTCATCGCGAAAGGGGTCTTCAGCCTGAAAAAGGAGGAAGATCAGAAAACAAACTAGTCAACATTGTTCCTTACAAGGTGTATATTGCCATTACTAGATGCCTTAACTCACTGAGAGGCGGGATCCTGCTCTTGCTCGGGCTACTGACTCCTTCTCTTTCTCAGCTGCCATCCGCTGGACTTCCTGGAAGTTGTTCAGAGCCGCTGAGAAATCATTCATAAGTCGTTCCCTCTGGATCTTTTGCTGCCTCTGGTTTGGATAAAGAGAGATGCGGGAGGAAAAAGAGTTATGGATCATACTAATTATGATTGCAGTGGCCAAACAAACACCTTAAAACCACTTTAAATCTTCAGTGTATACTTGTTTATAGGAACTAGGCAAATGCAAATGATTCCTCCATACCTGCTCAGAGGGGGATAGAGGCAGAGGAATAGAGCCCAGTTCTTTGATGTGCTTGTTGGTTTCTCTTGCAAGTTGGTTGGTGTAGTGTTCTATCTGTTGTCTGTAAAAAGATTTGAGAATAAAATAAGTGATACCATGATCAGGAAACATTGTCCACTTTGTGCAGGTACTGTTTGTGACACTGTCCACATGTTACAAGAGCTGATTAAAATACTGTTAACATACAATTGATCCTGGAGTTGACTGGTGTCCTGTCTGGTCCCCAGCTGGTTCACCATGGTTTTGATTTGGCCAGCTGTGGGGAAAGGTTTCAGTCTTCAATTACATGTACACAGTTAAATATGCTACAGCAAACAACAACCAGTCAGGGTTCCTTTCATCATGAGTGTAAAGCAGTTTTACTCACTATTTTGTGTGATCTTCTGGATATTGGAGCTGCATATTTGCGTCAAAGAGCTGAAGTCCCGTGGGACAGGACGATAGCTGTCTGTACTGTAGGACATGTCTGTCAGAGCTTGTGCTCAAATCTGGCTTTTGAAGCTTTGCTACAAACAAATGGAAAAGCAATGTTAGTAGGTTAATATGCTTGTGTCTTAGTCATCTATGTCAATGTATTGTAAGTCAGTAAAACAATATATACAAACTACACAATACGTAATGAGAGACAACACGTTTAATATATAATTTTAAACGGAAGATAAGAATCAAATGTATGTAAATTACAAATTTTGTTTGTAAAAGTGTTCGAAAACACTGATAAAAATAGCTTACGTTAGGGAAAAGTGTTACTATAAGCCCAATCCCATTTAAAGGGAAACAGCTAACACGGAAAGTACGTTTTGAAAAGAAATATTAGAGAGTAGAGTTATTGGAGCTTAAATGCACAAAATAGGTTTATCAATCGTAAGTTTCCCTACGCTACACAAATTTTGCACAGCTGTTAGCCTAAGCGCTAATAATGCTAACCTGTCAGCTTTTTGTCAACAGGAAATTAAAACAGCAAATAACATTCTTCAGCAACATGAACTTATGTACACAACTTATTATGGTAACATAAACACATACTTGCCTTTTGGATGCTTAAAATTAACACATAGGTCTAATGTTTGCGTTGACACCCAAAAGAGTACTTTTACTGGAATGTGATGTTGCGTATGTTTTGTTCTTTGCGGAGGTTTACGGTAATGGACATTATACAAGCCGCTCTACTGCCCCCTACCGGACCGTATGACTTAGTGATGGGATTTATGGCTCTTTGAGGGGATCCGGATCTTCGCGATCCGTTCCTTTCAAAGGAAAGGCTCTTTTTAAATATTTAGTCTGTTTTAAGAAGCCAGCTTGGGGGCATCTCAGTTTATCCTGGAAATAATCACTGGGAGGAATGATGAGGTGAGATTTGTAGTCAAATAATTAAAACTCAGATATCACACACCAATATCTGAGTTTGAATTATTCTGAAATATTGATTATTACCTCATTTGTCATGTGTGGACTACATTCCATAGGGTTGCACAAATCCCTCTGCTTAGACAGTGACATCACTATTTTGGATTTACATTTAGTACAAAGTGTGTGTGTGTGTGTGTGTGTGTGTGTGTGTGTGTGTGTGTGTGTGTGTGTGTGTGTGTGCGTGTGTGCGTGCGTGCGTGCGTGCGTGCGTGTGTAAAGCTACGTTGACTTGTGTTATTCATACAATACCTACTCACAAATAAACATCAAAAACCCGGCTGCAATGAATTTCTGTGCAAAACAGCTTTTACTACAAACACTTCCACACAAGAACATTATCACAAGAACATTTTGATAGAAAACAAAAAATATTTAAAGTAGATAAAATTAGAAAAAATAAAATGGAAATGTCTACATACTACATACTATTACTACTGTAAACTTTGCAAATAGGACATCAGCCCCTTCAAGTCAATGAACAATAACAAAGTGGGCTGCAATGAATGTCTGTGCAAAACAGCTTTTAGTGAAAAATTTCTATACAAGAACAGTATCACAAAAGAACATTTTTAATGTCCTACCCAATGACAGAGGCACGCAGGTTTTTTTTTCCAATGAAGTACTCACGTGAAGGATGCGTGCACAACTAATAACTAATATCATCACGCTATAAAGTGTCGGCCTGCACTGGGTGTGCCCCTCCCCCTATAACTGTTTTGTCTCGCGGAGGAGCTCATTTGTGTGCATCTGTGTGATACACGCATAGGAAAAAAGAACGACAGAAAGAACGGCTCCCCTCCAGCCGCGACTCGGCTCCCATCGTTCATGTTTGTGAGCCGTTCAAAAGAATCGGTTCGTTCGCGAACGTCACAACTCTAGTATGACTGGACTCGGAGGGGTTTCACCATTGATTGTGCATAATTAGGGTTTTACTTCTACATGTTAAATGATACATTTATAAGTTTCTTCCAGCCTGTGACATAGGCATAAATAAGAATTTTAGCATCAGCTAAAGAGGCAGGAGAATTTTTTTAATTCCTCAAGTGAAAAAAGCCTAGTTTAGTGACCTCACTAATGTGCTGCTGCAGAGATAGCGTGGTTCTCTGCCAAGGTTCCTCACAGTGGTGCCGTGCTCCAACACACAGTTGTTGATCGAGACAGTAAGATTGATGAACTTGTGCCGATGAACATGGTGTACAGAGAAAATAGTATGGGACCAAGCACAGACCCTTGTGGCATACCAAATTTCACTGGTGCCGTGGAGGAGAAGGATTTATTAAAAGAGAGAAAATGTGACCTATCACACAGATAGGATTCTAACCAGGCAAGAGCAGAGCCAGAGATGCCAAAAACATCTTTAAGTCTGTTGTTTAGCACTGCATGATCTATTGTATCAAATGCGGCGCTGGGAACTAGTAATAACAGTAGAGCCGATGAGTCCTCGTCCATCTGAAGGAGGAGATTATTAGTCACTTAAGCTGTGTATACGAACCCTAAATGCAAACTCAAACGGCTCAAGGAGGTCATTTTCCGATATATAGAGTAAGTTGTTTGGATAGGAAAGACAAAAAAAAAATATTCTCCCTGATATCTTCAATTTTATGAATAAAATTCTAAAAAGTCTTGTGCACTAAAGGGAGAGGAGTCTTCAGTTGTTCTTGGTTGGATGATTTAGCAACTTTCCCAAAGAGAAACCTGGGGTTATGCCTCTTTTCTCTGATTAGAGATGAGAAATAGGCCGTCTTTGCAGCTCTGTGGCCGTGCAGGTGTTTACACACAAACACCACTTTTGATCATTTAAATTAGTTTTTGACTTGCGCCATTTGCGTTCAAAACTCCTGCAGGTTTGTTTCAAAGCCCGCGTTTCCTCGTTATACCATGGCGTAGGTATTCTGGTTGGTCTGGGCTTTGTCCTGATGGGTGCCCCTGAGACGGTGATGGCCAAGAGGGTTGCATGGACCTCCTCTGTGTAGGCCTCTACTGAGTTTCCAGGTGTAGTTAAATTAGGAAGAACATCTGTCAGCTGTGTGGCAAACATTTCTATTTCAAATTTCGTGAAGACACTACGCATTTGTGTTGTAAGCAGTGATTGAAATGCTCTGGCCAGAAGATCACAGTCCTTATTTAGATGAATATTAAAGTCACCAAGAAGGATGTTATCGGCGTGGGTTATTAATTCAGAGAGGAAACCTCCAAACTAGGGCCGAGACTCGATAAAAAAAAAAAAAATCAAATTAATTAGAGGGTTTGTAATTAATTAATCGAAATTAATCGCATTTTAATTGCATATAAATATTTGACCTGAGAACAGTGAGAAGTCATTTTTACATGGATTTTTAGTATACCATTGAATAATGACTGAATTCATAAGCTTAATCAACAAAATATTGTTGCTAACGTCCACGCTAACTCCTATGTGTTTTGCGTTGAGGTGATATTTGAGGCTCGATGTGCTGCGGTGATACGCCAATTCCTTGTTGCATAGCTTGCACACAACCATGCTCTTGTCGACGCTTCCTTCCTTTCGTTTTTTAAAACAAAATTTCCCATCCACGGGGCCAAGCAAAGCGGTCTCGTCAGTCATGTTGACTGTGGTTTGTTGTTGTCGGAAGTCAAGAACGCTAGTTGGTGCTCCAGTATAATCGGTCCGTCAAAACTCATTCATTGAAAAACATTCTGAGGTGCAAAAATAAGTGTGGTTGAAATTATGTTATTTATTTTTTGCGTAATTAATTAACGCGTTAAAGTCCCATAATTAATTAATCTTAATTAACGCGTTAAAGTCCCGGCCCTACTCCAAACTCATCCAAGAAAGAAGAGTAGGGACCCGGAGGGCGATGGAGTACAGCTAAATAAAATGGCTTCTTTACGTTTTTTTGAGAAGGAATATGTTTGATGAGTAACACTTTCTGTAAAGCAAAATGCAGCTTTATAAATGGCTGCAACACCACCACTCTGTTTCGACGTGCGAGCAACCTGTGCATATGCATAATCGGGGAAGAGGCTTCATTTAGTGGCAGAAAAATATTAGGCCTAACCAAAGTAAATCCAAGCTATAAGAAGTAATAAGATCATTAATTAAGAGTGCTTTGGAGGATAGAGACCGCACATTCAGGAGACCAATCTTCAGTCTTGATGTAAGGCCTGCATTTGAGGGCTGGTCCAGTGGAGCGATAGTGACAGGAACAAGCTGTTAAGCTCTAACAGTTCTGCTGGGTTTAAAAGATTGCCTCTGAGTTATAATAATATAAGAACAGAATGCTTTTGGGTCACTGACTCTGTGAGTTTTCAGATGTGTTTGAGGACTAAATAAATTCACCATATCTAACAGATTTAGGCAGTAGACATCAGGATGACACGGCCCAACCAGACAACTAAAAGCTGCTACATTATCCAGTTCCACACCCGCACTATCATGACTAGCAGGTTCTCTAATCCCCTCTCTAAGGCCTTTGATGGAAGATACACCATTCCTACTGTGAAACATGGAGGTGGATCACTGATGTTTTGGGGATGTGTGAGCGACGAAGGCACAGGAAAAGATCAATGCGGCATGCTATCAGAAAATACTGGAAAAGTTGCACTCAACTGCGGAAGCTGCACATGGGACATACTTAGAAGTTCCAACATAATAATAATAATAATACATCAAATTTATATAGCGCTTTTCAGGGGACGCAAAGACGCTTTACATACATAAAATACATACAACAGAACAATAAACAAAACAACATATTGCAAAGGAGTTTATGACAGGTTGTAACATTTCTTGAAAAGGTGAGTTTTTAAACTGTTTCTTAAATGTTTCGAGTGAGTCAGAGGTTCGGATTTGTGGAGGGAAGGAGTTCCAGAGGGAACTATGGCAAAGGCTCTGTCCCCCACGGTACGGTGCTTGGATTTGGTGATGGGGGAGAGGAGATTTGAGTCAGAGGATCGGAGACGGCGATTATGAGTTTTGAAAGATAGGGTGGGGTCCAAAGTGAGTACTGTGTACCCATCGATGGAGAGTGAAAAATCCTTGGAGGTGGAGAGGAGGGGTTTGGGACCAGTTATAATAATTTCAAATTTATTGCAGTTTAGCTTGAGAAAAAGTGTTGTCATCCACGATTTTATTTCATTGAGGCACTTTGTGAGAGTGGAGACAGTGGATGGGGTAATGTTTTTTGTGGAGAGGTATATTTGGGTATCATCAGCGTATATGGGACGGAAATTTTCTGGGTTATCAGGGTACCAGAATTAATACCAGAGAGTAGTTGGTTTAGGTCGTAGGTGGTTATGGGTGACAGGGAGAAGAAGCCGTTGTCAGATATTGGAGGAGGAACTGGCCTCAGGTCGGGGGGATGAGTGAGTTTGTGGAAAGCTGTTTGTGAATGTTGTTTATTTTAGTCTGAAAGAACAACAGGAAGTTATTGCTTTTCTCTGTGGTGAATAAATGAGTGATGTTATTCATTAGGTTAAGGAGTTTGTCTATTGTAGAGAACAGAGTGCGTGGATTTGAAGAACCAGAGTGTATGATACCTTGTGCTTTGGACAACAATCCAAAGCATAAGGCAGAGTCGACCTGTCATTGGCTACAGCAGCATAAAGTGAAGGTTCTGGACTGGCCATCTCAGTCTCCTGACCTCAGTATCATTGAGCCACTCTGGGGAGATCTCAAATGTGCAGTTCATGCAAGACAGCCCAAGGATTTACAGGAAGTGGAGGATTTTTGCCAAAAAGAATTGGCAGCTTTACCATCTGAGAAAATAAAGAGACTCATTCACAACTACCACAAAAGACTTCAAGCAGTCATTGATGTTAAAGGTTGCAATCCACGGTATTAAGAACTGGGGTATGTAAACTTTTGATCAGGGTTATTTGGGTAGTTTCTGTTGTCATTATGATTTAAACAGAGTAAACACAGTTGATTAACAATAAATTCACTCAACCACTAACTATGAGTTTAATGGCCAAACAATCATAAATTTTGCCAGGGTATGTAAACTTATGAGCCTACAACTATAGAGCTGATTGTTATTGAACATGACAATATCAAGCCTTTAGTAGTGTGTCAGCTTTTCTGACACATACACAAGGGTGTGTGTGTTTTGCACCAAAAAGAAGATGGGGCGGCAGTGGCTCAGTGGTAGAGCGGTCGTCCTACAACCGGAAGGTAGGAGGTTTGAATCCCGCTCTGCCCACAGTTCATACTGGCGTTGTGTCCTTGGGCAAGACACTTAACCCACCTTGCCTCCAGTGGTGTTCCAGCTGTGACACTGGTGAATGGAACCTTAATGTAAGTTGCTTTAAATGAAAGTGTCAACCGTAAATGTAACACTGGTGAATGTAAGTCGCTTTGGATAAAAGCGTCTGCTAAATGACTAAATGTAAATGTAAATGTAATGGCTGACAAGCACCAACTTTTAAAAAAACTCATGAAAAAGATTGTGTATTTCCAGTCTAATGAGGGTGGTAGGTGCATTGCCAGATGAATTGTCTCTTTGAGTGTTTTATGCTTATCTCTAAAGTATGTACTTCTCTCCCCAAAAATGTTAGTTTTTGCTTGTCTATGCAAAGAAAGAGCAATAAAAAGAAATCCTTACCACTCCCCTTCAAGGCAATTCTGTTCCATTGTCAGAGAAGATGTTTTCCAGGACCATCTGAAAAAATGGATCGTAAGACATAAAATTGGTAGATGCTTTTTAAAGGCCTACCTGATTTTACTATAATGGTTATTTTTGTTCTTTGTCTTAACAGGTGTAAATGTGGTGGACAAAAAAGGTATGTAGGCCAAAAACATTGGGTGAAAATAGATCAGTAAGGCGTAAAATGTGTTTGTTGACACTGTTGGAGAATTATCCATTCTATGTCCTTAACTTTAATTAGAATCTGTACATTAAGCTGTGACAATCTCTGTTAGAACTGTGTGTTCTGGTCAGCGTGCCTTGTGAGGCTTTCCCTCACACCAAGGCTGTGATTGCAGTATCTATATCTTTGTAGCTCTGTCTTTGTTTAGCTTAGTCTCTGAGCTCTGTCTCGTGTCTCCGGTTTAGCTTAAACAACTGCAAGGCTAAATAACATTGCCTGATCAATGACCAAGTACGAGACTACATAGATTAGTGCTATTCTGGAAGCATGGCAAACTGGTTATTCAATGCTCTACTGTGTTGAGTGTCCTGTCTTCAGGTCTCGTATCAATAAACGTCTCCTGCCTAAGACATCCAAAGCATCTCAAGCCTGTGTCTAACAGACACTTCTTTTTCTGCCTTATGAATAAATGATGTATTGCTGCAGCTTTCCGGCAATATTCTACAAAAGCCATTGCAAACTTATAGCAAACCTGTAAAAGGTTTCAAAATGTTATATGTGTTAAGTGATGCAGAAAAAATGTAGATTCAGGATCATTGTGAAAATGAGTGGGATCAATTCTTATTAGTAACCACTGTATGGGGTCATTTGAGGTTATGCGACTACTGTGGTTTAGTGACATAAAAGGTGGAAACAATATCAGCCAGAGAAGAAGTACTTTGTGCTAAGGCCATGTTTTACAATTGGAGATGTGAAACTGCTGCTGAACTACTGTTGAACTATTGTTATTGCTGATAAAATACATGAGTGTCCATCCATCTTCTACCGCTTATCCGGGGCGGGTCGCGGGGGCAGCAGTCTAAGCAGAGATGCCCAGACTTCCCTCTCCCCAAACGTTCTCAACAGACCCTCACTGTACGTTTGGGCCTGCCGAGTCTGTCCAGCTTTTTCCCCCGCCATCTGATCCAACTCACCACCAGGTGGTGATCAGTTGACAGCTCCGCCCCTCACTTCACCCGAGTGTCCAAGACATACGGCGGAGGTCAGATGAAACAACTACAAAGTCGATCATCGATCTCCGGCCTAGGGTGTCCTGGTGCCACGTGCACTGATGGACACCCTTATGCTTGAACATGGTGTTCGTTATGGACAAACTGTTGCTAGCACAGAAGTCCAATAAGAGAACACCGCTCGGGTTCAGATCTGGGGGGGCGTTCCTCCCAATGACACCCTTCCAGGTATCACTGTCGCTGCCCACGTGAGCGTTGAAGTCCCCCAGTAGAACGACAGAGTCCCCGGTCGGAGCACTTTCCAGCCCCCTCCCAGAGACTCCAAGAAGGCCGGGTACTCTGCACTGCCATTTGGCCCGTAAACACAAACAACCGTGAGAGACCTATCCCCGACCCGAAGGCGCAGGGAAGCGACCTTCTCGTTCACCGGGGTGAACTCCAACACATGGCGGCTGAGCTGGGGGGCTATGAGCAAGCCCACACCAGCCCGCCACCTCTCACCGCAGGCAACTCCAGAGTAGTGGAGAGTCCAGCCTCTCTCTCTCTCTCTCTCGATTTGGGTTCCAGAGCCCAAGCTGTGCGTGGAGGTGAGCCCGACTATCTTTAGTCGGTATCTCTCAACCTCCCGCACAAGCTCAGACTCCTTCCCCGCCAGCGAGGTGACATTCCATGTCCATAGCGCCAGATTCCGTGTCCGGGGATTGGGTCGTCGAGGCCTTCGCCTTCGACTGCCACCCAATCCACTTTGCACCGGCCCCTTACGGTTCCTCCCGCAGGTGGGGGTCCACGGGAGGTCGGCCCCACGTCGCTCCTTTGTGCTGAGCCCAGCCGGGCCCCGTGGGGAAAGACCCGGCCACCAGACACTCGCATGCGAGCCCCAACCCCGGTCCTGGCTCCAGAGTGGGGCCCCGGTTGCGCCATACCGGGCGGCGTCACGATCCTTGATATTGTCCTATCCATAAGGGGGCTCTTTGTCTGGCCCGTCACCTAGGACCTGTTTGTCTTGGGAGACCCTACCAGGGGCATATAGCCCCCGACAACATAGCTCCTAGGATCATTCGGGCACTCAAACCCATAGATATACATAATAAAGGCTATATGTCTTACGGCGGAGTCTCTAACGTCATCACCAGCGGCCATCTTGTCACAGGCAAGCTTTCTGCCGGGCTCTGTGGTACCTGATGTAAGGTGAGTGATCTGCACAAACACAAATACTCCTATCTCGCTGAAATCTTGACGATTTATAAAATGTTTGATTTCTTACAAACGTTAATAACTTGGCTATAATTCTGGATGCGTGAACATGTTGAAATTGCAGCTTTTCTTTTCGAAAGACGACTTAATCGTGCAGCATAGTTGTTTATCACGGCTAACGTTACTTGTGCAAGTTATCAAGGCTGAGACCACAATCGAGCTGTTCAGTTATAGTTTTACTGACAACGATTTTATGACAACCAATTTTTTGTCTAAATTACAGTCTTTGTGAATGTGGTTGTAGTTATTAGCTGGCTTTGAGTGAGACCTAACGTTAGTAGTTACAGTTTAGCTGCTACCCAGCAATTTTACATCAGTGGGAGAGGCATTATTGATCTTTCTTTTCAATATAACTTAAGTTGCACATGATTTCCAATCGGTTTGGTTTGTTAAAAATTTGTCAGTATGTATTTTGGGTAACCAAAAGTCCTATGGGGAGTTTCGATAGGGCATTTTACAAAACGCATGAGCATACCTTGGCAAATAAATGGTCTAAAGTACTCATATTTCATTCTATATTGATCTGCTTTTGCACACAGCTTTACAAGACCTTGTGCTTGGGCTCAGTTGTGTTTCTAAAGTCATATCAAGAGACCTAGAAGCTGAAATGTGGTCAGTTGAGATGCTTGTTATCCAGCAGAAAGAAAAAACAATATTCTAGCCTCTATAACTCTGTGCCAGTACTTCACACAATTATTCTGTCAGGCATTTGATGGTAGGCAAAAATAGCTGGGAACAGTGATCTCTGAAGTAGGCCCAGTGCAATGTCGAGGGAAAAAGCCTAGTAAATGGCCCAACCCTGAAGAAGTTAAAATAAACGTAATAATTCAAATTATTTTATTATAATATTAATATTATAAAAGTGTGTGTGTGTGTGTGTGTATATATATATATATATATAATTACCTTGGGCGTGTGTATATTCATTGCACCTATATGTTCTGTTCAATGTTATTTTCATATGGAAGTCCATGGTTATATTATTATTCATAAGTATGCAGTGTCATAAGTACATCTCTGACCTTTATAACAAACCGAACAGTTTGAAAATCGGTAGACAATTTAGCAAGTTATGGTTATTTAAAAAGTGCATGCACCATTAAAACACAATGTTACGAGTGAGCAAGCTGACTGTGACAAGATGGCCGCCAGGTGCGGACGTCGACCTCCATTGGCCAGCAGCGCGGACGAGACATCTAGCCTTTATTATGTATATCTATGCTCAAACCCCTCCACCACGATAAGGTTGCGGTTCAAGGAGGGGCATGAGTGTTGGGCCAAGAAATAAAAATGTAGGTAGAAAACAGTTCAAATGACTGTTGAGTAAATTGAAAATGGTGACAGGGTAAAATAAAAAAGATACCCATACAGTAATTCTGAGGTTGTAGAGTAATAGCATAATATATCATATGCTGTATTATGCTGAATATGCTGCTCTCAAAAACAAGGTTTAAGTCAACTGCAGTTTTTTCAGAAGGCTGCTGCTCAGGTTCTAACTAAAACCAGGAAGTACAACCACATCACACGAGTTTTAAAATCTCTGCACTGGCTTCCTGTTGCTCAGAGAATAAACTTTAAAACAGCACTGCTGGTTTACAAGTCTCTAAATGGTTAAGCACCAGAATATATTTCTGACATTCTAGTTCCTTATGAACCTTCTCAGACTCTGAGAACATCTGGGAAAGGACTTCAGCTCGTGCCTAGAGGTAGAACTAAACATGATGAAGCAGCGTTTAAGTTTCATGCAGCAAAAATCTGAAACAGTCTCCCAGATGAAGTTAAACAAGCCTCAACTTTCACAATGTTTAAGGGGAAGTTAAAAACCTTCCTCTTTAGCTCCGTCTACATCCAGTAAAGACAACTGAAAGTTTTTATCTGCACTCTTCATCTTTTAATTGTTTTAATTTATTACATTTAAATTTTTATAAATATATTTTTTCCATAAAGCACTTGAATAAATTGTGCTATATAAATAAAATTGCTTATAGGTAATAATTTTTAATAAACTTTAAAATCAAACTTTCAGGAAGCTGATTATTACAAAATTGTACGACTATGTCCAGTGGTTGTTCCATTCCTAAATCGTATGATCTTTGGAGTTGCAATACAGGACAATTAAGGTTGAGGGTCACAAGACCCAATTTTACTACACTATAAAGTCTCCTAAGTTTATTCATGTAATAATATGGCTGTAGTATGTATATAAGTCAATTTCTTTATCATAATTTCAGTGTCATATGCACAAAGCATGTCTGGATGCTAAAATACATATTGCAGAAAACATTAAACAGTAATCAACCTAAAAAGTTGTGTTTAACTGAACTTCAAGGACCACTGATTTTCTGCTTTTAAATGTTTATTGGTGTTAATTTGCACAGCATTTTGAAGTCTGGGGCATAAAGCTTCTTGTATGACGTCACTGCCCCAACCGGTCAGCTTATTGGGGCAGTGTCCAGCTCCGGCCACAGCTGGCCAAAAGGTGGGGGAGGACAGCAACCTTCTGATTAAATGAATCTCAATCATGTCTCTGAGTTCCGGCTGAGCTGCCACCATTCGGTTGCCGCTGGGCTGTGATTGGTCCAGAGGAGACCAACCTGCTAGTGGCCGGTGAAAGCCCCTATATCTGTGTCTATTCTCTGACAACAATAAAGCGGAATAACTAATGTGCTCTATCCGGGCTGAGGTGTCTTCCACTGATCATTCTCAGATTGACTTTGGACATGACCAGCAGCCTTCCCTGGCCCAACTGCTGGACCACGGAATAAAGGAACAGCAATGCTTTAAGAAAAACAAAAACAATTTTTAGCTTCATCACCAAAGAAGAAAACCCTGTGGGACTTTTCAAATTGCTCCATTTTTGCTTGGGTTAACTTGTTTATTTTTGGGGATTTCTTAAGAGAAGAAGCCTTAACGTGAACGACTGGACTGAAGTAACCAAAATGAAACCAAGGCTCTGTGTCACCTGGCTAACAGTGTTCTACTGTTTGAGTAAGTCACTCCGTTTATAATCTATTAGACTTTTGTACTTAGACTAAAAACGTTTACTAAAAACAATTACTATGACATGACACTGTCTTGTCAATGAAGACTTCATTATAGTACAGTTCCAAAGTCCTTGTGTTTCCACAATTTTTAACATCAGCATTTTCTTTATTATATATATATCTTACAACTTTTTGTTGTTATTGTTATATTCATGGTTTACTGCTGTTTATAGTGCTCTGCTGTGTAGCTTTTGTTACATGAACCAGGCGAATGTCCACAGTGTTCAATGTGTTGTGCACACATTACATTGCAGTTTCTACTTTATTGCATCTTGGTGTCATGCCACTGAATCTACCTCAGTTCTGTCAAACTGTTAAGACTTTTTTGTCATTTCCAAAACTATAAATAATGAAATCTTTTGTAAAAGAAGCTTAAAGCTTTATTGAAATACAGTATATATTTTAAATGTGTGAGTTCTTTCCATCCAGACAATGCAAGCCCCATCTTGAGCTCAGACCACAGTGAGGCAGGAGTCAGTGGCCTTTAACCTTTAAAGGGGGTTGGGCTGTAACCTAGTCTGATCAGCTGTAGGAGGGTGGGGGGGTGAAGTGGAAGGACAAAAAAAGACAATAGCTGCATCTCCTGCGAGCCCCTGTGACCTGACCCTCACACCCTCATCTCCATGACACTACGCCAGTCTGTATTCAGATTGAGAACATGTTCGAGATGGGTGCATAGAGGCTAATCCCGCTACAGCTGCCCAGGGATGGCTCCCATGCACACACCCACAATGGCCACATGTTACCAAAGCACCCTTAGACTCATCCTGGGTGTCCAAAGAAGCCAACATCTCTATCTTTGTAGGGTTTGGGCTGATTATAGCAGGAGTTGGGCTCATCAGTGTCATAAAGCTGGACTTGGAAGAACCTCACAACTTTATTTTAACAGCTGACACTGTGTAATTAATTTGAAAAGAGATTGATTCTTGATCAAACTAACACCACAAATTTAAAACCATCTCATTGTGTGTCTGTTCTGTGCACTAAAAATAGAAAATAATACTATGTAACATTTGTTTTCTTAGATACAAACAACTTTCTTGTTTAGTCCAGTCAATAAAGTATCATAACTGTGCTTATGTTGTATATATTGAGTGTGAGGGTTTGGTCTTGGTACATTGGGACATTGAACTTGAGATGTAACCCCCACAGTCACTAAACAACATGTTTGTATAACACAACACATAGAAGTAGTTCTGTTTGGGTAAGAAAGTCCATTAGGAGAATGAAGAGGGAAGCCCTGAGGCACTGACATCTTCTGTTCCAGCATGACTCATCTACAACCGATACAGATCTTTTATTTTATACCTATGATTTCATGACCATTTTAAAACAATCTCTATGTGATTTTAAAAAAATCACATTTGAATCAATTAACCCACAATCCATAGTGCCAAAATCTGCAAAAATCCACATTCTAGGGTTGTCTCTTAAATTCACACAGCTTAGCCTTGGAGACAGATGTTTAAAGGCAAAGGATGTCAATAAAACATCAAAATATGATCTGGTAACGAGTTTGGATCTCCGACCCCCTTCCTTTTGTTCTTATGTGGGGGGTCTAAATATGTGAAGTTCAAGTGAAATGAGCCTGCAAAACAATGGCAATGCAGTGTTGGGGGAGCACCAGTGACTGGACACAAACTGCCCCCCACCCTCATCTGCACATCCATCCTCTTGGCCAGGACTCTCTCATGACCCTGAGGGGCTCAGCATTATGAGAAGGCTGCTGTGTGGGGGTTGCTGGACAACTGGCTTGTTTAAAAAAATCTCATTATAGCAAGGCTTATATTGAACAGACTGAGTGCCGTGCACTTTATCACACCCCATGCAGCTCCAGCTTGTTTGAACTTGTAGCAAGCATTTCAGTTATTTTCCTGGAGGTGTTATAAATGTTGTTGTATTATACATCTATTTATTTTGATTCAACCATATTGGAAGCCACAATCTGAAAATCTGAAAACAATATTTGGTTTAGAGATACTGAAGTGTCAATTTGTAAATATTTGACCAACTTTTAGTTCTACACATCAAGAGACATTTGAAATCCCATTGAGATTTTTGAGGTCATAATTATAGTTTGACCTTGCTTTGCTAATACAGCATATAGAAACCTGCACATTATAGAGGTTTTACTTTTTTTAAAACATTTATATTTTAAACATAATTGAGTAGCAAATCCGTATGAACATTTTCATTTGAAAGGTTATGGAATAGTGATGGAATTATATGTTAAATAAATTAAGATGAATGAATGAATAGTATGCATTAGTGTTCTTATGAAAAAGTATGTATGCCTTGATACAAGTTAAACTGTGGTCAATTACCTCCACCAGAGTATCCCAGAGACAATCTAAATAGTTTACCAAAACAGCTTTTACAGAGGTAGTACAGCAGTCGGTAACATTTCAGAATTCGGGACATAAACATGACGATCTCATTGATAATGTTGTACAGTCAGATGTAAATTATTTTAAAATGAACCCGAAATGTAAGCAGGCTAAAGTCAAGTTCAGTGTGTGTGGGAAGTAGTTTTAGAAGGTGCTGAGGCACAATAGGTGCTGTTCTAGACTTCACAGCTGAGCTGAGACGTGGACAACAGATGCAAAAGCTTAAAATGGCCTTGGTAATGAATCATGCAAGTTCAAGAGCAGGGGTTTGCCTCACAGCTGTGAGAAAGACAGAGGCATTTGCACATTATTTGCATACAGAGACACCAAAATAGGCTGGAATAAAGGGAAAGACTGAGAGTGTCACAAAGGTCATGAAGGATAGGGGACAAGAGTGGCATGGGAAAGTCACCTCTGAGATGGAACTGAAAGGACGGCAAGAGACTGGGGGATGGAAGAGACGATGAAGGGGGCAGATGGTGCCCTTGGACTATGATAGTGTAGAGGAGTTTTCACAGAGGTTACGGGGGGGTTGAGTGCAAATAAGTAATCACAACACTATTGTCACAATCAGCCCCTAGCCCAATAGAAACTTTCTGAATCTGACCTCCACACCACCAGTGTTCTCTCTAAACTCAGGCTGTGGTATTGTTGTAGGCCTTGTTGCCATGTTGCATTCAGTTGACTTGAAAAACAACCATCAATCACATAGTATATTATAAGTTTACTTGCCTATTTTATGTTTATTTTGGATAGCTTAGCTCAAAGAAACATGTCCTTAACCGGCCCTTTTTTATTTCTTGTGTCCAGGTATCTGTCTGGCCTCTGAGCTGTCTTTTTTGTTGGAACCCAATGATGTGATTGCAGTAAGGGACCGTCCTCTTATGCTGGACTGTCGAGTACAAGGCGATGAGCCCATCATGGTTACTTGGCGTCGAAATGGTGTGCCTTTACCCAGCAGCCCAAGAATTCAGGTTCTTGCAAATGGCACACTATTTATCCAGAGCTTCCAGAAACGGAAAGAGGGCAGCGATTCAGATGTGGGCGAGTACGACTGTGCTGCCCAAAACCACTATGGCTTGCTGGTCAGCCGCAAGGCCAAAGTCCAAATGGCATGTAAGTGTGCAAATAAAATCATCCGTGAAGATATCAGGTTCTTTATCTCATTGAAAATTATGTGAAACAAGTCTACAATTAGGTCTTTCCTCTTAGATCACTTGTAAAAATTTTTTTTTAAATCAGGTCAGCATCATTTTAGATAATATGTTTTTTTCACCATCTGTAATCTTATACCTATTGCTGATAATAGTTTTTCTGTGCTTTCACTTCAGCTCTTCCAAAGTTTCACACCCACCCTGTGTCCATGATGGTGGACGAGGGAGGTGTAGCGCGCTTCCAATGTCAGATCAATGGAGTACCTGAGGCTAACATCACCTGGGAGAGAGACAGGGTTCCACTCAGCACCAATGAGAACAGGTAACCCAATCAACCGTTATTGTACACAGTGAATATTAAACTGTTTAAGAATAAGATGTTTGGTTTCTTTGTTTTAGACAATTTGTGATACGGACCACAATAATGATTCTTTGCTAAATATGTACCTCAAGATCTCAGTCACTCAACTCAAATATAAAAATGACCTAGTCCATCTCTACTATGATTGCTACCATTCCTGAATAGTTGCCCCTTAAAAATATACCTTAATATACAATAATATGTTGAAATAGAGACAACACTATAAAGATATGCATCAATAATGTGTCTAAACACCTTTGACCTCACTTTGCATTCCAGGTACACTCTCCTCCCGATGGGTATTCTGCAGGTGACCGGTGTGAGGCAGGTGGACGCTGGAGTTTTTCGATGTGTTGCCATTAACATTGCCAACACCCGCTACAGCCATGAAGCTACACTCAACGTCTCTGGTAAGCCAACAAACACGTAGCATTTTATTGTACATTGACATTGTTATTATGTTTTCAATTATTTTAACAGTTTATTCTTATCATATCTGCATTCTTTATTACAGGTGGAGCTTTTAAAACTTACAAAGAGCCAGTTATCCTGTCAGGGCCTCAGAATCTGACCCTCACCGTCCATCAGACAGCCATATTGGAGTGCATAGCCACAGGAAACCCAAAGCCCATAGTTTCCTGGAGCAGGCTGGGTACTATTGCAGTTCCTTTTCTAACTAATTATATTTAAAAATATGTAGCAACGCATAATCATTTCACTTTTATGTCACCCAGATGGGCGCTCTATTGGAGTGGAGGGCATACAGGTTCTCGGGACAGGGAACCTTATGATCTCAGATGTTTCGCTGCAGCATTCGGGCGTGTATGTGTGTGCTGCCAACCGCCCTGGCACCAGGATGAGACGCACGGCGCATGGTAGACTTGTGGTGCAAGGTAAGGATGTACACAAACATCTGTTAACCTGGTGCATCACATTTGAACTCATTGATCAATAATCCCCTTTGCCGCTGTCAATGTCAATTTAAAGATCTTCAAGTATTGCACTTGAAATTTATTGAATATAATATAGAAATTTGTATTGTATTATTGTAAGCATGAAGTCTGAACCAAACGTTTGTTAACCAAGGACCAAAGACACAAAACCTTAAATGTTAAAATTATCAAAATTTTAACCATAATTCTTCTTATCGTAGTAAATAGTCTAAATATCTCACCTGGTCAAATGTATTTATCATTAATCAGTGGTCACAAATCTACAGTGCTGATATACTAAAGAAGTTAAAGTGACTGCAACCTCCTTTGTTTAATGGGCCTGAGTGTGGACAGTTGTTCGTTATGTTTACCCCAAAACACATCCGTATGCAGTCAGGAGAGGGTCAATAGTCAGGCCCCACCTTTTCTCCTCACCTTTGCTCCCGCAGAGTGGGGGTAGCAGCTGGGGCGTGATACTTCTGGTTATAGAAGCCCCTCCCCACCAGCGCCCCTCTCAATTTCACACAATTAAACCTGCAAGCAGTTCGGTTTGTGTTTATGTGCATCCATTATGTGTGTGTGTGGGGGGATATCCATCAAGCGGTGGATATCCATACATTTAGCCTACTCATATTCCTTTCTGTCATTAGCTGACCTTTAATTGGCAAACTTGAGAGCGGCTCTTTAGCAGATTGCCTCCCAGAGCACTTCTTTTTGGTCACTTTTTATTTTGAAGACACATATTTAATACAAAAGTAAAAAATGTTAATAGAAAAAAAAACAATGCAACTACTGCTAAGATATATATACAATGAACACATATACATCTAAATGTGAACTGTAATTACTGAAAAGATCAAAAAGCAAAAGAGTACCATCATGCAGACATTTGTAGGCAGATATATAGTTCTAATTATCAATAGTGATGCAACTGATTGGAAAGTAAAGAATCATTTGGCAATAAACTCAAAGCTTCAATGTTAAAGTCTGTAATGAAACCTCAAGCAGCATCATTAGAGACACACAGGAGGTAATTTTGTTTGGTTCACAGAAACATCTATGGGGAAAAAAATACTAAATAAGCTCAACTGCAAACCCAGTTTTCACTCAATAGCACTCAATAGAAATATACAATAGCATTGCATTAATGAATTCCTCCATCTGTTGGTGGTGAGTTGACAGGATCAATAAATACTTCCTTATGTCAATCCCTTAGATTGCCTTCGATGCTGGAAAAAATAGTTAGTGTGTGGGGGGTGAGCTAAAATATATGCAATTGTTTATTGATCTCTCTTTTTTCCCCAGTTTAGGTTGAAACTGAACAAAGAGCTTAAGGGTCTGCTCCATGGCCAAACACACTCAGTGAGGCTTTCATTTGAAATAAAACTACTTTATTACAGACAACAGAAGATAAAGCTGAAAGAAGAAGTCCTTCTATGTTTTCTTAGACAATGTGCATTTATGGTTTATGAGAAGTTTATTTTGACACGTACAAAGTTGATTATTCGTGAAATATACCATATATATATATATTTAAAATTGGGTGAGGGGTGAGAGTGACGTGCAGCCTGTGACCCTGAACGTGACAGAAGGAGCGGGTGTGAAGGGAGACGCAGAATGGGGGGGTTCTCTCAGGGTTAATTAAGGACGGCTGGGAGATGAATGAGGCTGAGCCAGGGTGTCACCAAATCGAGGGACACACAAAGAAGGGTCAGCCCTTTGGAGGACGATCAGTTAAATATGGCCACCCCGCCCTCACTCCATATGCCTTCCTCTAAATAAGCTCAGATGAGATGCACAACTTTTATGATGCAGATCCTACTTCCCTATTTGTCATATTTTCTATGAGAAGGCTTTCCCACAGTCAGAGAATGCTGTATGCAGGCTGCTCACTGCAGGGGGCATTTAATATGATCATCTGGTGCTGAACCATTCATACAGGTTTATTCACTGAGCTATGTTTACAATTAATTCTCCTACAAAGTATATTTTGTGCTGTCTCACTCATAATCAATTATTACTCTTTGCCACAATCCTGCTTGCATTAAATAAAATAAAGGGCTATATGGATCAGGCGTTTACACTTTAAATTTCAATGTATTTGTCCAATTAAATGAAGTAGGCACATGGTTAGTTATATTACAGTTTCCAACAGCAATAGCACATTACTCCTAAGGCCTTAAAGATCATCAAGATGTAGTAACATTTACAGAAACTAAGCATAGCAGGAAACTACTGGTACTGCGTTCTTACCATTATTTGTTAATTAACTAATAAGTAATACAAAGGCCTTCTTTCCACAATCTTGAAATATGACTTGTACAGCCTACTGACATAAGCATTGTTGGATGAATTAAAATCAGTGAGCATGCCACTAACAAAAGGGACTAATGATATTAGACATTAGCTGGAGTGAAATTCAAGGTCAACGGAATCACAGATCAATACTGAGTATAGATCCACAGAGGGACAATCAGCTAAGGACACTGGACGCGTTCAACACCAGGCTGGGACAGCTGAGCAGATGAAGGGGTGGACAGCTCTTTGCATGAGATAATGAACAAGCACAATTCATTTCTAATGAAACCGTAAAACAACAGCTCAAATCTGGAGACTGGAACTAGTTTCAATCACAGTCTCTCAATCTAAACTCAGATTAGATTACACTCACCTACTGAGGCTGTCTGCTCAGCAGGGCCACCAAAATAACACATATTCTGCAATATACACCATGTCTTAAAGCTCTTCCTTGGGTTCACGCTTAGCATCTCATTGATCTATTGACCTCAACCCCCACCATGACCCTGCATCGCCAACCATCTCCCCATAAGGGGGTTGCGCCAACAAAATGGCCATTTCAATAAGGACATATTTATCACAGGAGTTATGGATAATTCTTTTTATCACCAAAAATGGAATGAAACACTGATACACGGAAAGAAAAAAATATAAATCAGTAAAACCTGTTTAACAGGTACATTTACAATGAAATGAACATTAGTACAATTTCATATTTTAATGAGTGTTAAATACAGTTTATCTTACAGTTGAAAAAGAATAATAAAAAGTGTTTGTTATGTGCCTATAACATCCTTAATTCTGCTTAATACGTCCTTGGCAGAATGTTCAATCAACAATTTTACTTTTATCTTCAGCTCCTCCTGAGTTCCTGCAGTGGCCACAGTCTGTATCTAAACCAGCAGGGGGCAGTGCTGTGTTCACGTGTGTGGCTCAGGGTGTTCCTGAACCTCACCTCATCTGGCTAAAGAATGGAAAAGTGCTCGTTCCAGGAAACAATGTCAAGTTGACTAATAACAACAGGTATATGCCCTTAATACGTGTGTCCTCTAGCTGTGTTTATGTTTTGGTGTCTGGTCATTTGATGCAGCTGTGTTTTTGTGTTGCAGTACTTTGGCTCTGACTCGGATCAGCTCTGAAGATGAAGCCATCTACCAGTGCATTGCTGAGAACAGCGCAGGCACCAACCAGGCCAGTGCACGCCTGGCTGTGGCTCAAGGCAAAGACCTACCAGCCGCCCCCGACAGCCTCACAGCCAGCGCCCTGTCCAGCAACACCCTTCAGCTCACATGGAGTCAACCACCTTCCAGCTTCACTGACAGTATTATTGGCTATGTCTTGCACATTCGCAAGATGGGAGGTGAGTTATTCCACAGAAAGAAAACACCCTCAAATTGAGTACAAGGTAAATTGTAAATAAATGTTATAATAAAATAGAACCGGACAGCCTGGAGCTTCAGGAGGCCATCAGTAAAGACAACTTTCAGCATGACCTGACCAACCTTGAGCCAGCTACCACCTACTCCATCTACCTGAAGGCCTACTCTCCCATGGGAGCCAGCCAGCAGTCCAACACGGTGGTCGCTACAACACTAGGAGGAGGTACGTGCTTTCAGGATCTAATCCTTGTGTTGTCTGCTCACATTCTGTGAAATATGTTTCTCTGGAGGCAGTCCTACAATGTGTCAAAACCTAACTCTTGATGTACAGCGTTATCATTACAATCAGAATAAGGCACAGGTATGATCAAGTAGGTTAAACTTTTTGTCATGATGTCGAGAAAGTGAGGGTTACTTGGTCATGTCATTAAAATGTATATTAGACACGCTACCACAGTAGATGTAATGTGATTCTTTACACTATATTAGAAATGCTGGAGTGGATAAGAGAATTCAGACGTAACAAGTTCTATTTATTGTAAAATGAACTGCCTCCCATTTGGTTCAACAATGCATGTAATCTTCTTTTTGATGGCATATCTGTTGCTCTGTATATGACTGGTTCCCCTCTCTTTATCTGTCACTTGTGCTTCCAGTCCCAAGCCCCCCCATCTACTTCACCAAAGTGATAAACTCCACTGCGCTGCAAGTGCTTTGGCAGCTCCCTAGTAAGGCTGGGAAGATTGAGGGGTTCCGGCTTTACTACCGCAAGGTCCCCAGCACCGATTTTCAGGGCCCCATCCAAGTGGCCTTTCACATTAACGCCTATATCATCAATAACCTTGGTGAGTCTGCCCTTGTATACACTGTTACAATGGATAATGTTATGTTTGTAACTACAGTCTTAACACTTTCATCCCTCATCTTTATTATGCCTTCAGAATACTACTGTTTTATGAAACACCTACCTTTACCTATTTCTATGTCAGTATTTTATTAAAACAATTATTTTGTTGACCCTTTTCTAGAATCTGGGGCTGTTTATGAAATCAAGCTGGTGGCTTACAATGGAAACGGAGAGAGTGACTGCTCCAAGAGACTGGTGTCACTGGCAGAGGAAGGACCAAGTGCCAAAACCACTGGTGAGTTGAATTATACATTTTGTACATCATTGGAAATATTGTAATTTTATGTCTGTTTTATAGCTTACATTACACTAAAGCAATGCTTATAGGGATGATAATTCATAATACAATTATATTTTGTATTTCATTGGTGCATAAAATGAATTAGACAATGATGCTGTGAGAGTAATGATTGTAGTGTAAATCTCATTGCTGCTGTGTGTCTTTTCAGGATGTCAGTGTCAAGAGGGAGAAGCATCTCTGGGCAGTGTTGTAATTGGTATTCACATTGGCACAGCCTGCATTATCTTCTGTGTTCTCTTCCTAATGTTTGGATACCGTCGCAGGTGAATATTCCCTATTCCTCTCATTCCTGCATATTTATTAAGGTCACATTTTTATTATCCATTTCATTGAAAGTTGTGTACTCACATATGAAATCTGTTTGCAGTCTATTTTGCAGTCAAGCAAACCAGGAAAGCTGGTCTGTACCCAGAGACAACACAGGATTCAATGGCATTCACAAAGATCGAGCAAATGGCCCAAAAGTGGAGTCGCAGCCTCAGGTAACGTAGGAATATATACTCTTGTTTGTGAATGGTGTTGCGTGTCATTGTGCCAAAAGAGGTTGCTTTACATTACACGTTAGTGTTCATATCCTCATTCATAGTGTAACTATGTGTCTTCTGTTGTGTCCATCCTGTCGTCCTATCAGCAGGTGGTCTGTCCAGAACAATGTCAGGTGGTCATTGAGCGAAACACAGAAGGTTTGCCCGGCACTGGCTAACACTGATCAATTAAATATTATATTCCCCCATACCTTATCTTCTCCTACAACAGATACCAATGATTAACCCCTGCAGTAAGCCTATGCCTATATGCCTGAGCAATGGGAATATACTTCTCAACCCATGCTGCTAACCTCAACTCCCCAGTCAAAGTAGCACTGTATTCCTAGACCATAAAACAGCTTAGGAATCCCTCAATCTTTGCTACCTCTTTTCTTCTATCCATTCCTACCTCAAGCCAAAGCTAATGCCTCTATTGCCTGTGCACATGCATATGTGCATGTTTAAAAAGCCTTTAAAAACAGACTACTAAGCTGTCAATGCTTTGCTTTGTGTGCACCAAATATTCAAATGTCACTTTTCACTGGCAGTCTGTGCCTAACCAAAACATTATTTTTCCTCAGATGTTTCCAGGAAAAGTGACATGTGAAAAGGTGTGCTATTATAAAAAGCCAAATGATGCCAAGAATCCTCACTTGATGGGGACTTTATCATGCATTGCAGTGCATTGCATTGTGCGTTATCTTGAAATAGCCTTCATTCTCTCTGCAATAAGAAAGGAAATACATAGTGGCCTTTGCTGATGTCTTGGAGATGACTGTCTTTTGCCATATGAATAATTTAAAGCCATATTCCTTCTTCCACACCTAAATGCTGCACATCTCCAAAGAAAGCTACCTCAGTCTGACATGACTGTCTGAGCCATAGTTTATTATGCTGCTTTTCTTAGCCTACCTCAACCAAAATTACTGCGAACCCCACCCTTGATCAGTGCCAATGCCAGTGTGCCATGTCAGCCAACCAAGTTTATCATGATGACCACCATTGAGAGGACCTCCCACAAGCCTGTGCTGTACTGGACTTGGGACCTACATGAGTCTACCTCCTCCCATGAGCACCTCAGGGGAATTCTTCACCTGTGCTGTCTGCTCTACAGACTTGTGCAGACAAAGTACGTGATGGCCATATGGACCTGTGTGCTTTGTCTGCATTTGAAGCCATTAAAGTGGGGCACTAGGACAGATGATTCACCTGCACAAACCCAACAGAAAACTAAAGATAACCCCAAACGTATTCTGTCCTGGGCCATGCAGCCATGTTACTTCTAAAGACGCCAAATGTGAGTTGGCAGCTTAGAAATTCTAGGAAGTGAATGTGTGCCTGACTGCACGGATAAGGCTTGTGTTTTATTGTGTCAGCCTTTCCAAAAAAAATACGTTCTATGAAAACCAAGATGAATGATACCCAAAGATGTTCACATTTGGATGGTTTTCTTTATCTTTTATATATAATTGACTAAAGTAGCTTTTCAATTGTTAGAGTTTTTGTATGTAAAGTGCTTTAACTAAAATCAAGCCAAATATTTCTTATAACCTCAGATCTCACTGGAAACCTTTTAACAAGCATATCCTTTCATTGTGGATTTTAACATTTACTGCATACCAAGTGACCAAAAGAAAATATTTTAAAAGACCATGTGTGTCAGAAATACTTGGAGAAGGAAATTGTTAAAACTTTGCCAAATATTTAGCCTGATGAAATGTAACAAAATGCCAGTTTATTTTCACATTCATGTTCTCTACACTGTTCATAACCAAAGCACAGAACCCCAGGTGATCCTTGAGGACAGCTCAAGAAGAAAAACATACAAATATATGAAAAAGTAGCCTTTCATGTGTTTTGTTTCAAGCTTGTCCTCAAGGCTTATTGTTATAATTGTTCTGAGGTTTACCAGAAACAGTGACATACAAATGTCTATTATTTTTTCTATTCCATAACTGAGAGCTGTAAAACCAACATGATACCAAAAAGTGTATTTGATATGAAAGACCTATGAATTGCTAGGTTTTGTAGTATGAAATGTATAGAGCTTTAACTAGGTTTAAAATAGACCCTTAGCTTAGTAGCTTCTCTTTGAAATAATTCCTTTAATTTTTCATTCGAGTCTACTGTTCTTCTGCAACAAGTTTCCAAATAATGTTCAGTCACGATGTTACTTTGTTATTACTAGGTCTTATAACATCCATGGTGTTATTTCTGTGTGTATGTAAGAATGACAGGACATTTTTGTGCTGGTCTTTGAGACGGAGATATTATTTTTTCAGAGACAATACATTTAATGCTCAAAGTTCTTACAGAAGACAAGAAAAAACTAAAAAAAATTTTTTTTAAATGTAGTTAAGTAGGAACTGGCAGCTTGTACCAACAAGAAACAATGCTTTAAATATGATTAACTGATGATAACAAGTGCTTTACTGTTCTATCAGCTTTCCTTGGGTCTGTTATGGCCAGATGAAACAGTAAGCATCACCATGTCCAGATGAGACCAAAACAAAATGGACTCGAGATGAAGTCAAAGTCAGAGACCAAGCTGTGACTTAAGTATGTCACCAGGCTTAGTTTAAGATTGTTATGGTGGTGTTTATTTATTGATGTAGCATTAGATCATAAATTAATAATAGTTTAAGTTTATTATAAAACAACACTAGCACTTGACACTTATTACTCAATATGACACTAAACATACAATTATTGGTTTTGCAAACCAATGCATACAGACCAAGTCAGTAGTGCATCATTAATTTAAACCCCAACAGGCACTGATAGTGAAAACTGTTTTCCAAATTAGGAGATAGCTAATATAATTAGTTTTATGATCTAAGAGATACTTATAATTTTACTTATTGGGCATGTAAATGCTGACATTGCACCCAGCTTGGTTTCTCTTTGCTTTATCTCAGTCTGGACAGTGTTGTGCTTTCTGTCTTGCCTTTAACAATATGCCTGAAACCAAATAAACCAACTGTGCTCAATGAATGTTCTGTGTGTGCATTTTATTAACATTTTACACATTTACTGAAACAGATTTGCCAGTGTTAGGAAATGAGAAAATCTTAACAAAGCAGCACGCAGAGTAATCTTACTGGTCACATGATTACCCCATATTATCCAGACATTTATTACTGTTGATCAAGCACTTCCTCACATTTTTCCACATCTTGCCTTTTTTTACAGACTGCTGCATGCATTATCATATGCTTGGTACAAAAATAAGCAGGGTGCACTACATACAGTGACACTTGTGAAGCCTAATTTATAAAGTAATGCTTGTTGTTACATTCAGTATAAGGGGCCACCATCTTAGTCTGCACTATTGAGAAGAAACAGAAAACACAATAAGTCTTTGGTCTTTTTTGGTATATAGTTTTTTTCTACTCCAATTACAAAAGGTTTCCCTACTGTCCATCTTTTATACAAGCAACCATCGGAGTACTTTTGACTGTGGAAGAATGAGTTTGGAAAAGAAAACTACATAAAGACCAAAGTAAAGGTTTTCTTGGTTATGGTGGAGGTATGGTTACCCACTCAGCAATAAGATGTTATATTCAGAAAATATTATAATAATAATAATATATTCTATTTGCAGTGGTAAAACACTTAAAAAGGTCTTAATTAGTCAACATTTGAGGACTACAGTTCCATCTCTAAACCACCTCAAGCTTTCCTCTCTGATCCTATACATTTGCTCTATTAAGTCCTTCGATTTTTTTTTCATGAGGATAAACTCTGAGCAGTATGATCTCTATTAATACCCTGTGTGTAGGAGCTGCTCTTGAACAATATAAAAAACACCATAGCAATATCAAATAAAGTGCGATTCAGGAAATGAGTCATTCTGTCCTTGACTGTAGGAGAGTCTCCATCTCCTTATCAATCAATTTGATCGATGTGTGAATTATTATTATTTCAGAGTTTACTGTATGACTTAAGATGTGTCTAGAATGAGTCCCGTTGGCTGTTTTTTTTTTTTTTTTTGCTTTTGGAGCTTTATGAATACAGTTCAATTTGGTGAAGTGGAACGGCATTAAAGTCTTCGAGCTCAAGTTCTGAGGTGATGCAGACCTCGGGGGAGATCAAACGTGCAGACATACTCAGAAATGTAGTTCCCTAAGACTCAGGGCATGTGTCTTGACCTATAGACTAGACAAGCAAAGAAAGCCCAGCAGCGCTTGTACTTTCTGAGAAGGTTGAGGAAAGTACACCTCCCACCCTCCATCCTCACAGTGTTTTGTAGGGGGACAATTGAGAGTATCCTGAGCAACTGCATCACTGCCTGGTTTGGGAACTGCACTGTCTTGGACCACAAGACCCTGCAGCGGACAGTGAGAACTGCTGAAAAGATCATCGGAGTCTCTCTTCACTCTGTCACTAACATCTACACATCACGCTGCATCTGTAAAGCCACCAGCATTGTGGACGTCCCCACACACCCCTCATACACACTTTTCACCCTCCTGCCGTCCGGGAAACGGTATCGTAGTATTTGTTTTCTCACAACCAGACTTCGTAACAGTTTTTTCCCCTATGCCATCAGGCTGCTAAACTCAAAATAACTCATACAAACTGCACTACTTTGGACTGTTACCATCGGACTGTTTTTTTAATATTATTCAATTTCAATTATTTTTTTTTTTTTTTATACAATCACTACAGTCACTTTCATATTGAACTTTGTACTGGTCTGCGTTATTGTCTTGTGCTGTTTGTCTGCACCTTGTGCACTTTATGTATATAGGTTTTTTGTTTTTATAGCACCTTGTTCCTGGAGAAACGTTGTTTCGTTTCACTATGTACTTGTATATGGCTGAAATTACAATAAACTCTCACTTTGAGACACAAGACAGTTTTTACTGATCACTTTAATCACATTCAGTCTGAATTCCAGTCCACACAGCAACCAGAACAGTTCATACCTCTGGACACAACAGAATACACAAAACAACTCTCAATTTATGCTTATAGCACAATATCCCTGTGTATGTCAAGTGCTAAATTACAGTACTGTTTGTATTTTTATTAATTTGATAATTGAACTATATTTCTGTGGCTGTGACATATCTGTCGCATATCTCACATATTTCTTTCCACAATTCAACCAAGAATCTCTTTACAATGCAGTTTGCCTTAGTCAGAATCAAATGAATGATCTGTAAAGTGGAAACCACGTGAAATGTGTTCACCCATTTGCAAAAGAAGAACTTTATCATAAATGTTTCATAATAAATATCCAGTAGATCAAAGTTTCATGTAGAATAAAAAACAGAGATTCAGTTGATTACTGCTCTAAATTCAAAGGGCCTTTGTTAGGTTGACCAAGAACAGAATGACTCACAAAAACGGTTTCTTGCAGATTCATCGCGACATTATGTCAAAGTAAGTGCTGAAGGAGTAAGGACTTAAGTACATGTGAAAGATATGTAGAAGCTGGGTTGGATGTGTGCGCCATCTAGAGACATAGGCTAGTTGTGCAACTGCATATGCCTTCCCAGAAGAGGCGCAGGCTATATTTTTAAACAACTTCGCAAGATCCTTGTCCAGTAGATATAGATATTCCATATATTCTTAAACTGTGAATCTAGGGAGGAGGGAGACACTGTTAACAGTCATAGCAGATGGGTTGGACAACAGAATTAAAAGGACTGTGCACGGGGAGTGGAAATGTTTCTTATTTCACAATACAATGTAATAAATAGCTACAAGTTAACATTTGGTTCTTCTTCAACCAATAAAATTACATTTAGGCAACAGACATTATCATTCCTTTTCCATGATGCAGCAACAGCAGCAAAAAAAAAAATACAAATACAAATAAAAGACAAAAAGAGAGACGTTAGTGTCAGCCAGCGCAGAAATGGCCACCAGATGGCGCATGTGCGTGCTGCACAGCTCGCCTTCAATGGCCACATGACCTACATAGTTAGGTTACATGATTAGTTTACACGTAAGGGGCCTCATAGAACCTGTTAGAGATGCACGCGTTCAGGATCAGGAGAAATACCTTTTTAGACCTACGCTGGCCTAATGTCTGTGAATGTTTTTAATCATCCAGGTCATCTTGAAGAAAAGGTTAAAGCAAAAGCATCTGGACTCAGTTTTCAAGATGAAGACGTTTTGTCTCTAATTCCAAGAGACTTTATCAATTCTGAGATCAACTTGTAGGAGAGCTAAGCTTTTTCTCTCCAGGGAGGACTTTGACCTGAAACCAAACCTGGTGGACCAGGCTGTTCTGGTCTTGTAGTCGTTGGCTCTGAAAGCGAGGTGTGACTCCTGATTTGAGAGTCGTTAAAAGCTCAGGTGAGTCGTCAGAACAGTCACTGTTCTATTCTCACATCAGGAGTCACACTGTCCTTTCATGGCCAACGACTATGAGACCAGAACAGCCTGGTCCCATCAGGTTTAGTTTCAGGTCAAACTCCTCCCTGGAGAGAAAAAGCTTAGCTCTCCTACAAGTTGATAAAGTCTCTTGAAATTAGAGACGAAACGTCTTCACCTTGAAAACTGAGTCCAGATACTTTTGCTTTAACCTTTTCTTCAAGATGACCTGGATGATTAAAAACATTCACAGACATTAGGCCAGCGTAGGTCTAAAAAGGTATTTCTCCTGATCCTGAACGCGTGGCCGTAGGCCTAACCTTTTCTACACAGGCGTAAGTGTCAAAAGTAAAACCCAGGCCTACTGAGATATATATATATATATATATATATATATATATATATATATATATATATATATATATATATATATATAGAAAGATATATTTTTATCTAAAAATATACTTCTCCCAGTCTGTCAACAGTTAGTATCTCTTCAGTTCACTCAGCCAAAAATGTCCTTCTGCTTACCATGTCAAATACAAATTCTGAGAAGACATTAAAAAGACTCATATATATATATATATATATATATATATATATATATAGAAAGATATATTTTTATCTAAAAATATACTTCTCCCAGTCTGTCAACAGTTAGTATCTCTTCAGTTCACTCAGCCAAAAATGTCCTTCTGCTTACCATGTCAAATACAAATTCTGAGAAGACATTAAAAAAGACTCCACACTCCTGTTCCTGTATGATATAGAGAAGCCACATGTCTCATTTTTACGCGGCGATTTTTTCGGCCGGGTTGCCTACTTCATCAGTCAGTCTGGGACACAGTGTAGTCTTTTTGAAAAGCAAAGTGCGCTTAACTAACTTCCGTCTTGTAAACCGGTCATCTGCTGGCTAACTAACAGCCGCTGGTCGGACCCTTCCCATGCGATGTGAATGACGCTTCTTTTTGAATGGTCATGTGGATTCAGTTTGGACCTCTTCACTGTCTTCCACCGAAAATTGTTCACAAATTAAACATCGTCACAAGAGCGCCTGATAGAGGTCCAATTGACACCATTCACTGCCCAGACATGAGGACGCAACCTGGACTTGACATGGCTCACTGTCATGGTTGAGCCCTATTGTATGAGCCTGTGCCCGGTCTAGACACAGACAACAACACGACTACAGACCAATGTGTCGTTTCTCTCGCTACGCCGTGGAAAAGCATCCAATTAACCATCCGACTGGCTCCGCCGACACGGGCTTTCAGACCAACCAGGGCTCTGTCTGGGTTTGCTGTGGAAGTGAGGAACCAATCAAGTGTCAGGAAAGCTCTACCACAGTGAGCGCCTGTCCAATGAACTGTGCGCTTGGCTGTAGCGAGGGGCTGTGGGATTGTGTAGGCCCAATAGGCTGTTTAGTGCTGCCTGCCGGTGCCGGGAGCTGGTGGTGAGGATCCTCTGCTGCGACAGGACCGGACCGTGAACCCGGAGACTGTACTCACAGAGGGGAAGGACGCACAGGTGAGCCCGAGGATGTGTGAGCGGCCTGGTCCCGCTTAAACGCGATTTTTAATCGAAACAGCGCGGCTCGTGTAACGGTGTAGTGCTAGCTGTTGTGTTTTCTCAGAAACTGAATGCTCGGACAGACAATAGAGGGCCTTTGCGTTGCTATTTATTGATTCAGGCTGACATGTTGGCCACCAGCAACCGTCGCCGACAGCTGGTCAATTCCTTTTAAACACCGCTTGCTGTTACTTAGTGTCAGCAGAAATGTGTGTATCGATATGTAAGCCTTAATGTGCCTTTGTTTGGATCAAATCGGCACTGTAAATGCAAATATTGTGACGGCATCGTGATGAAGCGTCGTGCGGAATGCTTCTTCATTGTTTGATCCACAGTCTCTAGAGGTTAAATCAGACCGAAGAGCGAGGCAGTCTGCCCAAAAGCTTCCTCTGGTATAATCAACCCCATCGGGCTTAAAAATGATTTGAAAGGAGGTAACGTTGGGACGAAGTGGTGGGACGTGGCGGTAAAGCACAGTAAGAGCAGCCCGGGCTTGATGATGGCTCTCAGCAATTAGGAAGAAACATTGCAAATGCATCAGCCATTTACGTAGAGCCTCCATATGCACGTAAATGGCTGCCTGGCGCCTCACAGCATCAGATGCGCTTTAGCGTTAGGCCAGGCTTTATTCAGGGCCAGTGTTTAATGAGCACCACATAAACGTAGCGGGGTGGCGTTAGAGAGCCAGTGATAATCAATATGAATATGTGCTGCCTATTTTTCTGCGGATAATAGGACATTAGATGCGTGTTGCTCAGAAGTGCCTTGTGTTCTCCTGGCCTGAAGATCAAGTCTGTAACTTTATTTAAAATAGACAACTTTAGGATTTAGGTGAATAGGTAGGCCTATTTGTTTTATGAGGTAGCCTACAACTATGAGTGCAGTCCTTAATGTTTTATTATAGCATACACACTTGTACAGGTCACTATGACATTTGCAATTTTACAAACAAAGGTCCTCAGATAGTTGAAAGCAGTTACTTTGGCCATTATCCTTCAGACTTAAAGTCTTAATGTCTTCAAAATGTCTTCTCTGTAGGTGCAGGGGTCACACAAGACATTTGACATTAAACTTTACCAGCCTTAAAGATAGGCCTACTTACCTCTACTGTCATATAGGGACAATGAATGAAAGGTCCATGCTGTGGAAGTGTGTGAATGGATTGAGTATTCTCAATGAAGTAGCGTGGCAGTAACCTAGCACTAGCAGCACAAAGGTGCTGTTTCTGATCTGTCTGCAGTGTTACCTCAAATCCATATTACAATTAATTAAATGATTAATGACTAAGCCTTTCCAAATTTCTGTAGTGTACTTATTGTGTTTGTACTGTTAATACGGGTTTATACTGTTATTACTAAACAGTTGATACACCATTCACAGAATTATTTTTCATCCTTTACTACTCTTCCACTAGACCACTGAAGAGATCACTGGAAATATGTTTGGGTTGTGGACTGAGACAAGTAAGAGCCTCTATAGCATCTGTGTCCTACGCTGCTATACGCTCAACCATAAACCTCTGAGTTGTGTGTGAGTAGCACTACCTCAGTGTGTCTCTGGTCATAACTTCCTCAAACACAAACCATGCATTATATTATGTGTGGATATTAAAGAACATGCAGTGAAACATTAAGAGAAGCTGAAAACATTATTGTATATAAATATTTTAAAGTGTTAAAGTGCTAAAGTTGGATGTAGACTGCTGCTGTCAGGTGAAGTGTCTGGGTTAACCACCAGGTGCCATGAGGATGTGTGCTGTATAATGCAGACACTGTTCTGAGAGCAGAGGAGAGACAAAGGCAAAGCCTGACGCTATAAAACACACAATTGTTAAGATCCGTAAAACCTACCAAACACACAAAAAGGGTCAAACTATTAAACGCGGGCAGATAAACGCACTGTCACCAGCTTCTCTTTGCTCAAGTGCTGATTCAGCATCTCTATACATTGCTATCTTTGTTGCTAACCTGAGTTGGCAATCCATATTTACAGATGCCATATCCCCTCCGAATTATTTCCATATGAACCATGCAAAGCCCATAAAAAAAACGACTCCATCTGCCGAACCTTTTTGTCTTGTGGCCTCTAGCCACAAAATTACCTCAATGATCCAATTCTTCCATGTTTTTGGCCTCATAAAATTGGGGAACCTTTGGGTGTCATCTTACACAAATAAATGGGGAACTAGTTTATTATGGAATTACGGTGCAGTAACGACAGAAAGTATGAGTCACTGTGGCGTGTGTGTTGGCTCATATTCTCTCCCTCTAGCCCTGTTCAAACCTGACATTAAAATGTGTTCAGACTTCAGAGAAATCAGATCTTACGTGGCTAACATTCTCTTCAGGTGTGCATTAATGGCCTATGTGAATGGAATACAGTAGTGTGAACAAGAATCAATCCAGGGTTGGATTTTACAAACCCCCTTTGATATTGTATTTTCTTCAATATTATATTGTGTTTCTGTAATGCACTGCATATATTTGGATGGGAACAAATCTTGATACAGCAGTATATTGCATTGTCTCACAATCGACGTTAATACACTTGTATCACATATTTTATTTAATATAGAGCTGCTATAAACAAACCTCACCATTTGGACTCCTCATGGAGGCGCTTGTCTAATGAATGAGGGTAAACCATTTATTCAGCTAGCTTTCATTGAAGGGTAGACGGAGAGAATGCATTCACAAACTTAGTTAACACGCACATCAACCTCTCACTGTACAGACTTGAAGAGCCACACAGAGCAGGGTCAAATATGAACTGGACTAGTCTCTGAGCCTTAAACTCACTAGTGTTAATGTGACTGTGAGACATGTTAACCTGCTGTGCAGATTGAGCGGCCACTGGGTTAATCTCTTCTAACAGTGAAAATAGTCTCTCTAGCGTGATTCAGATGGTCTTTTGCAGGTCACATGACTTTAGATTAGTCTGTGTCAGTGAGAAACTAGACTTTACTTGTAAAGAGTGTAAAGCAAGACTTATCCTATACAGTGCTTACGCAACTGCTCACGCAACCTTTTAATAATATAAAAGCACAAACGGCTGATAACCTTGTCAGCCTAAATGTTTCTTTCCATTTTTGTGTGTGTGTGTGTGTGTGTGGCCTATTGTCGTCCACTGCGTTGAAGACACTGCTACTACTACTGGTTTAGTTTGAAAAGGATCATTAGATTATTTAACTAAAGTACAATGTTTTTCATTTCAGAATGCCAGGAAAAGCTTGTCAAACTGAGTGTGGTGAAAGTTGTATGTTCAGGTAAAGATAATATTACAAACTCAAAAAGACCCATTTGACAAAATGTCTAAATTAGTCACCAAGTTGAACCTTTGTTAAAAAATACACACAGGTAATTATTCCTCAAAAAGCACAGGACCAGGGACCTAGATGGCTTTGAGAAAGTTTCTGTAATACCTTTTTTCTCTCTTGTTTAACACTCCTGACCACACATGACCCACCTCTCCTTCTGCTGAATGTCTTCCTTTTTATGTGCTGAAAAGGTAAAATGTGCTATAATTCTCGTGGCCCCAAATATATTGCATAAAAACACTGCCACATGGCACCCTATAGAGTTAACTGATCTGATATTAGTAAAAAGCTGGGACTCTTGCTTGGGTTTTGTGTAGAAGGTGCTCTACCAGGTGGGCCCTCACCAAAGATATCAAAGATAGCCATTCTGACCTGTTTATTTTGCTAAAGTTGCAACTGGGCAGGCTTTCACACGAGTAACTGGGGCAAAACTTGTGGCTGAGTAAGTTGTTCTTTGGAAATAAGGAAACCTCATTAATGATGTTGTCATACTGAGTGTCTGTTAGAGCTATGTATTACTTCTTATCTCTGTATCAGTTACACAAGGTTATTTTAACAGAGCAGAATAACTAACTGTTAACAAATCCTCTCCAAGCTGAAAACTTGCAGACATTATCAGCTGATAAGGGGTTGTAGATCAATGCTGTTCCTCGGAACTGTCTAAATAAAAAAATATTATGCCACTCTATGCCAACTCTTAGCTGTTTTTTAAAAATAACTGCTTTTAAAAGGGGACTTCTTCTTTGCTGTAGTTGTGGTTTACTTGTCTTACTTATACAGTACTTCTTGCTTTACTCTTTTCCAAAAGTTCATGTGCTACAGTTTCTATTGGGGGTAAAAAACTAGAGCATTCAAGGAACTTACTTTCTCTGTTTGAGGAGATATTCACATCAAACATAGCTTTTCTTCTAATAATTTAAAATCTATATAGAGCAAGTGAGAGATACACTAGCAATCATCCACAAACCGCAAACATTGGCCTTGTCAAAGTGATCTACATCAGGTTCAGGTCTGTTGTGAAAGTGAAAGGAAATACTCCTCTCTCCTATACTTCCTGTCTATCTGTCATGTTCAGTCCTATACAGATTCAACGTCTGCAACTTCAGGTGACATTGAGCCTTGGTCATGTATTGGCCATATAACTAAAACACTGGTTTAATCCTGTTGTTTTGCGTTTTAAAAGAACATTCTGTTCCCAAAGGAACAAATGGCTTATTGATCTGCTCAGAGAACTGTACTAAATGCAAGTTGCAATTTAACAAATGTACATTTGTACCTAAAATACCCACAATTCCATTTGATTAGGCATTCACCACATGTAATTTGGCGGGGATTAGCACAGTGGTCTGATCTGAACAATTGATGTTGATATTGATCGTGCTTCTGGCTGCCATATTCCACCTTCTTCTAAGATGTCTGTTACTTCTTCCTTGCTCTCACTAAATGTCTCATGTTCCAGCTGCTATTTTTCTCTCATTTGACTGGAGAAACGGTATGCCCCACCCTGTGGTCTAAAGTTGTGCACTCAGCCTTGTCCCAGTGCCAGGTCTTGAAGGAAGACATTTTCCTCTTTGTGCTCTAAAACACATGGGCCATTACTCCTGCCCCTGGCCTTCTGCTCCGCTTTACCATTTCTCTGATAGTTGTGTCGTCCCCCCCATTCCAATTCAAACAGTCTGGACCATAATCCGTCAGTTTCAATGAAAGGTCAGTAAATAAGAGTTTGAAATTCTGTCACAAACTTACCCTTTTCTGTTCATAAGAATCATATCGTTACTATTTTTTAATCAAATTTAACTGTCATAACTGTAATTACATTTGCCTAAAAGACCTTTGTAATGAGAACATACAGTGGTGCTCTTTTTCATTGTCGGTATTGTGTTGAGTTTGTGGGGCTTTGCTCTCTTTTACTCTAGTGACTACTATTTTTTTTTTTGTTTTGATAAATTAGGAACATGGGAAATTCTTCTGTGCCAAGATTAAAAATGTAAATACCTTAGACAATACCTTCAGTTAAGAGGGTCCTGGTAGTTGGCCAAGATATCTGCAAACTCCAACAGCAGTGATAAATAATGTATCATAAGAAATTTCTCACCCGTAGCCACTGCATTGTAAAGATTTTATCAGTCATACTACCATGAAAATACAGTCTGTCAGCAACATTGAGCATTCAGTTAAGAACTCCTAGATTCTTAGTGGTTTCACCGTGACTCCTTTTATAGATGGATGGATAACAGAACCTGCAGTGCTGTTAGTTAAAGGTGTGTTTACTTGTTTAACTCAGCCAATATAATATTTTAAAGTCCACTGATTTGATATTGTGATAACAGGAAAATGCCTCTGTTACGTTGTGTATGTGAGACTTGTGCTGTGGACAGATGTGTGTATGACAGACTGATAAACCCCAGTCTCCCAGGTCCGTCCCCCACTGGGTTTTGTGCCTCACACTTCTCCAGTCTGTCCTAGGCACAGCCTCCAGAGCTTTGTCTGCTCCTGTGCCTGTGAGTGTGTCATGTTTGCACATGTTTTTTGTGCATAAAGCAGATCGGTAATTAATCTAAGTGTGTGTGTGCCAGACCAATGTCAAAAACAGATAGTGACAGATACAGGGTGAGAATGTAAGTATAAAAGCCTGTAAAATGGTTTGAAGATATTGTTATCTTATACAATTTGATCCTTTGTCCATTACAGGATAAGTTGTTTTATGTTCTCTCTAACAAGTTACATTTTTGCCAGTCTAGGGGCAAGTAACTGTAGTACACTGTTCAAACCACTTGTGTGCTGTACAAAACTGTACTGCTCCAGTGATGATTGCATCAAAAGCAGCCATTGTTAATGCTAATGTCTTTTGAATACAACTGCACATCTGATTATTAGGTTTCAAACATTTTGGTATACCATGGATATTAACTCATTGCCAGATTAAATGACGGTGAGGGTTAACTACCAAAAAAAAAAAAAACACCCAATTCAGACTAGAGCTAGAAACCCCTCGTATAATGGCTTTTCAAGTCACTTTTAAACATAGAAGAAATATGTCTGTCTGACGTAAGTGTGTCATTACAAAAAAATGGTGTAAACAATGAAGAATGAGACTAGTGTGACTTTGGAGGGAACTGCAAGCTTCACATACTTCCTGTATACAAATGTGACCCAGACAAGTGTGTGTGGTTCCAAGCACGTCTGGCAATCACTAAAGCATTTTTCATGAGAGAGTCCGAAACATTGAGGGTATGGAGAAAACCGTCAGCATTTACAGCTAATTTAGTGGAATTTGATTGTGTGTAGTGTAAAATGTTTTACCTTAAATGTCTTGGTGGCTGTGACACTGAAGTCAGTTCTTTCCATGATGATGTACAGTGAGGATGTAAACAGAGTGGTCTCACGGTGACATTTGGAAGACACTGACTGATTTAACATTCATTTGAATGTATAGTATTGGAATGAGATGTTTCCTTTCGCCGTCTCTGCTCTTTGTCTCCAGGTTCACCCCCCTCCCCCTCTTGATGCCCCCCTACAACCCCATCCCTCTCCTCCACCCTCCTGGAGCACACCCACACCCCTTAGGCGACAGCAGAACAGGAATTGATTAGTGACACGGCTTAAAAATAGACGACTGGTTGTCATGGCAACGCCCACAATGAGCTGTTGTCTAGTTTAATAAAAAGCAGCGTTGTGTTGAGGTGTGTGTTGCTCCTACAGGCAGGTGAGGTGTGTGTGTGTGTGTGCGCATATTGCCATGTGTTCGACCAACAGCTACCAGCATCAGACAGTACCATCCCATTGGCTGGAGTCAGCATCCCACAACTATCAAGTCTAAGCAACCAATTACAGCTCTGTTGCTATGGCCTTCGTTGTTATTGGTCTCATTGGCGTCCAAAACTCGCCATTTACAAATAATGATTTTTTTCCCTCTGCATCTCATCTGCATTTCTTCTAGTGTCAGTGTAGTCAGTACACTGTCGTTATTGCTACTATTCATGATGACCAATATGGAAAGATAGCCAAGTGAGAGGCTCCGTTTATTTAATTCTTTGTCTGATTTTAGCCCTTATTTCTTACCGTTTGGCCCATGAATGGCTATTTTCTATTTTCTGTGATTATAGAGCTATTCATTTAAGACAACAAGTATAGACTTTATCATTATGGTGTTTGTTGGTTTGTTGACCTAAGAGCTTTGCTGTCATCTAATCACTGCTTTTTTGTGTCTAGGCAAAGTTACTGGGCTATCATTAAAGGGAAAGTAAATATAACCATTATGCTGTATGAAAGTTATATTGCAAAAGAGCAGGTTGACTTTTCTCATGTTGTCTTGCTGCAAGCACGGCTATACGGACTATACAATAATTTATGAAGTTACTTTCTTCAGCTACTTTTGATTGTGGGCATGGTTTAGTTAAAAGCTCCCAATCAGTTAATAATTATGTGTCATTTGCCCACTGGTTTGTTTTATTAAGAAATTTCTTTTAGACTCTAGAGGCTCCCATAAATTGCATAGCTGTAGAAAAAGCAACCTTTGGGTGTTTGTACATTTGCAGCATAGTAAAGGTAGAACTTGTGGTTTTATCTAGTCTCAAAGTTTGCTTAAAGAGTTTGAATATCAAGTGGGAAATCCTGTCCTTTCTTGTAACTGATCAAAAGTAAACTCAGGAAGTAAATATCAGGTTTGATCAGAATGAGTTGAATATAATTTTAAACTTTGTGTTTTGTGGTGGTAGGTCACAATGTGAGTAGTAACTGATGGCTCTGGCCTATTCATGTCTGAAGTACATGTAGCCTCTGCTATTGTTTCTTTGGTCTGGTCCTCTACTGCGTAGGATTCCTGAAACTAGTGCTGCAGGATATGGCAGACCCAAGCCTCTCTCATGGAACCCTTTAAAAGGTCCTCGAGTAAGTGCAGCAATTGACCTCCGTCCACCAGAGGGCAGGCAGGTGTAATAATCATGTTTACAGCCTGTTACAAAAGATGGCTCTGGTCTCTTTTTACTACATAACAACTCTGGGGAGGTGAATTTTAGATTAATACGTCCGTTTATGCTATCTGAAAACTATAATTTTACTATGTAGTAAAAGCCGAAAAGCCTGGATGTTACCGCCATTTTATTGCCCTTTGGTAAGAACAATATCGGTAAACAGTGGTGCAATGGACGGAAGACATCTATGTTTTTTACAATCATTGGGCAGACCAAGGAATTAAACCAATGTCACTCTTCTGTGATACTCGCTTTAAATTTTGTTTGAATTCTTTACAAAGACCTCACTTGACCCACCCTATATTATTCTATTACATCAGCATGTTTTTAAAATTTATTTTATTTATTTCATCAAAAATGAAGTCTTCATATTTTTTTTATTCAAATATTTTAATGGCTCGAACTCTGTTCATTAACTGAGTCACTCAGGTGTTTAGCACGTTCCATTGATTAGAAACCGACAGACCGTTACATCGACCGCATCACTGCAGAAGCTGCACCGATCCGTCTGTTAATCTCACGTTCCCTCCTTCCCTCACTCGTGAACAAGACCCCAAGATACTTGAACTCCTCCACTTGAGGCAGGAGCTCTCCACCAACCTGAAGGGGACAAGCCACCCTTTTCCGACTGAGAACCATGGTCTCAGACTTGGAGGTGCCGATCCTCATCCCAGCCGCTTCACACTCGGCTGTAAATCGTCCCAGTGCACACTGAAGGTCCTGGCTTGATGGAGCCACAAGGACAACATCATCTGCAAAAAGCAGATCCTGTGGTCCCCAAACCAGACTCCCTCCGGCCCCTAGCTGCGCCTAGAAATCCTGTCCATAAAGATAATGAACAGGATTGGTGACAAAGGGCAGCCCTACCGGAGTCCAACATGCACTGGGAACAGGTCTGACTTACTGCCGGCAATGCGAACCAAGCTCCTGCTCTGATCGTACAGGGACCGGACAGCCCTTAGCAAAGGGCCTCGGACCCCATACTCCCAGAGCACCCCCCACAGGGTGCCACGAGGGACACAGTCGAATGCCTTCTCCAGATCCACAAAACACATGTGGACTGGTTGGGCAAACTCCCATAAACCCTCCAGCACCCTGGAGAGGGTATAGAGCTGATCCAGTGTTCCACAACCGGGTACATTTTAAATTAAAAATAATTTGTGTATTGCAAGTTATGACATGACTTATTAAATTGCATTATATGAAACATGTAATTTTTGCTTGCAATCAGCATCTCTACTAGGGCTGTACTAGAATAATCGAATATTCGAATATTGGGTGGCATTCGATTTTCAGTTTTGAGATTCGAATATTCTTTTTATTTTTTTCAACACGTGACTTCCATTGCGGACTCATTCTCACTCATGCTTGAACCGCCCGTTGGCGAACGTAGTGATTTATTTCACTACACTGGGTCTGCCGCAACACATTTACGATGCCGAAGAGTGAAACGTGAAGTCGTGAAAGATGATACAAATGCAAACCGACACTATTATTATATATTTAGCCCCACCCACCGAAGCTTCGAATATTCGATATTGATTGCCACCTAAGCTTCGAAGCTCAAAAAATGGCATTCGAAACAGCCCTAATCTCTGCAAGTATGTATTCCATTCAAATGTCTGTTGAATCCCAACACAGGCACACCTCATTCTACTGATTAGGTGATCACCTGAACCAAATCTTATTTAATAAGGAAAAGTATAAAGAAAACATTTCTGTGGTCATCACTATCCTCTTGCAATAAAATGCTCTAAATTACAATATTTCTATTTGGAATTTGGGGAAAATGTTGTCAGTAGTTTATAGAATAAAACCAAAAATTTATTTATAAATTAATTTTACCACAACACATACCTATAAATAGTAAAACCAGAGAAACTGATAAATTTGAAGTGGTCTCTAAATTTTTTTTCCAGAGCTGTATTTCTTGGTAAAATCTTGATAAAGTAGCAGTAGCTCAGCTCAGTGGGTAGAGTGGTCGTCTTTCAACCGGAAGGTAGGCGGTTCGATTCCCACTCTCCCCACAGTTCATACTGTCATTGTGTCCTTGGGCAAGACACTTAACCCACCTTGCCTCCAGTGACTGTAACACTGGTAATTACATTAGAACAATGTAAGTTGCTTTGGATAAAAGCGTCAGCTAAATGAATAAATGTAAATGTAGCTATTGCTAAGCAGGTAACAACAAGTAATGAAATCAAATGTTTGCACAACTTCAGACTGGCTCTGGCAAAAAAACAGAACTATTACTAGTTAATGTTGGTGCAAAGGGAGTATAAAGCTCCGAGGGCTGGCACATGTGACTCTTTAGTTGCCATAAGGACAGTAAATGCTACAATGGAGTTGCAAATGACTACCCTATCATTACAGTTAGTCAAATGAGATTCAGCCATTCAGATTTAAACTTTACAAGTTGTGTTCAACTGCTGTTGAAAAGCTCAAAGGATGTTTTTTTGTTCGAGTGTTCTTCTCATTATTATTATTAAGACAAGTGGTTGGTTTATTGTAAGGAGGACATTTTAGCAGCAGCCATCTGATCAACAAGGAGCACTGTGCATAAAGAACATGGTGTGTGTTGGGGGATGGGAGAAGGGAATTAAGAGTTGGCATTATGTCAGCAGAGAGCTGCCATCTCTGTCTCCGCACTCGCTGAGTGTGTACACACACAAACGACACTAGTGTGGGCCTACAGCACAAGACAAAGAAAAATCCTCTTCATTCTTACTGTATCTTCGAAGTGTCACTCCTTTATTACACCTCCCTTAAATCATTCGCACAAGTCCTGGATGCCTGCGCACACATGCCTACACAGTCTATAGCCACCGCTGATTGGCCAGTGTAACATGAACAAATGAACCCCTCCACTCGAGCCACATTTAAGGGGCCCCTGAAAGTAAGCATGTGTTTATTTTTACAGTGAAAGCGAGGGAGAACGGCTTGAGGAATTGGGGGGAGGGTAGAGAAGCAGGGAGGGGTTTCTTTGTGGTACTTTACAGCTGGAGCATGAAAGGGGCTCACAAAATCCTGTCGTCTGTTGGAACGCATTATAGTTTTGGACACAACCAATTAATTTTTTCAGGAAGAAAGCCAGTTTCTATAAGGCATCCCTGTTCACTTTGTAAACACTCTTTACCGGAACAGCTTCTGCGTTTTGGTTTTATTTTGAAATATACCTTATGTATGTGAAACGCCTGCATCACTGTCAGGCATCTTTTACCAAACCGTTTTATTGTTATTTCCTATCCTTGTTGCATCGGGCTGGCAGAGCCCAAAGCCTGAGGGTGGGTAGTCACGAGTGGGAGGGGCCAGGGAAGGAGTAGAGGGCGGGGTGGGGCTGAGGAGTGAGACCCGAAGAGCGCAAGAGAGTGGCTTGTGTAGCAGCTGAGTGAAACAGTCATTTTATTATGTAAAGGCAGTCGGCGGTGGTGCCGGGGAGAAGGGGGCAGGGGGTGATGGTGCGAGGTGCCAGTTTGTGACGTCCAGTCCAGAGTCCACTCTGATTGGCCCATCAACGTTCTTCCAGGCACTCTGTGGCTCATTAAAGGTGGAGGCTCAGCGGCGAGGTTTTTCTGTCAGCAAATGGAGGCACAACTCTGCTCCCTGCTGCGTCACAAATGAATTAGAGAAGAAGTCGTGTCAGGGAGGGCTGTTTTGTGCCATCATTAAGACTCCTCCTTTCGCTAAAGAGACTGCCAGAGATATGAACCGGATAACAGAGTTGTCAGAGGAGTGCCGCTCTTGTATCCTCACAAAATACATGAGCGGAAAAGATAAAATCACACTTAGGATTAATTAGCAAGCTGATTAAGTATCAAAAGAAAAAAATTACACCTGTTTGATTTACTATTATTGATGTGAAAAAAGCAGTGCCTACATCAGTGAAGTTGTTGGGTCAAGTAAATCCAATGTAAAAACCCCAAAGTAAAGCTTAAAACATCACGGTTGTCAGACAGTAGTTATAATTTTTGTCTCAGCCTACTCTAATCACATTCTCATCACAACTGTAGCCTGTTCAGGCTTCAAAAGTAGGTTTGTATGAAGATGTTTACATTTTAAGTTTAGTGGTAGAAGTTCAAATCGATTGCTTTCATTTGAGTTTTTGCATATGGTGCTTAATGGGTTACTGTATCATCAAATTGTACCAGATTCTTACTTTTCTTTTTAATATCATGTATCCTATTGTAGATTGCTGATGTCTGATAGAGTCAATAGTTGGGCCACCCCTGAACAGATTCATTGCACAGAGTAGCCAGGGTTTAACCCTGGTAGCAGCAGAGACACAAAAGATGGGCAGTGTGTCAGCTCCTCAAAACCTTTTGTTTGTTGGCCAGCTGTAGTGTAGGTCATAAACTCGTTCCCCTCTAAAGTGTTTCAATAGACTTGGATTAAACTAAACTAAATTAGTAGCGGTTTCCTTCAATACATTTAAGTCATTGTTGAACAGTTTTACAGTCTTAACTTCTATTAAAAGGGGATTTACTATGACCTACTTGTGACAGAGCTTCCTGAACACTGGAGAGAGAGTCGTATATTAACTGATCGTGTTATGTCTTTAGGATGGAGCGGATGTCTGAGGAGGCGCTCAGGCTGAACTTGCTAAAGAGAGGCTTGGACTCCACCAGTGAGCGTGATGAGGCCCTGGCCAAGCGTCTGAAAATGGAGGGCCATGAGGCCATGGAGCGCCTCAAGATGCTTGCATTGCTAAAACGTAAAGACCTTGCTGACCTAGCAGGTCTGGATGTAGCTGGACCCCTTGGAGACAGTAAGGGCCCAGGGGCTAGCACCCTTCACCACCAGAGCCCTATGGGTACTGGGGCTTACGAGGAGAAGATAAATGGGAGCCTGAGGCTCGGGGGCCACAGCAGCCATGTTGGACAGACTAAGAACGGAAAGGAGAACATCCTGGATGAGCCGGTGGATATGAGTGCTGGAAGACGAGGGTGAGACTCAACTCTTTCAACAGCTCTTATTTTAAATACCAGCCACGCATGACATATGATCCACAGTCTGTATAGCCGCATGTTTAGGCTGCAATGAAAGCTGGTGAAAGATGAGTATAGAAAACTACATAGGTGGTCTAAGAAAAAAAAACTTTTAAATTAGTCAAAAAGTCTTTTTAGTGTAAATCTTCTTTTAATTGACAACAAAGTAAGGAACTGTTTGTTTAATTGAGCTTATCGTCAAGTCCAAGTAATAAAAGCTTAACTGCATCTATAGAGTCCAAGTCAAACTGCATAGTCTGGCATTAATTGTTTACTGCTACCTATGGAAATTATATGAGGTGCATTTTAACTGGTCAAGAAGTAAAAGATGTTTCTTATGTTTTCCCACAAAGTGATGCAGACCATATTAGAAGAACTCCATCACCAGATGTCATCATTCTGTCAGACAATGAGGCATCCAGCCCCAGAACAACCCCTCGTCCTGAAGAGCGGATGCACCGTGCTAACCTTGAGATGTTTAAGGTACAGCCGCAGAGGTCCCAGGTCTGCTTTTCTAACAGTCCTAACACAGTTACAATTTTTGAAGTTGTGTAAGTCACCAACAAAAGCCCTAGTCTGATTTATGTTTGCATTTGACTGGCAAAGAGCAATCAGCATGTGTTAAAAGTAGGTGGCTAAATACCTGGATTAGTACTCGGCAAGCTACAGCCAAAGAGTCCACAGGATAGAAGAAAAAGGCAGGAAAAGCAGAAAAGAAGTCTATTGTCACTATTTGCACCAACCATACTGCACCAACCATACTGCACCAATCGTATTCTTGACCCCAGATTTATTTGTTCATCCATATTCCTGTATATAGAAACATAACATACCAAAAAAATGTATAGGAAGGTTTTTTTTCTATGTCAACTAGAAATACTCTTAGAGTTTTTCCGTGACATTAAGTTGCTTTATATACCTCCATTAGACTCCCACTAGTCACAATTGTGAAATGTAAAGCAATCCTCCTTTTCTGTAATCATAGCTAAAGACCTGTCTCACACTACAAGATTTTAATAAAATCCTATTGGATGGTACTTCTCACATAAAAATATTCTAACCAGAAGTCGGGGCAAATAATTGCAAGCAAAAAAAAGAAAGAAAGTATTCCTAATCACGAGTAAATAACTTGTAGATGTTTAGTTGACCATTAAAGCTTTTGCTAACCCATTAATGAGGTAGAAAATGCCACTGTTTTGTGCTTCAGGGGAAAACTGGAGAGGAGAGGCAGCAGATGATCAAAGCTCTGAGAGAGGAGCTTCGTCTGGAGGAGGCCCGTCTGGTTCTGCTCAAGAAGCTTAGACAAAGTCAGATGCAGAAAGAGAACATGGTGCAGAAGGTAAGTGCGGCTGTTCAAGGTTGTTAAATAGTGTATTCAATAAAAAGTACCACTTTAAACAGTTTTCTTTCTCTATTGGCTCACCAATCATTTATTACTTTTTAATAAAGTTGGGGTGCACGTGGCAGAGTGGTTAGCACTCCTGCCTCACAGCAAGAAGGTTGTGAGTTCAAAACTCGGCCGACTCTGGTCTTTCTGTGAGGAGTCTGCATGTCCTCTACGTGTTACCGTGGGTTCTCTCCGGGTACTCCGGCTTCCTCCCACCGTCCAAAGACATAGGTTAATTGGAAAATTTAAAGTGTCTTTAGTGAATAAATGTGAGAGTGAATGATTGTCTGTCACTGTCTGTCTCTAAATGTTAGCCCTGTGACTAACTGGCCACTGTCCAGGGTGTACCCTGCCTCAGGCCCAAAGCTGCTGGGATAGGCTCCACCAGCAACCCCTGACGGGACAAAGCGGTAGAAAATGAATGAATGAATGAATAAAGTTAAGTTAAGTTGGTAACACAACTAAGCTAACTGAACTTCACAGAAGTATGTCTTCACAGACACTACTGCCTCCTGTTTGACCAAAAAAACTTATTTTTAAGGGACCCACCCTTCATCTATTGGTTTCTGACAAAGACATGTTTTTATTTTTTTCAATCAATATTTATTTTTTGGACATCATTACTGAAAGAAAAAAATAAATTCTAAGTTTCTTTTCTTTGCACTCCTTAACTCAACCTGTGTCTCTAAATGTCTTGATCTGTTCTGAATGCAGGTTCCTGTGGTACAGAATGCTTCCTCTTCTGCACAACCTCCACCGCTCCACAGCTCTTCAGGACTGAGCAAGCTGCCTGTCCGACCCGGCATGCACAACCCTGAGCCCCAGAATCTACGTACTGCCCAGGTCTGTGCCTCTCTACAGAAGCTCAAGTCATTGAGGGCTATTCTTAGGACTGTTCTTTTAAATGAAATTTGTTGGTTTTCTGAGGAAAACCACACAGTATCCTTTATGACCGTTGAAATGTAAATCAAAGGAACAATTTTATTATGAGAATGAACACTAAACATTTTGAAACTGCTTAAGTGGATGGACAGTCTTGTTCCATGGTGCTCGTTTAATATGATCATATTACAGAGTTGTCAGTGAGTGTGACATTCAGTACAGTACGGTGCAAAAGTTAGTACAGAGCTACAGTGTGAAAAGTAATTGTCTATTTATTTTGTGTGGAAACACAAATTTACTGCACAACTTATTTTTCTGTGCCATTATTTAATAAATTGTAGGCAAAATGGTTAGAAAAAAACATTGTACCTTCATACTGCTGTAGGAACTAAAAGGGAAAAGTACCATCAGGCACTTTCAATCATCAGCTCTTGTCTAAATGTTTGTCAGCAAATATGCAGTTTTGTATACAATGCTGCAAAAAGTGGATCTACAAGCTATTAAATCATGGGGAGGTACTATGTTTTTTTCCTGCCATTTCTTATGTTAATTTAAGATCAGAAACAATCAGATAATATTTATATATTTCACACAAAAAGAAATTGTGCAATGCTGCCTGGCATTATTCTTTGCTGCAGATATTCACCTTCAAAGCTTTGCCTTTGCTTACACACCTTGTTCTAAAGATTAAGTGTAAATTGACTGAATGTGTTGTAGAGCATGCAGAGGTGTGGAGAGGGTTGTCATTGCAAGATTTTCTTTTGCTGGAAGTCTTTATTCATGCATGGCATAGCCTCACTCCTCCATTTCATGATGAGTGGTATTAAATATTCAGCACATCTTTGTGTTTGTGTGTAAGTCTTTGTGTAGTCAGTTGTCTTATTGGCTTTTTAGCAGAGATTTACTGTGCAGTTGCTGCCCTCTGGTGTCCATTTTAAGTATTGTTTGTATAGACCAGTGATCCGTGCATAAAGACTCAAGTTTGTGTGTTCATCCACAGTTAAATAGGTATGCCTCTTGTTATCTTCAGGGTCACACAGTCATCAGGTCAGCAGCCAATGCCAGCCTGCCACCTATGCTGATGTCTCAGCGAGTGATTGCACCCAATCCTGCCCAGTTGCATGGCCAGCGATCACTTTCCTCCAAGCCTGGCATGGGTCGCTCCAGCAGCTTGGCCAATGCAGTCAACTACCAGCAGGTACCTCCTATTCTCAGCTCCCCATTAACCAATGTCCTATCTCTGTGCATTGTGGCATGTGTTTGATTCAATACAGTTTTTTTATTTAGCCTGATATCACAACAACAATTGCCACAAAAGGCAGCAAATAGTTTATATAAGATGTGTTTAAGATTAACAACTCTTTGCTCTTTGATTTATGTGTGCCTGTGTTGACTGAAAATGCATACATTTCATCCTTAACAAGATTTAACAGAGATCTTGTGACATCTTCAAGTATTGTGCATAATATCTTGATTAAATGTACTCTCCATATTTGTCACTTGTAGTATTATCATCCTCGGGTTATGGTTGTAACAGCTGACATATTGGTGTTTTCCCTCATGTGCAGATGCTCTTGAAAAATTGGGGTGGCTTGCTCAGAATAAAAGTATTTGTACATGCAACTGCAAACAGACCAGAGTACTATTGTTGGACAGACAAAAATCTATTTTCTTTCTTCTTTTTTTACCTGCAGGCCAGTCAACAGGTGTCAGCATCTCAGCATTCCAGCTCTAGTGCCATCTACATGAACCTGGCCCACATGCAGGCAGCTGCGGCAGGCGGTTTGGGTGGAGCCTCGGCGGTCAGCCCGTCCACTGGAGTAGGCTCCCTCGCTGACCAGGCCAGTAGCCAAGCAGCTGCCAAACTGGCTCTGAGAAAGCAACTGGAGAAAACCCTGCTTGAGATCCCTCCCCCGAAACCCCCGCCCCTCTCCTCCACTTCTTGCCCTCTGCTGCCAACAGTGAATTTATTTACATGGTGGGACTGGAGGAAGTGGTCCAGAGCGTCCTCGATAGCCAGGGTTAGTAGTCATGGTCATCATTTCATTGTCGAGAATCAATATTGTGTTATTAAGGACTTAGCAAGCATTTGTTTTGGCGTATTTCTAGGTAAATTCAGAGGGTCCTTGTCCCGAATGGAGCCCTTCTTCTGTGCCCAATGCAGAACTGACTTTACACCACATTGGAAGCGAGAAAAGAGTGGAAGAATCCTGTGTGAACAATGCATGACATCTAATCAGAAAAAGGCTTTAAAGGCTGAACATACCAACCGACTGAAGAATGCCTTTGTGAAAGCCTTGCAGCAAGAGCAGGTCTGTTTCCTCTGTCATTTACTTTTTAAATTAATAACAGGACAAGGAATTCAATGTATGAAATTATGTCTGCAATGTATAACATAACTAACTTCTAGGTTTTGAAGGCAAAGATTAATAATGCTTAGATGTTAAGTTAGGGACAATAGAAGCACAGATACTTTGTTTGTATTTAAATAATTATATTTGAGTATTCAAAGCACTTTTCCAGCCACTGAGGATAAATGAACATGCTGATGATAGATGTAAACATAGTAACAAGACCCACAATGTGGTTTTTTTTCCATATCAGGAAATAGAGCAGAGACTGCAGCAGCAGGCCACGCTCTCCCCCAGCTCCGCCTCCACTGGCTCCAATTCTTCAAAGACTGACTCAATGATCCGACACCATGCGCTCCGCCAGGTACTTTAGATTAATGTCTTGTCATCTCATTGTCAACAAAAACTGTAAATTTAGCTTGAATAGTACTTTTCACAATGATGTTTATGTTTCCGCAGGCCTCCCAGCCTCAAGCGTCCATGCAGCGAGGCCTGTCCAATTCCGCTCGAGGCGTCCTGTCCAACTTTGCCCAGGCCTCTCAGCTGTCCGTGGCCAGCAGCCTCATGGGTATGACTAGTGCCAAGCACTGTGGCAGCAGCAGCAGTAGCAGCAACAGACTGCAGCATGACAGCCATCGCCAGATATACAACATCCCAGGTAATGGCAATATATGCACAGATCGGTTGCACAGTTCGAACTGTTGAACCTACGTACTGACATATCTGTTTTACCCACACAGGACTTAATATTGCCTATCTCAACCCAGCAGCTGTTGGGGCTCATAAAAGCTCCAGCCTAGCAGACCGGCAGAGAGAGTACCTGTTGGACATGATTCCACCACGTTCCATATCGCAGTCCATCACTGGACAGAAATGAGCCCAATTTGCCCTCTGAGCCCACACAAAAGCACTCCCAATCAGCCAAACCCCCACCTCCCACCCCCAAAAGCATGCAGTGCCTGTTGTGTGCCTACCTTAAACCAACTCATGAATTCCTGCTCAGTCAGACATAGTCACTTAATTGTCCATGCATTTCAAAGTTCCTTACTGTAGTAAAATGCTTTGTCCATGTTGTTTAACAATTATGACTCCCATTAATGTCATTCTTAGTAGCACTATTATTATACCTACAACTATCTTTTTGCTTCAGTTACTATTATACTCATGCTTTTCCTTTTTTATTGTTTGCTCTACTGTCACTCATTGAGTTTTAGAAGTGACGGTAAATCATTGTAGAGCTGCTTCTAACCTTGATCATTTAGGACTGGTTTATAAAGCTTAGATGTGAGTCGTCAGGAACAAGATCAACAGGGTGCATTCTGGTTGCTATGCAACATCTAACACGTTAAATACCTTTCGATCATTGTGTTTATTCTCTAACTTAAAGTAACGTGGACTGGTGATGGGAACAGTCATGAACTATTTCATGCAACTGCCCTGCATGATTTTGAGGAGATGGAGTATTGGACAGGGATCAGAGTGCCAACATCTCTTCTAACAGTGAATTCATGTTTCATAGTGACACCATCAAAGCTCATCAAGTGGAAACTAACAGATCTGCGGGGTTCTTATGTGGTCCATGAGCTTTGAAAAAAATAAAATAAAAAATTTCTGCTTGACATTGTTCTCTACAAGACGTCACATGGCGTCCTCATCTGAGGTCCACCTCCTCTTGCAGTTTTAGCGGTTATTGATGGATGTATCTATTGGATGTACTTTTACTAATCCAAGCTGCCCTTTAGTGGACCAGCAGACCATCCCGTTGGCAGTGGCAGGAGTCCAGTCATGCAGTCTACAGAGTGAACTCAACCAGTGTTTACATGAGTGATGGTGTCACTGAGAAGCTGCTTTTACCCCTCGTCTCAACATCAGCCCCCCTCCAGCCTCCTCCCTTTGTCCTCCATGCACCTTTGCTTGTCCAGTTTGCCCAGTATGCACGGACTGGCCCATTGAACCCAGCAGCTCCTCTTGGCATATGCTCTTTACAGGACTCTAATCAAGGTTTGTGCAGAAAAGGTGCACACAAACCAGACATTCTGTACTTAAAAGCCTTCATTTCTGGGCTTGATGTTATGTAGATTTCTAGATTGTTTTGTCTCTCTTTTTTTGGCCCTTGTCTTTATTTTCTACTTGTTTTACTTATTGCGGCGTCTCCCAATGAAATGGGGCAAACCTGAAAGGAATAAGTCCCTGGAGACGGTAATAATCAACAGCTGACAACAGAAACTATTGAAATATCTGTATGGATTATGTATAGACAGATTCAAAGAAAAATGTGGACTTTATCTTTTGTGAAAGAGACATGGATCAATCATTGTGTGTATATTCATGCACACAAATTGCCTCACTCCAGAGGAGCACTTTTCATATTTCCAATTGGAAAAAATTTTTAAAGTTAAAAGAATGTTACATTTAAGTCCAGTAAAGGTCTGGGTGCGGGTTGGTTTGTTCGTTGTATCATGTATTAGGGGATGAATGGCCTATTTCTTTGTCTTTGGAGAGGTTGGATCTTAAGTATCACTAATGCTCATGGTTTGTTTTTGGTCCCAGCAACTGTACTCGCATCACTACAGAGTCTCATTCACTCGCTGTCCTGACCACAAAGCAATAACTCAAAAATGAGAAACTTGTCCACACTGTCACACTAAAACAGGACACCAGCTGATCTTTGACGTGATTAGGAAAGGGGCTCACAAAGAACAGGGTTTGTTTTGAAAAGTTCTCAAAAATGAATCCTCTTTTACAACACAGACGATAAAAATGTATTTTACACAAAAGAAAGAAGATTTTGCAGGAACTGTCGGGGCCATTATTTCTAAATGCCAGTTACTGACTGTTCAGCAGATTGGTGTTTATGCATCATCGTCATCTGTCACGTCTGCTCTTCACAAAGACTTACAATGACAGTAATCTTGCAATCGATTCTAAAACACAATATCATCAGAAACTTTATCAGATTATAGTTATATCTAGAAAAATAATAATGCAGTTGATGCCTACTTTTAGCTATGTATTTTTCGGTGTCTACTAAGCAAATTGATTAAAATATAAAAATGAATAAAATAGGAAAAGAAAAGTAAAGCAAACCTCATGAAACACAATGCACTTTGATAACATGCATAAGTCACATAGTATTTTTCCTGAGTGCAGTTACAAGGAGCATTACAGACTTTTGAGCAGTGTTGATGCAGTTCCCTATGTGCCCACTAGTGTGTATTACGTGTCCAGTATTATGCAGGGCTTGGTGATACTCTGTAGTGAAGGGAGCAGACACGGTTCTCTTCTCTATGACTAGGATAACACATTAACACATTCAGGTGTGATTAATCAAACAGCGGGCTGAAAGTCACCTGTCTTTCAATATATGTCCAAAAAAATACAGTAAATTGTTAAATTTATGAGTTCATTTCAGGTGTTTTATACAAACGCAATTTTCATAACCAAGATAGCTTGTTGGGTATAAAGAATATATAACAAACATGGTGCTGTTCAGCTTAAAGACTGGCTACTATGGTGACAGCAGTCTTTCTAATGCATCTTAAAACTGCAGTTTATTTTCTGTGTGCTCGTTGGACAAGAATGTATCACTTTCTCTTCACTTTAGGGTTTATATAGTAACAGCTTGTCTGCTATTTTACATCAACAAAAGTATAGATTTGTGTTTTTATTTTAGGTCAAACCCCTGATTTTTGCTTTTAGTCTCCAAAAGGCTCTGCCTAAAGCACCAACTGTACAGAGAGCAGTAGGGCTAAAAGAGGAGTTGGCAATTGATCTGCTTTGCTAAACTTGTGAGCTCTCAAAAACCTTAAACCACTGTCGTCCAGTAAACGTGGCTTTCTTTTCTTATTCAGATTGACTTAAGTAGTTGCGTTTATTATTAAAGACAAGAACCCTTGTTTATTGCCGATGCTGGCTTTTGAATGCATAGCCTTGGTTATGGCTAGACTTTGGCCCCTGCACATCTGCTGTGACTGTGTGTTGTCTCTCATGTTGCAGTAGTTGACACCAGTCTGTCAGGATGAGATAAGTCTGGTTGAGCGACCCAGACCTGTTCAAAACAAGCACCACCTAATGTTCTTGTCCCAATGGAAAACGTCAGATGCAGACGTAAACTCAAGTCGACCCCCTTTTTTTAGGCCAATAAGATGTTTGCATAGCTGGAATGGTTGGAATTGGAGTCCTATTAACAAGACTTTAAAGATTTAAGTGTAAATTGTACTAGCACTCTATTTGGTTTTGGTAATGCAATTTTCATGCATCTCATTCAGCAACAAGCTGAATTAAAACCTCTCGTCTCTTGCTCTTCAGTAGATGCATCTACTCAACCTTTTTAAATGCAAATGCAATCACATCTAATTTTTTTAGATGTGATCCCATTTACAATTAAAACTGTTTATAATTTTATTTTTAATTATGTATTGAATGATTTCTGTTGTATTTTCATTGCAGTTAAAAATAAACAAATTTATTGACTATGAAATAAATGACACGATATTTGCTAGGTTTGAAGTAATAAGGACTTATTGTACATAAGCATTTTTTCCTCCCTTGTACTGAAAAAAGAAATGAAATTGTTGTATATTGTGTAGAAAAGCAAACAAAAAGCCATGAATATTGTGAATCTTGTCATTTCGTTTTGTGATCACTGTGTAATATTGTGTAACATATGTGCAAAATGTTTGGGATTCTTTTTCTCCTCCAACTTTTGAAAGCTTTTTTTTGACAAGTTTGCAGGATTGTACTTTGATTCAGACTAAATTTGGATTTGACTTCGACACCATTTTGAAGAAGTTATTTTCAGACAACGCTTACATCATGTCCGCTTCTGGACTTCCTGAAAATGTTTCCTTCTGGTCTTGTGTAATCTGAAAGTTGTAAGAAAAGGCTAGTGTTATTTTTATTTTTGATGACTAGAAGTGAATGCTTGACAGAATGGCATAAAAAATTCATTTCTAATCATTTTTAAGTGGTTACTGATCTGTAATGTTGTTACACAAAGGTTGACCCATCTGAATCACAGTTTACTTTCCTGCTGACACATTCATCAGCTGTTTTTGTTTGTTGTTTTTAACTTGTGAAATTATTTCATTTGCATAATGATAATGTTTCAACCAAACATTGAGGAAAGAAGAAACAAGTTTGAAAAAAAAAAAAAGCTGATGGGAGACTATTTGAAGTCATGTTGCTTTGCTTACATCAATCCTGACCTTTTGCACATAGTTGATATTTAACAGTCTAAAAAAATAGTAAAAGAAAATAATGCTGTTTGAATACTGCCAGTTGTTTGCCAATTATGCATTGATTGAAAAAATAAGCTAATTTTGGAGGAAATAACTTTGTAATATTTATCTCTTGCAAGCTATGTTTAATAAAGGTCAAAACAATTTGCTTCCAGGTGTGTCTTCATTGCCCTGTTGTTCTAAATACTTCCATACTACCAGCACTGTATAGAGTGCAATCAATGTTTCTGAGTCTGCACAGATAAGCAGTTCTTGGAGGTTGTGGAAAAACACAAAATGTGTCCTCGCAACGGCTCAAAGGGGAAGTGAGTTATTTATTCACTTCTAGTCTTTTATCAGAAACAGTTCATCAAATAAAGGCAGCCCCTTACAGCAAAGTTACAACTCACCTGCTGCTAGTTTTGTTCTAGTTCAACATTGTTTAAACCCAAAAAGTTTATGTGCTGAGATCTTGCTGTTGATTGGATGATAATGTAGATGTGTTTCACCCAAAAAATTAACCACAAGAGAACACGCCATGAAATGCTTTGGGTTTTTTTTCTCTGCACATGATTGAGTACATACACTCACATGCAGAAGCACACTGGTGCATAGTGTCCTAACCACAAAGGAGAATATTGCACAACTGCACGTATGAGTTTTCTGTGTGTCTGGTGTTGAGTCATAGAAAAGCAGTCGGTTTACTCCTGTAGTTCTCCAGGGGCAGGGTGTGACAGGGTCACAGCAGTTCGAGACTGGGCTTTCAAAAGAAGCCAATAAAGTGCACAGACGACCACAGAAAATATCTAATAAGGCTGTTCAAAGATTCTAATTAGATTGGAGAGATGTAAAATAAAAAATCATAAGAATGAACAGTATGAAGGCACTCAGATTGTCTTTTAGCTCGTTTCCTCCCTTTTCCTGATCCATTTTTTGCTGTATGGCCTCCTTTCTCTCTTATCTCATTATCATTTGACCGGGATCATGTGCTTCCTGTTACTCAACAACTAACTTATTGTTTACAGTTAAGGTCATTCTGCTGAAACATGGCGCTCTTGTTGACTTAAGGTGCAACCAGCAGCCACACCTCTCAGTGCTAGCCAATCCTGCGGGCTGCTCAAACAGGCCCCTGCATGCACACAGACAGACAGAACATGTTTGGACACAACACAAAATGAACAGTATGCTCCACGACCTGTCATATAGCTCCTGTCTATGGCCTCGACTGTTTACATAGCACACAATAATGTTGATGCTAAAATATTGTTGATAGAAACCATAAAGCTGAGAATCTCTAGTGGGACAAACATATAACAGGATTAAATGTAAATGTCAAATTAGTATTTACTATTAAAAATACAGAAGTGTCTGAATATGAATATGAATATCTGAATATGTATGTGTACAGTCTGTATAGTTATCTCTGCTATATATTTGACTTTTTGTTGATTCACTTCAGGAAGTTCAAACTAAAAATTACATAAGGAAATTATTTTACATTTAATAATAGAAACAACTTCTGAGATGTTTGTGAAACTGCTTTGACAGTATTATTAGTCATAAGCAGAACAGTTCCCCAGAACCATTAAAGCTACATCATCAAGATGACATGGACTGCATGGATGCCTTATACATGATCAGAGACTTCAGCCAATCATGGAGCTGAGGCTTTAGTTGAGCCAATCAGGACTTTCAGTGTTGATAAGAAAATGTGGGGTGATAAATATGATTCACTCTTACACACAATATCACAATAACAGGCACCTACTGTATGTCTTAACACAGCAGTGGAAATGGGAGTGTGAGCTAATGCTGTTGAGAAACCCATATGTACTTCCATTTTGTTTAAAGGTTATTGAAGGTAAAATGTTTGCGATATAAAAGAGATACACTCACTCAACAACAACAATAAGAACTTATCCTGATCTGACAGCCCCAATAAACAATGTTATCTCAGCCAAAGAGGCAATGCTCACAAGCCATGCAGGAAAGAAGAGCTTTTGTGCAACGTGTGGCACATCATGTTCTATCATTGAAGCAGTTGTGAGACAGGTTGGTTGACATTTGCTTTATTTACCAAAACAAAGAAAACCACAAAAAGTCCCAGCTTAACTGATCAACTACAAACACTGTTCACAACTTTATCATTTTCAGTTATCCTAAACCAGTTTGTAACCCCTTCTTCAACATGATGTGGATGTTTTTCCTTTAAACTATGTGTCATGGGTTTGAATGTTATGGCAGTGGGCAATTATGTAAGCCAGCTATAGGTTTAGTAACCCTCCTGTAATATCTCGGTATCATCATAGAGAAGCGAAAGCTGAGGTTGATTCTATTTGTGTCAATGTTACATCTCCATATACCTTGTTTTTAGAGCACTAGTGTAAATAAGTGATTGGAGGCCATTTTAAGGGCCTGGTACTGGTACTGATATGTGAGGAGGCTGAATGTAAGCCCCTCTTATCTTACAGTTAGTTAAATCACAGTTTCATAGTTTCACTAAGTAAAGACTTTGGCCAAAGCTTATTCTCATTAAATCACAGTTTCATAGTTTCACTAAGTAAAGACTTTGGCCAAAGCTTATTCTCATTAATCATCAGACTCCCCTGAGAAGTGCATGTTTGAGATTTGACTCTTTTTGACTTTGCATCTATTTATACAGTGTTGTTTTGCACGTTAAGCATTTGGGTCATGGAAATGTGAGGGCATAGGATTACGTTTCACTTGTCACTTCTTGGAAAGCAGGTGGAGAATGGGCACATTTCTAATATTTTCCCAACATATCTTGAGTTTGTGAACACACAAGCTACTAAGCGTACTGTTAACACCTATCACATTTCACTGCAAACTGTAAATGATACAGTGATATGTGCTGTCTGGACAAATGTGTGCAGGTTCTCAGTTATCAGGGTCAAGGCTCAAAACTCCTTTCATGCAGAGCAACACGTAACCAAGCTTCAGGATTGTTGAGCTTCAGGACTTCCCCAAAGTGCAGGTTTGCTGTGGACATTCTTGCTTACATTTACATTTACATTTATTCATTTAGCTGACGCTTTTATCCGAAGCGACTTACAGTTAAACAGACAAATATCCTCCACTCAAGACTTGAATTACAGATGAGTTCTTACCACTGGCTACTTCACCTTGCAGACATGTATTTAGCTACAGGTCACCAGTTAAACAGACAAATATCCTCCACATTTAGTCATTTAGCATTTAGCAGACGCTTTTATCCAAAGCGACTTACAAGTGAGGATAACAATGGAAGCAATTTTAACAACACAAGGTACAAAAAGCATAAGTGCACAAAAAACTAGTCAGTTTAAACCCAGCGCAGTATACAAAGCTAAGGATAAGATAATTTTTTTGTTTTTTTTTTTTAAAGAAAGGAATTGATAGAAAGAAAGTAGAATTCAGTGTTTGTCAGTCAGGTGTTGACGGAAGAGATGTGTTTTCAGGTGTTTTTAAAGATGGCTACAGAATCTGCTGATCTTGTAGCAGCAGGTAGATCATTCCACCAAAGTGGAACAGATCCAGAGAAGGTACGTGAGAGTGATTTTTTTCATTTTTATGATGGTACCACCAGACGTTGTTCATTTGCAGAGCGCAGGGATCTGGTAGGAACATAGGTCTGTATTAGTGAGTGAAGATATGAGGGTGCAGAACCAGAGGTGGTCTTGTAGGCCAAGAGCATAGCTTTGAACTGAGCCAGTGTAACCTAATGAATAGAGGAGTTACGTGCGCTCTCTTTGGTTCATTAAAGACCACTTTTATGCAAATTTGTCTCAGAATAGGGTTTAAAATGTCTGCCACATGTAATCATGCTTGTTTTTATGTTTAAGTATAGAAAAACTAATCACAAATAATGGTTTGCAGTTCTTTATTAGAAAACCCATAGGGTGTAAATAGAAAAATAATGGTTGCAAGTATAAAGGATACAGCAAAAAAAAAAAGAAAATCACAAATCAGTCTTGAACAAAGATATTACACCATTGGAAAAAAAAGTTGCTACCACCATAGAGGTAGCTCATGCAGTGAAATGTTAAGCACAACAGCAGATCAGAGAGAATTACCTCCATAAGGTGACGTCCATGACTTAGGTTTGTACGTGTTTTTAAGATTATGTTAGGCACATGCCGCATCAGAAACCTTACAGCTAGCAAAACCTGTATCTGAAAATCACATGCAAGGCTTTTTTGTTTTTTTTGTACACAACATTCACTCTGCACTTATTAAATCAACAGGCGGAAGTAGTAGAGTCATTCGAGAAGTGCAAAGAAATATAAAACAGTCCCAATGTTCAAACACTGCATCAGTTTCTACTTGAGTCCAAGGATTTTTTTTTCACATGGTGTTTTTTAAATGTTACCCTATAAAGCTTATTTACAGTAACAAAACATTTCTTTTAATAAAATTCCTTTGACTGGAATGCTAATGCAAAAGCCTTTTGGACTTTTATAGTGCTAAAGTTGCAAAACATTTTTTTGGGACTTTGAGACTCAGAGAGCTCGGTCTTTGGACGGGACAGCATCAGAAATGTAGCACACAGTTGGCTGTGGCTAAACCACCAGCTCCAGGAGTGAGAATCAGCAAATGCAGTGTAGAGCTGATAAGACAGCTGACAAAACAAGCAAGTCTTTTTTAGTCCTGGCCTTGTGTGCCCATCTTAGAGATGTCCACTGGAGTTTGTTTATTATGCTCCTTTGTAAGTGCTTCAATTATGGTCCCAAAGAGCCGGACCATAGTTTCTCCTCAGATTCAGCATACAGGCAGCATGCGAGCATTACCATTGTACTCCTCTTCCGTCTGGAAATTAAAAACACAATTCATTAGATTACAACAAAAAATTAAATTAGTACGCTGTTATCTTTGGTAACACTTACCAGTGGGAATGCAAATTGTGGTGTGTTCATGAAAATAGGACTTTCATCAACGTCATCAAGCAGAGGTGTGAGTGGCTGCTCCAGGTGGCTGGAGACCCCAGTGATGGCGGGCTCTGAGGGCACACGGAGGGACACCCAACTCGAACTGCAGACTGAGCCATCTTGACTGCTCACGCTGTTGGTACGGCTGCCCAAACCAGGTGTCCCAATAACCAATGGCAGCTCCAGAACCAGCTTATCACTACCAGGGATGTGGATGTAAATCTGAAAATTTTAAATAGATCAATTACTATGAGAGCCTCTAAAGCACATAGACATTTGTAAAATAAATCTTAAATGTAAAGGTATCTGTGTGCATGTGTGACAGAAGTACTGACTAAAGGCTTACCTCGAGTGCATACTCCACACGGATCATATTGCAACCCAGCATGGATGGTTTGATCTTTGGCACCCTGATGGACTTGCCCAGCCATGCATCGCCCATTCCAGAGATGATGTGGTTTCCCCTGACTGCAGACAACTTCTGGCGGTCCACTTTTGTTCGCCCATTTGCCTGATAAGTGTGCTTGGCAATAATTGCTGCTTTGGGCACCACAATTCTTGAGCAGGTATTTTCAAACTTTGCATTTATACAGATGTCTTCACCCTCGCAGAAGCCACGGCGGTCAATTTTTGCATTGAGTGACACCTGGCCATCTGGGACAAACATAACTGTGACTTTCTTTTCTTTTGAGCCACCTGTGGGACACTGGAAAAACACAGCAGGGTAAGCAATAGGTCACATCAACAGTCTTGTGTGTTGTCTGTTGTTTAGCCTGTAAGCTCACCAGCAAATCTGGGGTGTTTACATCCAGTGGTTCCTCCACCTCAAATGTTTTTTTGCACTCAAGGACAGGCTGCTGTGGTCTCTCCATCAAGGCCTTCACATAGTAGTGGACGTAACCAAACTTCCCTTTGTATGAAGACACTAGCTGCCTGTGAGAAGAAAATACAATAACATTTAAAAAAGTGATAACACATGCAATCATTTGTAAGGTAATCATTTAAAGTTAAGGGCTTACCCTTGCTGAGGGAGATCAAATCCAAAACTGTATTGGTACTTGTTGCCAGGTCTCAAGATAACAGAGCCATCCAAATCTGGAAAGCAAACCAAATGTGTCACTTTCATTTTAGTGAGTAACAAACTCCCTGTGCCAAGGGCGTGGGCAGTATTTTAAAGGGTCCAACTTAAAGATAAGGAGGGTCATTACATATAGCCAATCTAATAATAGCCAATAAAACCTACATAAAAACAATAAAAATCCATGCTTTATCAAGCTCATGTTTTGAGATAACAGTTATCCCTACTGTAACGTAATCTCTCACAACAGTAAACCAAGTATCTAGCGTCCTAGTCCTAACTGGGGACAGCCAGTGTTTCCTTCATATTTATTTGCATAACTGCAGGTGCAGTACATGGACTAGTGTGCTAATGGCGGTCCGTACCTGTGGGCTGGTTGTCCAGAATCAGCACCTCCTCATGCCTGAGATACTCGGCTTCTTGTTTGCAGCGTTGCGTCCCTTTCGCGTATTCCACTTTGGCGAACCCAAGACCCAGCAATTTCATTGAGGACACACGAGTCATCTCGTTGACTTCCACTTCCACCCGTCCACATAACCTGTCCCCACCGCAATAAAATGTCTTGCTTGGGTCCGAGAAAATGATCTGAAAAGATTTAATCCTCTTCGTCATCGCCACCATGGTTGCTTTTTTGAAATCCAGCAGTTGAAGGAAAATGAAATATAAAGAACGGCGCAGTGCTGCGTACGTGAGCTACGAAGTTCCACCTATTAACTTCTCTGTAAACAAAGGCGGCGCCTGGTTTTATACGTAGAGGCTGAACTGCACACGAGAAGACAGAATGGACAGTAAGGCTCAGCGCATGCACACAGCTGCAATTGGTGGAAAATAATTGTTTTTGTCGGCTCTAGCCAATCAGAGCGCAAAAGCGACGCGTGAACACCGCGTGGCTGGGGGAATATTGAACGTGCTCAGCATATGCTCAGAACACAGGAAGTCGAAGTAGACTGTACATATGTAGTAAACAATTTGATACAAACATGACTCATTGTAGACACTCTAACCTAAAGGTACACCACACACGTTTTTTTTTGTTCAGGAGATAAAAAGGAGGCATGTCATTTATGCTTAAATGTAAAAGCTGGCGTGGCTATCTAGAAAGACTGGCTATCTTTAACCTTGTGGTCACCAACCCAACTTACAGGATAATCAGAGCTGAAAAAATGTGACATTTAACTTCAGTGCATTGGTAGAAATTGATAGGTGGTGAAAGTGAAACCGGATGGTTTCTAATTATTCTGTTACTGCTACACCATTTTTATAAACAAATAAAGTATGGCCATCTGTTGAACGCCGTCTACAGTCAGCTCACATTTCCAAGGGGTAGTTTCAGGTGTGACTCATCTAAAAGGCTCCAAAAAACACTTTAGCAAATGTCTGACCTATTTTCTCTTTCGTTATTTGCCTTGGACTTTCCATACTGAACTCATTACAGGAAATCATGTTTCTTAAGGCAGTAGGACAATGCCTCCAAATAGATTTTCTAGTGTATTCTTGAGGAATCACGGTCATATTTTTTTAAACATGATTTATACAAATTTGGCCCAAGTTTGGCATATGTACTTTACAAGGTCTAAAATGTAAATCCTTTTAGTATGGGTAGATGGGCTAGAAGTGAGTTTAGGTCTTGAGAATGTGATACATGCACTCTACTAGGTGAACCACCCCCACCACAAATAAATGTATACAAAAATCAGAGCAAATAGTTTGATTTTTTTATTTAAAGTTTACAGTTAAATTGTTAAGGCTCCTGTTCAGTCTGCAACCTAAAAGACAGAACAGGTTACACATTACAAAATGTTACACATCACAAGTCAAGCATTACTTTAAGCATCTGAAAGTGTTCAATGGTTGACAAGGGCAATGATGTACCCCACAGAGCTTCACAACAGGACGTTGATGAAGTCTGCTGGGCTTTATTTATTTCTGGTCATGTCCACAGCAGTCAAGGAATGGAGCTTCCAGGCAGCCTTGGTATATGACCAAACCCAAAAAATTCCCAGGTAAGACCTCACTCACGGATAAAAGTAGATGTTGTAATCAATGTTCAGGGCGTTCCCAACAAGGAAATCTGAAATGGGGAAAGGTCATCTTAGTTTTAGTGTCCCAAGAAAAGATTACACACAAGAGTTTAAGGAAGCAGATTTGTCTCAACAAGTTTACCAGGACTCCAAGCACAAGCAGCATAGAGACCAACGATGCCAAATGCTGAAATTTGTCTAGCACTGACTTTTGAACAAGCCAGCAGATGGCGCTGCTGGCTGCAGATACCGTACAGTGCTGTTCTTTTCTTTGGGCCACAAGTTACCAATCCAAAAATCAACTTACCACTCTGCAGCCAATTCTGAAGGACAAGGCCTGCAAAATTAAACAAATTAATCACTAGAATATTGGCAATACAGCTACATTTACCCATCAATACCAGTATATTGTTTAATTTAGTGGTGTGTTATGTTCTGCAGCAATATCCCACAAGCCCAAGTAATTGTGAGCATGTGGGTAAAGCGAAGCTACAGATTTACTCTTTGAGGCATTTCCAACGACACAGCCTACTGTTGTAAGGCTCATCGGGATAGACCTCAATTTACAGTGAGAAATACAAGTGCTGTTCAAATAAAGACGATTCTTCAATATTGAACAAACCTGGAGGTTGCCAATAGGACATGTCACTGCTTTTCCATTTGACTCACATTTATGACAAGGTGCAGTGGGCTTCAAAAGGAGTCTTTCATAGCAACTAAACCTGGAGTGAAAAAAAAAAATTATTAAATTTGATAAACACATCATAGGCTCAGCTCCATCATGACTCTGTTCAGTAGGGCAGCCTTCACTCAGACTTCAGAGCAGTTGAACACATTTAGCCAATCATCATTACATCATTGTCAAAGGGAGACACAAGGGAAACACTTACCATGCAGGCTTGTACACATCACGGACAACCAATTCAGTAGGATTCTGGATGAAAAATAATGTTTTCAAAGTTTAATCTGAGGTACACAAGTCAGAACAATGTTGTGAAACACAACTGTCAATTCTCATAAGTAACACTGCTGCAAGTGGATTAACAACAGTGGGTTGCAAGAGAATTAAATGCTCTCTGCACTGTATGTTCGCCATGGCCCACTAAAGGACCGCAGCTCATACTGTGCTAACCAGACAACCACGTGTCCCCAAATAATAGAGGCATTGATACTAACCTTGGTACGGTTTTCAAGTAGTATTTTCTGCTGCCACCCCAAAGTGTACCTAAAGGAAATATTAATATGGGAACATTAATGTATACCAACTTAAGTATTTAAATCCAGAAGTGGCATAGCCAATAGCCAGCACAAGGCAAAGCGCCCAACTCAGAATAATATTTAGTCAGGGAGTTTATTACAATGCAACTCAAGCAACTGCATCACAATGTACCAGGCCTCATTGACACCCTTCAGCAACAGTATGCTGCGGTGAAAGCAAAACCTGATGTAGTCTGGCCACAGCTTGACTGGAATCAGCCCATTTAGAGGACAATTCAGACTAATCTTCACTGTGGCGCTTCTATGTGAGCAACAATTCTGGCGCTAGGCTCCAAAATCGTATCCATGACTCGGATAGTATTACACCACGCTTGAATGCCTTATAAGGCCCTTAAGTTTGTAACGGTAGCAAACATGTTTGCATGTTAAAACATGTTAGCTAGCAGCTGCGATGTAGGAAAAAAATGTGGCAACCTTCCCCAACGTTGCAAGTTTCGTTTTGATCATCGAATAAACACCTTTTACACAGTTCAGTCGCCATATGGTGCTAAAACACGTGGTATTACCTTTAACAACTCTCCCTTGTACTTCTGACTCAAGACGGTCATTGAAAGACAGGAAAGCGTGCAGGTCCAGCTTTTATATGAGACGTTGCGACATTTCACATTCGTTTACGACACACAACAACAGAATACGGCATAAGAATTCTGTATTCAAATTTTAGCCTACACCTTATTTTGATAATTTAAAAGGTGTAGGCCTTTTTAACCAAGATTACAAAAGAAGACTAATTGATTTTACAGTAAAATAAATTAAATAATAATAAAAAAGTGTTATGTTGATTGTATAAGAGATGGACCACCCTCTCAACTTCCCATGTGGAAGTAGGCCACTGCCCCCACCCCCAAAAATAGGCTCTGACCAATATAGGTTAGTCTGTAGTTATTTATTTGATTCAAAAACGTTTATTCTGCTCAAATTGAAATGTAAATAGCCTATGGTAAATGGTAAATGGCATGCATTTATATAGCGCCCTTTTGCACCATTCTCGGGCGGCACCCAAAGCGCTACATCGTGCTTCCACTCACCCCATTCACACACGACTGCTCTACCACTGAGCCACTTCGTTCCCCTATCATCAAAAAAGAATCAGAATCAGGTTTATTGCCAGGTAAAGTGAAAAAAATGCCACAGTAGCCTACTATGAATTTGTTTTGGCATATTTGGCATATTGCAAAAAAACAAAACAGAAATAATAAGTAACACAACATATTAATCAGAGCTACGAGAAATATTAGGCTACAAGCTATAAAAAAAATGAAATGTAAATAATATGAATTTACAAAAATATAGGCCTATAAGGCCAGTAACAGAAAGTAATGTGCATCAAAATAATGTTGCCGAGCCTATGTACAGAATAGTGCTAATGACAGGTAGTGCTAAAAAAGTCCCATGAGTGTGTCTTCAAAGTATATATATATAAAGTCATAAGTGAGTCCAACACATGGATGTATTGTTGTTCTAATATACTCTATACACCCATGGTCCTACAGCAGAGGGGAAAAAGCTGTTCCTATGGCGAGAGAGATGAACCGAACCTTCTGCCAGAGGAAAGGGGTTTAAAAAGTCTGTGTCCAGGATGAGAGGGCTCTGCTGCAATCCAGCCTGCACACCCCAGTATCCTGGAGGCGTACAAGCATACTTTGCTCCAGGTGTTGGCTGCACCAGGGCACCAGATTGGCTACCCTCTCCTGTAGGCAGACTCATCCAATGAGAGTGGTGTTGTCCGCAATATCATGGAGATTAATAAATAAAGGAATTCTGATTAACAGACTGGTGCAGCTGTTGGTGTAAGGAGAAAAACAGAGGAGAAAGGACACAACCTAAGGGGGATCCAATACTGATGGTGCAGGTGTCGGAGACATTCTTTCCCAGCCTAACGTGCTGTAAGAAATACTACAATGATAGCCTAAGGTGAGCATGAATTTGCAAACACATTTATTAACTGTACTGTCTTTATGCAACCTTGAAGATATCTGGTTATTGTGATCAATAGTAATATTCTGATTGGTCTCAAATATTATCCCAGTGACCTGTAGGCCTATTTCAATATACGTTTTTTTTTTATATTATTGCTTATCAATATCACATTCTTTACCAAAAGTACAAAGGTTTTCTACAGTTTAAATCTGAGAACAATGTTAGGACTTAAGATAATTATGTAAAATCATGTAGAGCTGCAATACAAATTGAAAATATTATTTTGAAGTAAATTCTTTATTGAAGAACTGAGCAAGAGGTTTTACAAGGAAACAACAGAACGGATTTCTTGGTTGGTACGCCGTTTAAGCTGAAACCGTGGCTTCTTCTCCTGCTGGACCGGAATCTTTTGGGTTTGTTCACGGCAGCGGGGCTTTTGCTCAATCGCCACAATCTCTCTGTCTTCCCCTAACCCTGGGTAGACACAGCTGAGATTGGAAAAAGCCTTTAAGCAAGGACTTGCTCTTATTGTTGCTCTTTTTTCTTCAACAACTCGACCCCGTTTTCTCTCTGGGGAGCTGCTGGTCTCATTGGCCTTTTGTAAAATCTCTGAATAGGGCCTTTTTCTTGGGGTCCCAGATCGGACTTGCATCCGTCTCTTTGGGATGTGCTCAGTTTGAGCTGGTGCAGTGGCACGCTGTTTCAGGAAACAAAATTATTATTCTATATTATTATTCCCAAACAAATCATTGTGAAGTACAGTAATATCTGTGAAGATGACTTCACACAGAAAAAAATGCTCATTGAATACATAAGATTGAAGTTTGTCTTACCTCCAAAACTGAATACTGTTGTGTTTCTGAACACTCAATATTTTCATGTGTCCTTTGGACCCTAGATGGGACTTGGTTGTGCTGGTATTCTTGGCAGTAGTCCTCTCTCTCTAGAGTGCTGCTGGTAATTGGTTCAGTTCGGGCCAATGGTGAAGGAGCCTAGAATTATATTGTTATATTTATTAGAAACATCTGTACACCAAAGGACCGAAACAGGAAATAAACACAGCTGCATTCATGTGAAAACAACAGGAAAATGATTATCTGAGTTGGACAATGCATGGGAACTTTGGCATAAATTGGAACTGCTACTCAGAAAATAATCTCAAAATTTGGTGCCTGGATTTTCATAATCAATAAGGCTATAGTTTTGATAATTCATATACCTCATCACTATTTTGCTTAAATGTAGGTTAGACTAGAAGCTGCACCTAGTAAGTTGAGTGTCTACAACTATGACCATTCCTAGTACTAAACCATGGCCAACCAAGTGCCATGACCCGACATGTTCAAATGCCTGATGCACAGCTATATATATATATATATATATATATATATATATATATATATATATAAATATATATATATATATATATATATATATATATGAATTATTCTTGTGGACACAATAGATGAAGGAATATAACACACAAATAAAATCTTGTTATATGCACCAGTTTCAACCTGACTCAAAACAAAGCCACTTGAAGACTTGAGACAGAGGTTAGGCTTACCCTTGTGAATGGACTGTCCTGGTTCCTATCTGGGCATTCATTCATTTCCCAGATCCCAGATTTGACATTGTTGTGCTGGTCTTGGTGGTGCTCAAGTCTCTCTGGGGCAAAGCTGACAATGTAGTCAGCTGGCTTTTGAGGAAGCTGTTTAAGTAAATACACAATTTAATAATTATACTTAATACTTGAGTACATTTAGTATCATCTCAATGCATATCAAAGTGCCTACACAAGGACTAATCTAGGGCTATGCCATGAATGCGCCCTAAAGCTAAGAATAAGAATCCAGGGACATATGATTTAGAGCTAATTTTTAAAATATCTATTGTGTTGTGTGTCCTTTAACGTTCAACACATAAATTCTACTACATTGTGTGAGATGTACTACTGTGTGGCAGTAATATAGATATACACCTTCCACAACTTACATACTAACTTTCATACAGACAATAAAGTTACAGAATAAATCTGGTGGATTTTTGTGTATCTGCCGTATGTTACATCCTGGCTTAACTTATACAACACATAATTGATAAGTTTGGCTTACTTTTATCAATAACTTGCTAAACTTAGATGGCGCCGGGATCTCTTTGGATCTCTGGCCTTCATCGTGGTTTTGTTTGTGGTTCTGTTCTTGACTTCCTGGGAGTCTTTTGGTGTGGTAAATCTCTGGCAATAGTGCATAGCAGAAATTTGTCTCCAGATGAAGTGTTGGTTTTTTAGACCAAAGAACAGATGTACGGGGAGTCTGTTTCAGGAGATATATTATACATTAGAAACATTTACACACAGACAAATGTCCAATAACCAAAGGATTATTTATAATATAGTATAAGATACTACACTCAAAATATCCCCCACACACAATATACCAATATAACAGCATATTTCAACCTCACTTAACTTATAAGCAACACAACACACTATTTAAAGATGAGATTCTAACAATATGAAAGTGTGTGGGATAACAGTTAACTTGTAAAGCAAGTTAACTGGTTCAACACATGTACTATTTAAGAAATTGTGGTGTAACACAAATTTCTTGAACACACATAAAGACATGTGTTGGAGGTTTAGCTTACCTTTGAGACAGTACGTCCCCGATGCTGAGGCTTTCCAGCCGCTGTGCTGCAGGAAACCTGCTGTCGGACAGTCATGACGAGTATTTGTATCGCAAAATGTGTTTTTGAAAGGTTTCAGTGCAGTGCTTTCAACTGTGGCTGAACAAGTGAAGACTTGGTTTGTGAATTCTATGCTACATCACATTCTATGGAACACATTAGTCACTATTGTCATGGCAATCATTTCAAAAAGGTGATTTAAAGAAAAACAGTTTTAAATGATCAGTGAATTAAATAAAACTTAAGAGTGCCTTGACAATTTGTTTTGAGAAAGAACTCAGTACTATACAACTAACAATATACACTATACTACTGTACAGTTAGCATAAAAACAGGTTAATGTTTGTTATGGGTCATACAGGGACCATACTCTTGTAAAGACCAGAAAGATTCAGAGTATTAAAGTTACTGTAAAACATTATGTTAAGCATTATGTTGAGTAGATACAACACAATTATCAGCTGCCACTCAAGTGCAGATCAAGGGCAGTAGGCATAATGTCTAGAATGTATTTTTATGTATATTTATGAATGTATTATCATCATAAAATGACATTTTTACATGATAAGTTATTGACTAATGTTTAGGTCAAAGGCATTTGACTTCTGCTATTTTATCGCTTTACTCTGATGGAGGATAATATCTTTTTCAGACAGAAACATACTACATACACATACATACGTACATGATAAGACTGTGGATTTGTTAATAATGACAGATTGGAAGGAGATTGAAACCTGCGTGATTGAAACAGCTTCATGCAGTATTTTCTTTTTACCACTAGAGGGACCTGTCAATACACCCTTATCTCCTGAATGGATACAGTAAGTTTTAGGCACTGAAAAGTATTATTGGTAGGACTACAATCACAGGGTCATTTTGTCAAGGCCCATCATAGTTTTTTGTCTTAGGAGAGCATTAAAAAAATAAAATACAGAAATAATAATAAATTGAATGTTGATGCTTTAAGCAGAGTAGGTAACTTTAATACAAATAAAAGTACAAATATAAACCTATTCATGTTGTCTAAGATGATTGAAAGAAAATGTTCAGTATTTTTCAATATTCATTTTTTTTAAGCATATAAACCGTTCTTTACTCTTAATTTTGGAATAGAATAACCATTTAGTATACATTTTCCAAAAATAACAACAAAAAAAAAGTTTTATTTGGCTCCGAGTTGGTGACTGACCTAATGCTTAAAGGTGGCTGGAGAGGGACCGGTGTGTCACAGTTCAGAGGTCATAAGGTGGAATGTGGTGGCCAATGGATATTTAATGGTGATGTAAATGCAAGCTGTTCTAAGGACACTACTTGTGACAGGTCTGTGGGACCTTAGATGAAAGGATAGGTTGTTTGTAACATAAATCTTTCATCTGAATAATTTACACATTTGTCTCAGAATATTTAAATGTGTGCAATGTACAATGTGATGACGACATTAATGTCACAAAAGCATAAGTACATTTTTAAATATTCTAATTTGCAGTTACTGAGGCAATTCTATGATAATATTGAGAGTAACAGCAGAGTATAGAGTATTTAGAAATCAAACTACTTAAGCAAAATAATGATGAACATCAAATCATATGAACATATCATTTAATTATGTAAATGTTACTGAGTAACATGATGTAACAAATACTACAACTATATGGCATTGTTCAGCTTAACATCCTCCAGATAATCCTTTATATATAAAGCGTTATGTTCCAATAATAGTATTGTTGTTATTGAGCCTTGGTGGCAGTGACACACAGTAAATTAGGGGTGACACTGGCTAAATGTTTGCAGATGAGTGCTTCCAATACCTAATCACCACAGTAACAAGGGTCACCAAGGCGGGCCAGTGGGCCAGGGAGCCCGAGGCACTAAGGTTATTAATATGGACCAAGTTGTTTACTTCAAAATCATCTATTTGTGTGCGTGAGTTGATTTGTGCAAGGTCTCATTGTCCCTTGACCATTTGCCCGAGGGGCAAGTGTGTATGACTGCTGATCTCTCTAACTCCACTTAATACAAGCTCATAACCCCTGACCTCTGCCAAATCCACATAGTCACTGCGGAGGGGGAAAGAGAAGGCAGACGCTTCCCAGAGCAAAACCACTGCGTCATAATGGTCCCGTTTGCACTGTTATTGTGGCTGCATAGAGACCATAGTCACACATGTGGAAAAAATGTTAAAAACATTTAGAGTGACTTCTCACAATATGAGAAAACAAGTCACATGACACTTCATGCATCATCCCACACTATACATTATACAAATATAAAGAAAGTATAAATGCTTAACCTGAGCAAAGCCAAAAACAAAATTTCTTCAGACAACCCCATCAGGAGCAAGATTATTTTTTTCTAAGATCTCAAAAACATGTCACTAAGCATAATTAATGTTGGCTGTAACTTTGAGATCCTAAGACTCCAGATTAGTTTAGGAAGAGATGGTCATTAAATCAGCAACCCAAAAAGCAATCAGTAATCAACTCAAATGAACACAAGAGGACTTCAATCAGAGAATCTCCTGCTTCCATGTAACAAGATCTGCGCCAGCATCGAATGTTTTCATGTCATGTCTCACCTAGTTATGTAAAGGTACAGAGACCTGGAATATTTAACTATCAGTAAATCACATGATAATGTTATCTTAGAAAATATTGTTTCATTTTTTAATGCTAGTTTATTTTGCTTTTTTAACTAAACAACTTTTAATGAAATGTGTAATGCTTGCCACATTTGTTGTAACTTGTTTGTTGGCAGTAAAGTCTGTTTTGAGGTCAGTAGAAGGATGTCATCGCCCTTGTTATGTTTTAAACTGGGTGGTTTTATTGTTATTGTTCATTCTATTTTCCAGCCTAATATTCTTCTTTTTATTTTCTGTTTCTGCTCTTTTGAACAGAGTAAAGTAATCCATTTGCACGAGATAAGGATGAACTGTGTTTCACTTGCAAGTTTAAATAAACCTTCTTTTCATCCATTTAGGAAATTCCACCAAAGTGTACTGGGGATACTGCGGGTAAGAATACCACACATCTAAAGGGAACACCACAGGCGGAAATTTCTGGGAATTTCAACCCTGTGTAACCACAGCAGCAGCTCATTTTGTTCATTTTTGCAGCTCAGTTTGAGATAACGCAGGTAACCAAGCTTTTTGTCTCCTTTGACTGTTCCTCTCTAGAGAACAAGAAATAAAAACAATAGACGGAGTGAAGAAGACAAGGAGAGTGGAGAGGGGCAGAAGGGAATACAGGGGTGGGGAAAGCAGTGCATTTTTCAAATGGTGAATAATTTGTCTGGCCTGACATGATGCTGCACAGGACCACTTCCTGTGGCTCAGGTTTCAGCCTGTGTGAGTGTAAATGTGCGATGGGGGGAGGGCCCACTTCCTGCACCTATGCTCTTTACTTTGGGGGACCTGGGCCAGAAGAAAAGTGGGAGAATAGATGCAGAGGAACTTGTATTGGACAAATATGAAACTCTTGTATTATAAAACATCAACTCTTTCTGCATTCCTTCTTCACATACAGTAGATGATATAGACCTGTTATGTGCCTTCACTGGTGTTCAGAATTTTTTTTAATTAATTAGTGAACTAAAGCCAATCACATTTGTGTGATTTTTGTTTTGGAATCAACAGACATGTCTTTTTATTTATTTATTTATTTTTTTTACATGAGTTTTACTGATAATGAACTTAAAATAAAGACTTTCAGCACAGATGTTTACTGAATATTTTATACTCTGAAGAGTACCACCAGCCGCCTTCCCCTCACTGCTGAGGGCATGCAGGTGCCTGGTTTTCGTGTGTGGCCTAGGGAAGTGGTGTATGGTCGACTCTAAGCTAAACAACTTTGCACAGACATTATGTTTCCCCTCCCTTTAAATTAACATCAGGCCCAGCATTTAATGGCATTGTTCATATCCCTGTGGTGCCTTTTCCTAATAACTCACGTGTATCTTAAAGCTGTAATTTAGCACAGTGCCGTTGTGTTATTGTAAGAGACACTTGGTTTCCTCTTTAGACACTCGACCTGCTTTGTTTGAGTTGAATGATCAGATTTGTTCAGATTTGTTCGTTTCTTTGAGTGTCCTATGTCTTAGTGTGAGTATTCTGTGGCTGCAGGTAGCGGACCTGTTCACTTTAACAGTAACTTTAATGTCCTCCAGATGAGCCAACTATAACACTCCCAACACACACACATTGTAATTCTGGTGCCTTGGCTATGTGCTATTATTTTTTCAACTAAATAAAAACAAATACATAATCTCAATCTCTAAGTTTAAGTTGGTTTCTACAAGATCTTTTGACTTCTTTACACTTCTCCGGTTTTCTCCTGTTGTATGCCATTGCCTAGTGTTTGTGAGCTAGCACTAACCTCTAGCCAGAAGAGAATTATGAGGCATTTAGGGCTTTTTATGGGTCTTGACAATAACATGCAAATGGTTCATATGACACCAAACACCAGGCCAGTAAAATTGCAGACAGGCATTTTTTTTTTTTTATAGTTTGGGAAGCATGGTGAGAAAAACAACCACAAAATCAGATAGGGCTGATGTGCAAATTTAAAATCAAAGCACTATTTTAATGTGCGGGTTGATATTAATCTTTAGACTATAAGCCATGGGTGGCCATACTTTTTCAATAAGGACCAGATTTTATTATTAGAAAATAAAATCAATCCCTATGATTTGGAACAGTGCTACAAAAACAGTATGCTTTACCAACATTGTTTATTCATTCATTCATTTTCTACCGCTTTGTACCGTTAGGGGTCGTGGGTGACTGGAGCCTATCCCAGCAGCTTTGGGCCTGAGGCGGAGTACACCCTGGACAGTGGCCGGTTAGTCGCAGGCGACAGTGACATACAACCATTCACTCTCTAGGGACACTTTAGATTTGCCAATTAACATGCATGTCTTTGGACGGTGGGAGGAAGCCAGAGTACTCGGAGAGAACCCAACGATAACACGTGGAGGACATGCAGACTCCTCACAGAAAGACCGGAGTCGCCCAAGAATGTTTGAGTCAGCCGTGTTTTGAACTCACGACCTTCTTGCTGTGAGGCAGGAGTGCTAACCACTCTGCCACGTGTACCCACATTTTATTTATTCACACCAGTTGGCAGTATTGTTTTGTGTGTGTGTGCAGCAGGGGTTCATTTGAGCCGGATCCTGTCGGAGCAGGATCTGGGAACTCTTTTATTTTGACATTGTAACTATTTGCCTGGACCCGGGAACGTCAACTGAGGAGTGTCTCCTGCTGATGTGGCTGTATTCTGTTATAATTAGCACAGTTTCAGTTTGTCGCTTATTCTCTTCATGTAAATGTCATGTAAAACTGTAGCTTTGAAGAAATAAAACCTGCCAGCTTTCCCCAAATTTCCACTGTTTGACTTGAATTCACCTCTGGAAGTATTTAGGCTAGATGTATGAGTTTGTTTATGCTGTTAAAGAGTGCACTCTGATTCTGACTGACAGGAGCGTCTTGTGCGGGATTCTGAACAATCTCGATAGCATTAGGCAGTTTTTCTCAAGTTTAACTTAGAACTTACAAGTGTTTGTTATCACAGAGTGGGCGATTACTGACAAAAAATGTCTCAGTTTATGGTGGAGTTACGTGCTCTATACTTTACTCTATTGGCCAAGGACAAGGAGTAACATATAGAATTTGATTGAAACTGGAAGGACTGGCAGGTCATTAGATTAAATAATTAAAGGTAATAATAAAGTATGCTAGTTAATATTGTTAAAGTATTAAAAATGAGGTGTAGATGAACAATAACGGGCTAAACGAACAAAAGCAGCTAAGCCTTGTGTTGTTGGCATGAACTGTTTTGACTTCACAGACTCTGGTTTTGAACAGCCTTTTTCGTTCCACCAACTGTTGATGTACAAATTAAGCATTGGTGTGTGGTAATGACTGGGGTGTGGTTGTGCCATACCTCATGACTCCAGCTAGTGGTATAATAATACTATTCACATTATCCACAATGCAGTGTGCAGGAGAGCAGTGTCTGCCATGTAAACAGAAGTGTAATACAAGTGATATGCAAGTTATCTCTCTATACAAAGAAATTAAGTGCATTTGAGGCAAACTTTTAAAACTTGACCATGTTGCCAGTAATTTGAACAAAGTATACCGCTGCGTTTGAATGGCAGAAGAAGGGTTCATATATTGTTGATATGAGAATTAAATAAACATAAACCAAGAAAAAGATTGTTTTAAAAAAAATTGTAAAATAAAAACTACTGTGGTAAAGGTACAGGTCTTCATATAATCTGACCATTCATCAAAACAATAGACATGCTTTAATTTGAGAAAATCATCACGGGGCACCGGACAGGGCTTTTCTGTGGGAAGTTTGCATGAGTGGGTTTTCTCCAGGTATTCCGGTTTCACCCACCAACATCAGCATACTATAGTCTCCGGTTAGTGACATGGCGTGGTACCTGGGCACACCCTGACTGTAGCTGCCGACCATGAATTTTCCCATGGGGGGTAAAAAACGTCACTTTGTATTTTTTTCTCAAGGGTTAACTATCATCTAATCAACAGAAAGCTGTGTTTCGCTCACCCTGTTTTCACACAATGGTATTGCGGTCAGCTTTTTTGGTTCACTGATGCTTCGTAATCCTTTTGGTAGTGGGAACTTACCCATACTGACTCAAGATACTGCTCCAGTGAAAACAAGACTTAAAGGTCTCTTAGGGTATGGGCAGAGTCACTTTCTAAGAGTCTTCTACATGATGACATATACAACAATCTCTTGAATACATAAAATGTTTAGGTTTTTCTGGCTTTTAAGATTGTGGGCAAGTCAAATTTGTGTTGTTGTTTAGACCTAGTCCACACTTTGCCCACAATGCAACAAGTGAACCACACCAAAGGAGGTTGTTTTAGTCTGGGAGCAAATGTTTTGATAAGCTATCGTTAAATACTTTTGCACACTTTTGCTGCTTAAATGGAGCAGAAAAAGGCATCCATCACATACAAACATCACACACTTAGATTTACTACCACGATGTCTACAAGTTACACAACTGGGAAAGTGGCCTCATTATTTAAGGTATGTACATGCAACAAGTTCTCTTTGTCTGGCCATGATTTTCATCTTTTGCAGTTGACAGCGTTGGGTAAATAATCAAGCCTGAGCACTGTTTTTGTGTTTGTGAGCCGAGGCAAACAAAAAAGGGGGCAGAGGAGAGGAAATGAGACGTGGGCAATATTAAACAGAGCCAGAGGAGATTATTTGATAGATAAAGATAAAAGCAGGGGAGAGGTTTATGCAGGACAGAGAAATAGAGACCACCTCAAAGTAATAAGGGAAGAACTGGGGAGGGAGAAGATGAAGATGGAGGGATGTAAAGAAAGAACGCACCCTGAAACCATGATAATGACCACAAAAATCTTTAGTTTTTAACATTTGTGTCTTTCATTACTGTTTTTAGATCCAACATGTCAAAGCTAAAGACTGTAGACCAAATGCTACTGGCCCAAAGTCAAACAGAAAGCAGAGAGAAATTAGCTGCTTTCATAAAGTCCTGGCTTTAAAGTGTTTCTAAGCTCAGAGAGAATGGCAGAACATAGCAATCAATAGAGCTTTAAACATGAGCTATTAAATAATGTTATTTAATAAAAGCTGATAAATTGGCCCCTTAAAATGAGTTAGATACCTCTAAGTCCAAACCATCCTTGTGTGTTTGTGTTCATAGTAGCTCAAGAGAGGGGCCTCTGGACACTTGTAAAGTACTCCAGTCTTCTGCTTATTGCTTTCTACAGGAAAACTTTGGATGATGCAACACAGGGCCTGTGCAATATGTCTCTGTCAATGGTCCTACCATTAACACAATGCCTCCTCTAACACACACTGTTGTGCATGACAAGGGTTTTCTTCATGCCAGCAGTCCATGATAAGAGGCCAGTTTTATAATGTAAACAATGGGCAAAACCTCTTAAGCTTTCATCAATATACCTTTTAAAGTCCCCCATTTTCAGCCCAAATTAAACATCCAAACAGCTCAAATCCAATAAAGTAACTTTGAATAGGGACGCAGACCGTGCAGTAATTAAGTTAGGAGACCTACCCTATGTGTTTGACTGATCCATGCCGTGTCTATGATAAAGTGTGTGTGTTTATATTCCTAAAGCGAGGCCACTGTGATATTGTCTGGTATGTGGAGAGTTATAAGAGGCTCGCGCTTAACTCAATCTGCAAGAAAAACAGCCCCAGGCAAAAGCACTCAAGAGAATTGCCATATACTCTTCTTCCTGTCTTATTTCTTGGGTTATCTTCCACCTTTTCTCACTTGTTTATTGCTTAACCATTTGATGAGAAAATCTTTTATTCTTCCCCCACAAACAAGATGTTTATTCCCTAAAGGTATCGGGGACCTGAAAGGTCATTTTGTGGAAATGAATGCAGCAGCTCCCGGTCCAGCTGGAGGTCGTTGGCGTCTGGGGATAGGGTCGCTTGTTGGGGTCGCAGGTCAGGAATGATGGCACCGGTTGGCATCGTCCTCGGGCAGAACTTGTGTTCATTATAAGAGTTCATTATGTTCTTGGTCTCAAGCCAACAGGAACTCTGTCTTTACTTCACTACTACGTCACTGTCCAGCAGCTTACACACCACCTTAAAGCTATACTGTAAGACCATTGTGCCACAAGAGTTATTTTATTTAACTTTAAAAGAAAAACAGTAAACAATGCGTAAGAAAACAAGTGCAGTGTAGTTTGATTTCTAGACTAACACGTGTCATTGCAAATAAGCATTATCATGCTTTATGTCTGTAAAATATTAATCCACTTCATCTATTTCCCCCAAAAATTATTACTTTTAAATGTCACTGTTCTGTTCCATTACAACATCAAAAGTGTGCAAAGCAAGCATGCATTAGCTTGCCAAAACTGTGCATCATCATTATCTATCACATACTGTACTTCATTGTGAAGAATTTGTCTTTTGTTTTTAAAGCCTCTGTTTTGGGTCCCTACACTTCATGGAATTTATTTGGCTTTAAATATTGTAGAAAGTGTTGTAAAGTGGGGATATGACACAAGTAGAACAATTTCTTTTGAAAGAACATGGGTTTAAGACATGGCTCCCTATTTTTAAGGACACACACACACACACACACACACACACACACACACACACACACACACACACACACACACACACACACACACACACACACACACACACACACACACACACACACTCACTTACTAACACACAAACTTTCAGGTTCAGATGAAACACAGATAATTAGCTCTAATGGAAACCAGACTTACAAATAAAGTTCCCCCCTCCCTCTCTGCTTGTGTGTCAGCCTGACTTCCTCTTGCCCTGTCTTTTTGTGAGCTTGTTACCCCATAATGGGAGACTTTAGAGGAAGATGGAAGTTAAGCTAAAAGAAGAAAAGAGAGTATACCACAGGTAGGCCCTGGTTGAATGCTGAAGGAAACCAACAAAAGGGAGTCGGGTTGTGCAAAAGTCTCAGATCTATATACTAGTTCTATCAGTCTAAAATGACTTACACATTGCACAGAACACAGCGTAAACAACAAAAAATATTTTAACCACACTACATGCCTATTCTATTTATTTGCCAGTTAAGTGCTTTTCTTCCTTGCACATGCGTTTAAAGTCATTTGTGATGTCACAAAATCTAGCATATTGATCTGTTCTGTTCAGCTTGTATGTTCAGCACGAACCTCCCATCCATGTGTGAGGATGCTGATGTCCAGATGTACGCGGATGACAGCGTCATATATACAGATGTGAAGGATCCTGAACAGGTAGCTGCTAAGTTATCAATGCCAATGGACAAAATTGTGTTTTATCACAAATTACTGTTATGGGAGAAACCATTTAAAACTGTAAATGAGTTCAGATACCTGGCATTATATTAGATGATGCATTAACTTTTAAAAGACATTAAAAAGATTTGTTAAACATTAAAATACAAATTGTCCAATTTTAGATCCAAAAGAAACTCATTGACAACTGAAGGAGTCAAAACATACATGAATGCAATAATATATTCAACTTTTGGTATTTCATGTTGGTCCCAAGCAAACAAGACAACAGTAAAACCACTGGAATCTCTCTATAAACAAGCACTCATATAAACAATATCATTATTGCAGAATAATTACAAAACACAAAATGCAAAATTTTCAACATGCAGTTAAATCTGTACATTTAAGGTTGCGTTTTAAGATAATTAATAATAAGGCACCTCCACTACTCCAAAGGTTTGTGAAGTTAACGTCTAAAAGAAATGAGCAGAACAACAAGGTCAATCTCTGTTGGCCAATATACCATACCAAAAAGAAAAAGAGCATTTGGACGAACTGCATTTTCAGAGTTAAAATTGTGTAAAGACTTGAAAACATTTAGCTTAGAAACCAATTTAAACAACACTTTCTACAAGCACAGAATTGTCAGCATTATGTGTGGTGTTTTCCTAAACTAGAAAAATGCTTAATGTAATCTATAGTTTATTTGACAGGGCACTTAGTGGAATGGGGTGGGTACAAGACAAGGTGAACTGTTTTTTCTGTAATCCAATTATTACTCATGTCATTGTACTTCTACTATAGAATGTATTTATTGCGTAAACTGCATTGTTTTCATTGTCCTTTGTTGTCCACTGAGCCACTGCCGCGCCTTCAACCAGAAGGTAGGCGGTTCGATTCCCGCTCTCCCCACAGTTTATACTGTTGTTGTGTCCTTGGGCAAGACACTTAACCCACCTTGCCTCCAGTGGCGGCCCAGCTGTAACACTGGTGAATGGAACCCCAAGATAAGTCGCTTTAAAATGAAAGCGTCAACTAAAAAATGTAACACTGGTGAATGTAAGTCGCTTTGGATAAGAGCGCCTGCTAAATGACTAAATGTAAATGTAAATGTGACATAAGCATCTTCTCAAATTATTTTTGATTAATGCTCCTGTATATGGTCCCTGCACAAATAAACTAAACTATCTACAGGTACTGAGCTGTTTCAGGCAGCTGACAAAACTGCAAACTTTAAAATGCTTCACTTGGCTGCAGCTTCTGGCTTTTGGATCTAAGATATTATCAAGCTTAATAAGGTTAAGCAAAAATGTGAAAAAGAAACAGAAAGTTCTCAGCTTACATAACAAGACTTGCTGTTGCTGCCATAGAATCATATCCAACTTACAGAGTAGAGGAAAACATGGCCAAGTCACTTCAGGAGTGGCTGATTGGTTGAACTAACACTTTCTTTAATGTCACGATTTCTTTAAACAAAAAAGAATAAATTGGTCTTGTGCTTTTGTAACTGGCCCCTGCACTTACAGAAAAAAATCAATTTATGCAAAGATTTACTGCTACTGGCTTTATTAAAACATACAGACTGTTGCACCTTTGACTTATAGATCAGTTTGAGGACCAATAAAAAGAGAGATGGTAAGTGTGATTAATGAGCGGGAGAGAGTGTATGTCTGTGTCCGTCATCAAAGACTCTATAAATCATTGCACACTTAAATCTAAAGGGCCAGATGCTTTCACACTGATAACAAGCAGTCATCCCATTACCTTAAACATCAAAGATGGCCAGCAGCGAGTGGCAGGAGCCCTTTTCCCCCTGCTTATTCTCTCAGTGGAATGCATTTCTCTGTTTGGTAGGCGTGAGAAATCTCCTTGTGTGTCTATAACCTATATGTGTGTGTTTTGAAGCCTCAGAGGTGACATTCCTGTGTGTCAGAGCAACAGCCTCAAGTTTAAGATAACACGGACACGGTGATCTAAGGGTGGGAATCAATTCCCCCCGGTGGCTGGCGAGGGCCTTGGGTCAGGGCTGATGGCTTTACCTTCCGCACGCAAGCAGTAATGCAAAAACACAAGAAGGCCTATCATCCTTCTGCCATGCTATGTGGATATCTCACTTCTGCACTGATTCATTTGAGATTAAAAGACAGACAATAAGCTGTTGTGTTTCATCATTATCTGTGCAACGTTTTTTGATTAGCTTATATAAATGGCAGCTGCAATGCAATGGGAATCTCAGTAAACTACAATTTGGTGTCTTTGTAGTGTATCCCTATGTTGCCAGGAACTTTAATAAGAACTTTTGTGTTAAATATAGATTAATTGTATTGAAAAATGCAAATGACTTTTCAGTGAAAAACCTCTTTGGCTCAACCCAGGGATGTTTTTAGTACAGTTCCTAATGTAATATGTTTTGTTACCCAATATTTACAGTAGATAAATATGTTTGAAAGTAGTGATTTAAATGTGTAATTATGTTTTTGTGGTGCCTAGTTGCCACTATATGACCCGTATCCACCCTGTTATCTGTCAGTTCTTGGGTGATGGCTGGGCCTTAGCACCTGCAGGAGACTCCCATGTTGACCTGTGGTTCAGAGGACATCTGGGAATATCATGCATGCCTCCCACAGCTTCACAACCGCTGCAGTTCAAACAGACCACCAGCTAATTATGGCTTTCCCAGATCCCTAAGCTCAAGAAATCACTACAGAATAAGCCACAGGTATGAGATGTTTTCTTTTGCCCCCTTGGCTGTGGTTTAGTTTAACTGGGGACTCGGCAACAACCAGTGAAAATAAACTCTGTCTATAGGTCTCCAATATGGACACTATGGGAAATGAGTGTTGAAAAATGTCAGGTATTCTTGTGTGCTCAGCTAAATAACCTCCAATGTGCTTTTAAAATACCTCTTTTGTTTTCATATAACACCTAAACATAAATGTCCAAACACTTAAGATGTATAAAAGGTACTTTCACGTTTATTTGAAGTATCACAGAATATTTACAACACTCAAATGGACAGTCTCTGGTTCCATTTAGCAATCTGTTCCCACAATAAATACATTTTATTGGAGTGGGAAGGTATTTCAAACCTGTGTAGAAAAATAAATACTTCACTCGCTTTGAAATGCTGTCACGAAAAAAGGGGAATGGATTGTCATTTCTCTCTCGTAATAAAGCACTTCCTCAGAGTTCTGTTTGTTTGGACAACATTCATAGTCGCAGTGGTCTTCTTCGTGTGTCTGGTCCTAAGTGCTCCCTTGCAAATATTTCAAGTCTGTGCAGAGGGGAATATTAAAAGGCTGCTTTCCTCTTGAGGCCTGAAGCTCAATGACACTGGGCCCAAGCCTCGGTTGCATTTGACCTGGTTCAGTCTGTCACAATAGAGGACCAGGTTTTCAGTCTGGGACATCTGGAAAGGAAAATAATATCTTATTTAGTCAACATAAAACAGACAAACAAATAAACTGTGGTGTCCTGCAAATATGTTATTTAGATGTTGTTTGTTGTCTTTGGAAATTGCAGGACAAATCATTTGAATAGCCTCCTAAAGGGGGGCAGATTCTCATATTGTATCATACTGTAGCCTACATTGCTTTTTCCATTCTTCTTACTCTGCTTTTTACACATTTAATTAATGAACTATAGACATCATACAGTAATAGTTCATATAAATGTCATCTGAAGTGTTTTAGACATATTTTTATTTGCCCTAAACCAAGAGAGGCCTCCCTCAGATTTATTGTAGGCTAGGCCACTCAGCTTTGACTATTCACAACAACTAAATCCAAGAAAAGCATAAAAACTTAAAGATTATTCATTTGTAAATGAATGTGTAGAAACTGTCTGATGTTCAAAGTTTATTTTCCATTTGCAGGTCAGTCCTTCACTGCAGAAATAGTTAATTTTTTTCTTTGGTTATTTAGTTATATACAGTACATGGTTACAGATACTTTCCCAAAAAATGAAAGTTCACTAAAAGTTTACTAAAGTTAGCTTACCGTGCTATGCTAACAGCCCGCTGCTAAAGGGACGTGGTAGACAGGGACCACGCGCCCCCCATCCTCCAAACCGAAAACGCGTAGCTCAGTCGCTCGTGCGCCACGTAGCTGCAGCTGGAGCCTCGCGCGTCCAGCTCGTCGCTCTGGAGAACCTGGTAAAGGAAGTCGATGTAGCGCGCTGCCAGCTTCAGCGTCTGAATCTTACTGAGTTTGTCCGAGGGCAGCGTTGGGATGATTTTTCGTAACGACGTGAACGCCTCGTTGAGAGACTGCGTGCGTTGCCTCTCGCGGATGTTGGCCATCACGCGCTGGGTCTGGAGGTCATCAAACAAGCGCGCGGGGCTGCTGCTGGCCTCGCTACCGCTGCTTCCCGCGCTTCCGCCGCTGCCCCCGCCGTCGCAGCTCTTTCTGTTTTTCTTCTTCCCGGGACTCGGACTTTCTACGTCTGCCTCCTCCTCATCCTCCGTGCTCCTCCGCGCCCCTCGCCGCTTCCTCGAGCCTCTTCTCGGAAGTTGACGGTCCGTCTCTTCTTCACTGTTCCCCGCACTGTCCATTGGGGAGGGGTCCTCTTCCCGCATCCCGATTTAGTTTCTCGAAACTTTACTTATTATGTTTGACCGAACACTGTATCCCCTCAACAAACACAACCCTATTGAGCTGCTGATGTTATGCAAATTTTCATAAGCCACAGAGAAGCAGAGGTGGCTGCCAGACAGGAGGACCGGGGCTCTTATAGGGGAGCGGGCAGGAGGGTTTTGGGGAGCGCTGTGATTGGACAAGCGGCTGTGTGTAACATAATACTGCAGAGAATGCAGGACTTGCAATAATATCACAAAAATCAGGGTGGAGGATGCGACAAACAGACTAAAACTGTCCCAACTTAAGTACAAAGCGTGACAGGCCCACAAAAATAAATGTTACCTATTCTAAACACAGAGTCTGGCATAAATAAGAAAAAAAACAGGAATAGCTCTTGTTGTATTAGATCTGCCTTGGCATGATTATAGACTGTATAGGTCAAATTACATTAATGGCTAAACTATTTTATAAGAATAAAACGATAGAGTCAGAAAGGAAATAAAAGGCTACATAATTAAAGCAACTTTATACGGCTTTGTTTGTATATATCAGTGTAAAATGTGTCCATCTTTGTGTATATCCATATGAACTGCTTGACTTTCTTTACTTTCTTAATTCTAAGAATTAAATGCATTTTTTTATATATAAAAAAAAAGCCTCAAGTGTCCTCACACATCCTCCATGCAGGTCTAGACTCTTGCCGAAATGGCTGTGAACCTCATTTCAGACTTGCTTAAAACTCAGGAGGCTATCTCGGCAGGAGGTCCGGCACGTAGAAGAGCGAGGTGTTTATTTTCCCGTCGGGCCCCGCATTGAGGTATGCGCTTAAACGGACCTGACTCCCGCAGGGATGTGGACACCGCGGCTCAGGTTTAAAAGGCGGGCCGTCCCAGGGAGCGCACAGGGCGGATCTGCGCACACAGCGGGGTTGCTTAAGGCGGAGCAAGACAAACACTGGTGTTAAGAAGGAGAGAGACAAGAGAAATGCACAGGTATATAGCCACTCGGCCTTGTGCCAGTATTCGGCTATTAATGAAGGCCAGGCCTAACCCAGGTCAAAAGCTTATTGAAAGTGGACTAGGAACACAAAAGTGTGTCTCGATTGCCAAAGAGGTTTGCCAATGCATCATGGGCATAATTCAATTCACACCTCATTGCTAAAGATAATACCAGGCGTCATTAAGTCAACCGTGGATATGCCATTTAAACCCACCCTAATCTTTACCTCATTTGCACTTGTCAGATTTGACCCCAACAAGGAGTTGTAAATCCTGCCTTGTTTATCTATTCTGTTTGAGAGAAGAAAAAAAACACACAAACTGTAACAGGTGAGACCAGGGCAGGGCGCACCTGACTCTGTCCGAGGTGCTGAAATAACACACCTGAGCACTACAGTCTACTACACAATAATGTTAAGATACAATGCCGAACAAAACAAAAGTTAAATTTGTTACCAAGTTTAGTGTTTAGTTTAATGTCTTATAGATATTAAATGTAATTCTTCTACAGGCATAAAAAAATCAACATATGCACAGGCCTCTTAAAAGTTAAAAGTCCTCCTGTATCCAACGTTTTTACGGATATTGAGTAAACGCTGTCTCCGAAACAACAATTTAATGATATTAATATTTTTATTAGATAAATCAGCCAAAATAATAGCTAGTCCTTCAAAAAAAAAGATTTTTGAAGAAATTCTTATATGGTTGAGTCTGTAAAGGTAGAGTTTTTAAACACGGCCACGTGTCAAAAACGTCAGGTGTTGTCGAGCAGGTCCGTCATAAAGGAGATGTAGACTATGGCCAGCCGCAGTGTCTCGATACGGGACAGTCTCTTCTCGTAGGCGAAGGTGGGGACCTTCCTCCTCAGTTCGTCAAACGCCTCGTTCAGGCTGAACATCCTCTTCCTTTCGCGCACGTTAGCCGCTTGCCTCTGCACCACATTGATGACCCTTCTGCGTTTGGCCTTACTGCTGCTGCTGAACCTGGGCGCGTCGTGACTCCAGCCTGGCTGGTCCAGTTGCGCCTCAGCAAACGCGCAATCCACCTGCTCTTTTGGGTCAAACGGATACTTTTGCAGAAAATCCATCTTTATCACAAACTAAATGTTTTAGGGCAACGTCGCTTTGCACCATCCCTACTGAATGTTTCACGCAAAATGACTTTTCCGGACAAATCAACTAGTCAATTTAACATCGAAATCCTGTCAGCACACACGGTGATATCCTTTTTGGCTCAGGTCCAAGGCCCATTCCCGCTGTTTTAATAAGTCGTCTCTTTCATGTTGTCTCTTTTTCTAGACTGAGTCCATTTCTGCTTCAGTTGACTGATAAGTGCGTAAAATCCAACAGAGAGTTCTAAACCTGCGGATAGGAAGCTGGGGAGTCTCGCCAATTGACGGAGTGTCCTCCTCGGCCCTTAATGAGCTTTTAAAGGACGGAGGCTCTTGACTGCGAGGTCATACCGTCTTGTTTGCACTTTCCTCTCTGCTTTAGAAGCTAAATAATGACACTTTTACCACTTAAACAGGCCAGGGGAAGACCAAATAGAACATTCTCTAACAGTCGGAGCTTTTCTGTTGCAAATTGAAGCAAATATCTGTCCGTTCCCATGGCAGTCCACAGCGGAGGAGTCCTGAAGGAGTGCTTGGCCATTTTAGCAATCCCCAAACCAAAACAAATTACTACCAAAACTTTGAAACTGATATTGATAATTATAAGAGTGATTTATCGGGTGTATTGGAATGTGGCTTCCTTCTGACTGGAAATATATGAGTCATGACCAATTACTCATGGCTGTTCATAGTTTATTACACATTCTTTGTGACAGGAAACTCCTTTGGCTGTGTGCATTGTTAGGTATAGTCTCCTTTTATGTTTCACCCAGTAACAAATATGACTCTGTCTTGGTGCTAGAAAGGAATATGAACAAGTGCCCCCTCTTCAACATTAAACAAAGCTTTGGCTTGACAGCTGATTTAGGGAGGATTCCTGAAAGTCACCTTACTTCAGCCAGTGCAGAGCTAACGGCTTTTAAAACCTATTCTCTCATGTCTATTGTAAAAATAACTTTTTGTCTTACTACAGTGAGCAGCACCTCATAGTCTGTGGTGACATGTATGTTGTGGTTAAATGTTGATGCTAGACATTCACCTAAAAAACAAATGAGAGTATTTAACTAAATTGTCACAAAAAGCCAACATTATAGACACTTTATGTACTATTCTTACATCTTTGCTGCATGTACAGAAAAGGTTAGATGAGATGTAACTTTGTAGGAACAGTATAGGCTCATATTTGGTGTGTGAGGGAAGTCACTTTAGCTGACAGCATTTGGGAAAAAGTTACAGAGGCAGAGTTTTGGAAGGAAACAAAGCCAGAAAGCAGTAACTTTCAATCGTCTTTCAATTGGCAATATTTTTCAGTATTCCAATAACTTTTGTCCAATTGTAGCATTACTTTAGAGAAAATCTGTGGTTATGCACTGTGGATTTGAGTAGCAAAATAGCAACAAGTGTTGAATGACGAGGATAGTACAATAGAATCAATGTAATTTTATCACTATACAACCGCATCAAATTTAATCTAGGCCACTCTTAGCCTAATTTAAAAGTGTCCACTCCATCCTTTTCCTCCTTTACTTTTTCTGGTGCCTCTCACTCTGTTTTCCAGATAAACATGATGGGACATTCTGTTGGTTGTCGTGGAAACCCTGAGAAAGCACAGCTGGGCAGGAGAATATGAGGTAATCTCACCCTAGGGCTGCTGGGTAAATATTGGTCTTAAATAAGAAGTAAAAGCCCAAAAAGAAGCACACACCTACGGGCTTTATCGAGGTTTGTCTGAGTGGAAACACAACAGGACGGGCTCATAATGACCCACTTCCCGCTCTGCTCTGTTATTAACGAGGAAATTAATGATGGCTTCGAGGTGGAACCTGTTGTTTGTACAAGCACATAGTGAGATGATCAGGTCAGTGTGAAACCACAGAGTAGTGATGCCACACAGCAGAAAGTTTAACAGTGGGAAAGGTTTGTTGCCGTTTACAAGCTGCAGAGCATTCGACACTGAGCCAGGACACACAGGTGGGTATTTGGGATAGCAGTAAAAGACTCACAAGCTTTTCAAAAATAAGAAGCATGTTTTTAATGAAACCCTATAGTATCATAAGTATCATAATACTAGTACTTGAATACATTAACCATGAGATTTTAAGTTAGCTACACCATTCTAAACCTCACATTTGCGTTCCTAAAAATTAAATTAGTCAGTCAAATCATTGCAGTTTGGGTGTATATGTATGATCTGTCTTTTTTATTTAGGCATAACTCAATGTGGTTGATCACTAAACGGGTAAATACATTTGCGGTCAAATTCACTTTTCCTACAAGTTTCTTGGAAGGACTATGCAAATCAGAGTTTGCCTGGAAATGCTTGATACTTTGCCATATTGTGCTGAAATATTTTAGATTTAGGGCTAAAGTGTTATGTGTTTATGTGACAGATTTTGGAGCTGGTGAAATCTAAACAGTAGAAACATCGACACTGCACCCATACTTTGTCCATATATCAGTAATTAAGGATAGTATGTCTGTAGGAGGCTTGGAATGGATAAACTTTGGGGACGTGTAAGTTAGGAAACATCAATTCACCAGTGCATTTTTCAGTATTGTATTTAGTTGTAGTTAATATAGAGCTCGCTGGAGAACACTAGTGTCCAGGGTGCTTCTCCAACGCAGCCAGATCTGTTCTCACCATGTAAATCTGTCTTCCCACTCCTCCTCTGGCTCTGTCCACAGTGTGCTGCAATACACAGCCAACTCTCTCCCACCACTACAGTAAATCTGAAACAAGACACTTCCAGACACTTCTTTTGCTGCATCGTTCCTTCTTAATGTCTTACAGTGGGACAGAATTGATCGACATTATTTAGGCCCAAGCATATTGATATTGTTGCACTCATCTTCATATTCCTAAAAGAAGATCAGCTTTGGCCACTACCACAACGTGAACAACCCAAGTCTGGATTTTGAATCTAGATTTGACGAAGCGAGACAAAGGAATACAGTGGGAGTATGGAAGATGAGTTTAACTTCTGACCTATCCACCTCTTCTTCATTATGTCACTTCTACTTCCACACCCAGAAGCTGAGTCACAAGTCCCGCCTTCCCACCTCGTGCTCTTGCATGATTGGCTGTTCGCTTTAAAACACCAGCCCCTCCTGTGTTGTTTACACAGCTGGGTGGCCAGTGAAAGGTAGAGCCCTGCATGCAGCTCAAAACTTGGATAAACCCCAAAACCACATCATATATCTCCACGCTCTCTCCCTCCTCTTTTAACCAAAAACGCTGCAAATGCACCCAGCTCCTCCTTTCCTCAATTCCCTCTTTTTCTCCCTTAATCCAAACGGCTTCCCCCCACCCCCCACAAAAATGTCACAGTGTGGTTCCCCACCCACCTTCACTCATGTCAGCACTTAGTTCCGTGTTTATTTTCACTCCAAACCTCTACAATCATTCTTCACAATGTGTTTTAAGGGTGCCATGTTTCATTCACTATAGGAGTCAGCTTACATCGAGGTAGTTGATGACTGTTTGATGCTGGTTTCTGTCTGTCATTATTTGTTAAGGGTGTGTTTTACTCATTTCTTTTACTCACAGGCACAGGAATGCAGTAAACAACTTCAGACATAATGGGTCATTCTATGTGACTTTTTTACATATATTTTCTGGTGTAATGCAGAAATATCAACAGAAGGTTGTTGTTGTTCCAACCTTTGATACTATGTGTGTCTAGGTGGAGTAGTGAGCTACTGCAGCATTCAGCTGACTCTTTCCTATTAGTATATATGTCAACTTTAAAAACACATTGAATTGGAAGTTTTGAGTTTTTGAATCTTTAGAAATGTGCTTGTTTTTTGTATAATATGTACAATATTGTCATTAAAAATCCGCCAGTTGACCGTATAGTTAGTAACTAACCTATATGTCAAGAAAAAGGTTATAAAAAAACTCAGCTCTTTTATCAGTTGAACTTAGAATTGAGAAAGTCCCTTGAATGAGGGACATATGCCCAGATGCCTTTCTGAAACATTTTTCTTAAATATGTCCTGGATGACTGAGAACCTCCACAGACATGTAACTTGTATTTGTAAATTACAAGCTGACGATCCAACTGTGTTACAATTGCTATTTTTCATATTGCAATGTATCCTACAATACCAACAAGCACAACAGCCTTCTGTTTGTGTAAAAGCCAATGAAACCAGTTCTGTATATCAGAGCGGCATTGACAAGAAAATCTGTGTTGTTTTTCTTTCTGAAGAGTTTTGACTAATGTGGTCTTTAAAAGTGAAAAGAATCCGTCTGCCAGAAAGAAATGGTTCACTGATCAAGGGAGTTCCATCTTCATGTTAATGTCTTTCTTACTGTTTTTCCACCAACTAAGGCACATATTGTCATCAGTATTGGCCACCTGTGGTACTCACAGTCTTTGCCTACGTTCACATGTGCACCTTCAGTTCTGCTCTTTGACAAGGCTGTCATAAAACTAAAATACTCAATTATTTACTTGTGTCTTGGGTATTATAACACTACTAAACATGAGATCATATTTTCCAGAGCCATGCATTTTTTTCTGCTACTTTGGGCTTATTTATCTTGCTGTGGTTTCGGGAGGCTGTGGCTGAGCTGATATGCCATGTGTGTTCCTCAACTCTTCACATCTACACTGATCCGTTCTCATCTCCAATTATTCTCAAAAGGTATAGGGAGGAATGGAAATACATTTTTTCACATTAGCTTGTTGTTCCACAATAAATCACAGTGTTTTCTTAGACTCTAACAGTCATGGGCATGCTCATATTTGGCCTCATTCTTTCTGTAACCTATGGCTTTGTCTCTATATGTGATGTTATTTTCATAACAACTGCATAGTTAAGATAACAACTAATCCTGCCATTTTTACCTTTTGTCCTTTTCCTGCCACATTTCCCAAGAGTTCTGGGTGTAGGAGTTTAGTCTGAATACTGTCTAGACGCCTATGAGCCTCCCATTAACTGCTGATTATATTGAGCCTTATTAATCTTACTGCACTGGTTGGCCAGGGCAGAGCACACAATACACACACAGAAATACACTTTAATATGAAAGATATATCTACACATAATGGCCAGCCCTGTGCATATATATTATTTTAGTTCAAGCTACTTATCATTTTGAAATTTCCTTATAGCAGAATATTCTGCTAGCGTAAACGGTTAAGACGATGTAGTCCATCACAAACTCAATATAAAACCACTAATATGAGAGTCTTCAATCAGCTCACTTAAGAACCACCGTTGTTATTCCTGTTTAAATATTGTAAACAGGTAAAGCCTATTCTCATTTTACAAATTAAAATTTTATTGATTTTTAGGTTAATTTTGTGTTTACATGGAGTTCCTCTGGGATCTGTACAGGGTCCCCTAATGTTTAGTTGCTAATTGTTAATGCATATACAGAAAAAAAAGCATATAGTGTAGACATGTACTTCAATATATTAAATTCAATTTATATAATAGAAGACTTTTTCATATCTAATTGGTTTAAAAATTTTCCTTTGTTAATTCAACATGAGTAAAGCTGTGATCATAAAATGCAGCTGGTTTACATTTATGATTACATTACATTTACTATATTGAAGGTAATATGTATTACCTTCAATATAGTAAATATAGTAAATATATATATATATAAATATAGGCCTGTGTGAAGGTAGACAAACAGTTTAACATCAAATCCCAAACTCTCTTCTCCTGGAGCATAATAGTGTCACAGGAAACACCCATCAGTTGTCGCCAGGGTTACTGAGGGCAGGACTATGGGTTTCGGGTGCCCTGGAAACACAACTAACTACAGAAATAAGAAAAAGTAACGTTTACTTTTGGGGTCAATAGTGTATGTGCATATGTGCTAGTGTACATGTGCGCAGACTCGGGCCTCTTGAGAAATTCTGTGTGCTTTTACCTTAGGGAGTGATCTGGATGTGTGAAGAACAGCGAGACAAAGCAGAAATGCCAAATAATCACCCAGAAATTCCTTTGAAAATGCCATAAAGTGATTTCATAGATGTCAGTAGGTCTGCGAGAGATAGGCTTTGATATAATTCAGCCTGGCCGCGCCGTGTTGGACGATATATGGCAACAGTTACACAGCTCTGACTGGTGGAACACTTAAGGTTTTATGACCCAGTGCCATTTGGGGCTGTGGGACAGAGCAGTGCCGACCACATAACTAATTAGGCTTGGCCAAAGGGGTAGTGCAAAGACGGGGATTTGTGGATTGTGGCTTGTGAATGCGGCATGTCTGCAGTAAGTGTGTGGCATGAGTGTCCGAGACCTGATGGGATTGCGTCAGGGCGCCGTTTGTTCTCCATAAAAGACTCCACTGGCTCTTTTATGTAAGAGTTGGAAATTTTGACACTAGATAGAAGAAGAAACACCTTTGCAAAGACTATTCCTCATGTCAGCAAAAGGCAGCCAGTGGTGGACCAAAAAGATAGTCTGGGCAACTCAACAAAAACAACACTCTATTGTCTCATCTCCTTGGCCCCTGCTTTCTTTGCTCTCTCCTTCAGAGGATTATGAAGATAAACGACCAGGCCTTGATATGAGAGTCCAGTGGCAGGACAGGGAGGGGGTGCATATAGTGGAATGTGTGTGAACTCATACAGCCTCAAATAAATCAGGCCGACAAGTTGAAGAAGAAACGTAGGATGGGGGCAGAGGGGGTGTAACTCTGAGGGAGTGATAGGATAGACAAATCAATAAATGAGTGTGAGGGTACAGGTGCAACAAAGGTGCGTATGCAATGGAGAAAAAAAGGATATTAGAGAGCGGTCGACAGCACAAGATCTTTTTAAACATGAGTTATAAATAAATAGAATAAATAGTCTGTAAGCATCTAAGTTTAAGATTTTGTCTAATTTTGAATTACTGTCTTGCAAGAGAAAGAAATAGATTCTAGGCCACATTAGTTAGCTTACATACATACCTAATGTAGCTTCTTGGCCACATTAGTTTTCCGTGTAAATAAATAGATAGAGTATGAGGACAGAATGTGGATGACAGTTGCTGGAAGATCTCACAGCAAACATCTTAACAGAATCCCAACTTTGTATGAATAAAGATGAGCCCAAGTAATTACTGCTACTTGTTTGCTTTTCTTAAGTGGCTTCCGATAATCTCTTCAAATCTTAGCACCTCTGGACTAATTAGACTGCCCACTGAAAGCAAGAGGAAGGGGAAGGGGGAGCACAAAGACCTTTCAGCGCTCTATTATATATGAATGAGCTTGTAAAGTTCATAAGGCAGAATTTGTGATTATTTTGGCCATTTTTCAGAGAATATGAATGATAACACAAAACCTTTCTTTCACTCATAGTTAGTGGGTAGGTGAAGCCATTAATTGTGAAACTTTTTGTGTTTACTTTTTTAAAGTCATAATGACAACAGAAACTACCCAAATGACCCTGATCAAAAGTTTACATACCCTGGTGATTTTGGCCTGATATAATGCACACAAATTGAAACGGGTTTGAAAGGCTACTAAAAGGTAACCATCCTCACCTGTAATCTGTTTGCTTGTAATCAGTGTGTGTGGATAAAAGGTCAGTGAGTTTCTGGACTCCTGACAGACCCTTGCATCCCCATCCAGTGCGGGACTGACTGGAAAAGGTCATTAAACTCTATAAAACAGAAAAAGGGATATAAAAAGATATCCAAGGAATTGAGAATGCCAATCAGCAGTGTTCAAACTTTAACAAGTAAAAAATGAAAAGGTCAGGTAGACCAACAAAAATTTCAGCCACAACTGCCAAGAAAATTGTTCGGAATGCAAAGAAAACCCCACAAATAACTTCAGCTGAAATACAGGACTCTCTGAAAAAAAAAGTTATTGGGGCTGTTTCAAGATGCACAATAAGGAGGCACTTGACGATAACAAGCTAAATAGAGCAAGATGAATGCAGCATGTTATCAGAAAAAAAATGGAGGAAATTTTTCACTCATCAGCCCGGAAGCTGCTCACGGGACGTTCCAACATGACAACATTCCAAAGCACAAGGCCAAGTCGACCTGTCATTGGCTACAGCAACATAAAGTGAAGGTTCTGGACTGGCCATCTCAGTCTCCTGACCTCAGTATCATTGAGCCACTCTGGGGAGATCTCAAACGTGCAGTTCATGCAAGACAGCCCAAGAATTTACAGGAACTGAAGGCTTTTTGCCGAGAAGAATGGGCAGCTTTACCATCTGAGAAAATAAAGCTGTCATTGATGTTAAAGGTGGCAAGACACAGTATTAAGAACTGGGGTAGGTAAACTTTTTAATTAGCGTCATTTGGGAAGTTTCTGTTGTCATTATGATTCAAAAAGAGTAAACAAAGTTGTTTGACAATATATGGCTTCACCCAACCACTAACTATGAGTGAAAGAAAGTTTGTGTCATCATTCATAGTCTCTCAAAAATGGCCCACAATCACATATTCTGCCAGGGTATGTAAACTTATGAGAACAACTGTATCTTTTTTTGTAAAGGTGGCATTTTATACATCTGAAAAAAGAAAATGTACACAATGTCAAGTCTAAATATAGAACTCTTTAATTGGAGCTCTAAATAGCCCTCTTTGATTTTACTGTATAATTCTTTTTGTCCAACGTGACAAGAAAATATAACTGTCCATTTTGCTTAATGTTAATATGCTGTAGTAAAATACTGACTTTCCGTTTTCATTAAACGTGTACCAAACACTAGGCACAGCATATTTCACATGGAGTTTCTGACTCCAGGGCCCTAGTTTACTTTGGGCCTAATAAACGGATGAAAACAAGTTACTCTTGGACAAAATACAAAAGGAGTTTTGCTCCCCCTTTAGGTGGTGTCAGGAAAATACATTGCAAGTACAATTTTTCTGTTTAAAATGTCTATCTGTTAGATTTTGTTCACAGAAATGTCCCATATCATTAAGGCACACATTTTCTCTATCTACTTTTAATACTATAAGAATAAAATTTATTTAACAATAGATTTAGTTAGTTAATCAATTTCCTCTTTAGGTTCAATGAGGGTCTTCCGCTTCTTTTTACTTTTTGGTGTTTCAGACTCTTCACTATATCCAGATGCAATCTCAGTTTGATGTTTCCTCTTTTTGCTGAGCTTTTTACTGAGGTATCCACTGGACTCACTAACATGGACCTCCATTATAGACAGCTCAACTTCTGCTGGTTCTTCTTTTACTTGTTTGTCTTTCTTCTTCTTCTTCTTCTTTTTCTCCACGTTGCCATTTGTCTCATTCATTGTTCCATTTAGCTCCAGAGTTGTGTCCAGCTCTGGGGTGAAAGGAGCTGTCAATGGTTCTTCTTGCTCCTCTTTGACTTTGTCCTTTTTCTTTTTCTTCTTCTTCTTTGGAGTCTCTTCAGGAGGCACTAGAACAGGTTCTGGGGTCAGTTCTACATCAGGTTCCTCTGGCTGTTGTACAGGAACAGTGGGCTCTGAGCGTTCACCAATAGCCAGCAGCTCCTGCACCCTGAGACAAGCACTTCTGTTAGTAATACAGCAAAGTATAGAGTGCCATATTTTGTAAAGAATCTACATGTTTTTTCTTCTCTTGCTTATATATGGCTTTTTTTTTTGCTTGAGATGACACACTTGATAAGCTTATGACAGTCTCTAAAATAGTCTCAAGATTGTATGATGGTGTGGTTTTGAAATGTATTTAATCTGCAGAAAGAGTACAATTCTAAAACTGATCTGTTTCACTGTTAATATGAATGAACTTACTTTGACAACTGCTCATGTCTTTATGTTACTGTTTTCTGACAAAGCGGCACAGCAGGTCACATTATTCAGCATTTATCACACATTAATGCTGTGCAAATGTTGTTGCTCTCCAGGGCACTATGGCCTGCTCTTGTCTGTAACAGTTGTCCTGGTGATAAATTGTGACATGTTTTCCTTTGTCAGCAAGAAGTCTGTGGCACACAACCACGTACACACACTCTTGTGCTATTTTGGGTAGACGAATACTGTAATGAGGTTTGCAGCTCTGACTATGTGCTTTAATGAAATCCTTTTTAATACTTTTTAACCTTTTGCTTTAGGATGCACTTTATACTTGAATGCATGAAAGCTGCTGTAAAATAGATTTACTCATGTCTCCCATCTCTGCTCATGTGAAAGCACCAAAAGAATTCCCAGAAGGGACATGATCGAGCCTTCCTACAGAATCAGAAGATGTTTTGAAAATTACCTGGTCCTTTTCAAGCGTCCTCTGATGAGCAGCACTCCTGCAGTGTCTGCGTCCAGTGCAGTTACCTCAAACTCCAGATCTGATCCGATCTGGGGCCCGGCATCCCGCCAGGTTTCCATAGCAACCAGGTTAGGTTTGGGAATGCTGGCATTAAAGCACCCATGTACCAGACAGCCCACGTGGTTCACCCCTAGCTTGTTCACCTTACCCTGAAAGTAAACCAAAATAGGAAAACATTTGACTTTCCTTAGTGACATTTAGCCAAAAATTTAAGTGAAATGTTTACACACATACAGTCAGGTCCATAAATATTGGGACATTGACATAATTCTAATCTTTTTGGCTCTATACACCACCACAATGGATTTTGAAATGTAACTGCAGACTTCTAGCTTTAATTTGAGGGTATTTACATCCAAATCAGGTGAACAGTGTAGGAATTACAACAGTTTGTATATGTGCCTAGAATTGTGTCGATGTCCCAATATTTATGGACCTGACTGTATACAGAGAGGGAGAGGGAGCACAGAGTAATAACACATTACAACAGTAGAATGTATAAATAACTCTTACCAGTATTTTCTGTCCTTTCTTAGGCTGAAACACAATAAAATTTGCTTCTATGTTCATGTGTATGTAGCCACTGTCGTCGTATATGTCTCCTTGGAGGCCCACTATATGCATGTTGTCATATGCCAAGGGTACTCCTCTCAGACTGCAAAATAAAACAGGGATCGCGTCGTGAGTAAGGAGGGCAAAGGGTCAGTGCAAAATCTCAAAACAAAAAAGGCAAATATTTGAAAAGAGCGCCCCATTACAAAATATTTAAGAAGGAGCTTGATTAGTACTACATTTCAAACTATGTATACTGCTCAAAACAGTAGTTGCATGCATACTTTATGAATACTTGTTTCACTTCCCTGTAGTTTCTAGCAAAATAATCAAACATAAACCAATATCGTAATTTGTATTGCCTGTCATAATGGCAAACACACTGTGGCTATTAAGCAACAACTGTGCTGTCAGTTGTTGACAGAACCCACAAAGCATAAAATACAGAGCTTCTTAATAATTCGGTTTCTGTTTTACCTCTCTGAGAACTTGAGTAGCTCCGCGTCCAGCTCCTCTTGTATTCCCGTCCTCTTCTTGTTGAGGAACATCGGTGGGAGAGCTAAATGTCTCCGGTGGGTGCTCATGACCAAACACGAGTAAGGCGCAGACAGAAGCTCTGAGGCCGCGGAGAACGACGGCACTGAGCCCACCGCCTCCGCCGCTCTGTCCGGAGCAGCGGGGAACGTTTTCGGCTGGAGTTCAGAGCAGGAAACCGACACCTCTCTGGGCATTTTTACATGTTTTGGGTTGTCTTCGGCATGCTGGTAGTTCGCCATGCTGCCTGGAGAAAACGGAAAAGCAACAAAAGAGAAGTTCCGGTTTCAGGAACGTGCCACAGCTGTCAAACGTTTGGTGATACTGCCGTCTATGGGTTACAAGTTGAAATTACAATTGAGAAAATCAAGTTCACGTTTTTTTTCTTTTCTTCAATAGCAACATGTAGGTGCTTGAGTATAAACGAGGCACAGAGTAAAAAACAGTCAGAAAATCTTAAGAAAAGAATAGATTGTGAATTTGTAGAAGCCTTGATAGTATATCTACATATACATAACACAAAGACTGTCCCATTGCTCTTCCTGACTTCTCCCTGGGGCTGTGATGAGAATTACCAAGCCTACTGAATAATGAATGAATGAACATATATTGAAATTACACGTAAATATGTTATATGTGCAAGAACCCTATCATAATAATAACAAAGTGCATCAAAAAGCCACATGGTGATTTGTTTGGGGAAGCTGACAAGACATGTATATATAGATTCTCTATTCTATTCATACCTGACACTGTGGGATCATTAAGGTGACCTCAGGTGTCAGTTAGTGCAGAGACAGAAAATGCACACACAAAGAAAAGCTCTTGCAGGTCATTGTGTTACTGTTTTCTGACAACGCGGCTCGACAGGTCACATTATTTAGCATTTCCCACACATTAATACATACATGCTGTGCAAATATGTTGCTCCTCAGGGCTCCATGGCCTTCTCTTGTCTGTAACAGTTGTCCTGGTGATAAATTGTGACATGTTTTCTTCCGTCAGCAAGAACTCCCAGGGGGGCACACCCACGTACACACAATCTTGTGCTTTTTTTGGATAGACGACAACTGTAATGAGGTTTGCAGCTCAGACTATGTGCTTGAATGCAATCATTTTTATTACTTTTTAACCTTTTGCTTTGTGATGCACTTTACATTTGAATGCATGAAAGCTGCTGTAAAATAGATCTACTCCATTGTTTAACTTTATGACCCGTCTATGAACTTGGAGCAGAGCAGGAGGATTTACTGCGTTAAACTGATGTCTCAAAGGAACACAGTTACTTTCTAAATCTTGCCTTTCATTGACTCTATTGACAGTGTGGCCCACCTGTGTACAATCTTTAAATAAAGTATAACATTGTCGGCATGCGGTAGACGTGTTCACATTATATACACACACATTTATCTACTGTATAAATAAACCCATCTACTAAATCTGCTTACGTGTGGATCATAAAAACACATTACGGTAAAAATAACCTGACCTGGAGCAAGCGTGAGGCAAATGTTTCACTTTAATTGGGTTCCATTTTATAAGAAGCATTTATAAAAATATGTTTCAGTTATAGATTTACAATATTCTTGATATACAAGCATGGATAGACAGTATACTGAGCATCAATGTATTTCTAAAGCATTCCATTATGAGATGATAAATACATACCGTGAGCTACCGGAAGATCTACATTCAGTAAATCCATAACAAGACAGAGGAAATAGCTATAGCTCTTCAAACACAGCTGCATGCTTCTTTGTGCTCATCACTGAGGCTTCTGATAGGATAACGTTGAGCCTCACTTTGGTTTGAAATAAGCAGAAATGATTTATTGCATAATAAGAATTGTTTTCTATTGCCCAAAATGTGGTCTTACTTCAGCAGCAGACCGAAGGCAATCCAAGGCAAGAGACCTGCAGTCCGGAGCAATATGCCAGAGGATACGTAGGAAGAATCCCATGCTGTGTTTGTCTTCTGGCAGTAAGCACATTAATATCAGTCTAAGTTTAGTCTCAGAGTTTGCCTTTATTGGTGTGTTGCTATGGTGACGTAGCCATGTGTCCATTGTAGGAGATCTGTGCGATGCCATTACTGGAGTTGTCCAGGACCTCCTGTTAGAAGTCATGCAATATTCATTTACACAGTGTTCAAGATAAACAATCATATTTTTAGCAATTTTGCGAAAGAGAAGCTTTCTTTTGCTTACATGTCCCACCTTTTCGGTCATTTCATGAGAATGATGCAGTGAGTGTTCCCTTTCCAAGAACATCCTCTGCTGCTCAGAGCTGGCCAGTCGACAGGTCAGCCATGTCGACAATGTGCAGGACAATATTCCTGGACAGGACACGGAAGGGTTTGCAGAATTTTGGTTTAATAACACAGTACAAAGTGAACAAGGGATGATCAAAAGTTTTCTTCTATTGCTTTTAATCTTTTTAATTAAATAATGGCTTTTATGGCTTTTTTTTGGGTAACTTCCTGATTTCCAGATGACCTGTATACTCGCCCCTCTTGTACCAAATCTAAGGATGAGAATAAGAAACCTATAACCATTCACAAAAAAAAAAAAGTTGGATAATTTTTCTTACCCAGGCAAGCAAGAGTCATGGCAGCTAGGTGGACGGAGTGCATGGAGCTTGGTCTTTTGGTTAGTGCACGGACAAACTGGAAGTTAAGAATTCCCCCAATCAGACCGCAGATACAGCAGGCTGAAAACAGGATCATCTATGAGTCAGATAAAGTGAGAGAAGTTAATGCACACATCCAAATTTATATCCTAATTCTGAAACTGTAAACAAACAGACAAAATGTGATGAGATGCATTTGGAGTTTACTACTAAGCTTTCATATCCATCATTTTTTCAGTTTGGGACGATGGCTGTGGTGATGAGTAATGTATTTCAGTCAAAAATAAATCTGATTTCCTATTACAAAATTGGAATGGCCTCAAAGCAGAAATATTGCATGGACTATAAATATGCGTGCATCCCTCTATTTGTGTATGTGTGTGCTGATGCTGAGTACAAAATCCATCACCAATTCCCATCCTAATATTGTTATCACTGACCTTAACTCACACCCAAGAAATTTCAGTAGATGACAAATAATGATACTCTGGTTACTTTGCAACGAGAAAAAAATCATACAGTTGATTAATTCATCTCTGCATTGATTATGCCAGCAGCTCTTTGTGTGTTGTGTTTTGTTTTGAACACTGCCTCTTTTTCATTGCTCCCTGCACAGACGCACTTTAACCGCATGGAAAAGGGCATCTCCAATTTCAGCCATTACCCTGTGAAGTGTTGAAAGCAGCTGGCAAGAGTCCGGAGCCAAACCAACATAATACAATCACTGTCCCACAGGCAGACAGGAGGATGGAAGGGGATGCTTTGCGATAAGCAGAAGAAGAATGTTGGAAAACAGAAGATGAAAATGAATGGGACAATTAGATAGAGGTGGTGGGAAAGAAGCGATCACGGCAGAGTGAAAAGTGTGAGTGGGGTGAGACACAAAAAGGTTGATGTTACAGATTGTGCTGACATTGATCTATAGAAGACAGACAAGGCACACAGACAGACAGACAGACAGACAAGGAGAAACACGAGGACTCAAGAGGCAGGGGGAAGCTAAGCAAAAAAGAAAGAGTGACAGAAAAAACAGAAGAGGTGACGGCTTGTCTCCTCTGGTTTCCTCACATGATGCCGCTCGGAGAGCACAGGGTATATGCAACTGAACCCTCACACCTTTGGCTGCTACATAAAACAAAGACACTTAAGACAATACTGTATCTCAAAGAGGACATCACCAAGTCTCTTTATTAACTTGATTACATTACCAACTAAACTTTAATTAACAAAGTGGTGCCGATTTTGAGCTTAACTGGATTATGTTCACTTGTCCTATATTTTAACATTTCCTGATGATAACTGTGTCTGTAATGTAAATTTAAAAGCCAAACTAAAAGTGGAAACTGACAACACAGAAGGATATGCAAATGAATGAATACAAGACCCAGGAGAAAAGTTAGAGCAAAGGGAAATCAGCATTTACCAATCCTAATAACAAATCATTCCTCAGGAAAAATAAACAAGACCCACTTACAATAAGACCTGTCCTTTTTCGGGCACACAGCACTCCACACATTCCACAGACCAAAAACTGCAAGAGAGAACCAGAAGTACATTAGTCAACAGAAACCTTTTTGGAATAAAAGTACTTCTCTAAAAAGAGAGCCGTTATGTGCTTAATTGTTGGAATAAAGGTATTTGTATTTGCAGATTAAATCCTGGATTAACTTTTAAAGAATCTGTTGAAATAAATGAATGTGAGAGTGAATGGTTGTCTCTAAGTGTCAGCCCTGCAACTAACTGGCCATTGGGTGTACCCCGCCTCAGGCCCTGGAATAGGCTCCAGTCACCTGTGACCCCTAACGGAACTAAGCTGAAGGAAATAAATGAATTAATGAATTTATTCATGTTTTATTACATATTTTGAGTAGTAGTGGATGAGATCTAACCTTTGGATGACCATGAGACCAAGAGGTCAACATCTGGTTAAATATGCAAAGCGCATGCTGCCTGTGTGGTACCTTACATACAGTAAATGTATATAACTGTACACATAACACACAGAGGTATGGACTCCAAACAAAAAAACACAGATCTAAATTAAAACATTGTTAATGTCAACAAAATAGCCATAGTCCATAACGTAAGTGCTCAGCAGCCAACCCAGAGCCACGTGAGTGCATATTTACAGAGATCGCATGAGACCGGTAAAAGTAGTGCTATTAGCCACTGGAATAGTGGGCTAAAAATGTTTATTTTTATTTATTTTTTTAATGCCATTTTTTATTATCAGACGTCTGACTCATTCATTTTTGACACAACACACACTTTAAAACCAAGAAAAAGTAGGAGTCGAGTTTGTTGCAGGACTTACACAGAGCCCGCTCCAGACCGGAGAAGTGTCGCCCTGCTGTGGCTTGTGTTCGCCCCGGACCCAGCTGATTCCCACGGCCCCCAGGACGATGCTGGCCACACCCAGACCCACCTCCAGCACGGACAGCAGCAGCAGGCTCCACAGGATCTTCCGACTGGAGCACATCGTGCCCCGGGCATCGCTCCGGCTCCAGCGGCAGAGCAGGCGAGGAGACTGAGAGGCTCCCCCAGCTTTCTGCGCTCCAGGTCCGGCTCCGTCCGTCTCCGTGAGGGAAAACCAGGCAGTACGGTAAAAAGGTAAAAGGGGTTAGAAAGTGTAAGAAGAGGAAAGTGATGTGCAGATGAGTTGAGGTGCTGTTGCTGTCCAGGGTCTGTGAGCACTACACACCCCCTCAGCGCTAAAGCCGAGGTCGTCACTCAAGCCACGTGTGCGGTTCCCTCCCATTCACTGTCAATAGGCTCCCCTCTAACCCTTCTCGTGTTAACTATTCATCTTACCACACATGAATGGAGAGGTTAAGTTGGACATCTGTTGAAACTATACTAACTTTCTCTGTGTAAAACAAATAAACAGAAGTACAAGGGCACTCAAGCAAATAGCACATGAAAAAAGTGAAATTATACCAATACACAACAAGATGAGTCATCCTCAAGCACAAGTTTACACAATAAAAACAAAAATCCAAGTTGCTATTGTGCAGGGTGCTTATGCAGATCAGATACAACCCTTGAAATCACATAATATAATAAATTTGGCTGAGGCGGCTGTGAGATCAATGCTCCACAAAGAACAATGTGCAGACCTTATGTGTAAAGCTAGTGTTGCCCTTTCATTGAATGATCTGAATTCCACATGTAAAAGACAGCTACAAATAGTTATTAGGGTGACATTAATGATCATTGTGCACAGAATGTTATTAAATACAGTATTTCAATTATGGTGTTGCTAACTCTAATTTTTGAAGTTGAATTATCATTTAGTCACAGATTTTTGAACAGTTTGCATGAACAGTTGTTTGAGATCTTAACCTATACGACAGCTCATCAAGATCACACCATGTAATGTTAGTAGACTGGTTCTTGCTTTGTTACGTAAGAGTAGTTTATTGCAGTGGCTTGGACCGAAAGCAGCAGTTGATTGGGTTCGATACACTTTGATTAGTCTAGGATAAGATTCAGCTGTTGGCCCGTTGCCTAAAACGTAGTAGGTCCTGATCAATAGCAGTCTTTCCACACAGTCAGCCTATTAACCTCATCTCTCTAGGATCTGCTGTTATCTCTATCTGTATATTAAATTACAAATATTTCATAAAGAATATATTAAAGACCCTATTGTTGCTATGTAATAAATGTGAGTTAATACAACATATGCAACATCTTTAAATGGGATACAAGTACATATTGTATATTGAGTATTTTTTCCACTTGTAGCCTGTCCTTTTAACCGTTCCTACGCTTCATAGAACTGCTGCACTATTAGAGTGATGAAAGCATTTTGGACTTTCACTCACTCATCTTAGTAGTCCATGGTTGGAGACATATAGAAGCATATTCAGCTAAGTGGATAAAGCCAGGAGGCACTGGAAGTGTGCCGTCCCCAGAGGCCCATTATAAGCTCCTCAGTGGTGCCATCCATATTTGTGATGCCTCTGAATCATTAGGACATATATGACTGGTCTATAATAAGTGTGGCTGCAGGTATATGCTTCAATCTGTCCTCAATCCCAGGAGTCTGCAAGAGCAAAGGGGATTGAAAGCACCCTCAACCTTTTCGGAGATTGTCTTTGTAGCTGGGATGCTTCATTGTTGGTGTGACAGCAACAGTGGAAGGCACAAGAGCTGCTGAGGTCTTCTTAAGGATTTCAGCATGAACAGTGAAAGTGCTAAAGTGTCTGGACACTAACTACATAGACTCTGGATTATTAAACTTACTACAAAGATCACTCTTTCTCCACAGTTTAGAAATACCAGCATTTACTGCAGATGTATTTGTGCCATAACTGGAACTACCATCAAACCATCCATCTTCTTCCGCTTATCCAGGGCTGGTTCGTGGGAGTCTAAGCAGAGACGCCCAGACTTTCCCCTCCCTAGACACGTCCTCCAGCTCTTCCAGGATGATACCAAGGCGTTCCCGGGCCTGCCCAAAAGACATACTCCTTCCAGCGTGTCCTAGGTCTTCCCTGTGGCCTTCTGCCCGATGAGAAGTGCCTGGACACCTCCCCGGGAAGGCGTTCAGGGAGCATCCGGAACAGATCCCCGAGCCACCTCAACTGTGCCCACAATAATTCTGAACCGCTCTTAGTCTACCTAGGACCTGTTGCCCTTGGGAGACCCTACCAGGGGCCTATAGCCCCAGACAAAATAGCACCTTGAATCATTTAGGTACTCAAACCCCTCCACCACAATTATAAGGCGGTTCAAGGAGGAATACAATACAACAGTCAGTACTTATGGCCAGAAATCCAGGAAAACAATGTCCAATATTTAGTCAAATTGTCTCTATGACTTTATTATCAACTATCTGAATCTAATACAAACTTCCTGTGCAGTTTGTCCAGATGGAAGATGATAAGAATATAAGAATATGTATGAGTTGGTCTGTCAGAACACATGTTGATGTTCTTGTTTATGAAAGAGGCGTATGGGTGACTTGTAAAACAACATTATGTTACTTTTTACCCTATACAGTATAACCTTGATGCTTAGAAACTACATTATGTAAGTTGAGAGGGGTGACTTGGATTTATGATGTCTTGCTATGAACATTCTCAGATATTTCATAATAGTGTAGCTCTTTCTTAATGAATTGTGATGAATACACAAAGTTAGTTCTTTTTTGTATGTGCACCCTTGATGGAGAAGGCTATACATATACTCTTTGTATACTGAAGTTACTATTTATAGCACATAAAATGTATCATACATAGTCGCATAGTCTTGCGGGAGAACTGATTTTAACACACACCATTATTGTCCTGTATCACAGACACACACTCTTGCAAGCACAATTAAGCAGCAGATATTTAGGGCAAATGGGCAATTCAGCACAAATAAGCACAATCTGCTGTGTATATTTGGAAAGTTCATAGTCTGCATAATTTGTTAGACCCCCGGTGAGCTGTTGATGTAACAGAACTGTTGCAGCTTCCAATTAAAAAATGGTGCTTCTCGAATGAGTGGAAAGCAAGAGGTTGAATTTCAGGTCTGAGTGATGACTTAGTGAAAGAGTCGGAACCTGAGAAGAAGCTGTGTTTGAGGTTTAATAGTATGAGGAGGAAGGTAATAGGCAGCAATGGGACAGTGTGAATCCCAGTAGAGGGCTGTGGCAGGACGTAGTGAAGGGACAGAAAGAAATGGGGGTTGGGTGAGCCTTGGAGCTGGACAGCGAGTATACAATCAATCTATAGATTATTATTGTATGAGCTCTTACAATCAATTCAGATATGAAAATACACAGTTTGCCACTACTACCTTCTCTGTGAGCAAACTTTTTTTCACAATGTGGATGTATCTATGTGGATATATATGGACTATTAAAGAAATAGTCATTATATTGCCATAAGCAGACTGCACAATAAAATAAATCATAAATTGTGCCAAAATATGTACAAATGCTAGGGTTATTGTAATTAATGTTCCATATAAAGAACTGCACTGCACAGCATAAGTACAGAGCCAGTAATCCCCCTGTCAGTACCTAACAGGATGCTGAACCTGCTAAACATAGCATGAGAAGAGGTCGGACATAGAAAGTCAAAGGTTGCACGCTGGCTCTTTTAATTAATGCTTTCGTAGTGTGAAAGGTTAACACAAAGGACGTATTTGCTTGTTAGAAAAGGTAGTGCCCCCATCTGAATAAAGGGTTTTTTTACTGTATAACCTGAGCAAAGCACTCTCTGTGTGCATCTGGGTTTAAGCAAGCATGGTTTATGTAACTGTGAGGCATGTCCCTGATGTGTATTTGTGAAGAGACTGGTTTGTCCTTGAACTCAGTAGAGTGCTGGCATCACTCCCAGTGTCACCAATGAGTCAAGGAGAGTATTTAATAGATTCATTGAGATACATTCATGACCGAGACCAGAGTTGAAGGCATTTGGAGAATATGGCCGAGTCAGGGCAGAGATTATGGCATGGCAAGACAAAATAACCAGAAAGAAAATGACCAAGTGCTGTGAGTACAAGTCTAGTCCAAATTCATTTGGTGATAGACAAATTAGAGTGATCCATTCTGATAAAACAACAAATAAACAAGGGAAAACTTTGTTTAGTCAAATCCTTGTGAATCTGCTTCCTAAACCCATTGTCTATAGCCTAATTGTTTAATGTTCTTTTTTTTTTTTTAACTGCAGCTTGTGTAAAAGGCCGACTGCAGTAACTCATGACACTAATAATTGAAAGATATTTTACAGGTAACTAAAACTAGTATAAAGAATACTGTGTTAATTATGTTTTTATCAAATGTGCTTTGAGTGGATGGCACATGACAAATAAGTATAAAAACACATAATTTTAACTTAAAACCAGTCTATCTGTATTAGTGTCAATCATAGCACATTGATATCATCTCTACACTCATCCTCCATGTTCCTTCTATAAACAGTGGATTTGTCAGAACACACAGTATCTGCCACAATTGTGTCCATTTTCACAGAAATCAATGAGGTGTCTTCTAACACTGTGTGACCTGCTTATTAAGGTCATCATTCACTGAGATGCTGTGTGTTAGAAATCAAAGACGTGTTGGTGGCTGTCATGTTCCACAGATTTTTTGTTCACCTGTCAGAAAGAAGTGGTTTCATGTGATTTCTAGGCAGTCTTTATATTGGCACTTTGAAATTTTAAACAGCAGCTCATACATTATATATCACAATAAAGCACTGACAGGTATGGCCATTTCTGAGTAAACATTACTGCACTTAACCTATTAATTTTACCAAGAAAATGAACAGGGTTTAGACAATCCATTTTTAGACCTAAGTTCTGAATGTCATAAATAATGTCATACGTGATTGACGACAAGTGTAATTTTTAAACTCTCAGAAGACCGGTCCTGAGAGAGACATATTGATTAAGAGGCTAATTGATCAGGGGGCTTGTGGGTGCACATTTGGGACGTATGTGTTAAATCGAGTCAGTGATGTCTACATGTAAGATGCTTTAAAAACAGAACACATACAATCCCACCGATTAAGAACTGAGGGTATATGTTAAACATGAGCTACTTTATTTTAAAAGGAAGAATCAAGAAAAAGTTCACAAAATGACAGTTGTACAAGAACTTATCAAAACTATTTCCTAATCAAGTGTTCACATTGGATTTATGATATGAGGAACTATAGCAAAAGCCTGACATGAGATTGGCTTTGCAAGCCTGGTCTAGTCTTCATGGAACCACCTCAGCTCATAACTATTTGACTGGGCTCAGACAAGTCAGAAGTATGATGTTGGGGAAGGTTTATGTATTGTTTCTAAAGCTGAGCACACACTCTCCTTTTTATGTCAGGGAGCAAACAAAACAACTCCAAAAAGGGGGAATATTTGGATCTGTTATTTCCTGTGTTGTGTTTCTCAGCACTGGAGCAGCATCTGCTGTGTGGGCAGCAGCTCTGCCAAGTAAACAAGACTTATTAAGTATTAAACACTTCACAGCAGGGACCACAGCGTGCACATACACACACATTGAAGTGATGCCCAAAGGCAAGATCTGAGAGAGTCCCATAGCAGAGTCAGGTTCCCCACTCACAGTGAAATTGGATCCATCCACCCTCTATACAGTACAGAGGTTGTACTCTTAAACAGCAGCATGTCCACCTCTGGGACAGACAGACGGAGGACTTGATAAGCAAATTCTGAGCTAAACTGATTCAGCTCAAATGAGACCTTGAAAAACTGTGTATGTCATGTGATTATGTTTGAGAAACAATATGTTAGAGAGACATCAGTTAGACCACTTCTTTGTGTAACTGTAACTTGTGTTATCACTGCTTCCTTTCTTCTCTTTGTACACATTTATATTTCAGGGCCACTAGAGGGACTCATCACACAGTGGGAGCTGTAATGCACATATTCTAGTATATGAACACTAACCTATAAACTGTTATGTTTCTGGTATACTCTAAATTTAACCTTTAAAGGTCTCTTCTGACAAAACACATCAAAGAGTGTGCTTCCCCCGAGCAACTCTTTGAAAGTGCATTTCATCAAAAGTGATGTGGGTGTTTATTCTGTTCAGTCATAAGTGTTTCACTTCATAAGTGATTTCCACCACATTATGGCACGTTACCATCTGATAGCATCTTAATGGTTTCTAAAAAAAAGGCACATTTTAGATATTACTTTGTTTGAGCAGCATTTTGAGCAGCTAATTGGTCAATTCATTTGCTCCAATGTTTAGCTTATGACTATGCCTTTTCCTAATCCACATGTAAGGCGTATGATCATACTTTTGACATGTCTGAGTGTTAACAAATATGTTTAACTTTAAGCTCTCAATGCCACTGTTGTTATTTTGCACGGCTTATTTTTGCAATCAATCAAAACCTCATAGGCACGACCTTAAATAGTCTTGTCACTTCATTACTCTCGTAGCAATGTTGTTGACTTTGTTTTTCTTCTATTTAAGTCATTATTTTATAATATGTTTAGCTTGTGGCTGCTCTATCTACCTCTGGTTACAGCCCGTCACATTTCTTTCAACAAATCCCTATTGCTTTTACACCTACAAACACAGAACAGTAGCTCAATATGACAGGGCTCTGCACTGTGAAAGTAAAAGGTTGATTTGTTGTGTTTTCATGCTCCACCTCTGTCCCTCCTTGATGGCACAGCAGTTCACCCAGGAAGGAAACTCCCTGCTTTCCCAAATGAAGTCTGCCAAGCAGCTGTGTGTGCATAGTGTATCAACACACATACATTAGCTCACTCTAGAAAGTGAAAGACATCAAAGACTAGGATTCATTCTGAGTACCCAGCAGTTGGTGTTAGTAAAACAACCTCTCCTTTCCCAAAACTGAAAAGTAAACGTGAATCCGAGCGTTCAGCTGAGGGATGACATACTCATGACTCATAAGAGCGGGTGTGTTTTTAGGGACACACAAACCCATACACAAAGTTTTACAGTCATAGTTTTCTAGAGACGGTGATTACCAGGATGAATGACTTTTCAAAGCCTGGCCATCTGTGAGACAGGCAGCACAAGAGTTCCACCTCAGTGACTCTGTTAGCTATTTAGCAGAACACTTGTTTAAGTAGTAGTTATTCGGATTAGTTATAGCTTATTCAAAATGAGGTCATCTATTTCTAAATAGTGGGACTCATAAATGTATAACCAGCCACATACTGTACAAGGCACCAGTGTCCATGCATTATTTTTTGTTAGGTTGGTTATAGTTATGTCTCAAAATCTTGTATTTAGTATTGTCAAATTTTAGTTGTATTTAAAGACATAAAACTGATACAGTGTCACACTCAGTTACTGTTTTGTAGCTATTTGTGTTTGTTAAATTTTAATTCAGGCAAATTTTCTATATAGTGCCAGATCATAACTACCTGCAGAAGCGAATGATCGAGCATTAGAGCTGAACAGATCAGTGGGTAGAGCGGTCGTCCTTCAATCGGAAGGTAGGTGGTTCGATTCCCGCTCTCCCCACAGTTCATACTGTCGTTGTGTCCTTGGGCAAGACACTTAACCCACCTTGCCTCCAGTGGCTGTAACACTGGTAATTACATTAGAACAGGTAAATGTAATGCTTAATTATATATTAACAGCACTTATTTGTGGTTTAGATTTTGTAATTGCCATGTTATTTTCTAAAATTTGACTCACTCAATAGCTGCTAAAAATGTTTACAATGTCATCTAAAATGTACCAGATTACAGGGAATTACACCTGTTCTATTAAAAAGTGTCTGGGGAAGGACCCCAAGACTTCACAGAGCCACATATGTTTTGTGTGACAATGTTATATTGCTTGTGCTTGACACACGCCAGAACCAGACTAAGCCCCCAACATTCACAAACCCTAAAGAGTAGCTCTCCTGCTCCGGTGTGGGGGTCTATCGCTAATCCAAGACAGGAAAACGTTTTTGGTGCAGCATATGTGAAGATGTCGGTCTGCCTGAGCCGACATATCTGACTCTATAGCAGAGGCACAGGATCCAGAACCAATATTTTCCTCATGTCTTCCAGAATGTCTGTCAAATATAACTGAATATTAAGACAGGAACAAACAAAGTAAGTAAAAGTCCCTTCCACTGATTCACATTTCAGACACAAAGGTGACATTTGAAGGTTTATTTGGTGCCTTTTACTTTGGGAGATCTCTACACACCGCGGTGAATCATTTTCAACTAGCTGCCTGGCACAGTTACAAATAGATATTCTTTTAGTTTGGTTCCAAATATACTCCCATTTATGCTCATTAATAGTCACACCTAATTCAGTTTGCCATATTATAATACGTCACATCTAATACAACAAGTGCAGAGGGTGAGGAGATAAATCAAAATTTCTGTGCAGGCCAATATTTACTTAAGAACAGCTTATTTTTAGAAAACTGATGTAACGTTTAGGTCAAGGCCTTGTTTTTATAGTACGTAGTAGTGACCTGGCTGAATCATAACTTGATACTCTTTCACTAGATATGGTAAGTTCTTTCTTAACTTGCAAGACACAGCAATAACTCACTGTTTCCTTGGTATAAACTTTATATAATTGAATGAATTGGCCTCCTTTGCCGGAAAGAAAACAAAAAAAGATGACTTTGTAAGATTGCTACTGCAGGTTTTTGAAATATGTTATAATTTTATAGTTCAACAATTACCAGGTTTTTGCACGTGGCCATAACTTTGTTAAATATTTGCCTCCTGCCCTTTAGGTCAGATCAAAGTAACTTTCTACTTTCCGAGAAACAACTGACTCACAGGAAGGACAGCTCATGACCCTTTAAGACAACGCAAGAATAAAGTCTTAAAGAATAATGAAATGTAACCAGGTTACATAATTTTAAAAGGCATGCATTGTGGAAGATAATATTAAATACATAGAAGATTATAACACACCTAAACATGGACATTTTGTTTCAAATCAGATTTACGACAAGCAACTGGCTGGTTCCATTAGAGGTCTTACACCTTACCTTTATTTTTTTGACCCATTCACAATTTCATCAAAACGTTAGTCTATTTGACAAAAGAATTGCAACATTAATTGAAGAGCTGCCTATACAGCAGAAGGAATCAATTTTGTTTCTCATTCAATAAAAGTGATTAAAGGTCCCAAATAGGTTTGTTTTGCAAATCCTGGACCTCTGTGGGAAAAACAATGCAATGGCTAACAAAGTGTGTACTACCTGTAAACTAGAGCTGACTGCTGTCACATCAAAACACAAATCCGCAGAGGTTGTGTAAGGGAAATCAAACCTGGGTGGTGCCGCTGGTGTGAGGGTGTATGAATATTGACCAGACTGGATACTGGATCGCACCAGGGTATATTATTGTTACTCCTCCCTGCATTTGAAATGTGTTTTTCCCTAAATATAGACACTGTGACTCAAAGTCCTTGAGACTGTGACCTCTCTCCTGTTTCTCTTTCTTTCTTTCTTTTGTTCTTTCTTTCTTTCTTTCTTTCTTTCGTTTTTCATGTAGCGAAGTTGGCATTGTACCATACGGCTCTGTTGGCTTTGATAGAATTATATTGAGGCTGTGTACTACAGCTGGCACCCTGTATGTATGACAAAATCAGGGACAGTACAACTCCCTTGGTGAGCACAAAAGGCAATTTAATATCCCAGAATATATTCAAGGCCAATGGTTTTGTGAATCAATTGTTATGTTCCAAATTAACTACAAACATATTACAAAATGTGTAGACTACATCCAATTGTTTTGACTGACACAGTCTGTCTCACTGTGGTGTTGTGGCATGTGGTGATCTGACGTCATGCTGGTGGTTTAGTGAAACATAGGTGTGCACGTAGATGCTGTGTGTGGGCAAGCTAGAGACTAACAATTAACATACTTAGTCTGTATTGACATAGAACAAACCGCGGGGTTTCCTAGATAACATCCAGGAGGCTACAAATAGATGTTTTCTTAAATCTAAAGTGCATGCTCACATTCCAGTCATGGAACTACAAGGCAATGTATAATCATTGTTGCCTCACTGAGGTTTTTGCGCAGACAAAATAAATTTTCACTACCGCAAGAACTGTTACTGTGTTCAAATATACTGTGAGGTTTTGTACTTCCACAGAGACATGAAACACTCCATGTTCCCATATAAAAAACACCTGCCCTCATATGCAAGTTGAAGACAGCCTACAGGAGGAAGTTAGTTGTGTATTGTACAGTTTCATTAGGTCTATGGGTATTGTGGTCATGATATGACATTTGCACAAACAATACCAGTGGTGACAAGGGGTGGGGAACTTCTGTTGCATAAATGCAAGGTTTGTCATTTATTCTTCACTTTGAAATTTGCTAACTTAAAATACAAACCAATTAAGATATAATTATTCCTTTGTAAAATAATTATTAACGGTATTGGGCTGACATGGAGTCATCAGGAGCCAGCTGTAGCCCACAGACATTTGACATGCTGCTAAACTGTATCAAGTGTATATCTTATTCCTGACCAGAGGACCAACTGGTATGCCTTTTGACCATCCATTTATACCTGCATTTTAAATATACAGCCTTTTTGTGCAGTTTTATGTCATCTGTTCTCCAAATGTTTTCAACATTGGTTGTGGGTAAAACAGGAAGTTGGAGCATGCTCTGTTTTTCAAGTCATGAGACATATATATTTCTGTTAGTCAAACCAATAGCATTTACGGTGCTTTTTACATAGTTCCCCAACTATGACATTTAAATCAAACACCACCATTTGTACCATTTCTGTCTAGGTGTAGGAGGGGGATAATGAAGGGAAAATCTTACAAATCTTCACATGACTGAACTAGAAAACTAGATATTTAGATTTGATTTATTTTGTTACCGCACAAATCTTGCTTAACATTTTAGCATATAAATAACTGTATCGAACTTTTATCCAGTGATCATTCCATTTAGCTTTTCAGTTTTGGGTAACTTCATCTACCTCCCATGTAACCTTTGACCTCCCATTATGTCTTAGCCAAAGAATGCACTAACTAAGAGGGAAGTGTGGGCAAAACTGGAAGAGAAGATGACCTTGAAGTAATTATTGGGGGAAAAAAGCAAGTGGGCAGGTGTTACTGAGGGAGTGTTGCTTTGAAAGTGGACTGAGAGACATGAGAGTGATGAGACCAGACCAGCGTGATGAAAAGCCCAGTGGACTGCTAACACAAACAGGAGGGGGGAGCTTTTAAAAACTGGGGGAGGAAGGATAGAGACCAAAAAAGAATGAATGTTTTGTGTCGACTCTGCAATGATTTGTTCTCCGACAGCTGTCACTTGAATCCTGATGCTAAACAGTATTGACAGGCTCGGGAATGTTTACACTAGAGTCCATTAGCATCAAGAGGAACACATCCATACTGTCTCCACGGACTTCATTGGTTTAAGTGAAGGAGCTTATTTTTCACACACTTTTAAAAGGGGCTGCAGTCTGTGTTTGCATCATTAGCATAATTGTGAGTGGCTGCATGGAGGGCTGGGGTGAATGTATGGGGAGGTGTTGGCACTCCCTCAGCAAAATTCCCCAAAAATTTCAGTGAATAGAGATGAGAGGCTTGGCTTGGACGTGATCCAAGTACCAGACTGAGGTCAAACAGAGCAGATAGGGGGCTTGTATAAATGTATGCATACTCACAATTAGGCTCCCTGCCAAGTAAAACATGTCTTTTTTTTCAGTGGTTAAGCTCCACCAATAATCCAGCCACACCAAAAAAGGTAGACTATTGTGCCCTTTGTTCTGTTTTCTTCAGTTGTTTGGCAAAACTTTTTGGCTCGTGTTTAGTAGAACAGCCGGCAAAGCGAGGTTACTCCATGTCATTTGAATCTGCACAATGGAGCTTGAGATACACCCCCCCACCTTCTCTTTAGCACCAGCTTTTGAACCCCCTCTGTAGGAGCCCTGCTTTAATTGACACTCATCCACCCACATTACCATTTCACCATTCTCCAAAACATGCATCAAAAACATGCACTGGCACTATTTCTACCTTCCTAAATTGCCAATATTTTATTGCCAAGAGGTTATAGGCCTAGTGGTAGATGGTCTTTAGAGTATGCATGCAGAGTGTGGCTGCATGCATTTAGGAATAGGTGCTAATAGTGAATAGTTTTAAAGCCTACAGTTTAGCTCATAAGTTGCTGGCAGGATTTGTAATTTTTGGGCTATTTTAATATGAATGATAACACAAAACTTTTCTTTCACTCAAAGCTAGTGGCTGGGTGATGCCATTTATTGTCAAACAACTGTGTTTTAATTATAATGGCAACAGAAACTACCCAAATGACCCTGAACAAAAGTTTACATACTCTGGTAATTTTGTCCTGATAACATGCACACAAGTTGACACAAAAGATTTTGAATGGCTTCTAAAGGTTACCATCCTCACCTGTGATCTGTTTGCTTGTATTCTGTGTGTATAAAAGGTCAGACCCTTGCATCTCTTATTCAGTGCTGCACTAGTGTTTCTGTATCTGAGTCATGGGAAAAGCAAAAGAATTGTCAAAGGATCTGCAGGAAAAAGTAATTGAACGGTTTAAAACAGGGAAAGAATATAAAAAGATATCCAAGGAATTAAGAATGCCAATTAGCAGTGTTTAAACTTTAATAAAGAAGTGGAAGATGTAAGATTCTGTTGAAACTAAACCAAGCTCAGTTAGACCAACAAACATTTCAGCCACAACTGCCAGGTAATAGCTTGGTATGCAAAGAAAAACACAAATAACTTTAGCTGGAATACAGGACTCTCTGGAAAAAAAGTGGTGTGGTTGTTTCAAGATGCACAATAAGGAGGCACTTGAAGAAAAATGGGCTGCATGGTTAAGTTGCCAGAAAAAAGCCATTACTACACAAATGCCACAAATCAGCCTGCTTACAATACACCAAACAGCACAGAAGCAAGCCTCAAAAATTCTGGAACAAAGTCATTTGGAGTGTGGATGAGGCCAAAATTTAACCTTTTGGCCACAACCATAAACGTTACATTTGGAGAGGCGTCAATAAGGCCAATAATGAAAGGTACACCATTCCTTCTGTGAAACATGAAGGTTGATTGCTGATGTTTTGAAGATGTGTGAGCTACAAAGGCACAGGAAAAGTGTGTGAATGCAAGCCGTTTAGAAAATACTGGAGGAAAATTAGCACTCATCAGCCCGGAAGCTGCGAGCTGCTTGGAAGTTCCGCCAAGTCAACCTGTCAGTAGGGATGGGTATCGCTAAGGTTTTAACGGTATTACTACTCTTACCGATACTGCTTAACGGTCCGGTACTTTAATTCATTTATATCCTAAAAATTGATATAACTATACACTATATGTATATTGACAGACCGTTACCTAAAACAGTTGGACTCGACTGTTGCAAAGGGGTGTAGGCCTTTCACTATGAACTTGGTCAAGGCTAAGTGGCAGTCGTTCACCCTCTCCTCAGGCATCCTCCCACTAGATGCCAGGGTGAAGGGGTTTTGGGCTTGTCTTGGACCAGAGGTGTTAGGAGGAGTTGGTTGGTTCATAGTAGCTGCAGCTTTAAAAGCATATACATATATATATATATTATATAACTAACTTGAAGTGCTGTGCATTTAAGTTAGCCAAATAAATGTTTACATTTACAAACTGATTTTTCTTTATTTGGAATTTTAAAAACAAGTAGAAATTATGTTGATTTCATTCTCTCATTTCTCCCAAAAGAAATCAACAGAATTTCTGCATAAGGTTAACAAACCAGGGAGATTTTACATTTATTTTAAATGACGTGAACAACGTTGATTCAACATGATTTTAGCAAACATACCAGACGTAGATGGGGCAACAACCAGAGACGAGCTAGCTAGGCAGTCGAAAACTTTGCATTTCTCGGTCTGCATATAATGCACTTTTGAAAGGTACTTAGACAGATTGCTTGTGTTTCCGCCCTTACATGCAAAAATATTGTTGCACTTATGACAACAAGCGTTGTCTGCATCAACTCTAGAGAAGTGTAACCACACTTTGGAACGTTTTGCTCTCTCCGCCATTGTCACTCTTTGTATTAAGCGTGAGTTTTCGTACTGTTGTGCGTGCGCCGCGCTCGTTCTTGCTGTGTGTGTGACTGACAGACAGCACAAAACAGCACAAACGAATCACAAACGAATGACACCATTTTGGGGCATTTTAAAGCACTTTAAAGCATTTTCGGGGGCTGGGTGACCTCATATGACCTATAAAAGAATCATTAATATCTCAAAAACTATAACAGCACAAACGAAAATTTTTGCTGCACAAACCAGCACAAACGATCTAGATAGTTTTGGAGTCAATCCATTTTGGTGGGGGGCCATCTTTCATAATTGGGGCCCCGGGGCCAGTTTAATAACGGGTTTCGGTACCCATCCCTACCCGTCAAATATGCAGTTCATGCAAGACAGCCCAAGAATTTACAGGAACTGGAGGCTTTTTGCCAAGAAGAATGGGCGGCTTTGCCATCTGTGAAAACAGAGAGCCTCATCCACAACTACCACAAAAGACTTCAAGCTGTCATTGATGTTAAAGATGTATAAACAGTATTAAGAACTGGGGTAGGTAAACTTTCTATCAGGGAAATTTGAGGGAAAAAGAGTAAACACGATTGTTTGACAATAAATGGCTTCAAACTACCACTAACTATGAGTGAACAGTTTTTGAGTTATCATTAATATTCTTGGAAAAATGGACAAAAAAAATCACAGAACTTATAAATACTGTATATAACAATAAAAAATGGTGTAAAATAAAACACCTGAGGCTGTCCTATTCGCCTTCTTCTGGCAATTTTCCATATACTGAAGTCTGACCAGGAAGGATGGAGAGCCTGTTGAAAGCCAATTAAAAGACAATTTAGGAATACAGCTAGCTGGGCACAATGTTAATTATCCTGTCAGGTCTAGTTTATCACACTTCCTGTTTCTCGATTTTGGCGCAGAATAAATTTGGTCACATGTTTACAGATGTAGGCCTGCCTACAGAGGGGTTGTTGCAAATCAATAAATCAATAAATACCAATTTAGTGAAGTCATAGTGCTCACAGTCCACAAAAGTTCTCGTTTTGCTCAATGTCTTTCTGAAGAACCAATATAAACAACTGAATTGAAATCAAGGCCACGGTTTACTTGGAACGCTCCCACACTCGCCGGCGGGAACAGTGTAACCTAACTTACCGGTTGTCTCCTACGTGGCTTCGTCCCTCCCACCCTTACGCACCTCCCTTTCGCTTCGTCTGATAACTCGGGCATCGTTGTCATGGGACACGGTCACTCTGTTGTTTTATTGAGAGATGTTCAGTCGGCGTGTTCGCGCGGACCCGGCTCAACTCGTACAGAGTGTGTTCGCGTCCGGCCGAAACTCCGCTCGGGCTTCGCACTTGTCCATGGTGGTGGCACACACCTGGGGCTGAATGGAAATCCACGGAGAGACCCGCGCTTCCGCCGCCACTCTCAGCCTTTTATTCCACGTCTTGTCGCGATTTAAGCTGATTTCACCGGGGGTGTGAATGCCTCTGTGGGATTAGACGAGGTTACTGGACCATGCGCCTTCACTCGTGGCTATTGTTCACGGCCGGTGCACCACCACGTCCCCAGCAGTAGCAGTAAACCACTCGCCGGTCTTCAACCTTATTCTGCCTAATGTGGATAGGATACGATGAATTACTGGCTCAGCTGCGTCCATCCTCTCCTCCAGTGTCTCCTGTGCTGCTTGTTGGTGGTCGCTGCCTACGCTCGAGCCCCCAGACCTGGTGAGTGGACTCTGATTTGGACAAATAATGACATCATATGCGAGAACAATGACCCCAGCCAGAGATGTTAAACCATCACTGCGCAGCATCTATTTTATCCCCATTGGCCCCAGTGTGGTCTTCAATGACATTTGTAAAGTTTTAAAATATCCCAGTCTAGATATGCATTCAACTTTTCAATAAATGGAAAGCTTTTTCTCTCCAACTACAAGGGCCAGTAATTAAAATCTATTAGTTCTTGGTCTTCCAGTTTGACATGATATGCTGCCTGACTTTCTTCAATGTTTGGCCCATGTCCAGATGTTTATAGTCCATTACAGCCCCTGAACTCACCTCAGTCACTGCCTTCAGCTGTATTGATGAGTTGTAATTGGGAGTTAAATGCTTCATCTATTCAGGGTGCTGCCAGAGGCCACTGGGCTGTAATTGGGTCACAGCAGCTTGTTAGTGGATTGTTAGTGATGCTCAGACCTGCAGCCTTTCCCTGCCCTACATACCAACTGTGAAGTGACTGAAATATACTGTAAAATTGGATTTTAGCAGATAAATCACCTCCATGAATCATTACAGTAGCAGGGAGATAGCAACAACATCTTTGCTAAAGTTGCTGCAGTTTTTTGATTGATTTAACAGTGGTTACAGATGCTAGCTTCATCATCAGTGTTGTAAAGAAAAAGAAACATAAAATAAAAAAAACATAAAATAATCTAACTTTACTCTTAATTTGAGTTTAGAGCATACTAAGCATACTAAACCATAACTTAACAATAAAAAAAAACTGTTTTGGTGGACTTTGATCAATGGATAAGTTAATATTAGATTTATTACTGTGGGATTAATGTATTAGACAATTGTTAATAGCGGTCCTCACTCAGTTACTGCTTATCTAATAGTACAGAATAGTGAAGGCTAAGTGTTTTTTTTTTCCATTATCAAGTGTCTGTTTGAGATCTCGACACATCCTTGGGAACTCAACAAAGATTAGGAGTGCTGACACAATCTTTCACATGCTAATTGCAGATTTCTTTTGCTTCCTTTATTTTTGCTCTTTCTTTTTTCCCAGATGATAGTGCGTGTTTGTCTCCAAGCATCACGTCTTGTACGGAGTGTCTCAGACGTGGACCACAGTGCGCCTGGTGTTTCAAAGAGGTTAGTATGAAGTGCTTGTAGTATTTATGTAGTACAGGGAAGACAGATTTTAAACTTTCGTCAAATGGCACACACTATATTTTGGATGTGATCCACTGATGTGACAATAATGGCGATGTCTGAGCCGGTGCGCGTGTGAATTTTTCCCTGTGTTGTTTCTCATGCAGCAACAAAAGCCCAAGCACTTAGCCTACACACAGATCACTGGATTTTTCTCCTTAGTGTCAGCTCATCTCGTAAAGGCCCAACACCAACTGAACAACCTTGGAAAGCTGTAAAATCTTTCCATATCTTACTTTGGACAGCTTTGGCTTGACTACACTGAGTTGTTTTAAAATGTCAGGTGCTTTCCCCTCCTGTGAACCCCAACCTTATCTGACACTACAAAGTTGTGTGAAAACAATCCTAATCCTCCTACGCAGACTTGGAAAAAAAGCAAATTTAAGCTGAGCTGTGTGTTGAATATTCATCCTCACTTTTCTGCCCTGGTGCCAGCTGAAGGGACAAACATGTAAGGAAAGTACCAGTAAATCGCATTTAAAAAGGGTTGTTCTGTTATTGAACCAGAAAAAAATTGTGTAGCGTACAGATATATGCCCTGGTCTGGTTAATCTGTTTTAAATGGGACATTTGAATAGATATGTGTTCTTACCAATCAGTTATTTTTTTTATCATACAAATTAAATAGTCTAATTAGATTCTTCTAGCAGCATTTTATTTGTGCATGTCCTAGACTTTAGTACCAAAGGTTACTAATCCACTCCAAAGCTGCAAGGCATGACGTGTTAGTTGTTGTTGTCGGGAAAAGGGCATAGCCAAAAGTCTAATGGCACTTGTTCCTGCTGGATTTGCATAATAAACCAAAAGTGTTTTAGTGTAAATTATAAATCATTAAAAGTAAAAAAAAGTATTGGTCAATTCTAAAAAGTTAAGATGGATAAGGAAGATGATGTTTTTAGAGGTTGATTTATGTTGATTATTTATAATATTCTTGTGTAACTGGTCCACCCTATTGTAACTCATGTATGTATATGTGTCATTCAGGACTTTCTGGAGGGTGCGGCGCCTACTTACCGCTGTGACTTGCCAGAAAATCTGCTTCAGAAAGGTTGTGGGCAGGAGTTCATCGAGCAGTTAGTGACCAAAGTAGAAGTCAACACAACCACCAGCAGCACACAAGTTTCACCTCAAGACATCAGCGTCCAACTAGGACCAGGTTCGTGCACATCCCTGTAACTATATATAATGTACTGTATGTTACACATGTGACATTATGTTTTCTCTTAGGTACAGAGGCCAGCATCATCGTGGCCGTGAAGCAGCTGGACCGCTACCCTGTTGATCTGTACTACCTGGTGGATGTGTCGGCCTCTATGCAGGAAAACCTGGATCATGTAGGTGTTTGTTTATGCTTCAGTCAGGGATTATTCACTTAAGTGAAGTTACGTACTCTGCTCACCTGCTGTGTATGTTCTACACCTTTCTTATATTGTCTTCTATATTGTCTGAATCAGCTGAAGACTGTTGGCGTAGCACTTTCTCTTCTAATGACGGAGCACTCCTCAGACCTTTGGCTGGGCTTTGGCTCATTTGTGGACAAACCTGTCTCCCCTTACATTAATGTTCATCCTTCTAAAATTCAAAACCCATGCAGGTAAGACGCTTGTAAAAGTCTCTAGTTCTCTCACTCTGTAAGTATTTGCCTTGAGATTTTGTCCTCCTAATGAGGCAGGAAAGCTAAAAATGTAATATGACAATACTGAGTTATAATGACAAGAGGTCCTGGTAGCTATAAAAGAATAACAAATGACGAATAGGCTTTAAGCATGAATGTTTTCCTATGAAGCTTCTTAAATGTTCTTCTTAGGAGAATCTCTAAGAAAAGGAATTCATGAAACGTTCCCAAACAGCGTGATTCATCCTTCCTGCATGCATGTGCGCCCCCTTCATTAACATTGATTTAACATAACATTAACATAAGAAACGCCCTGCCAATGCCCATATATGGACAGAAGACCCGAGCTTACTGTAGGTCTATGAGGACGTTGAAGTCCAGCAGTTCACCAAAACAGGAAATGAACAGCAGTCTGCTCATTACCTCGCTTCTGTAGCTCTTTTTTTAGTGCCTTCAGCGGTAAAAGAAAAAAAAAAGAAAAAGAAAAACACACAAGGTCAAAGCATTTTTTAAATAAAAACAATACAGATAACGAGAACTTGGATATGTGGAATTCACACTATAATGAGTGGGTAGAGAGCAAAAGATGGGGGTGGAGGGTAAGTGATGATGAGGAGGTGCTACAGTCCAGGCCATAAGAGTAAAAAAAACATTGGTGAATGTCAAAAATTGCCCCAGGATGTACTTAAGTACAAATCTTTGTGTAAGAATGCTTTATTAATGAGGCCCATGTTTTGATGTACAGTCCAGTACAATGCAGTTTAAATCGTTTGCTTTCTTTTCTACAGTGATTATGAGATCCGCTGTCGGCCCGCTCATGGCTACCACCATGTTCTAAGTATGACAGGAAATTTGAGTGAATTCACACGTGTGATTAAGCGCCAGCAAATCTCGGGAAACATGGACACACCAGAAGGAGGGCTGGACGCAATGCTGCAAGCTGCTGTCTGCCAGGTATAAACTATTTGTATAAGCGAAGCAGCAGAACAAAACAGTCTGAGATTTATGATCAGAGATCGGAATTCCTTTACATGGGTTTGTTTACAATGACATTCATTCCCAGAGTCATATTTGTGGCCAAAAGTTGTGTTTTGAAATATAGGCATATCAAAACAAAAGTAGTATTGTCCAGTGGGTAAAAGTGTGTTGTACTAATTTTGAATAGTTCATTTGTTTGTTAGTGCATACAGTGAGACATTATAGATAAATAAAAATCATTTACTGATTTGAAACACTGTTATTTTGAACTGTCAGCAAACTACCTGTTTTTAGAATTTTCTGGAAAGCCATGCAAAATGATTTGCTGTGACAGAAAAATGTTAAAATACAGTTTGCCATCTTGTCAAAGAGGCACTGGAACAACGTGACTCTGCATTAGAGAGTCTCCAAGGAATCCTACTAAGTAATAACATCACTGCTGGGCTGTGAAAAACACAGTTGAGGTTATACTATGGCTGCAGGAAGCCAGTGACAGCAACTAGGTAGACATCATGCAGGGGAGCACCACTGTGGCTCCAAAAATATCTTTTCCATTATCTCAGGCTTAGAATTCAAGTGTGCTGACTTTCCTTAAATATACACTGCAGACACAGACCTATTTTTCTCTTCCTGTTTGACGTGTCACAGACAAAAAGAGGGTTATTTTCAGTCAGCGGAAGAATTTGCTGCTCCTCATCTTATTGGCTCGTACAGAAAAAGCAGATTAGCGTGGGAACTCATTCAATTCAGATGACTAATCTGCCATCTCTTACCACATATGTACTCATTTAAAATATAAACGGAGCATTACATTGCTGACTGGTGACATAACAAAACAATAATAATCCTCATACCAACAGAATGATTAAAGTGAATTTGTGAAAATCTCTTGCAGATATTGTTTAGACATTTCTTTAGACATTTACAGATGTTGTACTGTATGTCTCTGTTGCTTAGAAAGCAGTGGGTTGGCGACCCGAAGCAAAACGTTTATTGCTCCTGATGACGGACCAGCCATCTCACCTGGCTCTCGACAGCAGGTTGGCAGGGATTGTGACACCCCATGATGGTCTGTGTCATCTAGAAAATAATATCTACACAGGGAGCACAGAGATGGTGAGGGAAAAGTGAGCTTTTACAGAAACTATACAAAATAGAAAAATCAATACAAATAAAACTATGATCTTCCTCCTAGGACCACCCCAGTTTGGGCCAGTTGTCTGATAAGCTGCTTGAAAATCATATTTATTCCATTTTTGCTGTGGAGAAGCAACAGTATCACTGGTACAAGGTAAGACATTGGTTATATTAGTTTTACTTCTAACAATTTCTTGGTTAAGGGTACATTGAATTATAGTTTTCCATATTAACCTTAAAAAATTAATCTTAGTCTCTTTGTGTGTTCACATTTTCAGGAATTGGTGCGTTTACTGCCAGGTTCTTATCTGGGAAAGTTAGGTCTCTTCCAGGCTTCAAACCTTGTAGAGCTGGTGGTGGGTGCATATAAGGTACAAAGCTTGCTCAGCTTTCCTCTTTTCTTTCAGCAGAGAGATTCACTTGAGGTTACTGTTTTCTCTGTGTGTTTTCTGTCCTATGGACAAAGAAGAAAAGAAAAACATCTAGAGATAGCTTCAAATCAATATAAGCTTTCACAGTCCTATTAGGGACCCTGGTATAGTGATGTGCTGAGCCAACACACTTTGACTGGTACTATTCCTGTGTGTGCACTTTAACATTCTAAAAATGTGAAGCTATTGAGAGATTTTTATTCACAATAGGACAACTGTTAAAAAACTGATAAAGAGGAGGTGAGAGAGGGTTAGATGTTGTGTGTGTGTGTGTATGTGACTATGCACTGGTTTGGCACCAGTCTTGAATATAATCTGCCCTCAGGCACAGTACTCCATTGTTTTCTTGGGGAGTCTGCAGAACCCACACACACACACACACAAGTTGCAGGGCCCAGACAAAAGCTTTCAGATCCCTGCTGAAGACCATGTGTCTAATCATGAATGAATACAACGATGCTATTCCTGGCCCTGCCTTCTTTTTCCCTTAAACCTCCTTGGTACACCAAAAAGAAAGCAAAACAACAGCTCTCCTGGGGACTCCTGGGGACAACTGTGTGACAACAATAATTAATCTGATCTTTTGTTTCTCTTTCTACCTCCTTCTCTGTTCATTTTAGCCACATACATTTAACAATAAAATGATCACAAAAACACAACCTCCTTTCTTTTAAAGATTTCTAAGAGGTTACTACAATTAAATCTTCTTTCCTCCTTTCTCCATGCAGAGGTTGCTGTCAGAGGTGGCCATTGCAGTGTCCTTAGATGAGAAGGCCTCCAGCAGGTACTGGGTGTCTGTATCTCCCCTGTGTCCCAATGGCTCCACTGCAGAAAATCAGAGTTGCTTGGGAGTTCAGCCTGACCAGACGGTAAATATTCACAATGATAAGGAGGCGTATCTTATTACATTATTGAGGATTCCTTGACATAACCTTGCAGCCATGTTTATATTAATCTTTAACTTTTTTTTTTTACCATCAAGTTGTAGTATTCTTTTTTTAAGACTCTTAACAGACATGCTAAATAACCACAGAATAATAGGTGAATTGTAAAAAAGGACAGCAGTTAAGCTTTCATCCATGAGTGAATTGTGGAAAGCACCGAATGTTCCAGAAAAGTGATAAAAATCAAATGAAACAGAACTGTTGAGCTTCAATTGGTCAGCCTTTGCAGCAAGCTGCCACATCAAAAGAGTCATTAAAATAATTTGAGGGTTTGCGTGACCTAAAAACGGCAAAGCAATTCTTGACAACAAAGCATGACATTACAACCCTTTTATTTAAACAATTTATAACAATTCAAATATATCACCTATTTTAATTCTTTTTGTTTTATTTATTTTATATATCTGTGCAAATGAAACACTGAAAATGCTACTGAAGCTATCAATTCACCTTGACACTTAACAATTCCAGTAATGTTTGTTCATTAGTCTGTGTTCATTATCAACGCCGTATTTTTTTGTTGCTACAGGTTTACTTTAATATCACTATTGGTATGCGTGCCTGTCCTAATGATGGCAAAGATGAGCATGTAACAGTGACGGTTCGCCCAGTGGGTTACAATGAGTCCACTGTAGTTAGGATCCACTCCAAATGTGGCTGCAGTTGTGGATCAACTGGACACTGCCATGGCAGCCAATCCCAGTGTGAAGAAAATGAAAATCAGGAGCAGAGGGATTCAAGCCTCAATTGCCAAGCTGAAGGGTCTGACATGATCTGCAGCGGACAAGGAGTTTGTGAATGTGGAAGGTGTGTGTGTGAGCAGAGCAGGTTGGGGACAGTCTACGGAAAATACTGTGAGAAAGACGACTTCTCATGTCCTTACTTCAAGGGACTGTTGTGTGGAGGTAGTAGAAAGATATAGATTCACATTCAGTGCACTTTTTATCTATATTGACTTGACAATTATCTCTCTAGGTCATGGTGAATGTGTATTGGGTAAATGTGTATGTAAAAACGAATGGACAGGCGATAGCTGTGAATGCCCTGCCTCCACATCGACCTGCCAATCACCTGACAGTTTACTGTGCAGTGGCCACGGCAAGTGTGTTTGTGGCAAGTGTGTGTGCAACGACTCCAGGCGCTCTGGAAGCTTCTGTGAGAGATGTCCAGCTTGCCAAAGCACCTGCCAATCAAACATGTCAGTTTTTTTTATTGCCATTAAATAATGTGAGGCAGTCTTTAAAGCTGGCATTTCACTCATTTTTGTCAATCTTTCCCTGTTTCAGGAAGTGTGCGGTCTGCCATGTGTCTCACGGCCTTACCAAGAATGAAGGAGGGCAGTGCAATAAGACGTGTATCCCTTTAGTCTACTACACAAATAATGTAATGGGTATGTGCTATTTAATTTTCTAAAGTAGCACAATAACATTATACTAAAGAGTTAGTTCACCAGCAAATAAAAACTAAGGAGTATTATTTATCTACTTGTCCTTTTAATCTGAGGGATCAGCACCCAAATATGCTCCTGTACTTGGTACTGCATACATTAATCTGATTACACAAGCTGACACTTAAAGCTTAATCTGCCCATCAGAGGCCTAACATCCCATTGACTAAACTAAGGTTTTAGTGCCGGATATACATGACAAGGAATTATTGTGTAAACATAGCTACCTTTACTTCTGTGCCAATGATTTAACTTGATGTTGCAGTATAAGACAGTTTTACAAATCCTACTAAAAACAAAAATACTTTAATGTAGCTTGTTAGGATTCATTCCCATGGCTGAGGTTTTCTATTTATCCTTTTTCCGTACAGGTCAAGCAGAAGATAAGTGGGTCCAGTGCATGTACTTCAGTAATAACAACTGTCGCTATCCATTTCAAATAATGACAGAGCCTGGACAGACTGAGCTTCACATTATCACAAGGGCAGGTAAAAACCATAGATTGTAAATAATTATGGATGTAATCTGCCCATTGGTCCCCAATTCACCAATATTGTCATTACGACAGGGCAATAAAACGGCAGTTACATCCGGGCTTTTCGGTTTTTACTCCATAGTAAAACAATAGTTTTCAGATAGCATAAATGGACAAATTAATCAAAGATTCACCCCAGATTTGTCACATAGTAAAAACTTAGCTCTAGAGACCGGAGCCATCTTTTGTACCAGGCTGTAAACATGAGTTTTATACTTGTAAAGTCACCATTGGGTTTCTCCTTATATTTCCGCTTTTGGAGCGTGCCCTCTGGTGGACGGCGGTATATCGCTGTATTTTGCTGTAAAATCGCCGTATGGCGGCGCCCTTACACAAGGACCATTTTAGAGATTCCATGGGAGAGGCTTGGTAAAAACACTCAAACCCTCTCTTTGCCTTCTCATTTTTTGGAACAGCACTGCTCGTTGTGCGTTTCTCTATCTCCCCAATCTCTTTTACCCCCTTTACCAAACAGGACAGCCTTTTTCTGCTCATGCCTACTCCACCCGGGTGCAGTGGGCGCCAGGTCTCCATGGTTACTTGTTACCAAATGTCAGAGCACTCTTTGGGCTCTTTGTGTTCAGCGATGAGCCCGTCATCCACACATGCTCCTCAGCAGACTCACTGCCCGATAACTAGACAGAACAGTACCTTTCACACAGCTGCCACTGACATTTACACATCTGTGTGTACTGTTCAGTCATTTAAAGTAATTTACCCTAATTACATAGTTGTGGACATATTGTTTGGCCCAACAATGTTATTGTTACCATGTAACAATAGAATATGACTGTAAATGTTGTCCATGTTTATTATGTTCATCATGAGCAATTGTTTGAACAAGGTTTTTAGATAGGTATTGTACAAAGCAATATTAAGAGTTAAATTTAAGTGAAAAAGGTGATGCCAAATAACTTTAACTGACTTAGCGTGTGTGTGTATTTTTATTTTTTTATTTGACTCCACAGAGTGTCCCAGCAGAGGGAAGATTGGAACTTTCCTGAGTGTATGCGCACTTACAGTATTGTCTGGGCTTGTGGTGGTGGCTGTGTCCAGGCTGCTGCTGCTGAAGAGAAAGAAGCCACCAGGGGGCAGTGCTGTGGATAGAGTCTACCCATGCAATGAGAAGGTTACCTCACCCCAGCCAGTCATTACTGTAATTAAAGTAGGGTCAAGTACTCCAGCTTCTTCTGCATAAATGTATAAACAAATATTGTCTCTAACAAATACTGGACATCTAATTAATATTTTTGCTTCACTCGCAATTCACCTAACAAAGCACCCAAATTTTTAACTCAACTGAGAAGTATTATGGTCACCACAACACATACACAAGATACATTAACCCAAAACACTGATGATTTATCTCAAGTTACAACTTTGTTGTTTTTTTATGGTCTTCACACTGGAGAATAAGAATATTGATTCTTTCAAATGTGTATTATGTTTCTCCTTTTGAGTGTTTCTGTGCTTAATCGGTTGTAATCAAATTCTTTGTGCCTCTTTTTAGGATCTGTCATACATTCCTACAACCAATGAGAAGACAGTTACTTACAGGAGAGACAGGCCACCTGATCACCTTGTGGAAAGTAACATCCATATTTCCAAAATTCCATTTGGTGACCCCTGGCATTAAGCTATGAGCTATACAGAAACATAAACTGGAGTAATTATTTCTTTATGCCTACTGCTTTCATCTGACTCCTATCCTGGTGAACCTAAATAGACTGAATAACTAAAATGGTCAGTATCTTTAAATTAAGATAAAAGCACAAAGGCTTTTTTCTAAATGATCAGTCCTTCTTTTTAGCCATGCTGCCGTACTGCTCTAATGTGTGCATGTAGCGTGAATGTGTATATGTATAGTATTTGTGTATAGTGTGAGTGTGCATAAATTAAAACTATGTTAGGGCATACCTTCTATTTATGCTCAAAGCACTCCAACAGTGTCTTGACCTAAGTCTGCCCCTCTGTGGCCAACCTGAAGTAGGACACTGTTTTCAAATATGAAACACATTACTGACCTCTAGTGTTTTCTCTGGATTTAGACAATGAGGGTACATAAATTTTGTATTATTCATTAATTATTTTTCAGACGTTTGGGGTTGATTTCTGTATTATTTTTTGTTTGTTGATTTAAGTATGTTAATCATTTTAGTAAGATTATAAACTTTTCATTGTTTTTCTGTTTGTGGCTAGACTTGCACTTGAATTGTTACTGCATTGTACTACTGAATACTGTAGAGTTACAGTGGAATGTGAGAGTTGTTTCACAATACATTTGGGCATTAGAAGAGAACGTATGTGTGATGGCTGAAGCTACACTGCAGCCCATACACTGGAATATTTTTTAAATGTCTGACAAAACTGATCATCTCTGAATGATCCACAGCTAAAGGTGCTGCTATCAAAAAAAACCTTGTGCACTAGAGCCAGTCACAGACATGTTGAGAGACGTCTGCTTGTCCTTTCCCTAATGCGTTGTTTACAGCAATAATAACTTCTAGTATTTTGAGCAAAGAACACTAATTATTTATTTAATGTTTTCTGTCAGTAAGGCAAGGAACTACTACTTGATTTACATGTAAGAACTGTCTTTGTTTCTGAAAAACAGTTTGTGTTTGTATTGTAACTGTAATAATTCAGCAATAATCATCTCTTTGGGCACTTTTAGGTGTAGCCTAGTTTTCAATGTGACTGTAGCAAGCTGTTTCAAATAAAAATGAGATCTTCCTTGTTGGTTGCACAAACATTATTTTCCACAATATGACGTAAAGGCATGTGTAAATTACTATTTGTTAAACTGTAAACGAAACCAAGTAAGAGCATAAAGTAAACACTAGGTGGCGAAGCACATTACTAAATATGTATAGGTCTATAGACGCTACTTGAGCCGTGTGTAACTGAGGTCAGCTACTGATTAACATCCATTATTTATGATATGCTCATGCCCAAGCCAATTACATTAATGAAAAATAAATAAAAATGTCTTGTCAAGGAAATGGTAAATTATTATTTGATATTTTACGTTTATGTTGGCAACTAGTCTACTACTACAAGGCTACTCATAATAATAAGAATGATGATAATGATTATGATGATGCAAACAAAAAGTATAAAGAACACCCACACATTGAAACATGGAACTGTAGCTTCAATGAATACAGACAAATTTTATTTTAAAACAAAAAAGTTGAGGTAAGGACACAGTGAAAGTTCTTAAAGTGCCATCGGACCTTAGTGAAGTTCTCAAGTAGGCTATACAGCTGGTACCTTGAGACCAAAGCAACTCCGCAGTAAACTGCAGGCCTATGTTACTCCACAGGGCTCTCTGCCCCCGTGCTCTGGTCGGACTTGCGAACACGTAGTCCGGGAGAGTGTCCGGGGCTGCCGCACGCGCTGTTGTCTGTGTCGCTGGAGTTTTTGCCAAGTCCCTGCTCCAAGCCTTCCTCTGAGCTATGCGTCCTCACGTGCTTGCTCAGGTGGTCGGAACGCATGAAGCGCTTGTGGCAGACGACGCACTCGAAGCGCTTCTCGCCAGTGTGTGTGCGCAGGTGCCGCTGCAGCTCGTCGGAGCGTGTGAACCTCTTCCCGCAGAAGAGCCAGTTACAAACGAAAGGCCTCTCACCCGTATGCCAGCGCAGGTGGGCCTTCAGGTGCGACGTCTTACCATAGACTTTCCCGCAGCCCGGGATGTGGCAGCTGTGCAGGCCTCTGCGCCGTGGGCTCGTGCCCCCTTGTCCATGACTGTCCGCCTCCTGGCAATTGGGACAGTCGCACGTGGCTCGCCCGGTGTAACGTCGTGAGGAAGAACGAGGCGCGGCAGGCGCGGGCAACAAGGGGTTCGCGCTCAGACCGGGAGAAGCGGCGCGGCATTCTGTAAAAGCGGGAGCGGGTCTGAAGCCGTCAAAAAGGGGTTGTGCGCCGGGAAGCATCGACTGAGGAGCCCCGGGGTTAAAGGTGGAGTGGCCGTGAGGCAGTGGGCTGTAATCAGAGCTGTAGCCGGCAAGAGGTGCTCCCAATCCGCCCGGGTTCTGTGTGTCCACCCAACCAGAGCCCATGTCCCACCATGCAGCATGTCCGTTACCGACCTCCCCAACAGACTTGAACCAGGACTCATAGGGGTGCGCATGCACTCTGGGGTAAATGCCCCCTAAGCCCTCTACCGAGGGCGCAAACTTAGTCAAAAACAGGGGCCTCTGTGCGTGTGCAGCGTCGGAAACAGAGTTATCTGAGGCCAGGGTGCTGTGGTAGACGTTAAAGTCATTTCCAGCTGTAGTGTTGCTGCTCACTGAAAAAGCACTAGAGTTATCTGCCAGTCCAGTACCGCTACTTTTGTGCATCCCAGGTGTGACTCCGAGTGACGTAAGGCAGGTGCCCAGGCTGCTGCTGCCAGGGGCGCTCAGTTTCCACGGCTGAAACCCCTTAACAAATCCGGGGGCTCCATCAGACAAAGCAGGTGAGCAGGAAAGACTGGGCTCCCCGATCCTGCTGCAGGTGGCGGCCAGCATGGCGAGAGGGGTGCTGCCGAGCCGGGGCTCCTCCTGTGGGCACAGATGCGGACATTAGGGCTGTATTTATCTTTTGTGAATCACACAGTCAATAGTCAATTAATTTAGGCTATGCTAAACAGGCTATTCTAAACTAGCCTATCTGATAGTTGAGATTTGCCCCAGACTTTTAAAACGTAAACTCACCCCAAGTAAAGTTGCAGCCATTGTTGGGTAATAAGCGTCACTGGTTCGTTCCTTGGATGTGAAGCCGGTCTGTATGTTCGTCCTGACTCCTGTGAGCACCCTCTCTGTTGCCTCTCTGGCGGCTTTAATAGTAGTAGCTGCCGAGTGGCTTTGAAGTGCCGCGGACAGCCCGTCGTCCAATCAGAGTTGAGCTCTGAACGTCACCACAACAGCACTGGGGTCGTACATCAAACGTGACGTAGCTCACTGACCCGCTGAACGGCAACAGGTTGACGCTGGAGGAGCTATTTCACCACAGCAGCTGATTAATCAGGAAGGCACACAGACAGACAGGATTGACTGGTCATCATTTACCCTAAAGCTAATGTGTATCATACTCTTAACTCATGACTTTTAACCTACTTCTGACAATTTATTCAATAGACTAAATCGTGCCGTTTTCATATCCAAGGCTATTTAACTTTAACATGCTTTAGCTTAAAACCAAAGACTACATAAACCAAACAAGAAGCTAACTACTAATTACAAAAATAATATTTTAGGCTACAGGCTACATCTAAAGCAACATTAAAAAATAAATAAATTCGGCGTCATTTGATTTTAAGCCAACGTTATTGAAACTACAGTAAAAGCCAAATGTGCCTGTGGAAGTGAAATGACCTCATTGTTTTATCTCAGTTTTAGACTGATGTTTTTACTGAAGTCGTAGGCCATGCAGAGGGTGAAGCTCATGAATGAAAGGCTGTCCCGGACCGTCACATTCTGTCCCTGGGGCGTATCCAGTCAGCCCTGGGGGAGGGAGAGGAGGACACCACCACTGCCTCTGCAATTTCATCTCATTTAACACAAAACAAATGTAAGCTTGCAGGAAACCACCCATTCTTGTGCTTTTTAAAGTTTATTACTTGAAAACACAAAGATAAAATTGTTTACATTCACTCATTCACCTATTAAGTTAATCTATTCTTGTTAGTCTGGTGGGTTACAATCTGAAAATAGCCCCAAAACATCCACAGGGACTTAATATATGACCACCCTTTGAGGAGAGGGGGAGCGTTTCATTTGAAATTCAGATTTTATAAAACAGATGGATATAATCTATTTGGTTCATTTGTTTGGTATTAACTGCATCTCTGCCCTTTGCTCGTCTCTCTTGTTCTGTGATAAGCCCGAATGAAGTCAGCTGCACACACACGGCAGAAAGAAGCTAATCAAACCACCAACACACTAGCCCACTGATTACACATGGTGAGTGAAAGTGCTCAAAATTAATATTGACAGCACTAAGCAAACAGACTTTACATAATTATTGTACTTTTTTCATATATCTTTATTTTATATTAAGATTTTCATATTTATTTGTAACTAAAGATTCATAATTAAACGAACAACATTACACAACATCTTATGCCATGAATTACCCAAAACTGCACACAGTAGACAAAGCACTAGGACTCGCTGTGCATTAGAACAAACATACTGCACTACACATTTTCCTTATGTATTGCATGCCATTACTGTAATATGCTCCTAATTTTTGGTCTAAAGTTTCATTGTTTTGTGCCCCTCTTAAATACTAGGAAGTTATCTGATAATGAAAATAATGTTTATAATGGATCAATTTAGGAGTGATCAAGTTTAGTGGAACTGAGAAAATGATAGGCTCCCACGCTAGCCGCTGCTTTGCCTCAGGCATTGCCAAACGCACAGGTGGACTTTACAGTAGGCCATCTTCCTTTTAACCTGATCACCACCCTCGTGAGCCACCCAAACAGCTGTCCCTCTTTTAGAAGCTTTCTTTTCCCACACTGAAAGTGTGTGTGCATTTATTTGTGAATGTGCTTTAAAGGCCCCCAATGAAACCCTGTCTGAGCCCCAACCTGTTCCCTCAGCGATGATAATGACCAAATTATCACGCACCATTGAACGTTAACAAAACAAGACTGTCGTGTGCTTTCCAATCAATTGGTGGGCACTGAGACAGAAAAAACACAGAGAAAGGACTGAAATAAAGATCTGGCACTTCTCGGGGAGAGGGATGGGTGGAGTATTTAACTTCTCCTTGGTGTTTTCCTCTTCTCCTCTGTGGTCAATGGAGCATGGTCACAGTGTGGCCATCTTGGTCAGCTGCCCTGCTGGGACAATTAGCGGGAGAAACACAGAGTCAAAAGGCAAGCTGCTAAACATGACACAAAAATATGCATTACAAGCAGGGAGTAAGCCAATCAATCTGGGTGGAGAAATAAAGAGGAGAAAACATTGTTTTTGGTTTTTAATGCCTTGACCAAAATAATTTTCTTCTTGCTGCAGTGGAGGTCTCACCTCAAGCTGAATTGGTCATTTGATGGCCCCAAAACACAACCACTAAAACATACTCAACTTGTTTTACAGCAGAGGAAAAAAGTCATCCAGGTGAGGAGTGTGCCAGGATGTGCCTGGAGCAGCTCCTCCTCGGCTTCCTGTAATTACCACAGAGAGAGGGCACGTCCGCTGTCTGTCAGCACCGGCCTGATCGACGACTGTGGCGGCAAAATCGCCAAAACACATCCAGTATAAGGTAGTCAAAAAACATATCAGTTATTGGCAAAACACATTCATCCATTTCAAACTGTCACTCTCTTTGATTTTGGTATTAGTGTGTTTTTTGAGCGATTTAGTGCTAGTTCTGTCTAACAATGATCAGATATGACATTTTACAGAGCTATAGACTAAGGGAGACCAATGTAATTATACTATGGAAGCAGTTCATTCACATTAATGCACACTGCACACTGGATTGGATATTTAAATACATCACTGGACACACATTCATTCATGAAGATGGAAAATGTCAAGAGAATGGATTCTCAGTGGTGTGTTTATTGTCTGCCTGTTTGGGCTGTAGTGAATACAAAATCTGTAAGCATTTTCTCTTTCTAGTCCTTTAGTCTGTCTCTCACATACAAATAAAAAATAGATAGAGTTAGGTTACAGCTGATGGATGCCTACGGTTTGTTAAGTCATACATCACAGAGGTCATTTAAGCTGCCAACACATCTGCTGTCTCCCCTCCTGAAAGAGGGGAAGAGGTGTAGAGAGGAGAAAGATTTATAAAGGCACCGGGAAGAATTATGCGACGTGAAAGAGAATAAGATTAGTAACTGCAGTGGATTAAAAGCTCTCCCTAACTGACACACACATACAGTTATGCCTTAGTGTGGTGTCTCTTTTATCAAGCATCTTTCCTGAAGCTGCTTGCGTTATGAGTTTCTTCCCTGCTCCATCAACTTTTGTCCTGACCCTCCTAACAACCAACATTAAAATCATTGATTTAAACCACATAGGAAGCCATGGTATTAATGAGATGCATCTGGGAAAGGGCTTCACATTGATTCCCTCTAAACAAAGTTGACTTTTGGGCAGTGGCTTTGATTCAAACGCTTCAAATGAAATGTGTTAAGAAAATTGTATGCATAAGTATTAATGTTTATTAATGTAATGGGATTAATTGCTTTTATCTAGTGATGCTGGTCAATATAATTGTATTCATAGATGGCAATAAGGTACGTAGAGCATGTCAAATAGAAATACAAAGAAATAAAATGCACTATTTCTCATTGAACTGAATCACAACCCAATTTCTCTTATATAGCAGATTTCATGATCCTTTTTAGTGATACCTTTTATAAAAATGTTCTAAATCACAAATACTGGACATAAGGCACATGTGGCTATAGTCAAAAGTCAGTGACCAAGATCAGTGTGGATTTCCACAAACTTGCTTTTTCTCTCTCCTTGATTAAATCCCGCTATGACCGTGATCTCTCTACTCTTCACCAATAACCCTGCTCATCCCTCTCTCTACACGCATTCCTCTCGGACGAAGAAGATTAATTTACCACTGTTCATTTATCAACTTCTGTGGCTGCTCTTTTTTAATGTGTGTGTGTGTGTGTGTGTGTGTGTGTGTGTGTGTGTGTGTGTGTGTGTGTGTGTGTGTGTGTGTGTGTGTGTGTGTCTGCATGTTCAATTTGTCCCTTGATTAATGCACAGAAGCCCCCAAGCATAATCATACACTTCCAGGCATCATTTTTCACTTTTAGGAGCTGATGGATTTGAAGCGTCTGATCAGTGCTACCTCAGTGCGAGGGGTCTAGGTCATCCTTGAGGTGTGCTTGTAAGGGTGTCCATCTGTCCATCTGCAGTGATTGAGCAGATGACCAATTCCAATTTGCCCTTTGGTAACTGTGGGATTAGCCACAGTAGCAGAGAAAGTATTTTAGTGTAATATCTGAAAATAAAAATCCACTGATTAGGATCCATTCACAAACTCTATAATACACTATGCTATAATGCCTGTAGTAGAGTTATATACATATATACATTCATTTACAGTATAATACAGAAGTGAATATTCAGTCAGTTTGGATGGATTTGGTTTTAGTTTCAAGTTCAGTTTATTTTGTTTCTTAGAAAAAATCAATTCAGATCTAGAAATTGGTGTTTTGCAATACATTTTAAACACAGCTGTTGCCTTCAAAGTACATCAAGGCTAAGTCAATTACCTTTTTATGTGGGTCCAAATGCCATACACACGTAAAAAAGGCATATCTAAAGCAGCTAAATGTTATAGTTACCATTGCTCCTCCTACTGCCATTGTGCTTCACTTTGCCACAATGGCCATTAAATGTGGGGGGGTCCAAGAGGGGAAGGGGTTAAAAAGCCCTAAGATACAGCTTGATGTTAAATTGACTGGAAAAAAGCTGCTTGCTTTTTCATGCTAATAGCTGTGCCACAAATTGTTAATTTATTCCACAACAGCCCCAGAGTGAACTGAAATGTGTGGCAGTTTGTAAAGCGAGTACAAACCGTACACACTCACACATATTTATCTATTCTATATTATATCGCTCCAGACTGTTGTTTCTCCACCTAACGGACATCCTTCTTGAACTTGGGTTTTTAAGAGGAACGTTGTTAACGTTTTGTTGTTAACGTTTTGTTGTTAACTGGAACATTATCAAGAAAATGACTTGAAATTACTCCCAACACCATTGCAGTCTCATCATATGTGTCACACAGACGTTGCTCTCTACACTTTCCCAAACTGTGCTAAGGTGGTTTCTGAGATAATTTCATGGTTGCTGTTTTATTGATGGTTCCCGTCAAACATGAAAAGCTTCTTTCCCCCTCCTAACCACAGACACATGCACTGCCTCTGGGCTGTCATTCAGGACATACACAGACAGCCAGGAACAAGTGGTTGGCGTCAGCAGTACCAGGTCCGCAAGTCCTGTCAGGTCCTGAACTACTCACACACACACAAATTTGACAACTTATCTTGGATCTTTATGGCGAGCTGCACCCTTCACTTAGCTCTGCTCTAAAGGTCTTCCTCAACTTGTACAAGAGGAGCATCTTCAAAGAGGGCCATGCTACACACACACTAAAGAGCTGTACAGACTTCTAAGCGGACTTAATCATTTCAGATTTAGCTTCAAAGAGGCTGTTTAAGCACACCCTTGCTCACTTTCTAAACACACAGCAGGGGTCCTGTCCTCTTTAATTGTGCTTTACTTCAGGTTAATTCTGCCTCTTTATGTGGAGCCACAAGAAATCTTTGTTTGCAAATGAATTTTTTATGTCTCCTTGACAAAAGTACTTGTTAGGGGTCAGTTTTCACAAATTCCAAAGGAAGTGACCATTTGCAAGCTTTCACATGCCACTCATTTAAATACTTAATAAAACTAAAAACAAGGCTGCATGTTAAACCTCAAGCATCATTGTTTCCTTTTAGGTTTTGCCCCATTTATTTTGAGGTTTTATTTCATGTGAGTGTTTTTATACTAATCTAGAAGCAATAATGCGAGAAAAAAAAGTATGATTTATGATGTCACTGAGTTCAATCTCTGTCCAAGTTTTGGGTGTTATCTATTCTGTAATGAGGTACATCTTAGGGCATTTCACCTCTTGTCTTCAGGAGTGACCTTTAAACCTGTGAGGTCAGGTAGCTCTGTAGCTGACCCATAGTTGACTTCTTCACTCTTTATACCTGTAATGTTCCAATGCACGTGCAGCGGGCCAGAGGAATTAAAGAATGCTAACTCCAGGCTGTGGGAAAAGCCGCCAAACCAACACATTCTGCACATTTTGGTCACTCACTGCCTTTGAAGGTGTTTTTAGGGCTTGTAATTATACTTCAATTAAAAATCACCCAAACTTTGTTAAAACAAAGAGCTGAAAATGCTCAACATGTGTCTGACAATACTCATTGTTTGTATCGGTATAAGTGCAAAATGTGAATTATTTTTGACAATATTTTGAAGAGAGAAAAGTGAGGGGACTAAGCAATCTACAAAGATTGACAAAAAGCTATCATTCTGTTACTTGTTGCAGTACACTTATATAAATCATTACAACAGCACTAAATCAAACAAAAACCAAACCCAGATTTGTTTGTAAAATTCAGTATGACTAATGAATAGTGCATGACTAACATAGGCCCGTCTTTCTTCAAAAGAATAGAATACTTATTATCATTGTACACACGGCTTACAACATAATTTGGTCTATGAAACTTGGTGTATGAATAACACTCATTTCACAAACACTCATTATTCCACCATATAAAATGATTGTGCTGGTCAATATTTTGTATTCATGATGTCTTTTGTAGATGAGTTATGCATTCTGTCTTGCTAATTTCATGTTGTCGTTATTTAGTTTCAGATTGACACAATAATTTGCAACTGACTAACAACTGACTCCTCAGGTCAGGGATGGTTAAACAAAAAGTGCATCTCAGTCTTTATATAATTTAAATTGCAGAGAAAACATTTATGCTCCTCTTTGGGGCAGAGTACCAGACATTAGCTGAACACACACTTATCGCTGAGCTTTGGTCAGGTTTACCTTTATTAATGTAAATAATCTCAATTTTGGTTAACTTAAAATTTCATTGGACCACTTTTGATTAGATTAGACTTTATTGATCCCAAAATGAGGAAAGTGACATGTGATGGCAGTTCACATTTAGTGCAAAACTAGTGTTGGAAAATAAATAGAGAGCATGCAGTATAAATACATGCTTTATCTTATCTTAATAGTTCTTTATTTAATATTGACAAGGACACAACTAGAGGGCAATGTAGTGTCTGACGTTTCCTATTTACTGGAACCAAAATAAGAAATCAAGCAGATATATTTGTATTTGAATCTTTTAAATGATGTTTTGTGATGTTTTACCATCCAGCCACTGATTGGATGTTTCTACTACTGCTACCATAGAAACCCTGTTAACATAGGAAAAGAATTCCTTTAAAAAACACTTTAGACCAACATGCCTCTAGTGTGCGCAAGCTGGCACTTTCAACGATTTGTGTTTGAAAATGTGATAGAAACTAGTTTCTCAAATTTCAATCCTTTTGACTTAGCCTATGCCCTATATGTGCAAGCATTTATATGCATCATTTAACACATAAAAAGCTGAAAAACATGCCCACAGTTTTTCAATTGGCCTGCCCATTTGGACTCCCCAGAAGGAGTGGCAGTCTTTGGGTAGAGGGAAGTCTGGCCATATCTGCTTAGATTGCTGCCCCCTACCAGCCCCTGGATATATGAGAATAGATGGACTGATGTTTCGGACTGTAAGGGCTGAGGGTGTCATTCATTGTGCAATTAGTCATGAATGACACAATAAAGCCTGTCAGAAATCTTTTTTATTTATTTATGTACAAAAACTAGCTTGACATTATGTTGCTGCCACTTTTGAACATTTAAATTCTGTTTTGTAAAAAGTAATATCTATGTATCTATTGATGTATCTGTGCAAAGTTATGTCAGATTTGGCGGTTATTACTTGTCAACAAGTTCTCAGTCTCTCTTACACACACACACACAACATGGACATCTGCCAAAACATTAAGTCATGCTTAGAGTCGTAAATCTTTTTGTCTTTACAACCTAACCTTAAGAAAAGGGAGACATCCTGACGCCGAGGCTTCATGTGACGAACACATACCATCACGCAAAAATAAATCCGCACGCAAACATGCACTGACTCACGGACTGAAACTTAACCCAAGATGTAGAATGTTATATGCGTTGTTGGTTGTTTGCAGAGGTGCGACATTCAGTTATTGTGGCTAAAAAATGTGGTTTATGGTGTTCAGAAATATCTCAGTAGCCTACTGACTACTTACATTGTTTTTTTTTATTGATTTAAAATTAAACTGGCTAATTATAGTCTTATAAAGGGTAATAAAACATATAATATATCAATATATTGAAATTAATTTAGGTTAAAATGTTGCAGTCAAAAAGTGCATTTATCCAAGTACAAAACTATTCATTCTATTCTTACATGTGGTTTAAAACATTTTGAAGTTGCACAGCAAGCAGCCGTAAATAAGTGACATCAAGCTCTACCTTGACACAACATTAACATTGTGCGTACATGTTTTTGTAAATCACAAAACAATATAAAATAAGCCCACTTATTTAGAGTGCTCCTAGACAGGTAGACCTACACCTCTGAGTGTAAAAGAAGGACATTTAGTAGATGGCGCCCTCTAGTGCAGCAAACCAAATTTGATAAATTGTATTTTTACTTTGCATTATATCATGGCAACTTCAATGTTATAATTGTTGCTTTGTCTGTAAATTTCAATAAATGTAGTCTGTGTATTGGGTAAGTTAATTAGTAAATAGGCTACTTACTCACAGTTACTTTTACTTTTGTGATAACCTCCTTTTTCTTTACTGAAATAAGAAATAAGAGTGATTTATGTTTGACACAGAAAACGGTAATCAGACCTCAGACAGTTCACCACAACACTCACAGAAAACAAACCTTCTTCAGACCAGACCTGGTTGCCTAGCAACGCCCTGCCAGTGGCCCAGGGGGCGGGAACAAGGCGCTTGGCTTCCGCAGTAATTACAGTGCACATGTGTATCTGTATGTTTCTGGGCAAGCCCAGGTGTTTGAGCAGTTTAGATGTGAAAACATGCTTTTAGGACTCCATGAAAAACAAAGAGAGCATGCAAGCAGACTTCAGTGACTTCTGTTTAGATTTTGGCAACAGGTTCCTAAAGGATGTAGGCTATAAAGCCCTGATACCACTTGTTGGAAACATTTGTGTACTCCCTTTTATCTTGTAGGCCTACTTAAATTAAAATTTTGATACAATTGACATTTTAATATTTATTTTGTGTTTTTCAGTCAGACTCTATTTAACTCACAAAATGTAATCTCATACAGGCTACTCATAACTCCCAGGAGGCCCATGGCCTTTTAATAGAAGCACAGATATCATTGATATCTATTAGTAGGCTTTTGGTAATCATACAAATGCTTGACCATAATTACTGATTAAAATGAAATGGAAACAAGTATATTTGGTGTCCATCTTTTAATAGGACTTCCCTTCCTATACCCCTGATAGAAAGTGTACACTATTGAGGCCTATTGAGGCTATATGTTATGGAGGCCCAACTTGTGTAGTAGTCTATGGCTTGGCACCTATGAGATTAAATATTAACTCTTGTGTGTCAGAGGCATACCCTCAGTTGGATACTTGCTAATGATATTTTCTGCTTGATGAATCAGGCTTGAAGTTGTGACTGCTCGGCTGAAGTCACTCTACTGCAGTAGAGGACCGGGATAAGGGAAACTCCTACGTGAGAGCATTCAAACGGACTCCTTTAGGATATTGTTACAGGTTATAGAGGCCTGAAAGAGGTGTGTTACACAACTGACAGAAAAAGAAGGCTCTTTCCTAGTATTATCTGAATAACAATGTCTGACTGCAGGTTTTACAAAGTAAATCAAATCTTCAAACTCCGCTACTTGCTGTGACATTCAGGTAAAAGTAACCTAGGTTATCCATGCATTGCATAGGTCTATGCCTATAGGTCTACAGTACGCCTACATGTATTTAGCATGATGAACTATGTAAAACTTTTAAGTATTATCAGATCAAATGTATTTTTCAATTATGCTCTGTCACACACTCTCCTCCATTCTCCAGTTTACACAACATGCTTTGTGCTGGAACATGAGCTATAGTCTTGGGGGATCCATGGCTATACTCAACCTTTGTTGCTGTCAGTTTCTCCTCCCAGATCCTGGTTCAGTTCCTTTTTCTGAAGTCTGTTATGGCTAATAGGCTATGTCTAATATGTTAGGATATGTATAATATGTTTTTATAGGTGCTTAGTTTTATTTTTGATTTCTGTCCTACGCTTTTCACTCTGAAATACTTACACTACTTACAAAATGAAACTTATTGAAACTATTGGTTTACTAGTGGCTTTTATTATATACCTATTTTTTATTCAGGGGATCATGGGGAAAATATGGTTTCCATTTACTTAGCCTCACAATCACAATGGTTGTAGGCTTTTTAGATAGCCTAACTATTCTGACTGTCACATTGTAACTCCCTGGTTTAAACCTCTGCTTTTTGACCGTAATCTTGTGACACCACAGTGGAAACAAGCGCTCACTGATACTGAAACACACACGCCTCCTTTTCCCGTTTGCCCAACCCCCCACAGAAGAGAAGTCACCGCCCTTCCCTCTCGCTCTCACACTAACATGACTACTGATCAGCCGCTTCAACCGACCGAGGCACCGGGGCATCATGGGACTTGTAGTGCTGACCACCCAATCTTTCTCGAGAAGGCGAGGCTTCACCAAAATACAACTCCCATCTCGACCTTCGCACGCCGAGCCCCGTCGTCCAATCTGAATATGTGGGAGGAGCGCGTCCGCCCACAAAAGCCACTGCTATCTCCCCGTATCTCCCCCTTTAAAAATCAATTGTGCAGGAAAAAAGAGGAATACGCGTAAAATAAAAATATTGGTTACGGTTTGTTTTTGGTACACGACAAACAGCGACGAGGCGTCCCCGCACCGAGTGGCGGGAATAACAGCGGCGACGAGAAGAGGGTGTTGTCCTGATGCTTAAATGGAAGTGGGTGGGCCTCCGCTGTCACACACTACCAACTTATCTGTGGATATCACTCTGACATTATCTAAATTGCTCGTTTTTGGACTGTGCATCCGGTAAGAGACACATACGAAGACGCTGCGAAAGGGTGTCGGACCTTAGTCGTTCACTGAGCCATCTTATTTTCCCGGTATTTGGTGGGTGCTTGGTTGTGCTTGCGCTTGGCACCGCCCTTCCTGGCCGGTGGGTGGTTTCGTCAAAGGGACAGATCCGCCACGGCCCAGCGCCGAACATATAGGCCGTCCTCCGCCTCTGTACCCGGCCGGCCTTCTACCGTGAACTACACCCTCTCCCTCTCGGTATATTAATGCGTTATGAGTGGTAGGTACCCTCCCCCTATTGGTCTCCACCCCTTTGCTACCCCTGTTTCTGTCTGACAGATAGGAGGCTACATGCCTCTTTGATATTGATGATGAGGTTACTGCTTTCTCCTGTGTCTTATTGACCATCTTTGTTATGTTTTTTCTGCTGTATCAGGTGTGTTTGAGCTACGTGACTGCACCTTGTCCTGTGACTTTGTACTACTTAGAGATACAGCATATGTATGTTTTTCACTATTGACTCCATGCTTTTCTCATAGACTCTAAGAAAGAATCATCTGGAACAGAAGGAGGAAAAGCATCTAAAAAGGGGAAAAGTTCTGGATCACAGGTATGTAAAAATATTTTACTTTTGTCCGTCTGTGGGCCAAAAATGTACTCTCCTCCTTCCCTCCTAGCAGCCAACCAGCCAAACACCTCTGGGGGCGTTTCTCTGGTGAATTCCACTTCCTGCTTCTGTGCAGCCTCATGAATAGGCTTATACGGCTGTCACACTTTCATCCACTGCAATTTTGGACTGTCTGTTTGAATTAGGTTCCGAATAATCTGCACAGGGACTCATTTGAAAGAGCGACAACATTGATATGAGGCATCATGATGGCAGAACTGCTATCCTCATCTTTTTCTAGCTTATGTATTTATATCTTAGTGCATATTTTGTTAATACTGTAACAGGCATTGCTTTTGTGTTTTCACCCAAATTTCACATAAACCCAAGTCTAATGTGGAAGTGTATAGCATTAAATATTTGCCTGCGACCTACTTCCTTTCAAAGGGAGGAGAGAAGGCGGCTTTTTCTTCCACTGTTCTGAGAAAAGAGAAATGTGGTTCTCACACGCCCACCCACTCGCTTCCTGTATCAACGCCCACTTCCAGTGACAGCTCTCTCTCACTCTGTGCTTTGTATTAATTTGAATCATTTCACATATCATACATTTTCGAATTTTGAATTATGAGTACAATACCTGGCCTTACCTTCCTTTTGATTGTAGTGCTTTGTGTATGCTCTTGTCTCTAAACATTACAAGCTTGTGCTTCATCTTTTCCCTGTCACTCTTGTTTAACTTCTGTGCCTCTCCCATTCATCCCATTTCCTGACTCTTTTCCATCCAGGATTCCTCCCAGCCCTCGCCGTTGGCTCTGCTAGCTGCCACCTGCAGTAAGATTGGAGGGCAGGGAGGAACCGAGAGCGTCCAGACACAGGTGGCAACCCAGCAAACCCAGTTTCAGGCTGGTCAAATCCAGCTGCAGGGAGGTCAGCTCCAGGGTCAAATACTGGTGGACACCGGCGGAGGTCAAACCCTGGTGCCCCAGCAGCTGGAACTGGTTCCAGCACAGTTTACAGGCAACGGCTGGCAAATCATAGCAGCTGCTCCTACTATGGCCAAGGAGAACACCAATCAGCCTGTTGCTGTGACGCTAGCCCCCACTTTGGCCAATGACAGCTCTCCCAGTGGACGCAAGGTGAACTCATGATGTCATTGTACTTTTAACCAACACAACTCATGCAACTGAACCTCATATTATCAAATCTTTCTTTGTACTTTAAAGTTAGCTTAATTATCTCATGGCTTAGAAAACTGGTCGGTCGTTTCAGAGTTTGGGACATTTGGCTGCTACTGTTGGGGCACAATTAGGCATGTGCCCATACAAACAACAGAGCATTTGAAATATTATATGTGATTGTCTTTGATTTTTACAATTTCTGAATATTAAAAAATATATATTAATAATATATTAATTTAGTCTGTACCTTTGTTACTCCTTTCCTGGTGCAGGTAAAGACAGTTGGTGGGACCAACAGCATTGCGGCTGGGCAGCAGCAGTTCCAGATCATTCAGGTTCAGAACTTGCCCAATGCTGGCAGTGGTGTCCAGTATCAGGTCATCCCACACTTGCAGACAGCAGATGGACAGCAGATTCATATCAGCTCAGCCCAGCCCACCTCAATCGGGGCTCTTCCAGAGCAAGTCCAACTCATCCAAACACCAAGTGCAGGCCAGACACAGACCATTCTTCAGTCCACAAACCAGCAGACCATCCTGACTAGTACAGCCAACCAGACGGTCCCGCTACAGATTCGCCCTGCCCAGTCATTCCCAATCCAACTACAGACTATTCAAGGCTCCCAGACTCCTGTTATGACCACAGTACCTATAAACCTTGGCGGTATGACCCTTGCTTTACCTGTCATCAATAATATGGGAGCGACTGGGGCTGTGCAGTTAATCCAATCTGCAGATGGCACATTTTCTGTTGCTAATGGCAGCCAGCTGGTCACAACAGCGATGTCTGGGGCAGCTTCGGCAGCTGCCCCAGTAGGGGCTGTGACTGAAGACGACAGTACATCTGAGGGGACACAGGTAGTCTCTGCTGGATCAGAGGGAGGAGCGGTAGACACCCAAGCACAAAGCAGTGAGGTGGACTCTCAAAGCCAGAACCAGGCCAACGGGCTACAAAACCAAACCGACCCGGCAGGAAGCATTCAGCAGGTGATTGTGGGCCAAGTCGGCCACCAACTGGTGCAGCAGATCCAACTGCAGCCCCAGACTCAAGGTCAAGCCCAAGGCCAGCATCCACAACCCCAGCATATTCAGACAGTGCAGCTGGCTCCAGGACAAACACTGCAACCCATCCAGGCTTTTCAAAACCCAGCCCAAGTCCTTATTCGCACACCAACTCTGTCGCCCTCAGGACAGATCACTTGGCAGACCTTGCAGCTGCCCGGGGGGGTTTCGTTGCAGGGGGGGCTGGGGACTGCCATGCCACAGCAGCTCACTCTGGCTCCAGTGGCCAGTGGGGCAACAGTAGGGAGCGGAGGGCTGGTATCGCTTAGTGGAGCTCCGCTAACTCTGAGTGCAGCTCAGATTAACCCAGGGTCTGGGGTCCAGACTGTCAGCATCGCTGGACTGGGCACTGCTGGGGTTCAAGTGCAGGGTGTGCCCCTCACTATAACTGGTCTACAGGGTAAGACATTAATCTACAACTTTGTTAAAGAGTATAATGAAATTTATGTGTAATTATTAGCAACAGCATCTACATTTAGTTTGAGAAAACAATAAAGGTACTTTAATTGTTCTCCTTCTAATTTCAATGGTACAGAGCTTTAGCATAATAATACATACCATGTTTATTTTCAGGTCAACCACAGAGTCAAGAAGGAGTCAAAGTTCAACCATCTCAAGTGACCGTCACTGTGGGCAACATGGCATCAGGGTCATCATTAAGTCCAGACCAACTGGGCTCTGTTCAGAGCTCTTCAGACCAGGAGGGAGTGCCTAGCAAGAGGCTCCGTCGTGTCGCCTGCTCCTGTCCCAACTGCAGAGATGGGGAAGGAAGGTACTCACCTTTTAAAGTCTCTGGTGAACAATAGTAGTTATTGTACCAATGAACTACTATGAAAAAGCATGCAATAGAATAATTTTGGAGCATCCTTTACATTTCCTGGATGATTTTATGGGCACATTCCATAAGCTTTATTAACCATACATCTGCTGATGTCTAGCATACTCAAATGTGTCTTCTAGGAACAGCGGAGACCCCACAAAGAAAAAGCAGCACATCTGCCACATGGAGGGCTGTGGGAAGGTGTACGGCAAGACGTCCCACCTGAGGGCCCACTTACGCTGGCACACAGGCGAGAGGCCCTTTGTCTGTAACTGGATCTTTTGTGGGAAGCGGTTCACAAGAAGCGACGAGCTACAGAGACACAGAAGAACACACACAGGTAACATAACAATTTTAAAGCGATATAGTATTGAAGACATTTGAGAACTGATATGTAGTCTTTGCTTTTTAGGGGAAAAGCGCTTTGAGTGTCCAGAATGCTCTAAGCGTTTTATGCGCAGCGACCATCTTTCCAAGCACATCAAGACGCACCAAAACAAGAAAGGCGGTGCGGCAGTGGCTATCATCACTACTGATGACTTGGAGGAAGACGCCGCAGAAGGCCTGGGTGCGTCTCCTCAGATAGTTGCCGTGGGAACTCTCAATCGGGACTCTGATCCAGCCACACCTACAACCTCCAATCACCTTGAGGAAGAGGACGAAGATGAGGAGGATGCAACAGATTCCTGTTTGTACGCAGAAGGCTAATTTCCCACTGCCCTAAACGGTGGCTGTTTTCTATTATTTAAAAATCATAAAAAGGGACTCAAAAGAGACAAGATGATCAAATTAACAGAATCTCAAAATGATTTAAAAAAGCAAACGTATATAAATAGTTAAAAATGCCGATGTGTGAGAGATTAGTTTGGCATTTATAAAAGTAATCTATAATAATTCAAACTGCAGAGGGGGAGGTAAGTCTAGATTAGCACAAGACGGGGGACCTGCTGAGACTAAAACCATATAACATCAAGAGACTTTTTACTAATCATGACAGAATCTCTCTATGCACAAAGATGTGTTCTGTTTCTTATATACATTTATTCTGATGATGCTGAGGGTCAATCATTGTTCAGAGGCAGTTTTGGGAAGGAGTGTGTAGGTTGTGCATGTGTGTATGAATGATGTGTTTTCCCATGCTGTCTTAGATAAAGATCTACCTAAATTTAAGTTCAGGTTTTAGCCCTCAAGTTTATTTTTTCTGACCAGTCAACTGATAAACTTGCGGCAGATAAGTGGGAACATTAGGGGGAAATGAGAGTAGAAAAAAGCACATATAAAACATTTATATAAATATATATTAAAAATAAGATAAAAAAAAATAAAAGCATTCCTATTGTGAGGCACAGTGGCCATTCGAAAAAAAAAAGGTTTCTATTAAGAAAAACAATCTAGCTTTCTACAACTTTGTTTGTGTAGTTAAAGCAATACTATAAAGACAATCCTTGTGAAACCATGTTTACATTGTGAGGGAATTTTTCTCTGTTTATAAGCAAGCTCTCTGATAAAGGGACTCGTCGGATAGCAGTGCTCTTGTGTTAATGAACCAGGTACCACTACTATCTGATGGCATTTATGGTAGATTATAAACGGTTTAGTGTGACAACAGCACTGTCCGTGGTGTTGGGGCTCCGGTGGCGACCCCTCTCCATCCTGCAGTTACCTCTGCTTTGTAACCGATGTAGGACAATTGCCTTAACACAAGTTGTTGTACACAAAGAACAGCAGAAAAAGGTGGATAGAAGTGGGTGCAGAGAAGGGGTCACTAGAAGGAAACCGTGTTATGGCTGGTTACGGTTAGGGTATTTCTGTGCATATTATGAGACGTCTTGTGGTGTTGCTCTGTATTAGTTGAGTGCATTACATTCTTTTAAATTTAAAGATTCATTTTATGTTAGAGTTTATGCTATTTTATGTCCATTTGCATTTTATTAACACACAGGGCCCCTCTGTGTACACTAACTTATTATTTATCCTTGATTTGTAATGTTTGCCTTTTGCTGGACTTGTATTTGTGTGAGTTGATTCCAAGGTTGTGTACAGCATGTTTCAGTTTTTTGCCGTAGTGCTGCTTTTCTCTTATTACTCTTTGTGCTTCTTTTTTCTTATGTGTCTGATCATCTGTTCATTTCTGATTCTTTTTGCACCATTGTGTGTTGTTTTGACAAAATAAATGAAAAAGAATGCAAAAAAGCTATTAAGTCAAAAGGTTAATACCAAACAAATTTCAATGTTTTTGGTAATATTTTGTGTGCCAACCAACTTTTTTCTTTTGTAGTGGCATCTCATTTGTAAATCTTTTTCTAAAGATGTTTGTTCGTCTCCATGGCATTTGATAATGGATTTTTGCCAGGTTAGCCTCAAAGGCTCCAGTTAATTGATATTTTTAAAACTGGTTTGTACAAATGTGTTGTTGATTTAAAAAAATAAAAATAGAAAAGTTGCTTTGCCTGCATAACACTTGACAATAAAGTGGTTAAAATGGTCTTAATCTTTTTGTGTAATTATTTGGACTCATAACACCTCTGCTGACTGTCTCCACACAAGTATTTTACCGCCCTTTTGAGTCCACAACCAGGTTACCTTTACATCAGTTGGTGTCAATTTTTGATACACTTTTGGATGTGTCTTGTTTTGGTCTCAACAGGACAAAGAGAAAAAGTAAAATGCATTAACAGAACTTGACACAATTATGTACACATTCAATAGCACAGCAAGTGATTGTGTGAGTATAGTTAATAGTTGCTTATTCATGTGGCTGCATGACAATAACCTCATGTTAAGACACAGTTGGCCTCAAAAGTGCTTTGCCTTGACCGCCATAAACCCATAAACTATTCACCTGATGGCAGTGTAGGTACACATGACTTAAATGACTGATTTCAATTATTTATTACAATATTAAAATGTACAGTGAGTTAAAATGTGTACAGTTATTACTGATTAAAAAAGCTATTTGCATAAGTAAAGAAAATAACCATAATGGACATGTAATAGTTTTTGCACAATGAAAACATCCCTGCTTATGTAAACATAAAATCAGAGTAAAACATTTACAGTGTGTAAGAAATAAAACAATTGCTTTTTTTTCCAGTGTGCGGACCACCACAATGTTTCATCTCAGTGTGATTTATTTCAGCTCCTTTTTAATGCTGCAATAAAACAGTAAATCAAGATGAGAATCATATCTATTCTAGCCTGGTTGTAAGTAAGAAATAATATAGTCTATGCTTTTTCAAGAATAGTGTCATAATAAAGTGGCATACCTTTCCAGATATTCATGGACGTTGTCATGACCACTGTAGCGGGCCAGTCCCACCAGGGTACCAGTTGCACAACGACCCTCTTTTCTCCGACACAGACTGCAGTTACACATGTCTCTGCAAATGGGGCATGACCATGTCTATAGAAACAAAACAAAAGTTGATGTTTAATGATATACATTATACTTAAACTGTGTGTGATGGGTCTGTGTCTTCTTAATCTGACCGGGTCGAGCAGCACATTGCGTACATCCTCTCCATAGCGGTTCTTTAGACATGGCCCACAGAACTGGCCTTTGGCCCCTGTACAGAAACCACTGCGACACACCGTTTTAGTGTCCAGAGTCTTCTGTCTGCACTGGTGACAGGAACTGCCCTGAAGAGAAAATATAAACTACTCACTTTTTCTACTGTGGAGGACATTATAAAATTATTAAAAGAAAACATGCTACCAACGTTTTCTTTGTCCCAGATCTTGTCCTTACTGCGGTAGGCTATGTTGTCCAGGTCTTCTTCTGTGATCTCATCAACTGATTTCACCAAATAACCTTTTCGGGAACGGCTCTTTCTTTTCTTTCCTCCCCCAGTGAAGTTTTCCTCGTTCACCTGCCCAGTCATATTCAGCACATTTGAGGCCCAATGTTTAATGTCAACTATTTATACTACTTTACAGTAGAGCTTACAGAATACATGTTGTAATATTTAACCTAGATTAAAGTTTACCTCCACCAGTCTCTTTATGTCCACAGTCCTGGGACCTTTGCGAACAACAGGTTCACTCTTTTCTTCAACAGCAAAGTTCTCAGGGGGGCGTGCTTTACGGGATGGATTCCTCCTTTCGGACACTGTATTTGGCTCAAACTTGCGTTTCCGTGGTGTTACCTTCTCTTGTGTACGTTTCTTCTTCTGAAATAGATAAATATTCAGATGGTACTTATAAATCCGAACAGACAAACTATTGTGGATTATGTACATGTTTACATGACAGTGCAGTGAGACTTCAATGGGCAGGGTAAAAAATGTTTTTCGTGACTGTGGAAATCAAAATAAATCTTGTATAACGCAATTTGATTGAGCTTTTCAAATAAGAAAGCATGAATTGGCGGAGCTCCTTCTACAATAATTCAAGACTGTTCTAGCCCGGTGAATAGTTTTAGTTTCATGATGGCTAAGTGAAACTAATGTGAATACTCACTTGAGGGGTTGAGGGCGGAGTCAGCACAGCCATAGTGCTCAGATCAGCAAACAGCTTAGCCAGCTATAACAAGGAAGAAACAAAAATGCTATGTCAGCTCAAGAGTTTCCATGACATGTTGTATAAGAATAATAAGAACAGGGTTTGGTTCCAGTACCATGGCCTTGTTTTCCTGAATGTTTTTGTCCCGCTTCTTTAGGCTTTGAGAAAAGTCATCCTCCTCCTCATCTTTATCCTCATCCTCCTCCAAGCGCTGCTGCATCTTCTGCCTGCTGCGCTGAGGGCGAGTTACTTTGTCATTTTGTACATTTTTTACTTTGTGTTTGGGGGTGGACAGTCTTTTAATTGGAAACCTGACAAAAACATTATAAAAAAGGTCAAAAATGGTCAAAGTTTACTGAAGATTTAACTAAAGAATTTTACATTTTAAAAACACACACTTGAATGCCTCATCCTCCTTTAAGTGCTGCTGTATCTTCTGCCTGCTGCGCTGAGGCGAGTTACTTTGTCATTTTGTACATTTTTTACTTTGTGTTTGGGGGTGGACAGTCTTTTAATTGGGAACCTGACAAAAACAGTACAAAAAAGGTCAAAAATGGTCAAAGTTTATCGAAGATTTAACTAAAGAATTTTACATTTTAAAAACACACACCTTAATGCCACTAAAAGACTATTCCTCTTTGGAGAAGGCGGCTCTTCGCCATCAGAATAAAAGTCTGCATCAACATCACTGTCCTTCTCTGACTCTACCGCCTGAAAAAGTGTCAAAATGGGTTAAATAATAACATCCTCATCAATTTTAAATTGAGCCATTTGAGCCAAACAGTTGCCATAATTGTACAGTATCATACCTTCTGTTTGTTATTACATCCTAAGTCCTCATCTTCTGTGAACCCCTCAAACTCCTCCTCACTGTCCGACTGGCTGAACAACTGGGCCAGCTCAGATGTTATAAACTTTGACTGGAAACGTGTGGTCTAAAACGGGCAGAGTGTGTAAGATTATATGTTGCTGTATTTCAAACTTTATTGTCTATGAATATATTAGACTGTGACGACAATGCATGTTTAAAATAAAAGAAACAATTTGGCTTTTCTTGGGTAGTTTTTTATTTTTGACAGCAGAGGGAGCACTATCCCGTGTTTAAAATGTGGCCTCAAGAAACTAAATATGAACATCACATAACTAGTTAGTCTTCTTGGTGTTATTACAATTGGGCCTAGCTAGCTAACTTTACATGAATAATGCAATTTAGTCATCTTGATGTTGCAAAAAGTAACGCTATCTTTAAAACCCAACAATGTAAGTAAGTAAAAGTGTATTTATATAGCACCTTTCACAGACAATAGTCACAAAGGGCTTCACGTGCAGCCATTTTTCAGGCACTGTGGTCTTGTCAGGGGCTCTCAAATTAAAACCAATTCACAACAAAGACGGAAGACATAATAACTTCAATAAATGATTTAGCTTACAATATATGTTGTGCGAAATTAACGGTGTTTGCAAGCGTTATTTAATGTGTTCTTAACTTAAAGAAAACACTCGTAGCAGCAGTTTCTAATCTTTCCACAAAAGAGTAAAATGTGTCTAACTCGAGAGCTAAAGCTAGCTATTTTTTACCGATAACTGGAGCTTACCTTAGAGGTGATGGTCATATTAAATCAGTTGTAGATAGATAACTTATGAACAGTTTAAAACCGCTGGTCAAAAATTCAATGAGCAGCGGTGTTTTTTAAAAACCAACATCGACCGAACTTTGGACATTACCAAAGAAAAGTGCTATCTTTTAGCTTTGTCAAGGTTTTTCATTTGTTTTGAATTAATTATCTAATAAAAAATTGTTCAGTTAAGATTTAATTATTGGAATGTGCAGATTGGGTATGAGATGCTTCATCGAACTATGTTTCTTTTAATTGTTTAAACTGCCCTTTCTTTTGGGATTCCCCTCTTTTGAGCAATGGTGCAGTCCGACCTTTGCCGCGAAAACTCTGTGGGCGTTTCCATTCGCCAAGGCAGAGAGTTTAAACCCTTTAACCCCAATGACATGATTGATTACAGACCATGTTACAGACTGATTTAAACACTAAAGATATTGAAACTATATTCTGAAATACACTACTACTTCTGCTACAGCTAGTTAATTAAATTTACTACGTAATACGGTAATTTAGCCTGGTTATATTTAATATTATTGTGCATGTGCATGACTAGCTAGGTCTTGGGCTATCCTGAAGTATATAATGAAGAGTGCCTGGTTATTTAAGTCATTATGTTTTTATTATAATGTTTTCACTGAAGAACAAGTGGAAACACTAAAGCATAAAAGACATAGTCAGACAGGAGATGCGTGATGCACAGACAGAGGTAAAGGTGTCAAAACATCCATCGTCATTCCATTTTCGTTCTTCGCCGTAGTTTAACGTCGCACAGTCTTCATTCCCATGTGCATTGTCAGGCTGTACTTTATCCCACAAGACAAACTCCACTGGGCACCCATCAGACCACATCCATGCTCCTTCCTTCTGGGTGTCACTGAGTCCAATCCAAGTGTTTCCGTGACTATGGTCAAAATTCTGAATCAGAGTTTGGACAAAGTTATGTTCTTCCAGACTGTGGATAGACACAAGGTTGGCCTTCTGTGACAGACAGTGGAGCTCTGCATCAGCCCAGCTCGTATGTGTGGCCACATATTTGTAACAGCGGCCCTTGAAGCTATACCAGAACATGGGGCAGTTACCGCGCTCCAGCTTCACTTCATTGTGGCCAGAAGGATAGACCAAACCCAGGGACAGGCCCAGTAAGACGATGGACAACAGCATGATGTTCATGTGAGAGTCACAGGAACAGAGTGAAGAAAAATGTGAACCCTTGCTTTCTTTTATCTGCTTTGGAGTGGGACGTGCTCTGACAACTTTTAACAGCAGAAATCAACTGAACTGAGAAAGTAGCAGCTGTTTAGACCTCCCAAAAGTAGTTTAGCACGTCACATTATATCCTGAATCAACATGATTTTTAACCTTGACAGTTTAATATTTAATTTGATAGAGGTCCAGTTGTTAATCTCATGCAGTTCTTCTCAGGTTATTACAAACATAAGAAAGTGTTCAATAGATTATTATATAAAAACATAAAAATGTTTTCAATCCAATTGGTTTTGTTCAAAAGCCTTATGAGTGGATTCTAGCCATTTAAATTACACATTAAGCATCCTTCAACATCTAACTGACAAACAATGAATTCTACTTCCTTTCTATCACTTCCTTTTCTTAAAATAATAATAAAAAAAAAAACTTCCTTAGCTTTGTATACTTTTCTGTGTTTTAACTGACTAGTTTTTGGTGCACTTATACTTTTGTTACCTTGTGTTGTTAAAATTGCTTCCATTGTTTTCCTCATTTGTAAGTCGCTTTGGATAAACATTTTACTGGATATAGTCATGGTTAGACCCCTGGTGGCGAACATTGGTAAGTGCGTCATTTAGTTTAAAACAGCACCGTTGTGTGCGTCGCTGACCAAACGTAAGTCTATGATACATAAGGAGCTGCATAGACAATTGTAAACTGTTTAGAAGCGGTTAGTGATGGTTAGCTGGGCCTCCTTCATTATTTCAGCACTGAATGATGCTCATTCAATCCTTCAGCCTTGAGGCACATCTGCTTTGCTTTGGCTTTTTACTTTTATCTAGGCTACTTCTGTCTTGTGCTGGACAGTGATGGTTTGAACCAGTATTAGCACAGGTTTAGTGAATAGTTTGCTCTTTATTGGTGTGTAGCGGAGGGAGCTCCATCCTCTAACAAGCCTCACTGCAGCTTCACTCTCACCCATAAGTGAACAGACTCTGCTGTGACGTCAGTCTATTTCAACTCTGTCACAGTCTGTAGCTTCTGCCTTGCCCAGGTTTTGTACTCGTGCTCTCTTCTGTCTCACAGTTCTGTCAGTGCTATAGCAGAGTTATTTTCTTGAATTACAGCCTCATTATCTCCACAAACAAGGTTCTCTACAAACATTCTCCATCTTTCACCTGTTTAAGAAGGCCATGTTTTCACAGTCCATTTTTTAAGAAAGGCCCTTGAATGTCACTGTGTAAAGTTGCTCATTGCGCATTTATTCACTCGCAGCTGGCTGAGCTCTGTCTGTCAGCGCAGGCACTCATTGTTGTTGCAATGCATTATCGGCATGCCAATAACTTTAAATTTGAAATCATCTAGGCCATTGGCCATTTAAAAACCCCATGCTACATCCCTTTGCCTGTTATAAATCTAGACCAGAATATGTACGCAGCTAGGCAGGTCTATTGTCAAAATAGTAAATAAAGATATTACTACACAAATGTTAACAACAAATCTGTTTATTGTTTATAACATCTTTTTTTCTGAATTACAGTAAGCTGTGATGTGAATGACACATTACTGACATGAGCATATGCGAGTTACACAGACAGAAGGTTGAGTCTGTGAACACGCTAAGTCATTCCATCTCGGATCTGACCTAATGTTTACGTGTGCACAACTCTCTGTTGCCCCTGCACCGTTGTTCGGCTCTCCTGTGAACCATAAGACAAAGTCCACCAGAGATCCATGAGATGTCACTGAGTCCAATCCAAGTGTATTCTTGACTATGGTTAAAATTCTGAATCAGAGTTTGGACAAAGTTATGTTCTTCCAGACTGTGGATAGACACCAGGTTGGCCTTCTGCGACTGACAGTGGAGCTCTGCATCAGCCCAGCTCAGCTGTTTACATTAAACATGTTGGCTGATGTAATAATGGCCTTAGCTCATTAAGTAGAGCACATGCCAAATACAGAGGGAGACCAGGGTTTGAATCTTGCTTGGGTCACTTGCTAAATGTCCTTCTTGTTTCCTGTCTCTGCTGAAAAAAAGACCCCAAAAATAGCTTATTTTCTGTTGTAATAATTATAACCTTCTAAAAGTAATTTAAAAGCAGTACATTGTAACTTTTCAGGATTGGTGTTTTCTAAATTTCTTCTTTTATTCCATCTTTAGGTGATTGAATGGCAAGCAGCACTTTATGATTCCAACTTCCGAGCATCTGTTTTTTGTCTCCATTTCTTATAAAACATGTCTTTTTTATCTAGTCCTGTCATGTCGTGTTGGTTGTTGATGTGATGTAGCTCCCTGTGCCCAGGACAAATTGCCGTAAATGGGACAATAAAGCATACCTACCCATCACAGTTATACCTGTGTCCTACAACAATAATGTAATACTATTGCAATGTTTGTATTATTCCTAACACTGGTCTTTCATTTATTCGTTTTTTATTTTATGAATAATTATGACAAACCAAATATTGATATATGGTCAAGTCTCTTTTAAAATTGTGACCATTTCAAATAAATTGTTGAATACAAATCTACACAATACAAATCATTTTAATGACATAAGAGCTTGGCGTTTCAAATAAGCACCAGGTGGAAAACTTCAGCAGAACCAGCTGGGTACATATTGTGACCTTCTACAAGTTGACTTAGCTTTGACTTGGACCACCATCATTTTATTCAGATCAAAATATTTAAGTAGACTTAAGTAGATTGCTAAGATTAGCAGTCTACTTATAAACATTTTTGTATGAGGCTGACCTAAGACAAATGAACATAAAAGAAACCGTCCTTGATGCATCCAGCCACACACACTGTGACAGAACAGGCAAAACAAGAGCCAACATATCTGCAGTTAATGTCACATAAAACCTAAAATTTATTCTTTTTCAATAAAATTGTCACATAGTAAAATGCTGTTTTAGAAAAGGAGGTCAAGGGACACAAGGGGAAACATATTGCTTTGTGGCCAACCTTTTTTTTCCATTTACAACAGATAAATAACATAACCAGCCAAGAAACATATTTACACATGAACAATTTTACAGTGGTACAAAGCCTTCACGGTGTCTTCTCTTGCTCTGGACAGTGTTTTTTAATCATGCAAACAAGTTACGCTCCAATAAAAGTAACTTTACAAGTGACAATGGCTGTTAAACACAAGATATACACCGTTCAGCTGGTTTCCTCCGTTTAATAAGAGTCAACCCACTCTCAGCACTGCAGCTTCAGACCACAGATGTTTCTGTAGTAAGCATAATGCTGAACACGGCATTTAAATCTTTGCCATCTATTAAATAAACTGTATATTACAATAAATAACCAGTAACACAAACGCTCTCGAGACATCTTTTTTTGTTGTGCATGTGTTGTTGTGTACAGTATGGTAAAAATTAACATCCCATCGGCTTTGACAGAAATTGAACAGCAGCTAACATCGTCTCATAATCTTTAAAGCTCGCCTTCAGAATGAATGCTGATTCTTTATCATGATTTACTTGATTATAATAAACAAAGGTTGAATTGTAATAATTTAGGTAACCTTTAGGATTGTTCAATGAAATAGAATAGCTGGTAACTGTCTCAAAAGAGCCTCAAACAACTTAACACTGGTAATTCTGTTATAAAAGTTGACTCATAACTTATTTTTTGGCACCAAGTATCAAAAAAATAAAACGGGAGCAGCTCTTCTCTCCGAAAGGCTTGGTGTGAAGTGTGGTCGTGAAACATTTCCCTGTATAATTATCATCGAGAACTTACAGTAGGTGTGTGGAGACAGATTGTGTGGGGTACAGCTAAACAACACAAATGAACCAGTTGTACACTAGCAGCTGGACTAACATTTTGGCACAGTATGTAGTGGTGACCAGGTCAGTAAACACAAGTCAATAAACAAATTGGTTGGTTAAATCAAGAATGAAACAAAAAAAGCAGTTCTTTATAATCGGTGGCACATTCAACGTTGAACTACATCCTACACCTGCTCAATTGTTGTAGCTGCTGGCACTGCCTTGAACAAATGCCCTGTGAGGAAATAACGTAAGACATACAAAATGTAAAGTAGAGATTGCGGCCGTGAGGTTCAAAATAACCCTGACTTGCAGGTGTTGGGCCTCTGAACAGTGATAACACTAATAAAAATATAATAGAAGAATTCCAGCTGCAGAACAAACTGAATAAATAACCAAAAACCGTCACAAAAACAATGGCATATTCAGTCAAAGAGATACTGTACAAACAAATTCTAGGTTTTCCATTTTTCTTTTTTTTTGGCAAATCTCTGTTGCTGTGCAGAATCTCTTCTTGTAGACAATTGACATGGCATATTCATGTCTGAATTCCTTACAAGCAAATCTTTAGTGCTTTAAAGCCTTTAGACGCCGTAGTGAACTTTTGGCGTCTTTTTGTCCACTTGGCACCTCGGCTTGTGTTGCTGTATAAGATATCTTGTCGCACAAAGCGTCCTTTAAGTCACGCCCACTGGCTGCTAATAATTCAGTGTCCTTGGCTTTCATGAGGTGCATTCAGGCGCGCGGCTCCAGTTTATGCGAGAGCTCGAACAGCGTTTGCTGATTGTCAATGATGTGCAGATATTGAACGCTGGCTCTCACCTCAGGGCTGTCCATGCCGATGACCTCGTTACCTAAGAGACAGACATACACACAGAGACACGGTCAAATATCTGCCATACATATCTGGTTGCTTAGAAACAGTTACAGTATGTGCAGTACAGTAACTGAACAGATAGCGGTAGATGATCACTAACCTGGTTGGTCACTTTGGCAGTGGCGAATCATTCTCACTGTGTCTGCGATCATGTGCTGCAAGACAAATTTCAAGTAAGGCCTCTTCCATTTTGTCATGATTTTACACAATGAAAATTAAAAAAAAAGGGGACACGACTGACCAGTTTCTCAAAGTTGACCAGGTTGTCATGAAAGGTTTTATTTCCCTCATGGATAAAGGTGATATCTAAGAGTAGAAAGTAGAGTTAATCATGGTTTCTAACCCAAACCAATAATGCATATGTTAAAGTGGATATCTGCTGAGGTATTAAATGTGACACCTTTTAAGAGAAGAGGCATGAAGGGGATCTTGGGAGGTTTCATCTTCTTAAAAGCTTCTCTATAGGCTTTGTGGTTAAGAGATGGATCCTGAGTGCCAAAAGCAAAAATTAAACCAAGAAAATAGATGCATAATTGATGTGTTTCACAGATATCTTGACAAGTCTCACCGTAATAAGCTCCAACTCAGAGAAAAGCTTCTTAAACTTCCCCGGACATTTCTGAAAGTGGCACAGTCAAACTTAGATTAAAAAAACACATACAAACAAAAAACCACACACACATAAACAATAAACATTCAGTTAAATAAAAGCTAAACGCACGCTTACCTCCCAAGTTTGGTTCAGTCGACTGACAGCTGCTGTGTTTAGACCCATGATGATGGCAAACGCAGAGTTAAGATTTCTTTGCGCTTTACAGCTGAGAAGAAATACAAATGTTGCATGAAACTGTAGATGTACACGTGCATTTCTGAAAGAACGTGTGTGCTTACTGAGCGGCAATCTTGATGAACTTCTTGAGCAGCTGGACTCTTTTATTGAGCGACACACACATCAGGACTTCGGACATGACCCACTGCTGAACCTCATTACAGCGCTGCAACAGCACGGACAGCGCAGCAGTGTGGCTCGAAGCTCGGCTCAACGTGTAGTACACCAGCTCCTGCTGTAAGGAGAGAACACAAGCAGAGTATAATTTACTTTAATGTGATGTTATTATCAAAAAACTAGGTTGAGAACCGTTTTGAGTGCCATGGTTAGTACCAGAAACTCTTAACAATTAAGCGCTCACAGAACCATCTTTATTTGACTTAATTTGTGTGGAGAAATAAATTTAATAAAACATATTGGCAATCGTCTTTCAGCCTTTGCCATTTTCATAGTGTTCTGCCACTGAGCTACAGAACACTTCCTGTACTTATGACCCAGCAAAGCTTGAGCAGAATGTGCATATTTAATGCCTGTGATCCAGTAATGTCTTGTATGATGATGAAATTATTATAACATGAGTGTGTGTGTTTAGGTTCTAAGTGGTAAAAAAAATAAAGAAGGCTCCATACAACAAATAAAGCTCACAGATTTTTGTTTTTATTATCATCACCACCACATGTGCCGTTTTGGGCTTTGGGCTAGTGCCCTTCATCAGACAAAGCACTAGCCCTATTGACAAAAAGAAATCTAGGAGCTTTCAGTGCCTTCTTCAGTTTTTACTCGAGTTTTTCTGGTTCCGGCAGACAAGCCTACTGGCTTTGGATGTGTGTGTCGTTTCTCTGTTTCTAGGTTCTAAGTGGTACCTCGTGGATGGATTTGAAGAGCGTCCAGTCGAGGTGTGTAAGAGCAGCTGCCACGTCCCACGTGTTAATGCCTAAGAGTCGCACTTGCCTCCTGCTTAGCTCACTGCAGTCTGTAAGTGGAGGCTACACATAAAACAAAGAGAAAAGGTTTTAATAGCTTCTATAGCCTCTATAATAACAGCAAAGATAGCCAAAAGTGCAACACAATATATCTTTTTTTAAAGGCAAGAACAATAAAACCTGTGGGGAATTCAAGTACAACATTCACAAGAAATAATATATCATTGGAGGAAGTGCCTCTAGTAACAAACAAACAAAGACAGTGGAAAGATGAGAGGGGAGTGGCCCTTTACAGTGTACCACAATTGTTTAAATATCAATTACAGTAATAACCTGCAGAGTACAGCACTCTTAATGCAACCTAAGCTGCACAAGTAACACATTTCTCCTGATTAAAAAATTAGATTGATTAAATGAATCAAAAAGTAGATATGCTGTGCTGTCATTGTCAAACAACAACTAAATAACTACACCTTAAACCTTTCATTTGAGTCAGCATGTATCACAGCACTCAAACATAAACACTGAAAATGTCTGAGAATTACTATATGATTTTTATAACTTATCTAACGATGTGTTGATATAAAGGTTTCTAACATTAAGTGACAATAATCATCTTAATGAGTTTCTTAATTGATTCAAATGTTGTTTTAAACTTGGTGGGAAAGACCTAACAGGAAGACAAGATGAGAAGAAAGATACCAACCAAGATCTCAGTAAGATTTCTGCGACAGGCCACAAGTTTTCCCTGTGGGGTAAGAGACTCCGAGTAGACGCAGTCACTGGGCTGTAACACTCTCCGCTCTGCGCAGGGCAAACACATACAGAGAAATGATCGTCATAATGGAAGCCAAAAGTGTGAGAATATGAGCTTTCACTACAGGCATTCTTGAATGATTATCAAGTGTGTACCTCCATTGTGCGACACCACAGCGAGCACCATCTCCTCATCTGTGCGGTCCAACTTCAGGCCTACAATCCTGAGCATCTCGTGTGCCTCCAGCAAAGGGTGTGTCTGGACGCTCAAATACGAGTCGGGGCTTACATACACGCAGCAGAGCACTAACGCAGACACAGAATAACCAGTGAATGTGTGCAGAAAACATAGTCACATGTCTTTCTGAGGTGCCAACGCATAGAAATTGAAATTAAATCCACACTGTTATTATTGTTAATTATCTGCAATTCGGGGAAGAGAGTCTCGATGAATGCTCATTACTCACCCTCTCTGGTTTCAGCCGGTGGACTTCGGAGTTGCAAACAGTTTTCTTTTAAACTCAACTGATGATGCATTTGTTTACTCTGTACAAGGAAAGAAAATTTTTTTTTCTAAAAAGTCAGATTAATGTAGAATCACACATAGAAAACTACAAAAGTATTCCATTCTAATAGATTTCGCAGCACTTACTGCCATTTTAAGGGTCAGTAAGGATTACGGATTTTGACATTACAATAGTCTGAAATATCCTGGAAATACAAAAGAGCCTTTGGAAACAAACGTATGCTAAAAAACATTATGCAGGTGTGCTGAAGGGACAAACTGCGACATATATTCCCTTTAAAAAAATACGATAGTGTCTGGTAGCATTCATGCAAGTATTTTATTCTTGGTCATTAGTGTCTTGTCTTACTTTTTGGTTTGGTGGACAATCGTCTACTGTACTGTAAAAAGAAAACAAATACATAAACATAAAGTACATTTGAAATATACACATGCATGTTCTTATGTAGATAGTTACACGTACTGTCTGCGACGTAGAAGCTTCTGAATTTCTTTAAGGTCTTTCTCCAGTGTGGGGAACTCATACAAGTCTTCTAAAACACACCTGTACAATGTCTGGTAGCAACAGAGAAAACAACATGATTTTTTTTGCAGCAACCACAGTACACAAAAAGAGAACAAACATGAATGCTGATGTACAAGTGTGACAGAGCATTAGCGACACAAAACCTGAGCCCACGTTCACAACTGAACGGACACAGACCTGCGCACACCTGCTTACCGCTGTCATTGACCCGCCATTGCCCCTTTTCCCAACCCCCTCATTCTTGTTACTAAGCAACTATCACCTGGGTTTTGCACTCCATGCCAACCCTCACATTCGGTTGCCATGGAAACTCTGACTAGAGCTGTCATTTTACAGAGAGACGAGTGATTGCTGTGTGCTTGTTGTCAGGATGCGTTTAGTCAGAAAATGTAATGGTCTTCATTTAGGCTTTGGAAGTGTGTGGGTCTTTTTGCATGAATGAAAATGTATCCAAATTACTAAACTAAAGTGAAAAGGCAAAACATCGTGAGAGGTGACCCTTAGTGATCAAATATGGGTGTTAATTGATGTACACAAGGGATACCAGTATTGATACCTTCATGAAGCTCCTGACTTGCTCCTCTTCTTTAATGAAATCCTTGTAAAGCCTACTCCAGTGCGAGACCAGCTGTAGCACCTTGCGCTTCCTGAAGAGGGCATCCTTACCCTCCTCCTGTCCCCTGCAGCGAGCACTGCTGTAAGTGCAAGAGGTCAAGGAGAAAACAGGGGATGCAGGAGAGGAACTTGTACAGCTAAAACTAAAACGGAAGCGAGTTGTGTTTGTAATGGTTCAGTAAGGATATTGTCCCAGCAGTGCTTGACAGAGGTCAGGGGTGGACATGAACACCAAGTACGTCAAAAGGAAGTCATCCAGCAGCATTTCTGAAAGACAGGAAATGTATCATTTTTAAACTTTCATTGGCCCTTGTGCTGAAAGTTTTTTGTTCTTTTGTGAAATAATATCCATTAATGCAAATCTGATGAGCTTTTTAATCAGCTGAACATAGATCGGCAATGTTTTAAGTGTTGCATGTTGTTTTTGTGGCTTATTATTACTCTTTGGCGTTGTGGTGTGCACCTTAACAATTAGACATTAAATCTATAATGTCTCCCGGGCCGTTAAATTTCATTGTTGAGGCTAAACAACCAATTACAAAAATGTAAACCAAAGCAAAATAACAAACATTTGCATGACTTCAAAAGCCCCAAGTCTTTTATGCACTTGCTACAAAGTTTAAACTTCCAACACAGAGCAAAGAAATACATCAGTGAAGCAAGCTAATGCGAGACAGCACCAGTGTGTGAGAGACCCAGCAGGTGTTGGATGGGTAAGAACCAAGCATAAACAGCCCCAGTGGCAGATGGGTAATGAGCCATTGTCAGAGATATGAAGGCTCTCTGATGTGAGTGTGAGTGTAGAGTCAAAGTCATTCCCCGGGAAAATGTGTGACCCAAATATGGTTCTGTCGGGCAGAGAGCAAAGAAATCAATTATAGAAGACTAAGCACAGGCCTCTGCATTAAAATTTGATCAACTGTCTTCTCTTTAGAAATAGAAACACTACTTCTGGAGGAATATTTTTAGGCAGGTGACGGTCTGAATGAGCCGTTATCTTTCTAGCCCACATATGTGTCAGTTATCATTCTTCCTTTTACCCTTTTTCTCCATGACAAACTATTGTTGTTTGCCCCCCGTGATGCTACTCCAGTAACTCATTTTCTCTTTCCAGGCGGCTCCAATCCCCCACTACTTCCATCATTTCCCAGCACCGTGTGATAATAAATATCTGTTTTCAGCCTCAACATATGCCCTCGGCTTTTGCCCGCTGCGTTGTACACACCCAATGTCATACACACACAGTTTCCCTGGTGAAGAACTCATTGTATTTTGACCTTGGTGACTTGATCTACTGAGAGGGAAGGGGATAAGAGAAAACGAGTATATGTGCTAAACTAATCGCAGTAATCTGCCGTTGTGTTTTATGTTGGCTGCGTGTTTTTGTGTTTACCCGAAGAGGGGTGGCTGGGGTAATCACTCTGTCTCTTTATCCGGGAGCATGTTTGAGCCTGTTAAACATGCCAGAGAGCTAAGCCCAGCTAAAACGGCACACTGATGCTCAGCACCCCCTCAGAGGGCCCACATACAATTAAACATGCGTTTCACAAAGAAAACAACCAACGTTTGTGCTCTGCATCCTTAATCTTCCTATTGATCCTTAATTTAATGAAAGTAATTACAAAACCAGCATTATGTGAATAAAAATCAAGTAGTCATCCTTCACAAAGACCATCTCAGTTCTCTCTCTCCCTATGTTCAACTCTTCCTCTTTCATCCTTGCTTTCCTGCAATTCAGTGAGATGGCTCCCAGTGGAGCGGTGGGAACTGGTGGTACTGAGCAGTTGATGCATAAAGACTCCTTGTCTTAAAATGGTGCATACAGGCAGGTCTCAGTAGGACTGCATGATATTTTTAAAAACATGCAAAATGCAATGACTATGTTGAATATCAAATGAAATATATATATATACATAATTGATTAAACATTTTCTTGCCAGATTTACCTTGGGGAGATGTTTAGACAAACACTATTTTAATACAGTGATCAAAATAACAGTGTAGTACATAAACAGGATACTATTGTTAAAAGAAAAAAAAAAAAAAACACAGACACCATATGTTAGACTTATGGATTGTAAAAAGGCCTCTGAAAATGTCAGCAGCATAAAATGTCAAAGATACCACAAGGGACTCCTTTCACAAACGTACTACAATTTTTATCCTCATCAATGTTCCTCTTATTAACAACCAAGTACATGGCTGTATGAATGCACACACCTGAGAGGTTGACTCACACACAAAAGAAAAAAATCTTGCAGAGACTATTGAGCATAAGGGTATTCCTGCTAAACCAACTTTGTAAAAAAGGAATTAGAATAAGAGAGAGGTCTATCTTGAGCCACTTGATGTGACTTGTAAAAATGAAAATGAAATTCCTCACAGTGTTGACCTGAGATAAGCTTTTATAAAACATGCAAAGACAAACCATTTATTTGAACTACTACTACTTGAATCATATTGTACAAAGCTTGTACTTACCGCTCTCTCTATTCTCGGGCGCTCCTCTCTGGTCATCCAGCCGGAGGTCGCTCAGTAGATGCTCCAAGATTTTGAGTGGCGTTCCTGACACCACCACATACCTGTAGGACAGCGAGTCACTATCAGAAGAGTCTTCCTCACTGGGCCATAAACCCCAAGTCTGACCAACTCCATCTCTCCAATCTCTTTCCCAAGTTTCAATCCTCTCCACTTCCTTATCGTCATCGTCGATGTAGCGGAAATACGGTATATCAAAAGTAGGGCTTTCTGAACTGCCTTCACTATCTTCATCTATATCCTCCTCTGCCTCGGCTAGTGTAGCCCGCTCAGCCATCTTCATATTCATCACCTGATATAGGAGACTTCATCTAAGCTTTCCATACCCCTGAAGGGTGCACTGCTGTGGCGTAAAAAGTCTTGTGTTTTGTCAGCAAAAAAAAAAAAAACCCTACTTGCTCTATGACTGCTCCTACAGTAGTACTGCTACAAGACTGAACTGATTCCACGAGAAACCAAACACATACAAATACACACCCACTTAACCTGCCTGTCAATGACACTCCCTACATTGTGCCCAAGGTCTTGGCACGCATTGACTTGAAAACACAAAAGTGCACACTAAACAGCCTGTACACACTAAACACATAATTTGCTAAAGCTCTAAAACTGAAAACAAAAAACCATTCTTTACTTCCTCTGTGCTTTGTGCTACAAGCTGAGACATACATTATCCTTACATTTACACTGATAATATGAGTCAGTGGTTGCTATTTAGGAATAGAGCTTGGCAAAAGGAAAAAATAAATAACAATAGGATACACCAACAAGCAGGAAGGGGTCTAATGATTGTACATTTGAAGTTGCTACTGGTTTTAAAACAAGGAACTGACCTCTTGTCACAATCCTCATCCCTGGACCCACCCCCTGACGATGTTGGAGAGGGCCGGTCTGAGGGGGATGTCACAGATGACGTCACCCGCTGCAAAACCAACACGTCCCGTCCTCTCTCCTTAAGACAGACCCGGCCTACGTCCTCCTTAGAACAGACACGGAATAAGAGAGACAGGGGTGCAACTGTCAGAAAGGGGTTGAAAAGACAAGTAAGCCAGTTAAGACCCCGCTGACTGTAAATCCAATGTGATCCCTCCAGTTACAGCAGCAAATAATGTTAATACAGACAAAATATTCATGAGCAAGGTCACATACAGTCAGCAGTTTAGCAGTATGCTTTAACTGCACAAGATATGCAGTTAAAGCACATCTTGTTCATTTCATTTCAAATCCATTGTGGTGGTGTATAGAGCCAAAAAGGTTTGAATTGTGTCGATGTCCCAATATTTATGGACCTGACTGTGTATCTGTCATTAACCTGGCAGACACAGCACTGATGTAGTTTAGAAGTTCCTTGATATACCAGTCCCTGAACTCCAATGACAACACATTTAAAAAGCCCAAGACACCTGAAGAATACTTCAGTATAACATATGGCTACACAGACCAAGAATATTCTAGCAAAAAGACAAAATCAGTAGAAAAATAAATAAATAAATAAAATAAAAATAAAAAGACATGGCATGGCATGCATATTATCAGAGATTTATAGTCAAGACCAAACTAACCTAAACCAAGTTGTGGCTTTGTCGATCATGCTTTGGCATGGATGCCTTGTATGAATGCACCGAAAGACCACAGCACACCACAAGAACCAATGTTCATCACAAGGACAAGGGAAGGTTTCATTTAAAATGATAAAAAAATAATAATAATAATCCCAGTATGAACAATCAAAACAGCAGTGGTCTTGGTCTCATATCACTTTAAAATCAAGAGTCTAGTCTATGTTCAAGACCAAGGATAGGGACCAAGGAAAAGATTTGAAGACGATGTTGCCGAGTTGCACAAGACTACCATTATAATTGTTTGGTTGGTTTGTTTAACATAATCACAAAAGACAACAAAGATTATCTTGGCATTTTGATCAGGAAGTATCACATTTCTTCCTGAAAACGTTTTTTTTTAATGTAATAAATAATGGGGGCAAACTCAATGCAGGCCGACACACCAGCTCTCATTTCAGAAAAATGAAAGGCAACATGAGCTGTGACTTTAGCACAAACTTGCAGAAACGGTAGAATGGGAACAGAGCTCCAGATGGACAAAGCAGCACAATCAGAACAGCCCGAGGAGAAAAGAGAAGATCATCAAAGCAAAAGAAAAAGAGTGAGAGGTGTGGGACAAGAGCAACATGTCTTCTCCAGATGCTTGCTGCAGGCTTTATCAAATCAAGGAGCAATCAAATGACACAGTTTTCTCAAGAGTCCTGTTTCCACAGTAATTTAATTTTATATTTTTTACAGCCTCTTAAAAGGTCTAGCTTTAGTTACTGTTGGACCGCAACAAGCATTCTCTTACAAAATGTACACAGCTTGTGTGATTGTCAGATGAAAGGACTGTCTAATCCCATGAGACAGAAGGCTCAGATCAGGCGAAACAATATGCCCAAAGTCAGTCTGTACATGTTGATGTTGCAGTTCTATGTGGCCCTAAGATTAAGGAGAAGCTTCAATGCAAGAGCTGGTATAGTTTCTAATATTTCTTAGGGCAATATGTATGTAGTGAATGAATACTTCACCTACTAGGGACCACTCTCTGCCTCTAACTAAACACATAATGTTAACAACCCTTCTGTAAAATTTCCATTTTTCTTTCTGGTGGTTCTTGTTCAGCCTTTAATAATTCAGATTGAAACTGCAACATATTTTACATAAATTCTGTCACTTTACCAAAGATTGATTGTTGAAGTTTAAGGTGTTTTAGACCACATGAACATTAACAGTGGACACACTGCTTTAATTAATTGAGTGCAGCACAATAGATCTGGGCTTGGTCTGAACGGCAGTGGATCACAATTTTAAACAGTGTTATTTCAACTTAAAAAGACAGAGGCTGTTGTTTATATATTTTAATTAGATGACATATTTATATAACTTGACATTCTTGAAGACAACACTTCAACAACTGTCTTTATATGAATACTACACGAAGAGACATGCAGATAAAACCGTGCTACATATAATTGGGCAAAGTGCCAAAACCGACCCTGTTAATTACATTTGGGGCTGTAGACCACACCCTGTAATGATGTTAAGATACCATGTTTGGTGTATAAGTGGTCTAAAGCTCTTAGACCACTAATAACTACGACACGTTATCACAAGCCTCTCTCTTTATCTGAGCTTACCCTTCCTGTTTCTTTAAACTCTCGACTATGCACTAAAAGAATGCCTGAGAATTATAGTAAAATTTGGCATTATGTAACCAACAAGAGCGAACAAAAATGGGTTGTTGTTTTCCTGATACAGTAGCAAACATTTGATGTTTCTGATAACACACTCACAAGCCTTTATAGCGGTGCCAAGACTAACAACACTGAGCCAACACAGCTGAATAATAAAGAAGTACAATCTGAAGAGTGCATTAGTAACTATCTGTACATAGACAGACAAAACCTCTAAAGAATGTGGTGCGAAAGTAGCCTCCAAGAATAATGTTAATTTAGCCTGAGAAAGAACATAAGGCACTACAAGGAAAAATATACAAGAAAAAAAGAGGAAGGGTCACACAGTTATGCAAGAGTGAGGGCATGGAAGAAGGAGAAAAGAAAACAAGCTGGAGAGAGACCGGAACATGAAAACAAGTGAGTGTTGGGACTGAGATAATCTAAGGAGCAGTGACTGTGGAAAGAATGTGTAAAAATAGCTTGTTTGATAATGTTCGGTGTATTTATTTTTGAGGTTACAGGATTACCTGATCAAAACCTTGAATACTCCAGTCCATGATGCGGTTCTCAACTATTATGTAAGAACTTATTTTTCATGGAATACATACAATCTGTCCCACACACTTGTTCTCCCCTGAAATGACGTATTGTACAGAGGAAAGGTGGGTCTCGAGCCCAAAGCAAGCACTCTCTGTTTCCTTCCTGTTCCAACTAGTACGTCTGCATCTGTCTGTGTTTTTGTGGTGACAAAGCCATATCTCTGTTGTGATAGCTCTAGGCCTGATTCCTGAAAATAATGGGTAAAGAACAGTTTTAGGTCACATACATATATCCATATGAATACTGTAACTGCTGAATAACATATTTCACGGCAGTCACAAAATGACACAAGCTACCAAAAGCCTCACACATGACCCTTGTATAATCCCTCATCCTGGATGACCTCTGGTACATCTGCAGCCTATGACGGCAGAAGCAAAAGTAGGAGAGTCTAAAGCCCCTCATGCACCACAGTGATGAAATGTATCACTATGGAAACAGCCAACACCAGTTGCTCAGAGCGTGTCTGTCATAGGAAAAGGAAAGGAAAAAAATAAATTCACCATGACAACTCAGTTTCAGGAGACTGGTCTTTGTGTTGAACAGAGATGTGTACTTCGTTTTGGTTTGCACAATATGATCAGCTTCATGTTATAGCACCACTTAAAGGGTTTCTTTGTGGTACCTAAAATTTTCAGAATCTTTTTTTAATGGACATACCTTCATCAGTTTTTAGTTTTTTAATGAAAGAAGAGATGAACAGCAGCCTGGGTTCTGACAAAAATATAATATAGAAATGAAGCAATACAGTGACATATAACACTACTGTAAACAAATGCACTTAAGTTATACATAGGTCTGCAGTGGAGCTCTTTGTCTAAGTAACATGTAATGCTCTTAAGTTCAACTACTGAACACCTGCTCCAAAATAACAGGTCCTACCTTGAAGAAAGAAAAAAAAAAGGAAATCTATGTGACTAGGCTTTACTCACCAATCCAATGTGTGATATGTCTCAAACACACACACTCTCGTTGGTGGAAGCAGACTACATTCACTTGATTTCCTGCCCTCAGGTGTATCGTAGAGCAGGATTATACAGTATGCTTTGCTAACACGCGGCTCATTATGTGAGCACACTGACTCAGCCCGCCACAGCGCCAGCAGTGCATGAACACATCTACACATGATTACCCACAGCCAGCAAACTTACAGAAACAAGCCATCAGAAGCACTAGACATGTCTGCTGCTCGACAGACTGTAAAAAAAGGAAGATGAGATCACATTTCACTAAACCATAATTAACACCCACATTAGAAGAGGTGGTCTAGAGATCTCATTCAAGCAAGCCTCTGTGTGTGCATCTGATAACTACTGACACAGATGTGTCCTAACAAGCAGATAATCTGCAAAACTGAGTGGGTGACCTGGGATGTTTGGGAATTTTCTGACAGTGACACAAATAATGGCAGTCTCAGTAGAAAAAGGCAGCCTGTTTTTTGGGGGGATAATAAAAAAAAAACTTCCAACTCCCAAGAGTTAAAAAGGTTTAAAAGTTGTTCAGACTGCATTGACTTCCTTCTCTTTATGTGGCAGCTACATATACTACATATTCCAACCACACACAGCAAAAGCAGCTCCTACTTTTCTTTATATGACCTGATGACACTTGACCCAAAACTCTGAGTAAGCCAGCCCTAAGGTGCGAGAGTGTAATGTGTGACAAATGACAGCAGTAATAACAGCTTTAGCTGAGCAATGACGTCCAATACTCTCTACTCATGCTAACCATATAACCGCAACTCACCACAGATTACATAGGACTTAGTGATAGGATGGATGGTGTGAAAACTCTACTCACTGCTGGGTTCCTCTCCGGCAGCTTGTAGTTGTGGTTCTGCAGAAGCCGACAGCCATCCTTGGCTAAACGCTGGACAGCCTCAAGTCCAAGTCGGCTCGTCAGCTCCTCTCGGCCGCACACCGACCCCATCCCAACGCCGCTGCCACCACCACAGCCGTCCCGTAACGCACACACGCCGCCCAGCTGCAACACAGGGGGCATGAACACAAATCTTAACCCGCAATCCCAAGACATGGTGGAAGAGTTAAATCCAGGCACATAAAAAGTTTCTGCCTAAAAAAGGAAATTAAAGCTTGTCTTTTTTTTCTTGTCTCATTTAAACAGTCTCTCGTTCAGTGTATCCATTACAGCAGCACACCTCTCTTTGTGTGACTGCTCTGTCAGAGGAACTGCTGGAGAAAGAGTGTGATTAGAAGTAGAAGTGGGCGGGAGTCTGGTGGGCAGGGTGCATGAAGGGGTGTGCGATAGTGTCCTGTCTCCTCCTGAAAATTATTTCAAACACTGATATCTAAATCAAAGGGAACAGATAAATAGAAAAAAAAACTACAAGGTGACAGAGAAATAAAGAGCACTACACTTAATGGTTTTATCCTTGAACAGACTTGGCGACACAAACCACAGAGGTTGCTCTCCAGGGTGCTGCTAGTTTAAGGTTTATCACCAGTGGCAGGTAGTCTGGTCTGTTGATTTTTTCCTTGCAAGAGAGAAATGGGAGTTTCATTTGGCTGAGAGCTAGGTAAGCCCTTGCTCTAAGATCAACTCTCCCACAGTATCATGCACATATTTACAGTGGCAGACTCCCACGCATCATTTTTTGTACCAGGAAATGTACCTCCAGTGAAAATCTCTGCCCTTATCTGACTGAGTAGCTGCAGGGACAGGTTATATCAGAGCCAGAGTCTCCAGCCCTCTGCCGCTTCCTGTAAATCTGTGTTGGCTTCCTTTCCCAGAGGCCAAAAACCCCAAGATAAACCTGTCTGTAGTCAGTACATATTATATTATGGCTTTATCCAAATATCTTAATTTTGTTTTTATACTACTCTATTTTTTGATGCCTCTGATGACTTAAATTGAGTTTGAACTAAATTAAAGGTCAAGTCAGTTTTTATTGCATCATATCATCCTGTTCAGTTAAATTCATTATTGTGTTAATATATCCAATTTTTTACCGTTTAAAAAAACAGTGACCATGCTTTATTGGCAATTATATTTCAGAAAATCTTTTCCACTCTTCTATCTGCTCACTCAGTTGTCTCTGGTGTAGACAGAGGATACATAATTGATGTAGAAAAAAAAATGTTTCTAAGGCACAAAGATGGCACCAGAAAGCACAGCACTCTGACCCTGCTTTCCACAAATAGTTGTCACTGTAGGACACACACCTGCAGTTATAAGGCATAAGGCCCAAGCCCACAGTGTAATTTATACTGGAAATAAACCTGGAAAAACTGATACATTTATTCTGGACTAAAGAAGAAAATATCTGTTAAATAAGTGAAGTAAACAGGTGTGACATACTGGGCTACTCTCTTCACTGGGAGTCCGTGCCTCCTGGTTGCTTGTTTCCGACGCATCAGAGTCCTGCTCCGATACTGAAAGGAGTCACATAGAAACGGGGAAATTAAAAACATTTGTAAGTGCATTCTTGCAAAAAATATTTCATCAAAACATGGATTTACTTACATGCTTTGCGGGTCTTGCGAGCGAGAGCCACTGCCAATTCACTTTGTACCTGTTCAATAAAAACACAACCAATTTAAAAACATAATTTAAAACGTAGACTTAGCAAGATGGCATCAAAAGTCAGGCTGACCGTAGACGTAAGCCTCTCCAGTGCTTTCATCTGGAGAATCTCACTGCAGATATCCCTGTTGCCTTCAGAGTCCTCCTCCGACCTTAAAAACAAACACATACAACTTTAATTACAACAGAAAAACGTGCATTATTGTGACATTATTATAATTAGTCACACTCCAGAGAAAACAGTGATCCCTCCTGATCTGTGCTCTTCTCGACACTGCCCCCTGGTTTAACATAAATGTTTTACAGTCCACAGTTTGCCAGGAGTTTGGGGTCTAATGTGTGACTGAAATTGCTATAGATAAAACATTTTGCCATTTTACAATAAATTCCATAAAGACTGAGGAGATGATGAAAATCAAAGCACAACATAATTTCAGCAGTAGTATCTGTCTCTTTCCTTCACGTCCATTTTTCTTCTCTGGCGTGTCTTTGTGTTAAGCATCCCTCGCTGCACCCCCTTCACTCTTTTATGTGGTTTCATTTAAAATAGCTCCCAGACACACCCTTCCGATTGATGTTAGTTTGGTGCTGTGTGTGTGGCGCCAGTGTTCACCAAGTATAAAGACGTGTTAATCTGGCATGTTTTTTTTTTTTTTTCATCCCGAGTGCTTCTCTGAATACATTTGTGTCTTATAGTGCGTCTGTGTGTGCTGTATAAACAGGTGGTTGTTTTGGGGTAAACGCAACATTATTCCCACAGCAATAATACAAGGTTGTCTTCACCAAGAACAGACTACACCCGGGAGCCACTGATTTAATATGTTCGCTTAGAAGTGTTTGGTTAGGTCTCCTACATGCTGCCTCACACTCAAATTTATTTATTTTTTTCCATTTTCTAAAGTGGCACACACAAGCCGCTTTGCATTTCATTTGTATTTTATCAACAGCTTCCACCGGCAAAAGTAAGAGTTGTGAGGTAAAGATGATGGAAGTGTGCCACAGCTCTGTTTGTTCTGTGTGTGTCCATCTAATCTGATCAAGGCAATGGTAGATGTAGACGCTGTAGAACTAGTGAGAAGATGTGGCCCTCAGCAGAAACTCCAGCTTTGATATAGACAGAGAAAGTGGGCCCACAAAAGATAAAATAAATAAATAATTAAAACAAAAAAATGTTCTTGTTCCTCCAAACGTCAGTGTTTGGTTAATGGTTCGGATTTTATGTGTTCAATAACATTATTTTAAATCAGTTTACAATCCGACAAAGGTTTATGTAGTCAAAGCTTTAAACTAAAAACAGATGAGGGCAGAGAGGTTTTCACCAGTGCAGCTTGTTACATATAAAAACACAAGAAATGCTACTTCTACAGTTTAATATTTGACTAGCTCTGGCAAATTAACAACAGCCTGAATGATTTTTAAATATTCATTTGACCTGATGCAGTACTGTGCACAAGGTCTAAAAGACTATTCTTGTAAAAGTTGATTAACACTGCATGAATTTCCAAGCTGCAGTCTCTCTTTGGCTGGGCATTGTGCGTTTAGCGTCACTGCAGTCTTTAAATACTTATGTTTTTAGCATTTTTACATGGCCTCTTAAATTAAAATATGTTGTTATGGTGTGGAAGTTATTATTTGTCAATCGCACAATCTCCTTGTGACTCCATTAAAATCCTTGCAGTATGAAATTGAAAAAAGCTGGTGTGTGCAAAGTGTGAATGGATCTTTGTTTTTCATCACAGCTGTAAAGATAATCTAACCGGAATCACCATCAAACATTTGAAAAACCAATGATTTTTTTTATTTGACACTTGCTGTAGAAGTAAATGGCTGGATGACATCTACAGAAATAACACTGTGTGCCATGCTTTACAAAAGACAGTTATTATCAAGATACATATTTTTTGTCTCAGGCTACACAGGTGCTTTTCCTCGCAGCTATTACATTTTAACACCGCTGAAAGGAAGAACAAGAGCGAGTGGGTGTGAGTCAGAGAAAAAGAGAGAAGATGCCTTCAGGGGAATGGTGTGACAGTGGAATAGAGGCCTGAGCAGCGACTCAGTAAAAGTGGCAGACAGGCTGCCAGCACTAAACGCATGATCCGATTTCATTTATGTGCAAAGAGTGCACATTGTAGTATAAATGGACTTTTAGCACATACTGGACTTTTGGTAAAGACTGTTCTCGAAATGTTGATTCAGCTGTGAAAACTGTACATACACTATGATCTATATTGTACAACCAAATAGAGATTTGAAAAATAAGTACAGTGCATGAAATTTATATAAGTAATCGTGAAATACCCCTGCTGTCATGCTATCTCCCTGGTGTCTGTAAATACACCCCTTGAAGTTCACAGATGGATATGTCAACATGTGCTCTATTCTACACCCTATACGCTCCATTTTTATATTTATTTTTTTAAGCATTTCTGCCACCTCTCGCTGGCACCTTCTCTATGTTTGTCTGAGTGACAGATTGAGTTCAGTCGCAGTCTCAGCAGGAATCCCACACAGAGGAGCGGCAAAGCGGGGAACTCTGGCTGACACCTCTGTGGATGCGTGTATCTGAGAGTGTCTGTTCGGTTTACAAGTGTTTCCTTTATGGATATGGAGGTGTGTGTGTCACATTTTTTACATAAGCAGATTGAGGACTTAAGTGACTAGAGATTAGGTTTCTCACTTGGGATTTGAGCAACATCTTGAAAACTGAATATGAGTGCATTTTACAGTGTAAGAAATCTACTTGGAATTGTGCCCAAGACTTTCAGCAAATCAGACACAGTAACGTCTTGTCATGATTCTTACAAAAATCAGACAGACAAATGGCCTCAATCACTAACCGAAATGGGAACACTGTCACTTCAGCTTTAAAATTTCACCAGAGTGATGAGCTTCCAATTCCAGGTCAACGAAAGTCAGCCAGCGCTTCCCCAACTAGGCCAAACTGACCAACTACTGTGAACACTATATTGACACAAACTGAGAACCTGGACATACAGGCTGCATTTGTACTTACTCTACTTCAGGCAAAAATTTGAAACTTACGGGCTATTTGTCCCGGCCCCTGATCGGAACTGGACATATTGTGCAAGTTGTAAAAGTAGCCGAACCGCTTCTGGCCACTCAGCCTCGTTGGAGCGAAACTCGCAGGAGGCAGAGTCACACTCCTCAAAACTGAACTGGTAGTACGTGTTGGAGTCGGAAAACACCACACGCTGGTCCACTGTGGAGACAAGAACATTTTGGCCTACCGTTGAAGTTTGTAATCTATAGAAACATATTAATGGCTGTAAATACTAATAAACATGCACACTGAGTCAACATTGTGGTGCATAAGCCAAATGGATGAATAAAAAATATGTAACCCAAACATAAAGAGGACCATGGTACCCATTCCCAAAGAAAGATTACCTACTTACTCTCAATATAAAACTCAAGGAAAAATGTTAATATACTCCTATCTATCACATCATGGCAAATATGATCAAATATAAAAAGTTAATTATTCAGTCATTTAAAAACTCCAACCTAACTACACTGCTTTAAAATTGCTCGTATTTGTAACGTACTCCAATAAAAACTGTAGTCCTCATTTGTGAGAGCTTATTAATCCACAAGGGAAATTACATAAAACATATCCCCATTTAGAGCCAAAAAACTGGTGACCTAACCTCTCAGTTTCTGCCGATTTCCCCTCACTTAAAATGTCTCAAATAAATTTTTAGAGAAAAATACTCCACACTGTGAAGCTAATTCCAATCCAAATTTTAAGTGTGATGGTGTGCTTACCAGACAGCAGGACCCCCAGCTCCAGCAGCACCTGCCAGACGCGCACAGCGGTGGTCCGACATCGCACGTACACACACTGTTCACACAACCACTGCACCAGCTCCACGCCCACATAGCTCCGCCTGGTAAAGAAATATGCATATTCAACCCTCAAATAAAACAGAACAGTTTTATGGGACAAAAATGTCATGACACACTTGCATTTTCTCCCTTGGCACAAAGCTTGCCTTTTTTTTATATCAGTCGATATTTATTGACAGTGCTTTACAAGCCTCGTCTTTGCCATCACCAGAGCAATAATATAATTACAAAGAGCTCCACTGCAGACACATGTATAAAAGTCTTTAGCCTATGCATCTATAGAAATATATTTATATACTGTAGATCTATTCTCCTTCAAGAAATCCAAATGCCTTTTCTATCTTTGGATTTCTGACATTGTTCATAGCTGTATGCAAAGATTGTTAGCCATTTATATTTGCCAAGATGTGCACAGTGTTTTCATGCATCTGTAAGTAGTGTGCGCACGTTACATTGCATAAGGCAACATTTAATCCTATGATGTCTTGAACTCGCTGCATTAAGAAGCCAATCAGACATTCAACAGTGACAAGTGGTGGGTGAGTCAGTGTATATGCCTCCCCGGACACATCGATTTAGCTCGGTGCTCTGAAAAACACACACACACAAAAAAGAAAATACACCGAGACAAGTGTACCGTATGATTCTGGCCAGGTGAATCTTATCTTTCGCTGGGTACGGTCCGTGAGAGAGGAATGCGTTTCTTACAGCTCGTCCGGCACAGGGAAAACTCTGGGAACAAGACTGACACATACAAGCATATGTAAATAATAAAACAGTAATACCAACAGAAGGTCATTGTAGGAAGTGGAGGAGGTATCTGTCTCACAAGGACAGCTCAATTATCCCCTGACTCATCAACCATTGACTATGCCCACATGATCTGTGAAAACCCTGATATTGACAGTTATGAATAATACAGTATTTCAATCACGATGCTCACAATGGTTGCTTTTATTTTATTCAAATCCCACTTTACACATTACATATCTCATTATTAATAAGTGACGAGGCTTTATTTGTCTTGTGGAACTACGTTTATGAGTGACCACAATTTCAATCCACAATTTAAACATTCTTCAATGTGAAAAGATAAGACCTTCCTTTGACTCATTAGTGTGCACCTGTATTCAACCTTGACTTGAATTCCCACTGATGTCATCTGTATTGGCTAAACAAACAACCAAACTAAAGAGATGACATCACCTGTGTATGCTTTCCTACCTTGTGTACTGTCGGTCCACTACTTGGCCCGGGAATGGTGTCAGGTGATTGCTGTTGAAACAAAAAAAAAAAGAACAAAAAGAAACGTTAGGGCAAATCAGGAAACACACAGTCATTTCAACAGTGAACAAACGAGACAGGGAAGACTGAGAAATACCAGTTTTTTTCCATTTCCAAAGCATTAGTCAGACTCTCAAATAAGCAGCAGATCGTTTGTAGAGATATTATAACTTTTAAACAGCGTTGTAATAACAAAACAATCTACTACATGACTATCAAGATCAATTATCAAGAAGCACATAAGTAGTAAACAAAATTCCAACTGTACACTTGTGCCGTTTTGCCACCTTGCCTCTAGAGAATTTTTGTCCCACCTCCTGTTCACCTAGCATTCTCTTTATGGATTAGCAAATCGGTGCCAGGAAAGCTTGATGACTAAGTGCTGACATTGGCGACACACTGGTCATAAAATGGATTGAAAATGAAATTAAGTGGGTGACCGAGTGAGGCAGAACAGCCAACACAAAAGCCATATATTTTAGAGACTATTGTAAGTTTAAGGACAAACAACACAGCATTAAAACTTATTACAATACACTTGTATTAAACGTGAGTATTCATTAAAAAAATCTTGTGCTTGTTAATCTTATCTATCCAGACCACACACACAGTTGTTTTAATGTTTTACAACTCTCAATCACTGATATCCAGAAGGATCTCTTGACACAGATCAACAGAGGAAAAAGGTCTTTGATGTGGGAAAGTAGGAAAACCCTGGATAATTCATAATTAGAAATAAATACAAAGCACTGGCATCTGTGAAAGAGGTTCTCCATTAATCGGGATTTGATTACGAGTGTACTTTTTAATATCCTCTGAATCTCAACTCAAAGCATTTTACATGCAAAAGGGGCTCGATGCTAAACTGTATCGGCATGAGGATCACGAAGTCTGCGTTCATTAAAACCAGACAGATCAGTGCTGCGTTCAGACCTTCTGCAATAGTACTGCAACTGCTGTCGGGGGAGCTGCTTCTTTGACTGAAATGTTGGTAGTTTGAGTCACTCTGGAGACCAAGAAATGACTGAGCCTTAGCTAGGAGTTGCCCTTTAGAGGGGTTGGTGGTGAAAGGCGAGATAGATAAAGATCAAATGAGAAGTAAGCAACTGTAGAAATAAAATGCAAGACGGGAGCGCAAAGAAAAGGAAGTGTGTGAATGGAGCAGTGGCAGGATATAGGCACGACAGATGGAGAAGAGGCTAGATGAGGCGTGAGAGATGGGGAAAGAAATGAGAGCGTGAGCAAGTGAAAATGGAATAAGAGAAATAATTAGGGGAGAGATGTAGAGCAGCGCGTGAGACATCACGTCCTCATTAGTGCAATGATACTGTCTGGGATCGTCTCACACAAACCTGGTCCAAAGACACACACTAATTAAGACTAGATCCTTGGCCCCACAAAGCCACAGTACAGTAAAAGGACATTTCTCTTAACTTTCATGGCCATGACACCTGTATAGGTTCCAAATCTTGTTATCCAGTTGTGAAGACCCCACACTAAACACCAAGCGTACATTATTGCCATTTTTCTGTTTCCACAAATCATTTCAAATGCTCCAACTAATGCTCTCAATTTAAATGTAGTTATGGCACTGCTTTGTATTGTTTTATTTTATGTTCATTATATATAAAAAGGTGAGGGAATAATAACCTCACAACTTCAATATATCGTTCAGTGTTAGAGCACAGCAGCCACCTGAGCACACAGACTATAATAAATTGTTTCTGACTTTTGCCATCTCTTTCTTTCTCTCTTTTGTCCCTCTCCTGACTACCTTATCTCTGCATCTCTTTGTCTCTTTCTCTGGTGTGCACAGATCCTTTGAGAGGCCTTTGTTTCTTTTGCCATCATTGTCTCCTCTGACTAATCCCAGCAGTACAGGTGTTGCATTCATACTGTATCACGGAGATGAGAAAAATGTCTGTCGGCCATGTTCCTCTGAATTAGTCTTCTTCTTGGCGAGCAGTCGAAGAGTGTGCAGTCGGCATTGCATCAAAAGCTAAAAGAGATAGACAAAATAAAGAAGAGGAATAGCTGCCACAAAGAAAGACTGCATGCTGACACTCTTATCTGTGTGGTGACTTCAAAGTGTGTACACGCAGAAGGAGCACGATGGAGCGTGGTCATTATCTGAAAGAAATGGATTACACTCAGATTAGATTGCTGTGCACAGTCAAGAGCTATAGCACGCCATGCTTGCCAAGCCCCCGTAACACTCACACACATATTCACACTAAGCTTCTGTCGACTCCTTGACAGATATGTCACACAAGTAAGCCAAAACGGAGACATGACAATGCTCAACAGACGCACACAAATCGTTCCAATACCAACTCTTAAAGAAGAATATCTGCTTCCAATATTCTGACTCATCTATCCTCTTTGCAGTAGACTGGAGCCTTCTCGACCGACAGCAGATGAGAAATGGGGTGCACCCTGACCAGGTCACCCTATTATTACGGGTCAAATCAACAGACAACCCTCACCTTTTGAACTGTCAGTGGCAACCGGAGCAGCCAGAGCCATAGCAGGCAAAAAAAAAAATAGAGTAGACTCGTGACGTTAAGAAACACGGAGCTGCCTTTCTTGCTCAGTTCTGTCAAACTAGTAGTTACAGCATATTAATTTGTAAATCATCTCATTATAGTAAACATTGTGGGAATGTCAGATTTGATTACAGTAGGCAGTTATTCTGTTTGTCCACACTACATTAGTAGTGGTAGTAATACTTTTAGCATACTGTCCATTTTAAAGTGTTGACTAGTTAGCATGCACATATTTACACTTCAGTCTTAAAAGCATCTCAGTCTCTCCACCCTTTGCTTTCATCTTTCAATATGTAATGCAGGATTCAAAATATTGCTGGCAGACGTAAAAACATATGATACTGAAATAACATCAACTCCATGGGAGTATTGCCAACTCTGCTCTAAATACCAGTAGGGAGATTTTATAATTTCATCAGTCTGGTGTTTTTGGAAGCACATGGCAATACCAGTATTTGTGAGTTACATTAGTATGCCGGGTTTATGCGCTGTGCAAGAATTAATTACAGCTCCTCATCACAAGGAAGCTCACAACAATCTGTGGTGTAGTTGGTTCACTGGAGTATAAAAGACCAGTTTCCCTTTTTGTAAATTGTCTTCAAAAGACTGGCAGCTCTTAAACAAGTGAGAGTTAAATAAAAAGGTTAAGTCAATATTATACAATAATTAAATACCAAAGCAAGTTACAACAGACAATAAAGTGAACTTTAAGGTGAGGCTGCTCCAGGCACCAAGCAAGTCAGCAGATGGCTCAGTGCAATACAGCAGATTCATGTGGATCCAAACCCTGTCAGCAATCATCAAACAATAATGTCATGAGAAAAACTGCTGAACCTGTTGATATATTACATGGCACTGAGGACTAAGACATGAGAAACATTTGGCATACAATGTATAAGATGAAAATATAAAATAAATATGCTTTATAATAGTGCTTTGCATGCCAGGTGCAGCAAAGCCAGTTTCTAGAGTAAACCTAAAAGAACCAGCTTACCCACGCCTTGTCACACTCACCCACAGTTTGAAGAAACCCTTGACCTGCTCATTTTGGCACAAAACAAAAAGAAAAACAAAAACATCTAAAGTGTCCAAGTAAAAACTGGAGCACCAGTAGAGATGTAAATTCTTATGTGAATCCTGTACTTTACTAAAATCAAGAAGTATAGTTATATATCTGCCATATGCATCTGAATGAACTGCATGTTTTCAACACAATGCTGCCCCTTTTGAGAGAGACTTGATTGTCAATTGCTATAACAATAAGTACCATTACACGTGCAGCTACTGTCCTTGGTACAAATTGCCATTACACTAAAAATGTTGCATATTTCAGCCCCTTTGGGCCGAGTGGCACAGAACATCACACAGACAAGTTTGGCCCATTTTTTTTTACTGGTTTTCAATGTTGTTGAAGATGAGCAGAGACGACAGTGTGAGCAGTCATCAGGTGTGTTCATTCCACCTCAGAGCACAAGTCACACAGATTTACCATGTGACTAGTGACTGCTCACAGTGACAGACGACAAGATTACGATGTATCAATATTCCCCATTGGGATTGAGATTATAACAACAGCCTTGTGAGATTAGGTTTCTTGCTAATGGCAGATTTGTTTAAACAGCGAGATTGCTCAGTACTTTGATCAGTCATTTTTTTAAAAAGGTGCAGTCCCAGTCATAAACAGATGCAGTTTCAGAAAGATGCTAAACTCTACCCTAGCTTGACTGGAAACCATTGAGAATCACAGCATCTTTTAGAGGCACAGGAAGCAAACCTGCATTATAGTAGTAAACAATCTTTGTCAAGAGTCTTGTAGTGTGTGCTGTTTTCTGAGTCAAAAATAAAACCCACGATGTAAAGTCAGCTTTATTCTGATATAACACTTAAATAACTATAATTAGCCCCAAAATGCCAAATTGCAAATTATATTTTACTTCTTTTTTATTCCAAATGCTGAACAAGAGAAAGGATAGCATAGCTAGAGGTAGCATTATTTTGTGTTGGAGCAACTATTTTGGAATAAACTGGGAATGGGGTTATTGTGACAGCAACTGGACAAAATCTAACCTAACTTTAAATAAAAGGTTAGCCTGTGTAGATACATTTAGACCTCTATATGAAGGCAGGTGTGTGTATTTTTGTGCAGCCTACGTAGGTGTATGTGCGTGGACGTAACCTACATGAGAGGGGGCCGTGTTGCCTTGACTACGGTAATGTGAAGGTATGGTGGCCAGAAAAAATGAGTGGATTATTGTGGTTATTTTAAATGTGTAGGCCCGCCTATCCCACACAAAACATACAGAAATGCACTAAGGGCACGGGAAGCGCCGAGTCTGAATGCGACAGCAGCTAGGGTAAAGCCAATGACAAAATGACAAACACCTGAGTCGTGATCGTCGTGATGTGCTCATGAAACAAAACCAAACAGGAGAAAAATGTGTCGGAGTAAAAATAAATATATGAACCGTTGCTAATGTCATCAAACATTAAAGACAGAGAAGGACAGCGAGAGTATTGGGAAAGAAAAAAACACTCACGCTTTTTTTCCGCAGGTGCAGTCCGTGCTTGAGTAACCCCGGCAAATCCCGTATTTTATGTTTCAGTTGAGCTTGATCCCTCGCGCTCCGATTCCAGCGCAAACCCGCGAGCAACCCGTCCTCTGCGGGCTCCGAGTCCTCCATTCCGAGTCCTCTTCTTTACTGTCCGTCCTCAAGTTGTCGCCAAGAGTCTGCCGTGTCTTCTTCCCCCGCTACTACCGCTGAGTCCTCCTCACAAGACGCCATTACCATTACCCCCCGCCTCGCTCTCGCACTCAGCGACCTGCATCTGTAACCGCGAGTCGTGAAATGTGTTCCGCAGCAGAGCGCGCCACGCCAGCTCCTGCTCCACCCTACGGCTCTCGCTTGGACTGTGTGTATGCGCGTGTGCGGGTCACAGGTGCACACAGACGTTGCATCACTTCCTACTTGCACGCGCCTGTGATAAAGGGAAAAATACACCTTTACATCCAACAGTTTCACTTTGAGTTGCAATATCTACCGATGTTAATTAATCACATGGTTTGAATGAATGAGGACCCTACGTCACCGCATTACCTGGCTCAGATTTCCATAGGTAAACAAAGGGCAGCCACGGGGCGTGTGTGGGGTGGGTAGCCTACAGTTCTCAGATTTTCACATGATAATGATATTTTTTCTTTTTAGGCTACTTTTTGATTCCCCTCTAACCTGAGGCAAGCTAAACTCAGCTGAAACATGCCTATTGTAGCTTATCTTTGCTGGACAATTATCCCCTCTTATGGGGTTCCCACTTTTAAATACAGCCTAAACTACATAATGAGAGACAGCTATCACCTGCATTTTAAAGACAGTATATTGTGTTTATTGGATTAGCATCACAGGTAAGAATCACAGCTCACAAAAGCCCTAGACCAGGGGTCATCAACTAAATTTGCTTGAGGGCCAGCTTGTTTCTTCACATGGTGCTGCGTGGGCCAGACTTTCAATTACCCATTTGTTCTTGTTCTTAGACTGAATAAGTCACAAACAACACCAGTTTTATAAGAGGAAGATTTGTTTTAGTGTTGCACAATCGTTGGCTATGACAACTCAGTGCCCAACGGCAAAGCTGCTCGAACTGCTGGCTGATTAGCAGATGTCAATTTCTGTACAGAGGATTAAAGGTTGCCTCAATTTCAGTCATTTTTGAGTCATTTTAACAGCTATATTTATGTTCAAATGGAATAACAATGGAAACCCCTTCTATTCCACGTGTTTGGGGCACTCAATCAAAGTGAAGGTGAATGTATCTCTGTAAATACACTGTTCTCACAATTATATGCCTTTGTTTACATGAAAAGAAAAGTTCTGAGTGAGTAGCTCTCGACCAATTTCCCCCTTCATGAACATCCACCTCTGACTTTACAACTGGAAATTCTTGCTTCCCCCAAACTGAAATCTTACTGATATTTTACTTGACTTGCATTCCCCAGCTGACTATATTATACAAAAGATAGTGGCCACAGTTCACAAGTCTGCAGTTTCTGCTAATGTAACCCTTTGTTGGGGCCTACACCAGAGACTCATTTGCATCTTATCATATTGCAATTTGTTTAACATCTACATTCAAAGCCTCTGCAGCATACATCTAGTGTGCTTTCAAAAGAACATATGAAGTACATCCGATTTGATTAAAGCATCCAAATGTGTGATGTTCACAAAGAATTATTGAGTTGAGCTGATCAAAAAGGCTGAGGTTTGAAGCAGAGTTCACTTGGAGTGCAGTGAATTCAGTTGTTACTATAGTCTGCCTCTCTGATTGAACATGTAATCTGGGATAATTGGCCCCTTTCTGGGACTCAGATTATACCAAACAGTAAGACAGGCAAGCTGAAGTTTTTAGGACTCCTTCTGCGGTAACATTGTATTCATGTTTTTCTTAAAGTCTGGAGCTAGACTCATGTTATGCTGTAGAAAAGTGCTAATGTCAAACAGAATTTCTATGATGACAATTGACTGGAAAGCTAAAATGAAAGATTTAGATCTTTTGAACACCTTGCTTATACTGGCACATTAAACCAATTTAATGGTTTCTCAACCAGCTTTATCACTTTCCTGATGCTAGTTAGGTGGCTTCAAAACCGTAACATTCATTCTAAAGTTAAATAACACGAGTCACCTTGGGGGGAGTTGCAAGCTATATCTAAGAAATGAGCAGTAGTTTCCGTTTCTCTGGAATGTGGAGTAATGGCCTCAGACAGTGCTGTAAGTTTGATGACCAGGAGGATATAAAAGGGCTGTCGGTGTAAATAACTCAAGTCCCAGTCAGTGGCTCTTAAGTCAAAAAGTTATTAGAACATTGTTGCAGGAGGAGGCAGGACTGACCATCAGGAGACAGAAGACATTAAGGCAGACTGCATTTCAGAAGACCGCACACAAAAGTGGATATGTTATTCAGCCAGTCTCACACTGGTGTTTGATGTTGATGTTTTGGAAGTGGAGCTCATTCAATACTGTCAGCTCCAAATGTTCAGTGAGGATTGCCGCATTGTCATCTTAAAAGTCTGTGGAAGAAATGAGTACGAGAATATGTGCCCATGCTCCACGAGAGGCTAAAGTGCATCCAGTGGAAATGAACTGGAGAGTCTTCGGCTCCAAAAGGGTCATGGCAACTGAGCTAACTTTACCCAGTTTTCCCATAATGATTAGGGGTTTGTGCACAGTATATAAGTTTAGTGTTTCCTCCAGGTACTCCAGTTTACCCCACCAACATTAAAACTTGCTGGGCGCCCCCGGGTGGCAGCTGCTGACAATGAGTTTTCCCATGGGAATATTAAAGGGATAACAAAATAAATCAATAAATAAATAAAATAAAGAGAAGGATTACTTGGAGTTTAACTTTACTGTGCTTCCTCAGTCACTGTAATATGTTTATTGGGATTGGCTCGTTGCAATCTTTGTCTGTCTGCAATAACCAATTAAAGGACTGGTGTTTAAAGAGCCCAATATCTTTTGTTTCTTGTTTGTCCTGTGTCTTTGGCGCGAAAGGTAGGGTTTATCATTGAAGCATTTTAATGATGTAATCGAGTTTACAGTATGTTGCAAGGAGACAATTTTTCTTTCTTTTTTTCTCTGTGTACCATATACACAATGTGAAATTTTCCACCTCTGAATGAACAAAAAAATCTCTCTTTTAAGTGTATCTAAGTCGGCCTGCAGACTGATTATTTAAGCCACAGCAAAGTAAGGAGACAGTTTTATAGCATGTCAACCATATTAGGCAGATACGAGGGGTTAGTACTTGACTTAGTGCCTATAAATAGAGACGGCTTTTTTGTGTGACTTCCACATGCTGCATCTGTGTAAAATAAACCAAAAATAAGGAATTTCTTAAAGATGCCTACACGTTCGTATACAAGTATTATGTAGCATGATGCTTTAATCTACGAGAGCTGAAAATGAAAGTATTTGAAAGTTAGCCTTTATTAAATACAAGCTGGCTTTTATTATTAATACAATTTCTTTATTAACAAGAGCCACTTAAATAAATTGTCCTAATATAAGTGTAGCCTCCTGCCACCAACTTTTAATAATCTTCACTCATCGTTTCATTTAAAAGTAGGTCAATCAACCTTCTCTTTTGCCTTGGTTTTTCAAATCAAGTATGGCTTTTAGAATAAACTGTCTCACATCCTCTCCCTCCTCAGTGCCCTGGCCGTGCAAAGGAGCAGCAGCAGAACACTCATCTTTGTGCCCATCACAGCCATTAGGCGTTTTTTTAACCTCTTGTGACCCTAAAGCTTGTGCATTCATTTCCTACTTTTTTTTTTTTAGACATCACAAACTGACAAGAGCTTAAAGCATGTGTCTCACTAAAACGTACATTTTTTAAGTGCATGTAGTGTGGTGTCTACACGGAAAGGGGAAAAAAGGGGAAATAAGTAAAGCTGAATTGCTGATGATGCAAAATACAAAATGGGGACTTCAGGGTTTTCTTACACGAGTCTGTGGGATGATGAAATATACTCCTTCGCTACTCCCAGGAGAAGACCACTGAGACTGGCCCCTGATAAACACACACACAGAGTCACATATGCAGACACAGCAGACTCAAATAAACTTGACTTGACCACATGGCCAGCTTTACATGATGAAGCACTGGGAAAGAAGAATGGCCCTTTGGGGGAGGGGAAGTGGCAAGAAGTATCAAGAAGCAAGAGGAACAAGTTATCCACACACCACCCGAGCCTTCTTCAAACAAATGCACTGTATATTAAATATTGAAGAGTGCCTATGGTGAACCAGGCAGAGATACAGTTCCATAAGCAGCAATATGTTGAGAAGGTGTGAATTATAGTGGAAATAAAAGATGGTCCACATTAATATTCTCAAAATCCCACAGGCAGCTCCTGTTCCAGTGGAGGTCGTAGACTATTGCTGGAGTGTGTGAGCTAACAACTGAGCAGTCCCAGCTCACGTTAAAGAGGCAGGCAGAGTCTCTACATTTAAGGTTAGACTTAAGACTTTCCTTTATGACAAAGATTATGGCCAGGAAATATACCGTAGATGAGATAAGAGGCTCTAGGTTTAGACGCTGGGGGAAGTATGACACATTGAGCTTCTATTCTCTGCCTCTGTCCTCACTCTTATTACAATATCCTTTACATTTCTGGGTAGTTCCTTGCTATTCACAAGTTGTCCTTCTGTCCCACTCTCCTCTGAGGGAGTGGATACTGTTGCAGATGTCAGGCCTGCTGTTAGACGTCCCAGTAATGACTGGACTTTAGCTGTCCCCCATCTGTGATCCTGTCCCAACTGTTCCTGATGATATTATCATGGACTATAGTCATATTCATTTGTTACATATGACAGACTATATGTCAGTGACTGGCTGGGTTTTTTGAGTATTTCCTCATCCTGATGGAGGGTCTAAGGATCTGTTCAGTTTAACCTGTTTGCAAATTCACTATATTTTGTTTTTGTGAAGCTTTTTGAGTTAATTGTTAATTGCAATATTGAGCTATACAAATAAACTTTACTTCAATCTTTTGATGAGAGAGAACTATTGTACTAAGCTGTGAAGCTGCCATCTAGTGGAAAGCCAGTCAAAGTGCACAGTAAAGGACTATTTAACTCATTTCAAAGTGTACAGTGGGGTAACAACTCCGACTGGACAAAAGGGTTCATAAATATTCACGTAAGGACAACTTAAAGCCTGTGCTCTACACCAACAACAAGTCTGCGCCTTGTTCCAGTGGCCAGTCCAGTTGTCTCACAGCAGTCTCATCACTGGGAAATTTTTTTTAGATTTACCTTGGTTGACAGTGCAGGAGATAGTTTTTTTGTGTATTATATGTCTAGAAAGAAGCACTAGACGAGATGTGGTAAAAAATAAATGTTGACAATTCTTCATAATGATAAAGCACATTTATATTTTATATTTATTTATATTTATTTTATATTTGAAATAAACACCTCCTTTAACACTGAACGAAAAGCCTGTACTTACTTCTAATTTTGGACTTAGTTTACAAGATCAGGCCGGATAAAAGCAGATCTAAACATAGAAAAAATTATATTTTACCCTTCAAACTTTTGGAGGGAATACCATGAGGACGTCATAGTTAAGCATTTACATTCTCTGTTAAGATGTAAAAATAAACAAGGTTTCCCTGGGGGTAGTTTCAGTAAAAAAGAAAGAAAAAAGGAAGTTGTTGGCAAAATGGTCTATATTAAGATGGTGACATCACTAAACATATCTGAAGCAAAAGAGGGATTCCTCATTAAAAAAAGTAAAACCCAGACTGGACAGGCTGCAAAAAGAGGACTTCTTTAAACTTTATTGAAATAGATGCTTGTGGTTATCAGTGTGTATTTTCAGGACTTTTGTGGGTAAAAAATATTTACACTCAACTCCCCATTTTTACAACACCCTTAAAACAACACATAGCTTACTTTCTCCTTGACACAAATCTCTCATTTGATGTATGAGAGACACAGAAAGAGGAATTTGAAATGGATTTCTATTTGATAAATAAAAAATTATAATCTGATTTGCATTTCCATTAAACAATCTACTAGAGTATGGGGTAAACGAGTACTGAGACGAAACCAGCAGCTTTAAGTATGTGAACGAGACCAAGGATTCCTGTATTGTGAAAAAATATATTAGTGGGAGGCTCACATCTGTTTGGAAATACCCGTGGACCTCCTGTAATTATTGATCTTGTTTTAGACAGATTTATCCTTATTTATATCTTTTTAACTTTTGACTGTATGTTTTCCTGCTGATGTAAAGAAGAGCTGCTAAACTGTATTCACTGTTTCCTCCGAACCTCAAATTTATTGATTTGATTGACAATATTTATAAAGAGTCAGTCTACTGTTGTTTGTTTGTGTCACCATAAATTGGATTATTAAAACAATCTTATATAGTCTCTTCAGGACCAAACGGTAAAAAATTAAAATACACTATGAAGTATTTCTAACAATATGACCAACATAAACAAGGGGTTACTATTTGACAGTTAGCTGATAAATTCTTATTGTTTTTTTTTCCATTGTCAGCATTATGCAATGCAAACAACTGGTTTCCCCTTCCCTTCCCCTTGTATAATTATTAGGGATTTTTATGTCAGATGTATAAAAATGCTGACAATATATTTGAATGATGTGTGGGGGCATACTTATTTCATTATTTTACATAACGTTTTTTCATAGTTACAGCCCTTTTAGAAATTAATAAAACTTACCAACTCACCACAGATGAACACGTACATGTAATTATTGGGAAATTCCTTCAGCCTGAACAATATAAATAGTCAGCCCACTGCCAACACAATGCAATTGCTTCTGGCCTTCAGGCAGCCTCAGTCGAAACCATGCCCTCTAAACTCAGTGAGTAACGAGGGTGTGCATCTGTATTTCTTCCTCTTTTGTTCATTCATTCATTGTATTTCACTTTCATTGACAGATCCTGCACTGCTCACTGCGGTGATGCTGGCGGCTCTGATGGGCTCTACCTTTGGGGCACCCACTGACTTACTGACAGAAGACCCCTCAGGTGAAGAGGACGTGGAGGATACGGAACTCTTGAGTGAAAACCCTGTGTGGAAATCACTGCTCGGTGCCACTAATCGACACAAAAAAGAGGTAAGTACTTTAAAAGTTAATTCAAAATGTAATAAACCAAACCAAATAGTCTTGGCTAACAGATACATAGAATGTATCTGTTATTCTATCTTTCAGAATAAATCACTAGGTTCTATTGGAAAGGCTATTGTACTCCTCCTGATGTAATAAAACAAGCATTTCTTGTTTCAGTTTGAAACAGAATTCCCAGACACAATGCTTTATCTACATTTAGACAACTACAACATCTCCTCATTTCCAGATGATTGTCGGAACACATCATTAAACATGGTAGGACTAAGACTTCACCAAATGAACAGACTGGAAGGTTATTGTATGCTTGCCTGAGACAGTTTTTCTCTTTCTTCCAGGAAGTTTGTCTGAAAAGGCTTGTCCATGGCCTACTTGTTTATAAAGTTCTTCTCAGACATGTCAAGAAGGAGTACCCCAGCAGCATAGTCCTCCATAATGCCGACTATTTCAGCAGCCTATTGATCACTGTGACCAAACAAAAGGTTATTTTTATCATTTAAAACTCAACATTTTGCTGTTCATTTCAGTGTAAACTACCAATCCTTCTTTTGTTTGTGCTTTTATAATAACATGCCTGTACTATAGATGAAGAAACCTGATGCAGTCAAAACCCTGACCAGCAGCCAGGAAGAGCATCTGCTAAAGGAAGTGAACGTCCCCGACACTTTCCACAGAAAGATGTATGCACACAACATCCTTCGTAAACTGCACGAGTTCCTCCGGGACATCCAGATCAACATTAAACGACGAGAGAAGAGGGTTCGATATATGCACCAAAGAATATGACCCTATATTTGTTACAAGACGTTAAATGTGTTGCAACAATGGGTGATGGTGTAAATAAGCTGGCATTTGTTTTGTCTTTTTGTTAGAAATGACAACTTCAAACTGTTCTGTTATCTTTTTTATACTTAAATAGCTATTTATTGAAAACTTGAACTTGTTTTCTAGACAGTATTGTTTTTTTTATATATTTATTTTTTTTAGAATGAGCCAACCATCCATATACTGTAATAATCCATTCTTCATATTTTGATTGCACTTTCCTCAAAGTGTGTGTTCAAGATAATATGGTTTGCTTCTTAATAAAAATAAGCCATTTGAACAACAATTCTTGTTAACGGTTTGTTTAAATTCCTGTCATCAATTCATAAAACCAAATCATTTTTTCACATTTAACACTTCAGAAAAAATGTGACAATGCAAAATTGTATTGTGACAAACTTAAATAACAAACAATTAAAACAAAACATATGGAAGAAGTACAGAAAACACTTCACATAATCAGAGGAAAGTCTGGATCCCAGTGTGCAACACAGCTACAGAGCTTCTCACATGTCGGACAGTATGGGTTATGAAGAGCTGTGGGAGACTGATCTTGAGGAGCAAGGGAAAGCATTGAGGCATTGGAATGGTCTTCAAGCCCAAAGCATACTGAAAAATAAAAAACAATGGGAATTTAGTCAGACTCAGTGTGTTAGGGGTGTCCAGCCAGTGGACACCGGTTTGTACCAGTTATTTACATAGAGAAAATATATTGTGTAATATTGTGTAATATTGTATAGTGAAATCTTATCGTCATCTACTGTAACCTTAGAGTCACAACAGAACATAAAGATCAGTTTTTGAAACTTACCATTTTATGAAAAATAATTCATTTTGGCAACTAATTTAATCATTTTAAAAAGAGTCTCTAAGAAGTAAAGATGAGCAAAATCCCAAAGACTAACCCTCTACAATCCAGAAGTACTGCTGTCTTCTCTGGGCCAATCTGGCTTCTTCTTTGCTTTAATCAGCTTTAACTCATATTTAACTCGCATTTGTGAACTGCACTGAACTGTGTTCACAGACAGTGACTTCTGGAAGTGTTTGAGCCCATGCAGTGATGTCTAACAAAATCAGGCCTGTTTTGAGTGCAGTGCCGCTTGAGCCTGAAGATCACCAGCATTAGACCATGTCATTTTTACAAAAGACTGTTCCAGATTCTCTGATTCTTTTAACCCTTAGGGGTCCCTTAACTCTTTGCTCCACCATAGTCCCTTGTACACAAAAAAAGTTTTTCTAAAGATTGCCATAGAAATAATAGGCAACATATTTATTTTTCCAAATTTTTTAAATTAATTTCCTTATTAACTTAAGTCCTCACCATACATAATATTTATGAATATTCAAATTTTTAAACCCCTTATATGACAGTTTTAGCAATGAAAATCTGACAAAAAGTTGACCCATGGAACCACAAATTCTGGTTCCAAATTTTTTTTTTTCTCAAAGTTGTTTGTAAATAAATTGCTCAACCTGGGTCCCTAGGACACAAAAAAAAAAGATGGTTGCCATGAAAACAAAAAGGGATTTCAACCCCAGGGAATTAAAATGATTTTTATTTTTAAAATCATTTTGCAATAATAGTGTATTGAAAAAAAATGCATTTTGAATGCAAGTCAATTGCACTCAAGAAATCCTCAAGGGACTCAGGAAATACTATTTTGTTTAAAAAAAAAAAAAAAAAAGGCATTTCTAAGACATGAAAAAAAACTTTTTTGAAAATTATTTTTTCCCCCAAAAAGTATCCTGTTTGCAGCAACACAGACAAGGTTCTGCTAAAAAAAAAAAAAAAAACACCCATAAATGTGGACAAACCCAAGAGGGTTAATGATATTAGGTTTTGTCGAGGGTGAGACATTCAAAGTCTTGCAAGTCTGCAGTTTTACTGAAATTCTTACACAATTTCTTTCAGACTGAGACAGTTTATTTTTTACCATCTCATCTTTACATCTGAAAGATTCTGCATTTCTCAAATGTTGCTTTTTAGCCCAGTCATGTTACTGATCTGTTGCCAATTAATAATTAGTTGACAAATGCTCCCCCAGTTGTTTTTTCAATTTAGGTTCATTTACTTTTAAGGCCTTTTGTTTTCTCAGCCACAACTTTTTCTGCCATAAAATTTAAAAATAACTATTTTTCATGAAACAGTAAAATATCTGCCATTTTGTCTATTTTCTATCATTAATAAAATATAGTTTTATTAAATTTACAAATCATTGCAAATTTAATTCCATTCCATTTGTTTACATTTTACACATTGTCCCAACGTTTTTATGGAATTAGGTTTTTTAATGGACTGCATTGATCATTTATAAACTGTGATATCACAAATTAATGGAGACGACATACACCAAATAACCACTGTAGGTAAACATTTATAGCAAATTTTAAATAAAAATGTAGAAATAAAATAACTATGACAAGAAGGGATATCCTGCAACTGTCTCAACAGGCCTACATCAAACAACAAGGGTAAACAATACTTTTTTTAAAGACAGTATCAGACGTAGCATACTACAATATGTAATAAAAATCTAGGTAAAAGTTAAAATAATCATTACCTCAGCAATGTGGGCTCGGGCATTCCAGGATCTGCTCCTCGCTTAAATCCTGAAAATGACAATTATTTAATGAAAAATGTTTTTATATATGAGCATTCATAATATAAAAGTAAAACCAGCTTGTCATACAATGTACTGAATAACACATGGCCTCATCCTGACTCCATGATCTATCTGAATGTGCCAACACCACTTTCACCAGAATCACTTTTGATGAAGATTACAATACGGAGAAACAATTTGTCACTGCTGCCAATGCACAAACGGTGAAAGCACATTTCCGGGTTTCTTCACTTCCTAAAGGTCAGTGGCATTGATGCAACAAATTCTTAGGAAAATGACAAACATCGAAAGCAGATTCCTACTTAGTTGGGCAACATCAGATCTTTGCCCATGCTTTAATTAGCTCCCGCATAGACTACTGCAATGCGCTCTATGTGGGAGTTAACCTAGCTGCCCTTCACCGTTTGCAGCTTGTGCAAAACGCTGCTGCCCGACTGCTAACTAACAGTCGTAAACACGAGCACATAACACCTGTCCTGTACTCCCTGCACTGGCTCTCTGTCCAGTTTAGAATAATTTTAAAATCTTAATGTTTGTTTTTAATGCACTCACGGGCCTTGCACCTTCCTATTTGTGTGAGATTCTGACCCCCTCACAAACCGCAACATCTGCTGAAGGTGCCCCGGTCCCGGTTCAAACAATGGGGCGATCGTTCTTTGCAGTGGCCGGTCCTAAACTCTGGAACTCATTGCCCATTGAGTTACGTTCCATCACTGACCGGCCTCTGTTCAAAGCCAAACTTAAAACCTATTTATTTAAAATGACTTTTTGCACTAAATGGCTCTGTGACACTGATCTGTTTTTATTGAGTAAATATGTTTATTTTTTACTAATGTTGTTAAGCACCTTGGTTCAATCTGTGGTTGTACGAAGGCGCTATATAAATAAATATTGATTGATTTGCTCATGTCATAGTTTCACACGATAGTGACACGGCGAAACTTGAGAGCTGTGCAAGCAACCTAAAAATAACAGTTCCGACTTGTTATGGGGCACTTGGCATGGTGTTAAAACAAAGAGCTAGATGGGCAGTCTTTAAAACATTACAGTCGGACTAATACTTTCATCACACCTAACATTACAGTCTTAACATAAGACTTCAGCTTTTTCCTGTTTAAGTAAAACTAATAAAATAAAACTCTTATAAATCTTATATTTTACATAAAGCTAACCCATACCAGCGACTGAACCTACGGCAGGATGCTAATTTAGCTATCCGGCTAACAGCAGCTGGGCATGGCTCATTCCTTACGGACCGTTTATCAAATGATACTAACCCAGGTAGAGCACGGTGGGGATAAAGCCCCATCGGATGACAAACTGGCCGCATTGAAAGAGCTGCTGCAGCCGCTGTTTACTTTCTTTGCTTAGTTCAGCCATGTGTTTATCAGGTTCAGGCAAAACGCAACAGCCAAGGGCAAGAAACAGGAAGTGACGCACAAGAAAACGGTGGGGATGTTTTAGTTAAGGTTTCCATCTAGCGGCACACTACGGAGAATCATACTTGCCCCAAAGGCAGTCCTTCCTTACTTGTAGTGCTCTCAAGTAATACATACAATAGAGAAATGCAACAACAAAAAAGAAACATTTTTATTTGCTAAATTCGGTTTTCCAGGAGAAATGCAAAATAATCAAGTGCAGGTTTGAAATATAGAAACACTTTATTCCCAAAATTTGTAGCAGTGTGTTATGGTCAGACACGAAAAGGCCAGTATAAACCAACTTAAGTACATAAAGGTTTGATGTACAACAAGAGCACATTCTGTAAACCCGCATTGAAACACTTATGATTGACAGTCAGCTTTAGAATGCTTTAGACAAGTATACATTTTGCGCATGGTGGAGGTTGCATCAATGTTTGATTTTACAACATCAAATATAAAAGGTTGGATTTACTTTTCTTTGTTTATGGATACAACCGGGTAACACCATATTCTGAGTTGTAAGGAACAGTGAACAACAAGGAAAGACACAGGACACGTCACCAAAGTATTACAATATCTGGAATGGCAGGTGGTTCAAAGGAGAAACTTTTGCTTTGCTTGTCTTTTCACTAACACACAAGGTAAATACAGTTTTGATCAGAATCCACAGAGCTTAAACAATTTGATGTGAGCCAGGGGGCAAAAGGGTTTACAACCATATTTAAGCAGGTAGTTACAGTAAAAGCGTGGAAAACATACAATGCACCAAAAGAGCCATCTCATAGGAAAATACCACAATTCAGAGTTAAACCTCTCATTCTTCATAAGAAAATACCAAAGTGGAAAACGCATGTCTTAGCTCTGTCAAGTGCAAAATTTTATACGTTACAAATCTTACACACTTACCGTCATCAAAAATCTACTCATTTGTCAAAATTGGATTTTTACATTTGTCATGTAATGGACAGCAATCTGGAAAGGAAAGGTGCTAGGACCAGAAATAATAAAACTAATATTGCTTCTTCATTGTGATACTGTGTGATTGTAAACATTAAAAACACCATCAGGTTAGCTTTACAGTTTAATTAGTGGCTATTATTCTTTGTTTATTTAGCAATAAAGCACAGCAATATCATCCGATGAAAAAGAAGACGGATAATCTTTCCAAAAGATGGAAAACACTAAGATTTGTATTGCTATGGGTTGTTCCATTAAAAATAAGTACAAACATCAAAAGGATGATACTGTTCATTGTATCAATCAGCAGCCTTAATTTTAAAAACAAAGATAGAAACATACAATACACACACATTTGCATGCTCTCACACACTCAACATTTGCCCTCTGACAACCCTAAGAAATGTCAAGATGTGGAAAAGCCATGCAGCGCAGTGACTTAAAACTACAAATACAATTATCAGTTGTCATTGACTGCAGTTGAGGGCATTTTTTTGTGGCACAATTTCACTGCAGTGCACTATAAAACATCAGAGAAGTAGAAGCAGAGCCCAGACACCTGCCCCCCATCACATTCATGAGACAGACAGAACAGAGATGTACATGGGTTAAGAGCGCTGGGCCAAAGTGAAGACACATAAAATAGAGTGAGAAAAGTAGCAGGAGAGTTCATGTTTTTGTGGTCTGATGCAGTTGGCATGGCTTGAAGTTCCAGATCACAGGTACAGGGTCACACTTCAAGAGGCATGTTTTAGATAGTAACGTTTTTTTATTTTCAAAGGTCAGAACCAAGATGCACGCTGATGCTGGGTGAACGCTGAGTATGGTTCGGTCCAGGACTCAGGTAGCCTAGCCCCTCCTCCTGCAGATTGCATGAATAGCGGTCCGCTTCAGAGGCTGTATGGTTGCTGGTTGGAGGAGCAATACCACTGGCCACCTGCTCAAAAGAGCGGGAGAAGACAGCACTGGCTGTGCGTGTCAGACTGGTGAGAGCTCCTGCCTTCGGTACCGACTGGCTGGACGTAAGTGTCAGTCGCTTGACAGACAGCTCTAAGTTCTCACTGACAGTCCGGTTTGTTGTTAAGAGGGTCATTTCCTTCTCCTTGTCCTTGCTGGTACGACCACCAAGGCGACATTTCTTCATTGCCTTAGCCCCAAGATTCAAGGTGGTCACACTGTTGCTTATTGTGATGGTGGGTGGAGTTATATCAGGACCCACTCCTCCTGGCCACACCCCTTCGTCAACCTCTGAAATATCCATCAGGTCGTCCGGGGAACCCAAATCCACTGCGTCTGTGAGCCAGGAAAAAACAAACATTGAAATCATGTGCTAGTAAAAGTAAAACTGAAACCTCATCTGTCATTTAGCCCAGTTAAATTCTAATTTGTGTGTTAAGAATTGCAACTGTACAAGGCAGCGGGACAGATGAACATAATCACAATGTTCCAGCAGGTGGCGCCTTCACATTGTAAAGTTAGCTACCTTAGTTTTAAATTCTGCTCACCACAGAGATTCGGTTAGCAAGTTTTGCTGAGACACAGCAGTATTGGCAAAGGGTACATATTTCAAAGCAGGAGAGGACAGCAAAAGCCTAGGAAAAACCACGAGGTAGGAAGAGTAGGAAAGCAAAGTCACAATGCATTTATAAGATTCAGAGGTACAAATCAATACCTCAAATCTAACCTGCGATACAAAACATTCACTGTGCTCTTTAAAATATACACCCATAAATGTGTAAGTAGGCTTCCTGCCCACATCTGTGGCTAAAAACACACCTCAAATATGATACTAACTGAAACTAAGACAAAACACCACTGGGCAAAGAGACAGATAGACAGGTCCTTCTAAAATATATGGTGTTCGATTCAAACCTGTTACTACCAGGCCTAGAGTCATGTGATTTGAATGAGGTTTAAAAAAACAAGACCTGCATATCTTTTCTTAGCCTCTAGATTTGAATCAGAAGATAAGAAATCTGTGTCAAGGCGCAACCCAGTAGCAATGTGTTAAGGCATACCAAGGTGTGCTGTGGAAACCCAAAAGCCTGCTGATCCTTTTTGTAATCAAAACCCTAGACCAGAGCCCTACTTCTAGAAAATCAAAAGACATATTGCTTATTTTCATATTTACTGTGCAATGTCACACTATTTTTGAACCAATTACTTTTTTGACCGTGAAATAATAATGTCCTAATAAGCAGAATAATAGAATAAGATTGTTCATGCAACTAAGCAAAGCACTGTTTAGAAAATCATTTAAACCAGGTTATTGTTTTGTTATTAAATAATTTGTTGTTATTTTGACAAGAGAGTTGTAAGAGATAATAGCCACAAAGAAGAGAGTATGGTAAATGTAATATGACAAATGAAAGGAATTGTGTGATTGAACAAAATAGGGTAGTGGAGCCCAGCACAAAAGGTTAAGTGCAAAATCATCATCATGCAGGTTTTCAGACCACGCCCCACACATGGTTACCTAGGTGACCCTGGGATTGTTGCAGGGGGAAGAAGGGGCAGGGCCTTAGTACTGGTTTCTCCCTGCGGAGGCCGACCCAGAGCCCTCATTCTCCACCATTCGCCTCACAGACTTCTGCCTCCTTACTTCCTGACTCCGCATGCCCAAATCATGACCTCGGGGGTCCATGCTGACCTCAGTGGCGCCACACAGTGCATCGCCGTCAGGACGTGGCCGCAGGGAGTCTCCGTTGGGCATTCGTTCGCAGTTCACTCCTGTCACATTGATCTCAGGGATGGCCACGCCCCCCAGCGAAGCCTCACTGTCTACACTCATTTCTTGGGACTCTGGTTGATGGGCATGGGGGTTGTGAAATAATACAGAGATTTATGTATATAGAATATACACAAACAAAAACAGACAAAATAAGTCATGCATACAACAAGAAGGTGGCCATACATGACAACATTAACAGAACACACAGAGGTGGTCAATGCAATGGCAAAGAAATAAAAGTACAAAAATCATAGTAATCAGAATAAAACCATGTTTAAAGGGCTTGCGTTGGGAGAGGATATTAAAATATATACATAAACAAAATTAATTTAATATTGGCTCACTTTTTGCACAGCTTTCATATTGAGAAGAATGCTACATATACTGCAAAAGGCTCTCATTTAGATGTGTTATCATTCTATTAGAATGAAAGCAAGCCGCTCCTTTTTCAAACTATTGCCTTAGCCATTTTTATCACTATTATAAAAAGCTCAAATGATGAAGCAATAACTCCTACCAAGAGTATAATCAAGGTGATTATCGATGGCTTCATGCCATGTGCAATACACTTTCCAGGCTCATATTTTCTGTCAAATAAATGTAGGCCTTTAACATTACCAGATAATAATAATAACTTGTTTCTGATGCTAGGCGCTAATGGATCTGACATCGTCCGACTACAGAACTATGATTTTTGAACAAGGACAATACTGTGGACACTAGCCAACACAAGGTGGCGACCTGAAGACTTGGAAACATTGGGATGACTTAACACACAATGTAATGGTTTGGTGAATGAGTTGTAAGAAGAAATAAACTTTTTGATTTCTCCTTTGGGATATGTGTAACATCATTCCACCAATATATTTGAACTCATTTGGTATAGTTTGGTCCTTAATCAAAATATATTTTTCATCTCAAAGAGCTATATTTCTGCGACGGGTCTCACCATGTCTTTTCCACCGGTGGCCCCTGATCGAGAGAGAGGTGACAGCATTGCGGGATATCCTGGAAGAAGTAGGTGTGATCTCCACCTGGATACTCCTCCCACCATCTTTCACGTTGTTTTTTAGAGCTGCTCCGTGCAGTAACGACTTCATGGCATTACCCACCTGAAGGCAAAACAATTAACGATGGTTAAACTAATGTGAAAGTACATTGGAAGATACACAAACACAATATCTGTTAATGGATTATTAATGGATCCCAACAATAATAGTAATAATAACAATAATAATAACGGAAACACAGAGGACTTGCACCCTGCACTTTAATGCTGCTGCTGTTTTTGCACTTGTGACTCTTTGTTGTAAATGTTGTATAATCTTATTGTTGTTTGGATGTTTTCATCTTAACCTTCAACTGTAACTGAATGGTCTAGATCATAAAAGCCTTATTATTTTGTAATAATAAGGCTTTTGTAGCTAATTGTAAAACCTCTTACTAATGCATGTGTAAAAAGTTACCAGTATAATACATCATAAGCCTAACACAATTTGTTCTTTGTCCATGTTGTTCTCATGCCTGGCGTATAATAAGTTATTTTGATCCGGCAAATACCTGGTGCATGCTTCCAGTACAAGAAAACACAATGGCGTAACTACATTTGACCAATGTAGTTTGTATGAGTCCTTGTATTTGCCCACACAGTTGTTTATTTCTAATACACATTTAAATACCTCATATTTCAGTTTAATGAATGAAAATTCAAGATATTTATATATTTTTTTGTAGAGGACCTTGACTTGTGTAGTAATACTCTGAGCTCAATTCAAACCTCTACACTCCCTAGGCTTCAAGGATTACAGCTTAACAGAGCAGAGCGGAAAGCATGTAAATAATCTAGTGGGATTACACTTTGCCATCCCCAACACAAACAGACCAACAATACGGCATAGTGTCTTGAACACAATTCAATACCATGCATCAAATTCACATGGTCTCTCTCTAAGACAAGCAAGGCCAAAAGTACACAAAGTATAAAAGATGAGGAAAAAAAATTATATATATATAAATTATTGCACCCACCAAAAGAGCTTCAGGGAACAACTCTAGCTGGGCTCGGTACAGAACATCATCCAGTGCTTTGGATCCCAGCTCCCCTTCACCGTTACACCTACACAGACATACAGCAAGAGTCTAAGATGTGAAGAGGGATTCATTTTTACATCAAAGAAAATACTAAAATAAAGTTGCAGCAGTGTGGATAATTTACAAAGCATAGTAGATCCCAGTGATGAGTTGAACCAGGAAGTCTGACGTAACAGTCAGTCGCACGTTAATTCCTTTATAGCGCCGCAACTGTTGCCGTGGGTAACCACATATACACACCCTGTTGGGATAAACAATAAAGACAAAAAAAAAGAGGATTGCATTAGTAGAAAAAATGCTATTTCCCTTCCTGTGATGCACTGTTGAGCAGCCAAGTAAGTGAAGAACAAAACCAGCTGCTTCACAATAATTTATAGTGTCCAGATGAAGCAATTGAGTTCTCATTAACAGGCAGCACATTGAAAAATTATTGAATCTCCTAAATTATTGCATCTCCTCTTTAAAAGTGGTATCCTGGCTTTATGTGGCACCAAACTCTATAATATGATCAGATAAACGACTGCTTGAAAGAGAGTGAGAGTATGTAACACAATGTTTTGGACTGTACCGACTGTGGTGGCCTGTGATTTACCTGGAGCTGAGCTGACACAGAGACTGGAGGGAGGTGGGTGTCATGTAGCTCAGTGCAGCATTGTAGCATAGCAGCAGGAAAGTCAGCACCTCAAATCTCAAGAGCACAAACACACACTTAATATAACTTATGTTGAAGAATTTTTATAAACAATTCAAAAGTGAAATAAAAGCATGATAAGTTCATTGGCAAGTGCATCTCAATTGCCAACATAAGGGAGTTTGTGTGTTTAGCCACTGATACATTGTAAGTCCTCCTGCATTTCTATTTTGGTTGTTGGCTGGTGCTTTATCCAAATGTACCATGATACCTGGCAGCTAGCAATAGGAAAGCCCATTTTAAAAAGAAGGATTACACGTTAACTGGCCACAACAAAGTAAACAAGAGCCCTAATTAAGCCTCTTACCTGTTCTGTGCAGTAAAAGTTTCTCTCTGCAGGTGTGGGCCACTATACACTACCCTGGTCAGCCCATGATTTGCCAAAGCACCTTCTGTGAGGGCCAAGGAGCCAATTGTTGAAGGCTGTATAAGGAAACAAGTTGAGGTAATTTCCGCATGAACAAAAACATGACTTAATGCTGACAACTGTGCAACACTGACTCACCTCGTGATACACTGAAGGTTTGGAGAGAGAGGGGACAGTAAAAGATATCACTTTACTCTGTCCATCTTTGTCGACTATTTCCTGTGAAAGAGGAAACCAAGTTACTGTGAGAGATTAGGCATATGCTTATCCTTTAAAGCACATTGGTCTTTTTTGGGCTTGTGTGTGGGGGTCTGTCACTGGTCACTGTCACTGTATAAAGTACAAATTCTGTGGTTTGCTGTCCTATATTTGTCAAATTGTTTAAATTAAGCTGGTCAGAGTGTCGAGTGACAGCTGACCTAGTCTTTCACACATAATATAGGGGAACATCACACTTTGCTGATAGGCTTTTCAGAAAAAAATAAAATAAAAATGAAAGCAGCAATGGGAGTCTCCCCATATGTGCAAAGTCACAGAATTTCAGTTCTTCTATTTCATTTATACTTCCCCCTTGCTGTACTGCTAAGTACTAGAACAATAGCGTGTAACGCGAATCCCAAAAATATCCAAACAATAGTTGCTAAGAATTCCTATCTTACTACCAGACTAGATCTCTACTTTTTATTTTTAACAAATCACTCTTACAATAATGTAGCATTATTTCAAAAAGCCAAGCCTAGAAGGAAATAGTTTTCATTTAGTTGTTCAAGTATTTAAAAATACTTTAGTGTGGGTGTAGCCTTTTGCTTTTTTGTTTACTTTTATTAACAGGTGCATCACAAATCAATAAGCTCAGCTTTGTTGTAAAAGATCATCACCCTCATTATTCTCTCCCCTACCAGGTTGTAAATGCCCAGCAGCAGGGCCTCTATGCAGCCGGAGGTGTGGGGGTCTCTGGCTGCGCTGGCGGACAGGAGACTCCACAGGAGCTCTGGCAGAAACTGTAGAGTAAAACGCTGCAGCTGTGGCTCACTGCTACGGTAAAACTCAAACAACTGGTGACACACTGGCTCCAGCAACTGCAATGGACAAAAACATTCATACACACAGTTACACAATGCTGCTATTAAAATATGAACAAACATTGTGGCCCATATCCTGTGGTAGCGCAGGCCTGGGGGAAATCAAGACAGTGGTATATTTGCCATCTTGTGCCTGACGCAGCTACCTTGTGCCCGTCTGCAGCTCTGCCAACACTGTGAGGGATGGTGGTTTAAAAAGCGAGGCGTGGTATGGCACAGATGGGTACAACAGCTGGTCACAGTCAAATTACTAGTCAATAGTGTGTTGGTGTTCTTTAAAGCCTATTGCAGGTGATTTTTGGTGCACAACCATGGACTGATGCAGACATCACTAAATTCAAATAGAAAGTGAAGGTATTGCCACGCACCGACAGACACCTGCATTTTGATCGGGAAGATATGGCACTATGCCTTTAATGTAAGCACTATTTTATTTGGTGCATTGATAATACTCCAAGATGATCAGAAACACAATCACAGTTTGACTGGCACTTAAATATCAATCTTAAATTGTATAATTGTAAACATGACTCCACTGCCCAGAAGGAAGTAGTGTTGTTTTTTATAATCTATGATACAGCCATAAAAACATAAATGTGTGTCCATACATCACTGTAGTTTTCACGGATGACTTTGTAAAGTGCAGGGACCAGGGAACCTTTTTCCTTTAGCGAGGCAGCGTAGTTGGAAACAGCACTGTCAGGGAGCGTCTGAAAAAAATACAATTGTAAAAATACAAACAGGTAAGCATAACTTAGGAGCTTGTAGAGAAATTCCATTAGGCCAGCTATATTTGAAAGTTAACTAACTTAAGGGAACTAACCAAGTTAACCAAGTTAAGGGAGCAACTCTTAAATGCAAACCATGTGGAAGTAGCATTATAACAGGTACCTTATATTCTGACAGCCATTCCTCCACCACTCCTTGGTCCATAGCCAACATCTTCCCTCATCTGCAGTCGAGTCACTTCTACCTGAGAGAGGGAAAAAAAACAGTTTGCATGTGCTCCAAATTATGGTCTTCAATATCTTTCTGCAGACAGACCAAGTTCAGATTCTCTTGTGAAACAAATGCTACAGTTTTTCCATCATTGTTTCTATCTATGTTTCCCCTTGATATTCCAGCATTTACAGTCTCTGCACCGTACTTTGGAGGCTGTTCCATTTGTAAATACTTATCGTCTTCCTTGTTTATTCTGTCTCTCTTATCCTAAACATCTAATGTCTGTCTGTTTGGGATGAGCAGATGAACATCCTCTCCTTGTCTCAATATCTGATCATCTGTTTTCAAAGATCAGCCTGCTTTCCCTGTGGGATATACCATGTCTCAGCTTTGTCTCGTCCACATACAAGGCCAGAGTGGCTGTAAAGACAGTCCTTGTTTGGTATGTCTGGTAAGTGATGGTGGGAAAAAAAGAAAAGTGGTCAGAATAAGTCCTTTTATGTGCACACTGTCAAACAGAAACATGGAGACGGCCTTAATCCACTCTCATTTAGACCACACTTACACACTGGACTGTTCTCACACAATATATTAACAAGCACATTTTAGTGGTCAACACATTACAAAAATGCTTAAAAGACCAGAAATAAAACAAAATCGAAAATGCTAAGCAACGTTTCTTTTAAATCAGTCCCCTGTCTTTTTTTCTTTGTCATATTGTCCCAATCGTCCTTCCCTCTTGTTCCAGCTTCATCATTGTTCTTTTACAAAAGCAAAAAGCTTTGTGTTTTTACTTCTGCATTATTACAGTGCTCAGCCCCTTCATGGCAGCCAGGTGCCTATTTATGGACTGTACCAACGACAGGAACGACATGGGGGGGAGGGGGAGTAAGTGAGTCATGAAATTGGAAGGATTATAGAGCGGAATAACCTCCATTTAGAGAAATTAGTCTTTTGTGGCTGCCCGTTGTTCTGTTCTTTAGAACTGCAGAGGACCACGAGGAGGGTGGCATCCAAACCCAGCGAGTCCATTTTAATAGCAGACATGCTGACTAACATAAGAAAGACTGTGATTACAGAGTGGATGAGTCAGTGTGGTAAGAGACAGGGTGTTCCTCCTACATAGTCACTCTAGTAATAAACTCGATTGTTCTGCTGTCTGGGGCACGCCACTGCACCCAGTAACGGAATCTTCAAAAAAACGACATGCATCTGGTTCCTGCTATGACATTCTTTGTCACCTTGGGAATAACTATTCACCTGCTTTTCTTTTGCACCATTGCACAGGCATTACATAGTTCAGTGAGAGCCATGGATAATGATTTGGGTTAATATGACCTTCTGATTACTTTTAAATGTTGGTTGGAGAAGCCAGACAAAAAGGATTTGTAAGTGGTGTGTGGATTTAAGTGTAAAAAACAATTACCTTATTGCTGAATGGCTCAACTGTAATTAGACCACAAGACTAAGACCAAGACAAACAATTACATAATACACTCTAAAAATGTTAACACAAAACAGACTGGTACAAACAAGGAGACCAAATAGAGAGTATAGAGTAATCAGCATTATGCTACTAACAATGTGTTTGTCTGATCCACTGCTATATAAATATCATTGTAAACCAGAGTGTGCCAAACTACCAGTTGTGCTTTTCAATCACAGTGTCCAAAACAATTACAGACACACACCTGAACAAACCAGGGTCAAAAAAGAAGTGGCAGAGCAGGCTCTACAAGCTGTTGTGCCATACAATAACAAGCCTTCAAAAAGCAAGCAGTGATGGTGAATAGAGCAAAGATCAATGGAGAAATGAATAGGGGAGATGTAAATGGAGGCATAGAGAGTGCAGGATAAAAGGTACAATGGCCCGAGGGGCAGATAACTTCAGCCAAATTAAATTGCAGGGTCGATAAAAAAGCTGAGTTTATTAGGCTTCCAAATGTGCTGCTCCCGGCAACTTCACCGCGGCTCTGAAAACATGAGATGGATAAAGCTCGTGAAACCCACACCACCATTGTCAGAATGCATGTGTGTTTAACCGGAGCATTTAGTGACCTAGCTGTAGCTCATTCTAGAGTAGAGATCACCGCTTGGCAACAAGTGGCGGAGAAAAGTTTTTTTTTTTTCCATTTTTCAAAACCTGTTCTTGTGAGAGACAGCAAAGTTGACAGCTCTCCATTAACTTCAGCATTTACACCCACAGTGGTCTTGACTATTGCAGACAAAAACAAGTTTGTGAATGAGCTTATTCCATCTCCTCCTTCTAAAAAAGGTATGTCCCCATAACATAACCTCATTAGTAATCGTTGTCGCAACTGTGCTGGCATGTCCCGACAGTGTTTCTGTGACACAACCCAGGCTAAGACAATAGCAACACCTTCCCTGCAAGGATTTATTCAAAAACAGAGACATTCAACACCACTGCAACACAGCACGTACACTGAAATGATACCATGTCCTACTGGCCAAAAACAGCTGACAAAATCCTAAGAGAACAAAACCATCCTTTCTCAGTGGCTATTAGCTCAATATTATGAAACTTCTTGTTACTGCAGGAAGTGAGTTGGACAATAAGAATGCTTTCAAAGTGGAACTGCAATTTCCTGTGGAACAGAGTATAAACCACAAAACAGATATAACAACGACAACCTACTAAATTTCTAATTCCTCAACAAGAAGAAAAACATTTGTAGAAATTACTTTTTTTTCCCCCCAATCTTGCCGCTTGTTTCTCGATTATAGGTAGTCACCTTTAAATAACTACATACAAGCTTGTTTCAACTTGGTTTGAAGGAAACATTGACAATAAACTATTTTGAGAGGCTGTGGGGTATCCAAAAATGTGGAGGTCGACTTATATAACAGTGGCAGATCTTCTAACAGGCCCTCAAACAGCAGCAAGCGCTCACGGCGTGACCTGTCCTCACATTCACTGGCATCGCTAGGAGCGTTTCACACTGCTTGTCTGTTTTGGCATCTCTCTTCGGTTTGCATACTGTCCTTTTTCCGGGCTGTCTGTTTCTATCTTCTTTATTTGGCCTTGTTGTTAGCCCTGTTGCATCACAACTCCCACTTGGCTCTCCCCTCGGGCCCTCTTCAGCAGCAGGTTGCATGTAAGCTACAAAAAGAGGGAAATGTGGGGTGCCTTTTGCTTTTGAACTTATGCTTTATTTCACATTTCAACAGTGTCTAAACCAAACCACACACGGCAACAGAGCCTTTGGTTTGTGTGTGTGGTTTTTGCTGCCGAGGGAGAGAGATCTGACAGGGAGGAATCCTCTTATAGCAGCCTACACTCACTCTCTGTTCCCTTTTAAGCCAGTGATGCTTCTTCATCCTGTCTCTCACCCCTCCCATAATCCATCTTCCTTCAAGTAAGTGAGCCTAAAAGGGAGCAACGTTTGATTTCATGCAAAATGTCTTTGTCTCCATAAGCTTCCTAATAAAAGTAGTATTTCTAATCTATGTTTAATTACAAGAATGTTGGCATTTTGTCAGCCAAATAAACTTATTGAAAGACTTTTGCCTGTATTTCGTCATTGCTCAGAAACGTATTAAATATAAAAATAGCTGCAAAAGCGTTTTAACAATGGAGCTATACCACAGGCACTGGCGACAGTTTGATGCTAGATGACAGCAGGAACGCTGCAATCATCCTGATTCATCACCCACTGGGCTGTACTGTCAAAATGCATTAATAAAAGGCAGACACTATCAGGCATAGATGCCTTTATTTGTGCATAGAATCACACAAGTGTCCTAATGGCATCAATTTAAATATGGCTTGCCAAACATCCCAATCAACGGAGAAGGTTCGACCTTTAATAAGAATAACAAATGTGTGTGTGTGTGTGTAGAAACAGATGAAAAAAGCCTATTACACTAGTTTATTCAATCAATGACCTAAAGAGCATCCTTGTGAAGGACTAGGGCTGGAAAGGATCTGCGGCTGAGTTTTACACTAGACTCTCTCATAAAAGGGAAACCCTCTGACTGCCACCCTGATATGGAGGAAAGCTGCATCACATGACAAGTATTTTTTTTTTAAAACCAACAATGCATTATCGTACATAGCAGACAGCCAAAGGGAAACAGGGGGCATAGATAGAGAAAACACCACATAAAAAGAAAATCAAAATAATAGGGTCCCCGCAGATGACACACAATGTTGTGCCAAGCCTAATTACTACTACTAGTAGTGCCTATTTCAATGTTTATAAGCCACTCAGTATACCATTTGAAGATAGTGACTACTCCAAAACACCTCGTTTTGTAGGTTAGGTACCAACTTTACTAGCACAAGAAATTTACACCAGGTTTGGCTACAAGTTAAAAATAGAATGAGGATCGGTAAAGAGTCTATAGACTATACAATAATGTATTAAAAATGGTTGCAGTGTAAAACATATGCCTCTTTAATACTAATATTAGCATTCAACAACGGGTTAATTTAATACACAGGAACTACCACCCATTTAAATTGTCACTCTAGTTTCAACTAGTAAAATAAACTGCGGTCAAGCCATCCCCGTTTCGCAAAACACCAGTCAAGCCAGCCCCGTCTTTATTTCGGAGTGCTCCCGTATTAGCTGTTTTACGGTAATGCAAGGAAACAGCGCCTAGACGTCCTCCCGAACTGATGAATGTTCGTTTTTTACATTTTTCAACTTACAAAGAATCTGATGTAGCATTTCAAAATAAAAGCCCCCTGAAAATTCATAATTTTCTTTAATATTTCACGAACTTTACATTTGATTTTATAGGAAACTACTAATTGCCAAAGGGTCATTCCACTTCTGGTGTGTAGCATAGGACCTCCTGATGCTCTCTAAGAAATTTCAGAAGAATCTGATGTAGCATTTCAAAATAAAGCCTTCTGAAAATCAATATATTTTCTTTGATAGTTCACCAACTTTACATTTGATTTTATAGAAAACTACAAATTGCCAAAGGGTCATTCCACTTCTGGTGTGTAGCAGAGGACCTCCTGATGCTCTCTAAGAAATTTCAGAAGAATCTGATGTAGCATTTCAAAATAAAGGTCAAACAAAATTCATAACTGGTAGGAATTTCTCACCAAATTTTACATTTGATTTTAAAGAAAACTACAAATTGCCAAAGGGTCATTCCACTTCTGGTGTGTAGCATAGAACCTCCTGATGCTCTCTAAGAAATTTCAGAAGAATCTGATGTAGCATTTCAAAATAAAAGCCTTCTGAAAATCAATATATTTTCTTTGATATTTCACCAACTTTACATTTGATTTTATAGAAAACTACAAATTGCCAAAGGGTCATTCCACGTCTGGTGTGTAGCAGAGGACCTCCTGATGCTCTCTAAGAAATTTAAGAAGAATCTGATGTAGCATTTCAAAATAAAGGTCAAACAAAAATTCATAACTGGTAGGAATTTCTCACCAAATTTTACATTTGATTTTAAAGAAAACTACAAATTGCCAAAGGGTCATTCCACTTCTGATGTGTAGCAGAGGACCCCCTGATGCTCTCCAGGAAATTTCAGAAGAATCTGATGTAGCATTACAAAATAAAAGCCCCCTGAAAATTCATAATTTTATTTAAAAATTGACCAAATTTAGATTTGATTTTATAGGAAACTACTAATTGCCAAAGGGTCATTCCACTTCTGGTGTGTAGCATAGGACCTCCTGATGCTCTCTAAGAAATTTCAGAAGAATCTGATGTGGCATTCCAAAATAAAAGCCCCCTGAAAAGTCATAATTTTCTTTAAAGATTTACCAAATTTTAGACTGGATTTTATAGAAAACTGATTTTCAGAAGGCTTTTATTTTGAAATGCTACATCAGATTCTTCTGAAATGTCTTGGAGAGCATCAGGGGGTCCTCTGCTACACACCAGAAGTGGAATGACCCTTTGGCAATTAGTAGTTTCCTATAAAATCAAATGTAAAATTTGGTGAGAAATTCCTACCAGTTATGAATTTTTGTTTGACCTTTATTTTGAAATGCTACATCAGATTCTTCTGAAATTTCTTAGAGAGCATCAGGAGGTCCTCTGCTACACACCAGACGTGGAATGACCCTTTGACAATTAGTAGTTTTCTATAAAATCAAATGTAAAGTTGGTGAAATATTAAAGAAAATTATGAATTTTCAGGGGCTTTATTTTGAAATGCTACATCAGATTCTTCTGATATTTCTTAGAGAGCATCAGAGGTCCTATGCTACACACCAGAAGTGGAATGACCCTTTGGCAATTAGTAGTTTTCTATAAAATCAAATGTAAAGTTGGTGAAATATTAAAGAAAATTATGAATTTTCAGGGGGCTTTTATTTTGTAATGCTACATCAGATTCTTCTGAAATTTCCTGGAGAGCATCAGGGGGTCCTCTGCTACTCACCAGAAGTGGAATGACCATTTGGCAATTAGTAGTTTTCTATAAAATCCAGTCTAAAATTTGGTAAATCTTTAAAGAAAATTATGAATTTACAGGGGGCTTTTATTTTGTAATGCTACATCAGATTCTTCTGAAATTTCCTGAGAGCATCAGGGGGTCCTCTGCTACTCACCAGAAGTGGAATGACCATTTGGCAATTAGTAGTTTTCTATAAAATCCAGTCTAAAATTTGGTAAATCTTTAAAGAAAATTATGAATTTACAGGGGGCTTTTATTTTGTAATGCTACATCAGATTCTTCTGAAATTTCTTAGAGAGCATCAGGAGGTCCTCTGCTACACACCAGACGTGGAATGACCCTTTGACAATTAGTAGTTTTCTATAAAATCAAATGTAAAGTTGGTGAAATATTAAAGAAAATTATGAATTTTCAGGGGGCTTTTATTTTGAAATGCTACATCAGATTCTTCTGATATTTCTTAGAGAGCATCAGGAGGTCCTATGCTACACACCAGAAGTGGAATGACCCTTTGGCAATTAGTAGTTTTCTATAAAATCAAATGTAAAGTTGGTGAAATATTAAAGAAAATTATGAATTTTCAGGGGGCTTTTATTTTGTAATGCTACATCAGATTCTTCTGAAATTTCCTGGAGAGCATCAGGGGGTCCTCTGCTACTCACCAGAAGTGGAATGACCATTTGGCAATTAGTAGTTTTCTATAAAATCCAGTCTAAAATTTGGTAAATCTTTAAAGAAAATTATGAATTTACAGGGGGCTTTTATTTTGTAATGCTACATCAGATTCTTCTGAAATTTCCTGGAGAGCATCAGGGGGTCCTCTGCTACTCACCAGAAGTGGAATGACCATTTGGCAATTAGTAGTTTTCTATAAAATCCAGTCTAAAATTTGGTAAATCTTTAAAGAAAATTATGAATTTACAGGGGGCTTTTATTTTGTAATGCTACATCAGATTCTTCTGAAATTTCCTGGAGAGCATCAGGGGGTCCTCTGCTACTCACCAGAAGTGGAATGACCATTTGGCAATTAGTAGTTTTTTATAAAATCCAGTCTAAAATTTGGTAAATCTTTAAAGAAAATTATGAATTTACAGGGGGCTTTTATTTTGTAATGCTACATCAGATTCTTCTGAAATTTCCTGGAGAGCATCAGGGGGTCCTCTGCTACTCACCAGAAGTGGAATGACCCTTTGGCAATTAGTAGTTTTCTATAAAATCAAATCTAAAGTTGGTCAATTTTTAAATAAAATTATGAATTTTCAGGGGGCTTTTATTTTGTAATGCTACATCAGATTCTTCTGAAATTTCCTGGAGAGCATCAGGAGGTCCTATGCTACACACCAGAAGTGGAATGACCCTCTGGCAATTAGTAGTTTCCTATAAAATCAAATGTAAAGTTCGTGAAATATTAAAGAAAATTATGAATTTTCAGGAGGCTTTTATTTTGAAATGCTACATCAGATTCTTCTGAAATTTCCTGGAGAGCAACAGGAGGTCCTCTGCTACACACCAGAAGTGGAATGACCATTTGGCAATTAGTAGTTTTCTATAAAATCAAATGTAAAGTTGGTGAAATATTAAATAAAATTATGAATTTTCAGGGGACTTTTATTTTGAAATGCTACATCAGATTCTTTGTAAGTTGAAAAATGTAAAAAACGAACATTCATCAGTTCGGGAGGACGTCTAGGCGCTGTTTCCTTGCATTACCGTAAAACAGCTAATACGGGAGCACTCCGAAATAAAGACGGGGCTGGCTTGACTGGTGTTTTGCGAAACGGGGATGGCTTGACCGCAGTTAAAATAAGTCTGTTTCTAATATTTTTGTGTGTTGAACGGAAACCTCAGTTTGTCAAACTTTTATAATAATTGCTGACTTGTTTCAAAGAAAGAGCGTAAATTAATCTATGGCCGTCACTGTAATTTGGCTCACTGAATGACTCCGACCTGTCACTGCTGTTGCTTACAGATTAGCTAGTTAGCTAGCTCGGCGAAGGCGCGACACCAAGAAAACGAGAAAAGTTAATGTACTTACTGGCATGCTATCTGTCTTTTTACCCGTGTGATTTTCCTATATCGTCTCGAGTAAAATCTATCGCATCGCTACTCCACAATTCTACTAAATAATTCAACAACATAAGCTCCTTCCATCTTCTTTACTTTCTCCAGTCAAACTACCTAAAACGCCAGGGCTCAGGGGCAGATGATTGACAGTTTTCTGAACAAATGAGCAACTGGTATTTCAACAAACGGCCGCGCCCCCAGGAAAAACAGCCAATCAAATACAGCACAGGCCCACATGCTAATAATTTCCACGAACATGGTAGATTGTCGCTGTCGCTGCTTTTTGACAGCAATAATGATCCATCAAAGCTACTGTTAATGGATCTTAAATACTTAATGGAATTGCATGTGACGTTTTATTAAAGCCGATGATGGTTAGCACATATTAAAACCTACAGCTATAGCCTATATGTAGGATTCAAACCGATAAAATATAATTGATTTGCTATATAAATAAATAAACTTGAACCTGTACTTTGCCCAGTTACTGATACATTGGAATATATTATAAGAACACAAAATATTCATCAATAAAGCCAGTCAGAAGCCGTAGATGGCTAAATAATGCATGGTCGCTTGACAATGACCACACTAGAATAGATTTTTCAAAATTAATTATTAAAATGAGATATGACCAAGCGGTTATCATCTGCTTCGACGTGAATGGCATCTGGATGTCGACATTTTAATCAGTTCGTATTCCACTGAGGATGTCGCTGATAAGTAAAGCATTATCGGGCCCCAGCAATTTACTAATCAACATTGCTCTTCTGAAAGACCTACAAGCAATTAGATCTAACGCAAGGCTCGTCTCAATTTAAAAATAGTTCAGTGTCTTCAATAAATTACAGTAGTATGTCCATTATTTATCATTATTAGTCTATATATTTAGTTGTGATATTTGTAACAAAGAGAATAAAGTTGTGCACACAATGTGAGATGGGAAAGAATGATGTGTGATGATACAGTGCCCCCTAGTGTTTTGCGACAAACCCATTTAGGAATATGTTCTCATGTTAATTGGCTAAACAAATAGATTAAGTTCTTGGCCTAAGTGGTAAATTAAGGTTTGTTCTCGTTGTATTAAGAAACAATAGAATACAATTTATTTATTAAGTAAGCCAAAACAACAACACCAGAAATCTGTAATAGTTAATCACAATGTAAATGTAGCATCTTAAGTCAAAGCATGCTGGACCCTTTTAATTCATCAAAGCTACACTTGAGGTGCACGACTAGACAAGCCAAAAAGACCAAGAACCAAGTCCATGGACGTCTCTGTACGTCACGTGACCTTGTTAATATAAGGTCAAAGGCCAGTGGGTGGCATCTAACTTGAATGTCTGCATGTCACGCTCAATTTTAAAAGGTGATTTTAACTGCGCCGTTTTATATGATAGCACAACCGTTTTAACTTAAAACAGTGCACTGGTGGGAGTGAGAGGTCAACTGGTCTTACTCTGATATAGCTAACTGAAAATGGCCTCTACAATGAATGCACCGGTAACGATTGAGAAGAAATACAGCACTAAAGAGCAGAGACAGCTGACCACCGTCATGGAATTTATGAACGACATGAGAAAAAAGGTAAAAGTGTGGCCCTAATAGATATAAAGCGTGTTTGTGCACTTTAAAGCCTTCATGACTTGTGGGTGCATGTTCAACAGGGCACTCTTTGTGATGTGACACTGGTGGTCCAGGGGAAGCACTTTCCTGCTCATCGAGTTGTCCTCGCGGCTGCAAGCCATTTCTTCAGGCTCATGTTTACCAGTAAGTGTGTGTATATACATTATATAAAAATAAAAAAATAAATAAAATAACACTTGAAATTTCACGCCATAGCCCGAAGTAGCCTGATTGTGAGACACTGGGGAATACATTTTAATTAAAAAAGGATTAAAAGAGGTAAATAAAGTTTTTGTTAAATGTTAATCTAGAAAAAAAGGTTAAAGTAAAAGCATCTGGACTCAGTTGCAAGACTCAGACTCAAGGTGAAGACGTTTTAGCTCTAATTCCAAGAGACTTTATTAGTTCTGAGATCAATTGGTAGAAGAGCTGAGCTTATATCTCTAGAGGGAGGTGTTTGACCTGAAACTAAACCTGATGGACCAGGCTGTTCTGGTCTCATAGTCGTTGGCTAAGAAAGGGCAGTGTGACTCCTGATGTGAGAGTTAATCCAGTATTTTTATTTAGCCATTTTTTATTATACATTTTTTTTTTTAGGTTTGATAGGGACCAAGAATATGAAGTCGGCCTATCTCCTCATTAGCTATTCCCTACAGTGCAGGAGGTCCTGAGGCAAAGATACGTCCGAGATGATTAATTGTTAAAACCGTGCAATTTCCCTTTTTATAAACCCCACCTTGAGCAGAAATGTCCGCACTTAAACCCGCCTCAGGTCACGCCCTTTCTGCGCCTCCATTCAACCAAAAAAGGACAATGCAAATCGATCAGTGAGAGATTTTTGCCTAAACATGAGCCGCGGATGGGTTTTAACCAAAAAAAAAAAAAAAACGGAAGTGAGCGGGAGGCACGACCTGGTTTACGCAGCTTTAACGGCTGTGAATGTGTTTTGAAGGCTGCCCTTCAGAGTGAAATCATTCACACTCCCTCCTGTTATAATTTATCATTCATTCATTTTTTACCGCTTTGTCCCGTTAGGGGTCGCGGGTGACTGGAGCCTATCCCAGCAGCTGAGGGCCTGATGTTATAATTTAATAATTTAAACATTTACAAACTACACTGTGTGCACAATTATTAGGCAAGTGATATAATTTTATCCCTAATTTCCTACTCCAAGCTGTGTATACGCATATCAGGTGATGTATATTTGTGTAAGGAGGGAGGGTGTGGCCTAAGGAGATCAACACCCTATATTGATTGATTGATTGATTGATTGATTGATTGATTTGATTGATTTTAATTTAATGACCACACAGCCAAGCTGGTGGCATTTGTTTTCAGTACAGCTCATTGGTACAGGTTCCAGCATTACATTTAAACAAACAATAAACATATAAAAATAAAATAACGTACATATACATTCATGCCTAAATATACATATACATATACATCATGCCTAAACCACAGTCCTCAGCGTTCAGAGTTCAAAATGTTTATTGCTTTTGGAATGAAACTGTTTTTGAAGCGAGTTGTTTTGGAGGCGATTGTCCTGTAACGCCTCCCAGAGGGCAGTAGCTGGAAGGCGTAGTGTGCAGGGTGGGTGATATCAGATGATATCAAGGTGTGCACAATTTTTAGGTAGATTCTTGTCCTCAGGAAAAATGGGTCAAAGAGATTTAACTGACTCTGAAAAGTCAAAAATTGTAAAGTTTGGATTTGGAAAGGTTGGATCAGTAACGGACACAGAGCTCCACTTTGACTCTGACGCCAGCAAGGTGGAGGTGGGGTACTGGTATGAGCAGGTATTATTAAAGATGAGATGGTTGGACATTCTCGGCTTGTGAATGGACTCAAAATGAACTCTCAGACCTACTGCCAATTTTTAGAAGACACTTCAAGCAGTGGTACAGGAAAAAGTCTGCATCTTTCAAGAAGACATTGATTTTTATGCAAGACAACGCACCATCACATGCATCAAAGTTCTTCACTGTGTGGCTGGCCAGTTAGTCTGGTCTCATGGTCGTAGGCTCTGAAAGGAAAGTGTGACTCCGGATGTGAGAGTCGTAACCACTCTCATATTGGGAGTCACACTTCCCTTTTTGTTTGAGTTTATTATTCTCACTTTAACAGGCAAAAATAAACAAGTGAGATGATAAAATCTTTGTTTTTCATTTAGTTTTATTATAATTCTGCACACTAATAGTTGCCTAATAATGGTGTACATGTAGATATTCTTTTAAGAAAGCCAGAAATTCACTTTTACTACTTAAATGTTCAGGTTTGAGGGTTTGACATTTTGGATTGGCCAAGAGCACTGTAGTTGTACAATAACAAAATTAATCCTCAAAAATCAACTTGCCTAATTGTGCATTTTAACAAATTAAAAGTGAAACAAATATGCCTATTTAAGAAATCAAGATGTTTGAGTTTTAGAGTGACTGAGGCTGTTGTACAGACTGTAGCCGTGCATGAGAACACTGTGGATGTGCAGACAGTAGTAGCTACAGGTTGGAGGCGCACAGTGGTGGTGTCTGCGGGGCTGGTGGACAGGGTGTGTGTGCTGTGCGTATTGAGAGGACTCGTATTGAGCCGCAGTTTAATACGGCGCTTCTTAAAAACAAAAAGACCCTGATTGGAGCGTATGAGCTGCTCAGGATCATGTAGTTATTTCATAAATGCAGTCTCTGATTCATCAGGGTCTGCCTCCAGTAAACCTGCAGCCTGGGCTGTAGCACTCGTGCACGCAATGAACCGCTTTACTTTGATAAATTAGAACCAACCCAGCCAGCATTTCCACATGGGGCCCCATTTGGGCTCAAATGGTCCCAAGTGGGTTTGTCACAGTTTCCACAATGGCCCACCTGTGTTAGCCCATATGGGCTTCAATCGGTTTCAGAAGCAACATTCATTTACATTTCAGTTTGAGGCTCAGACTCATGAGAATCACTTGTCAAGTTATTTCAATTGTTTCAATAAAAAATATTTTGTAAAATGTGGAGTTTTTGTATTTCCCATGACATTAGATGTTTTATTTAAGAAAAAATGATCAGATGATGTTGGTGTTGTGTGACATTGTTCCTCTGAGTCAGGGTCAGACCATGACTGTCGACAGAGACCTGTTACAGACTGTGCTTAAAAACGTATAACAGGCTTTCAAATTTATTTTTCACAATATACAGAACAAGTCTATAATGTCGTAAAGCAATTAACTCCCTAATTGGAAAAGAGTCTCAAAACTTTTCCCTTTTGCATGGAAGGTGACGTACAAAACTTGTATCAGGGCTTTGCGATTTATATAAAAAAAACAATTTATATTCAAAAATGTTTCTGTTTAACACTAATTTGTCCTTTTTTTGAATGTTCTACTCAAACTTCACAAAGTCACATAATCCTTTTAATAAACAAAATGGAGCACAGCAGTGGCTCTGCTCTTTATATTGGTAAATAAAATTTGTATGATTGCTCAATGACTCTGCTGAGACTACAGCTGCTTGTTAGCTCTATCTCTCAAAGTACCACTGTGTAGCTTGTATTATAGTGCATAAGAATATGGGACTCCTGGGTCCAAATCCAGTCTCTGCAATCAAACGTGACAAATTCAGACATTGCAACAATTCTTGCTATCTGTTTGTACTCATGTTTCTAATTTCATTGTAGGACAGTTACTTTTATTACATGATTAATAATTAAGTACTTATAATGCCCATGTTGGAGTTCCTCTAATTTTGAATCTGGTCTTCTTCTCTGCTGCTTATAGCTAGAATGTTGGAGTCCACATCCCACGAGGTGGAGCTCCTAAGTGCAGAGCCTGATACCGTCGAGCTGCTAATTCAATTTATCTACACAGCAAGGTAAATACAAGATCAGCAAAATATAGAACAATTTCCACAAATCTCTTATGTTAAAAAATCTGTGGTGACAGGATCTCGGTGAACAGCCGTAATGTCCAGTCGTTGCTGGAGGCTGCCAATCAGTACCGGATTGAGCCGGTGAAGAAGATGTGTGTGGAGTTTATTAAAGGACAGATTAATGATGGAAATTGCCTTGGTGAGCACATAGATATGTTTTAATAATAAAAAGCCCACTATGTTGCTTCAGTGGTATTATAACTAGATAATGCAATTAATTAAAAATATTTTTGAATATTGATTTTTATGAATTTCTACAATAATGCACACCCTTGTCAGTTATTACAGCTTTAGCAGACTATTATAATTGCCCAGACCTAGAGACAGAGGCAATAGACTATGTACTGCTACACTTCACTGAGGTTTACAAACTGGATAAATTTCTGGAACTAGATGCGACAAGGCTCACTCATCTTCTCCAACATGACAAACTTGTTGCCCAATCTGAAGCACAGGTATGTGTACTTCTCTTGTTTACTTGCATGTTACTTAAAGGAATGTTATGTGCATTATAGATTTAATATTGTGGTGATGTTGCATTTTTCCTCAGATATATGAGGCAGCAGTGCGCTGGCTGAAGTATGACATTTGTAACAGACGGCAGTATATGGTTGATTTGTTTGGTTGTGTTCGCTTCCCATTGTTCTGTACAAACTTCCTGCGCACGACCGTACTGGCTGAACCTCTCATTCAGGAAAACCCACAGTGCCTGAAAATGGTCAAAAGTGAGTAAATTCTATGGAACAACCATGTCATTGTAATGTAGACAGACTTTATACAATGTCTGAACATGATCATTGGGGAGTAAATGCTTAACATATCAAGTAGGATATAGTTTAGGTGTCAAAACATCAGTAGTGTTCTTTCAAAAAACAATGGTGACGTCAGTGGAAGGTGATTGCAAACTATCCATAACCCACCAGGATTACATACCGCCTTACTATAAGTTTGTTTTTGTTGTGATCTTGCAAAGGTTTTTTTTTTTTTTTTGCGAGAACACTCTCTTGTTCCAAGAAATAGGAAAATGAAAGCTTTTTAGGCGGCCAACACTACGAGATGCAACAGGAATAATCTTGCTTTTCAGATGGTTTGTTGACGGAACCATCTGGGAAGGCTAATCACAAATGTATACATATTTTTCTGAAAATATATATTTTGCTTTTCATAACAACCCAGAGAGGGGGAATCAAACCCGGGTCTCCCGAGTAGGGTGTATACTTGGCAGGAGATTGTGTGAACCACCTATTGCAGGGTCATTTTGAATTTTGCTAAGCAGGGTAATGACTGTATTGTAATTTGTAAATAAACGGATGCATGAACAAAACTCTTAGGTGCAATGGATTACCAAACGGCCCCTCACAGGGGGCAGCATAATTTTGAAGGAATGTGTCGGCGACGACGCAAGAAACACAACTATTACATTGCTGTGTTTGGAGACCCCCTGTTACAAGCTGTAAAGTTATTCAACCCCAAGGTACTTGTTCATAATTGGATAACCACTATAACATTTTAGTTTACTGTGACCAAATAGACTAACTACTTGGGCATTATATTGTATTCCTAATAATCTGAGCTTAATCACAGGACTGCACCTGGACAGAATTCCCTTGCGCCTCTGTGAAGAGTCGGGGGGCAACTGCTGTCTTCTGTGACTATGTGGTCTACGTTACTGGTGGATGCACAGCCTACCAAATGCCGAGCTACAATGTCCTTAGGAAGCAATGGCAGTTCAAGTCTGCCCCTCTTACAAATAGAGACTTTCTGGCTGCCTGTGTTTCTGAGAAAAAGATCTACACATCAGGTGGGGTTATTGGTAAGTACAGGAAATGTGAAGAGTTATTTATGTAACAAATACTCTTCAGTCATGATATACTAAATACTATTTAGTCATAATGAAATGTCGTTTTTTTTTTTTTTTTTAAGGCAAGTCAGCCTTGGACATCTTTGAGTGTTATGACACAAAGACAGAGTTATGGCAGGTGAAACCCAGTATGATGACAGCACGCTTTGCCCATGGCTCAGTGGCAGTCAGTGGCCTAATTTATGTCTGTGGAGGAACTGTGAGCAACAATGTGTCAAACAGAGTCCTCAACAACTTTGAGGTTTATGATCCCAGCACACACAAGTGAGTTGCATAAAAGTATTCACCCTTTAATTGGGCATGTCTTGAATTTATTTGACAACTTTTACTTTTTAGATGGAGAAAGCTACGTGGGATGAAAGAGGCCAGGAAGAATCATGGATTTGTGGTAGTCAACAAAAGGATCTATGCTGTTGGAGGGCAAGGGCTATCAGGTAACAATAGCAAATACATAAATGTGGTTGTAGTATAAAAATAACAGCCATAGCACATTAAAACAGATGTCTATGAAATTGGGTGGACGGTCCAAAACACTGACAGCTGTGTCTTCTAGGGATACTGGACTCTGTGGAGTACTACGACATTGCCAGTAATGAATGGCACAGTGTATCACCGATTCCCTGGCGCTTTGTCAGTCTGAAGTGTGCAGCTGTGGAAGAGAAAATCTATGTGGTGGCCGGAGAAGGATTGTTACCCTTTAAGCATGTCTTGGAGTACAATACCCGTACCGACAGGTTAGTACAGACTTGTATCCGATTAATGTAATTGTGCTGATTAAACAATGTATTTTGGAAACATTTAATTTTCTGCAATTGAAATAATTAATGACATTTAGCTTTTAAAATAAAATGGTATACAGTATTGTTCAAAAATAATAGCTGTACAATGTGACTAATTGTCCAGAATAATCCAGGTTTTTAGTATATATTTTTTTATTGCCAAGTGGCAAACAAGTTACCAGTAGGTGCAGAAGATTCTCAGAAAATGATGAGCACGCTCTTAAGGCTGTGCAATTGGGCAATTACTTGAAAGGGATGTGTTTAAAAAAATAGCAGTTTCTGCCGTTGACTGTAGAAACTGAAAACTATTTTGTACAAATGTTTTTGTTTCTAGGATTTAGAAACCCTGTGACGCACTAAACTAATTAGTTGCATGACCACAGGTTTCTTATTTATTTTTTATTTTTTAATGCTTTACATCTGTGTGGCACCAACTTGTGGCACCTCAGCTGTTATTCCACTCCATGATTCTTTAACAACATTCCACAATTCATTTATATTTCTAGGGTTTGCTTCAGAAATAGCTTCTTGATTGGATTAAGGTCCGGGGATTGGGCTGGTCACTCCATAACATTAATTTTGTTGGTTGGAACCAAGACTTTGCTTGTTTACTAGTATGTTTGGGGCCATTGTCTTGTTGAAACAAACATTTCAAGGGCATGTCCTCTTCAGCATTAGGCAACATGACCTCTTCTAGTATTTTGACGGATGCAAACTGATCCATGATCCCTGGTATGCGATAAATGGACCCAACACCATAGTAGGAGAAACATGCCCATATCATAATGTTTGCTTCACTGTCTTCACTGTTTACTGTGGTTTGAATTCAGAGTTTGGGGGTCGTCTCACAAACTGTCTGTGGCCCTTGGACCCAAAAAGAACAATTTTACTCTCATCAGTCCACAAAATGTTCCTCCATTTCTCTTTAGGCCAGTTGATATGTTCTTTTGCAAATTGTAACCTCTTCTGCACATTCCCTTTTTTTTTTTTTTTTTTTAAACGGAGGGACTTTGCGGTGGATTCTTGAAAATAGAGTAGCTTCACACAGACGTCTTCTAACTGTCACAGTACTTACAGGTAACTCCAGACTGTCTTTGATCATCCTGGAGATGATCATTGGCCGAGCCTTTGCCATTCCGGTTATTCTTCGATCCATTTTGATGGTTGTCTACCGTTTTCTTCCACGTCTTTCTGATTTTGCTCTCCATTTCAAGGCATTGGAGATCATTTTAGCTGAACAGCCTATATTTTTTGCACCTCTTTAGGTTTCAACTAATTGACCAATTGCACAGCCTTAAGAGCGTGTATATCATGAATGCTTGGTCTTGTTTATTTTCTGAGAATCTACTGCACCCACTGGTAACTTGTTTGTCACTTGGCAATAAAAATTATACTAAAAACCTGGATTATTCTGGTTGGTCACTGCTATTATTTTGAACATTACTGTACATGTTCCTTTATAATACATTTTCATTGGTCTATGTAACTCATTTGTAAATTGTGCTCTGTCCCATTACAAATTTGGATTCATAATTACAAAAAGTTGTTGGCTTTTTCCATAACTCAACTGTCAACATGTTAACAGGTGGGTGCCTCGTCGCCAGGCTGATGCATTCCCAAACCCCACTTGTCTGTTGTGTATGATAGCCTTGCCCAGTGTGAGGTGGGAGGAGGCATACAACGACTGAGAGGCACACTACGCCTTTACATTACTAAATTATTATTTTATATGTCAAAGCAATAATGGAATGTTTTATATTTACAATACATTGTAAACTTTTAAAATACATAATGTACTTGCAATAATAAAGACTTTCTACTGAACCTTTAGCTGAACCTTAAATTTTTTTGTTTGTACAGTTTTAATATACAGTAGTGTTTATATATATATATATATATATGGGGCGGCAGTAGCTCAGTGGTAGAGTGGCCGTCCTTCAACCGGAAGGTAGTCGGATCGATTCCCGCTCGCCCCACAGTTCATACTGTCGTTGTGTCCTTGGGCAAGACACTTAACCCACCTTGCCTCCAGTGACTGTAACACTGGTAATGTAATGTAAGTCGCTTTGGATAAAAAGCGTCTGCTAAATGAATAAATGTAAATGTAAATATATACTACACTTTATCTGCAGTTGTGTGGACAAAAAAGTAAAAATTTTTTTTTTTTTTTTTTTTTACTGCGACATTCAGATAGTAGGGTCAGAATGTAATGTAAAGAACATAAAAGCATGAATCCATCCTGCCATGTCTCAACGGTATATATATATATTTTCTTGGCACACTTTAGGCCCCTTTAGTACCAATTCAGCATTGTTTAAACGCCACAGCCTGAGTATACATTTGTTTCTAACCATGTCCATCCCTTGACTACAGTGTACCCATCTTCTGATGGCTACTTCCAGCAGGAGAATGCACCATGTCACAAAGCTCAAATCATCCCGGACTGCTTTCTAATAATCAGAAACATATCAAATAAGAGACCATTAAGTTAATCAGATTTAAGATTAGTCACCTAAGTCTAATTGTGACAAAGTCTGATGGTTTCCCCCTCAAAGTATCTTTAGGAGTACAATAAGACAACAGTTCATTTATCCAGATTTCCAGTTCTTAAGAATACTAATGTGTAAGTAAGAGAAAATATTTTCTTTTGGGAGGTAACATTAAGGATTTGCCATTACCCAGTATCCATATTTTAGGGTCAAAGTAAAAAAAAATCCAGAGCTTATGGCTTATTTGACCAGGGGAGCTATAATCAGATCTCAGAAGTATTACAATTGATTAAAACTTAAAACCACTTTTAAGGTCTCATGTCAGACTAGAACTAAAACAAAATTAACCAAGTATCAAAGTAAACTTGTTTACAAAATCTATTGTCTAAATTTACCCAGTTAGTACACAACACCCTTATGGCATTGCATTTTGTCAGAAACAATCAGTGCAGGATATGACTTTTGCTATAATAGTTTATTGGTTGATCAGGTAGGTTTGAGTATAAACTACAGATTAGGCCCTGCTAAATCTGCAGCTTCAATGAAAAGCTCTCCAGCTTTTTGTCTATATTCCATGGACAACTCTTTTGCCCTAACCACTTCCTTTATGTTCTCCAAGTTTTCTACCAGTCTTCCTTGCTCTTGATAAGTCACTGCAGCCCCCTTAACTTGTTCAGTCATCTGATCTTTGCTACGGAGCAGCCATCCAATCAACTCTTGAAGTGCTGTGCCCTTCGAGATTGTGGCCTTGGCAGACTCGGAAACACACATAAATTCATCTTTAACAATCTGTAGATGAGAGGACAGTGTCTCTGCATCATTTTCACTTTCCAACCTCACAGGAACGACACAAAGAGAGAAATCATAGCCATTGATCTTTAGGGAAATCCTGTACTTGGTCGCTGTAATTGGAAAAAAGATTATATTAGGTTTTTAAAATGCCAACCAGAGAAATATGCCACCATGTTGCTTGTTGGACCTGTGTATCAGACTGACCATGCGTATCTCTAATTATTCCCAAAAGCTCTGATAAAGCCAGTGTACCACACTGTGAACAGACATATCTCTGTTGCAGGTTGGATAAGACTTGGACTGTAGTCTCATAATGATGCTGCTGCTCATTAAAGGTCTCAGCGACATCCATAAATCTCTTGTACAACTCTGGAACACCCACTCGCCTCATCACCAGCTGGCCACTCCGCTTTACAGTAGGTCCATCTAAGAAAAAAAAAAAAGATTAATGTAAACAGCAGGTGATAGAGATATACTGCATAGATTGGTGGTAAAAAAGTAGGTTAATTGATAAAAGAGCAGTAAGGTAAAAGAGATACTGCACCAATGTGGGCTGAGCGCGTCAGTCTGGCTGATTCTGCTTCATTCTGATCTGAGCATCTTGGACCCAAAAGTGGTTGCCTCTAAAATAGAATAGGTAATGAGTAAACCTCAAAATAGCCAAAAATAATTATATTGATGATGATGATTATTATATTTCTTGCATGTGTGTGGTGGTTGAACAAAAATTGACCTGCTGCCAATTTTATTTCGGGGTAGCCTAAACTAACAGGAATTTGAAACTTCTAGGTCTGCGCAGAAGCAAGGGTAAACTAGAGTTTTAGTAAAAATGTTAGAATATGATGGAAGTAAAAACGTACCTCATTTTCGGGATTTTCACGCGAGACGCAACAACAGAAAGGAAATCTGATCATTCCTCTGGAGCTCTGGGGACCCTCACTTGTTTTTAGGTCAATAATTTCTGACAATGTCGCCTACTGTCTCTATCTGCATAATACGTGACGTCAGCGTCACGCGCCTCTCAAATTCTTCCTGGTTGTCTTTAGTAAAAACTTTACCATCCAGTATTTCTTGTTGGACAGGTGCATGTACAGGTGAGCTGCAATTTAATAAAGCCCGTGTTGACCTACTGTAGATCTAGTGCACATGGAATACAGTACAATCAATACACAACACTGCTGGTAAAGTTGGAGGCTATTTAGAAAATATTGTTATGGGCAGTAAGATCACACACAATTACGTTTTCTGCAGTTTCTCACACAATTTGTCTGAAGCATCGCGAGAGGGCGCAATAGGCACACACGTTGAGAGCAATAGAAGAAGAACACGACCATCGTTTTTGTTGTGGATGGTAGAGTACTTAGAGCACTTAACCTTCAATTGTTTTACTCAGCTGAACAAGGCATCTTATCATGACTGGAATGACCTCTCCAGAGAAGGCGACAAGCTCAAAGAAGAAGAGCGAGAGAAAGTGTGCCTCTAAAGAGGAGTACAGACAGCTATCCGGCATCATGGCAGTCATGAACAACCTGCGGAAACAGGTAGGCTACTACAGTTTGTATGCTCTAAATGTGGGGTAAGACTGCAGGTTGGGAGATACATTTTCAGGTATGCATTCAGTCGGTTATCTGTGTAGATAAGGTTGTTTTCCTGACAAATACTGTGGGATTTCTATAGGGAACTCTTTGTGATGTGAACCTGGTGGTCCAGGGGAAGCACTTTCCTGCTCACAGAGTTGTCTTGGCGGCCGCCAGCCATTTCTTCAGCCTCATGTTTACAAGTGAGTATGTACACCTACATAATATACATGTATTAGGCCAACATGTAAAAAGCATGGGTTTTGCTTATTCGCAGCTAGAATGATGGAGTCTATGTCCCATGAAGTGGAGCTCAGGAGTGCTGAGCCTGACATCATTGAGCTGCTGCTTGAATTCATCTACACAGCGAGGTAGTGCTCTGTCTGAATATAGAAGAGCTCCAACAGCTCCAAATACACTGTACTTTTAACCATTATACAAAATAGGAATAGTATCTGTGTTTGTTTGTGTGTGGTGAAAGGATCTCTGTGAACAGCAGTAATGTTCAGTCGTTGCTGGATGCTGCCAATCAGTACCAGATTGAGCCGGTGAAGAAGATGTGTGTGGAGTTTCTTAAAGGACAGATTGATGCTACAAATTGCCTTGGTGAGATCAAGATATTAAGATGATGTGAATGAAAAACATGTTACAAATGTGTTCCCAGTGCTTAGTAACTTTAAGCTAATAACTCAACTGATACTGTTTCTGTTTTGTTTTAAATTAAGATATTAATAATTAAGGTATAATTAGGAATTGTATACAAATTAATCTTGTATTGTTCTCTTGCAGGTATTTCAGCTTTAGCCGACTGTATGGACTGTCCAGAGCTACAATTAGCTGCAGAGGATTTTTTTCAGCTTCATTTCACTGAAGTTTATAAACTGGATGAGTTTCTGCAACTTGATGTGAAAAGGCTCACTCATCTACTCCACCAGGACAAACTCACGGTCCGATCAGAGGCCCAGGTAAACATTCATAATGCTCAAAAACTACTCAAAACTAAATGATATGAATTATACAGAAATATAACAATGTCTTTGTGGTGTTGTTACATTGTTCTTCAGATATATGATGCAGCAGTGCGCTGGCTGAAGTATGACGTTTGTAACAGAGAGCAGTATATGGTCGAGGTGTTGGGTTGTGTTCGCTTCCCCTTGGTCTCTAAAACCTTCCTGTCCAAGACGGTACAGGCTGAACCTCTCATCCAGGACAACCCACAGTGCCTGAAAATGGTCATCAGTGAGTAAATGCTCTGATAAACACTAACAACTTTGTTAACAATGTGTAAAACCAATGTCCTTGTAATATTGTAGATATTTTCACGCTCGTGTAATTTCATTAAGTAATTTTCTCATAAGGTGGAATGCGCTATCACCTTCTGTCCCTTGAAGATCGTGAGGACTTGGGGGAGAGCAGTCGCCCACGGCGCAAGAAACATGACTACCGCATTGCTCTCTTTGGCGGCTCCCAGCCACAGTCCTGTCGTTATTTTAACCCAAAGGTACCTATACCTACTTCAACGAAGAACTAAGATTGTTCAGAATAAGGCTAGGTGGTATATTACGTAGGAAACCTGATGATTAATAAGTGATGAAATACATTTTCTCATTTTAATCTTACCAGGATTCTAGCTGGACAGACATTCGTTGCCCCTTTGAGAAGCGGCGGGATGCCACAGCTGTTTTTTGGGACAATGTAGTCTACATTTTGGGAGGCTCACAGCTCTTTCCAATAAAGAGAATGGACTGTTACAATGTCCTGAAGGACAGCTGGTACTCAAAGCTCGGTCCCCCTACACCTCGTGACAGCTTAGCTGCATGTGCTGCCCAGGGAAAGATCTACACATCAGGGGGATCGGAAGTGGGTAAGCTCTGGGAGGAACTTGTTTGTAAGCTCTGTGAAGTTCTCATTTTTACAAAATATTGTGTGCAATGTTTGCAGGCAGCTCTGCTCTAGATCTTTTTGAGTGTTATGACACAAGGACAGAGTCATGGCAGGTAAAATCCAGTATGTTGATGGCTCGCTGTGGACATGGCTCAGTAGAGGCTAATGGCCTTATTTATGTCTGTGGAGGAACTGTGGGCAACAATGTGTCAGGCAGAGTCCTCAACAACTGTGAGGTCTATGACCCCAGCACACAACAGTGAGTCACACTTGCTTGTTTATTTTTCAGTTTATATATTTTTGTATTGTATATTTTATTGTATCTTTTTTCTGTTGTTCTTTAGATGGAGAGAACTCTGTGGGATGAGGGAGTCTAGAAAGAACCATGGGCTGGTTGTTGTTAACAACAGGATCTATGCTATTGGAGGACAAGGGGCTTTGGGTAACTAATAAAGAATGTGAACATTGTTTATTGAAGCATTTAGTTTCTAAAGTTTTGATCATTGTGCTCTTACCTTAGGTGGACTTGACTCAGTAGAGTACTATGACATCACAAGTAACGAATGGCGCCCAGCCTCACCTATGCCATGGCGAGGGGTAACTGTCAAGTGTGCAGCTGTGGGGGAGATAATCTATGTGCTGGCTGGCTTTCAAGGGGTTGGCCGTCTTGGACATGTCCTGGAGTTCCATACTGATACAGACAGGTTTGCTTCTTTTTATTTAATTTTTTCCATGTAATGCTCTTTTTAGATTATGTGGACAGCTCAACCAAAGAACATTTCTTCGGTGTCATTCCAGATGGGTCACTTGCAGCAAGGTGCGTGCATTTCCTGTCACAAGCTGTTTGATCTGCGTGGTTGATACATGTGGGGTGAACGAGGACGAGGACATGGACATGATGGACTCTCAAACACACAACGCATCTTCATCTTCCTTACCATCAACATCCTCATAAGATTTTAGTTTTTGTCGATTTTATGTTGTGACATTTGAGCTATTTATTGCGCCAAATTTATGTTAAAGTTTTAAAAAGCCGTTGTATATATTTTAGAGAACATAATCTTTTAATGGTGAATAAAATCTGACGTGGATAAAAAAAAAGATTTATAAATGTTTATTAATGATAGAAGTGAAGTGATATTACACTACGCACAAAAGCTTAAACTTACAAATATTCCGGGCAATGCTATATACAAGTTCATATTCTGACATGACAGTAGCTGCCATAAATCTGGTCTATAGTGTTAGCCATGGTATAATTTTAAATGTAAACCCGTAATACTGATAAAAAAGACAAGAACATTATTAAAAGCCTTAATTAATCTTTTAAAAAGAGCAAGCATGTACTTATTTCTTAAAGGCAGTTATCCTTAAAGCAAGGATATATATAGTGCAAAACAATTTTTAATGTAACTCATAGTATACTGTATTTCATTAATTGAGTTTACTTTTGCCTTATGCATATAATTATCTTTGGCCCATTTTTAGTGCAATAAAATGTTTTACATCACTCGTCATCATACTCCTCTTCACTCATTAGTAGTGCAAACCTATTTCGTATCTCTTCTGTAGATTTGTTCCCTCTTCCAGCTCCTACACCACCTGCTTTTCCTCCTCTCCTACCCCGTCCACCTCTCCTCCCCCTGCCTGATGCTGGAAAAGATGGCCGACCATTAAAGAGGCACTTGTTCACAGCGTCTAGCAGAGAGGAGTAAAGTTGACCAAAAAAAGAGCTATTATGCAGGAGAGATTCAGGTGTGCTGCCCCCTTTAAGATATTTGGCAAGGCCATGGACCAAAGTACCGCTAAACAACCTAAGGAATAAAAGGAGGAAGAGGGGGTAAATGTTACTGCATTTACATTGCTGTGCTGTAACACATGTAAAACTAAGATGTGTATGAATAGTTTATTTGAGATATAATTACTGACCCTTCCAACCTATCAGTTTAATGTGTTCATTAAATCCATTTAAGCAAACTTAAAATGTCTCTTTCCATTATGCAATATCACCTTGACTTTGACTTACCATGATAGATAGGGTTCAGGCAGTGGTTGCAGCAATATCTGATTGAGACACAGTGCAGCCCAGAGACAGGCCTGCCACTGACTGTAACTGTGAGCATCTCCAAGATCCAAGCCCCTTCTCTCCCCAGGCCTCACACGCTGTCGATCCATTGCTGCGCACAAACTGCGCTCTGAAGCCCAGTGTTGTCCTGGACCTATAGAAGGAGTATTAAATACATCAATTCTCAAATCAATACATGGTGTGGTATAGTAAATAACAATAAAACCACTTTATCAACCAGCATGTTGTTGATGGCTCAGTTCTCCATACACAAAGCCCAGAAGCAGTGCATGGAGCTGAGGCTCTGTGGGTGTTGGTTTGGCTTCCCGCAGCCAAAATCCAGTCACTGCTACAGCCAGCTTCAGGTGTAGAGGAACAGGACTTAGAGCAGACTCAGTCACTCCTAACACCTCCAACAGAACTGTGAGTCGAGATGCTGAAGATGCCTAGGAAAGGAATCCAAGACAATCCAATACTGTTCAAACAGCTTTTTAAAATCCCAAATCTTGTCTTGCTTACCTCACCAACTGCAGCTAGGGACAAGGGCTTTCTGAGCTGATGTGCCTCCACTTGGTTTTTTTTTAAGTTGAGATCAATGCGGTCATATTCCTCCACACATATTGGGGTACAAGAGCCCTGAGCTTGGACTGTAACTGCTTTTTGATGGCTGATTCCTGCACACTGCTGCCCAGGCAACATTTGGTCCTTACCTCTACCACTATCCCCAAATCCCCTTCCTCTACTCTGACCCCTTCCACCTCTTTTGATACTTTCACTACCTACCCTTGTATCCAAAGGTTGGCCCTTTGCCACTTGTCTACCTCCACCCTTCCCTTGAGTCAAGCTGTTTTGGCTTTGGTGTAATAAAATCCCATAAATAGACTGGCGAATAGCTTTAGCGCTAGAGTGGCTACTTGCCAGTTTTCCATTTTCCACTTGTGGCATGAGTAGGACTCTCTGCATCATCAAAGCATCTACAGCAAGAGGAGCCAGTAGCCCCTGTGCCACAGTATGAAGAAAGAACTCTGGTAATTCAGCAAGATAAGATGTCCTCCCTCCTGGGAATTCCTTTCTTCCTGAAAACCAGAGAGCTAAAGAACTTTGATTGGTGATGTTGTAGTCTTGCATACCTGCCCATAACTGTGAGGTTAGAACATCCCTCTTTTCATTCCTACCCTGTCCATATACACCATCAATTAATCTGCTAATTTCTGCCAGTGCCTCAAATGGACCTGGGAAAGACGAAAGCCAGACAAGTACACTTTCAATGCGCGACGCAGGTCCTCTCCCTTTTCCTTTGCTGCCACCTTTCACTGACACATCTATTACACTCAGAATATGTTCAGCTTCTTTTGGAGTGCCATAATCATTGCCATTCAGGACAGCACACAAGGGAAGCAACTCCTTGTTTATGCTCCCAAACCAATGGCATAGTGTGCTGGTGGTGTACCATCGTGCTGGAATGTAGCGCTGATTTGCTTTACCACAGAGATTGGTCCAGTGAAAACAACTGAATGGAAAGTAACCACCTAAGGGGAAAAATAGTTTAGACAAGGGATCAATACAGTCAAAGACAAGTTTAAGTGTTACAGGTCACACCTGGCAGGTCAAAGATGTAAAAGTCACTGTCATTGCTCAAAAGGGGGCAGTTCCACTGACGAGCCAAACATGCAATCTCCCAGTCAGCTTCAGAAGGGCACTGGACCAGAGGAACTCCACTCTGTATAAGGACTTGAGTGAAGACATCTCTAGTAAGAATTGGCAGAACAGAGCCATGGCGGCCATGAGACATGCTGTCTGCCTCCTTTATTTTGGACTGCAGACGATGCCGCAGAGTGGCAAACTTCTTGTCGCTGGGGTCCATTCCTTAAGATAACAAATAACGTAACAGAATAAGTGGTTAGAATGTAGAATACAATTATTGTAAAACTAATTATTTTTTGTTTACTGTTCAGTTATAAAACATGCATTCAAAAAAGACAATAAAAGTAAGAGAACTTACCTCCATCAAGTACAACATATGGCTGTATATTACAGGTTGCCAACGCAGAAAGGAACTGTGTAAGAAGCTGAACAAAGGCATCATAGTCCCCTCCATGCTGTTGGTCCAAACCGTGGTTAAAGTAGAGGCGGAAATACAAACTGCAGCCATCAATCACAAGCCGACTATCTCTGAACTTCACATCTTGGAGGAAGTGTTTGTTTCCCTCAACATAGGTGGTAAGGCCATGGACACCCATTGAAGCTCAGGGCCTGGACCACATGATGTGAAAAGAAACTTAATCAGTTTGAGTAAGGACATAACCACAATGCTGAGACTGGCTTTTTTCATCTTCTTAGAGACTCATTTAAAACTGAATACGGGACACTACTACAACAACATCAACAACCAAGCAATACATCATATAAAAGATTATCAAAATTCTAACTATTGATAAATAGATAAAAAATATTTTTCCAACAAACCTGTCTTCTTCCTAGTGTTTAGGCGTTAACATGACTTTACGCTCGTTTCCTGTGTAAAATTTCAAAATAAAATTCCTAAAGCTTAGTAACAACAATCTGGTTGAATGTTTTAGTAAAAAAAACATTTGATATCAAAACTTCATATTTCAAACGTACTTTTTTTATTCAAGTGAATGCAATAAGCTTCCGTACAAACGCAATATTGGTAAAAAAAAATGTTTTACATGCATTTCTTACTAAATGCATAATTGAAATCTTTGGTCTTTTAGATTGAAGTGCGGCAATATCGTAATATCTCGCGAGACAGAACGTGAAGACAACAGCTAGCCGTGGGCTAGACAGTTCTGTTCACCAATTTGAAAATATATATTTTTTTACAGCGAACACGATGTCTGGAGGAACAAACCTCGGAATTACCGGGGCTAATCAATCTTGTTCTTCGATGGCTTCACACAAGAAAAAAGAAAGCAGTCCGTCCACAAGGTATTGGGAGAGTCCAGAGACTTTATCCCAGCTGGAGATGGTGCGCCAGTGGATCGGCAAGCATTACAAAAAGGTAGCTGGCTGATTAAAAATGCTAGCAAACAATCTAGCCGCACCAATGTTTGGTGTGATGACGGTAACGCTACGCTTCCACTAAGTAGCGCTTATTTGTTTTAAAACTCAAAACTATAGACCTGCTTTTTTATTATACATTAAGTAAACTGTTAAGTTGACTTACATATTCATGCTGCAGGGTTTATAATATGTGCATTTGTGTCTGTTTCTTGACAGTATGTATTGGTGGATGCTCCTTCATGTCAGACTCTTGCTGCAGTAACCCTTCAGCTTCTGCAGTTTCAGGAGGAAGCTTTTGGCAGAGAAGCTGCCAATCCCGCCATCACTAAACTTCCCGTGAGTCGGTTTTTATGCACTTCTGGTCAATCAAGGATTTTGTAGCCTGTTTGAATAGCTAATCATTTTTGGGGTCTAATAATTCCAGTTCAATTGTATGTTCACCCTGGAGCTGCTACCATTGTATGCCTTTAGAAAAGACATGCTGCACTGTGCAAAAACATTCGTTTTGAAAACTAAATATACTGTGGAAAAATATTTTATTGTATGTTCTCTGCAGGCACAGTGTTTCATAGACCTACACCCAGGGGGAGGACTCTGCCATATTCTTGGAACAGCCTACAAGTTCAAGGCAGAGCAAGGCTGGTAGGTTCTAATGATGCATTTAACGCTTCACTGTTTCCTTTCATAACAGTCTTTAAAATTTGTTTAAATTCAAAATAACTTTATTAATCCCCAAAGGGAAATTCGGTTATTGCCAAATGTATCCTCCCTGTTTGACTTTACAGGCGGCGATTTGACTTGCAGAATCCATCAAGAACTGAAAGAAATGTTGAAATGTTTCGCAGTATAGAGCGGGCACTGGTCCAGGTGACAGCATTACACACACATAAAGATTACCCCCCACCAAGGACATTATACTAAATCTCTATCTTCATTTTCTGTGCCTTTAGAACAACTGCATGTCATTTCCTGTTGTATACCTGGATCTTACAGTAGACCATGAGTTGGCTGGCAGGCTGGGTGTCATTATCACTAAACACCAGGTACTCAAACACAAGCTACAGCAAAAATACATCACTGTGGATGTTTAGAGACGAAAAAAACAACAACAAAAAAACGAAGACTTCCATTTTTATCAAATATGTTCTTCCATTGACAGGGTACTCTCACAGAAGACAGAATACTTGCCAGTCACCACATATATCCCTTACTTGCTTCTGCAGAAAAAGGTCAGCTGGTTATGTGAACTTTTTACTGTCTTGATTTTTGGCTACCATTATTTACTATACATTTTCTTTCTTTAGATGAATGGATGCGCCCTGTAATGCAGAGAGATAATCACGTTTTGGTTCATTGGGGCATGCATCCTGACAGGCAAGTACATATACATAGACACATGCATGTCTCATTATATTATCCTTGTGACACCTTAGACATTTTCTAACCAATATTACTTCTTAATGCCTATTTAAACACTCATTTTGAAGGGTTACCATATTGTTGTCGTCTTCTTGTTAATAGTTATGATAGCTGGTTGTTATCACATGAAGTTGAAGGAGAGGTTGAAGAGCCACCACATCCAGAAAGGCCCTGGAAGGTGAGCACACATTTATTATGAATTCAGAAAGGCATTTACTCTTAATGCAGTAGTTGAGCTGTATTTTTTGTTTTATGACACTGTCTAGATCAGAGGTGCCCAAACTTATTTCCTCAAAAGGCCATAAATGTCGCTCCATTTTGTTTTAACGAGATAGCATTTAATTGGAAACCTGTGAACTTAAGCTGTTTGACACTGACCTTTCAAAAATCCATCAGAATAGGACTAGTTGTGGACTTATAAAGTCTGCACAAACCTAGCTGAACTTGTCTTTATAGTTGTCTGTTCAGAGCAGTCAGCTGTTTTTGGGGAATATTTACCCATTGGCTTCTCTTCAGTAAAACTGGCCATTACCTTACCAATAAATATGCTCGACCATCACCGGAGAATAAATCAGTAGTCAGTTTGCAATTTCCGTCACAAAATGTGAAACCCCTTGGCCACAGTTTGGGCACCCCTGGTTTAGATGGTTCCTTAAATCTGTTTTTTTTTTTGTGCCTTTTAGCTGATAATTTCTTGTATATGTTTATATTATAACAATTTAAATAACACTAACAAACGGTGACAACAAGAATATTGTCTGACAGATAATGTCAGGTAATAAAACATATTTCTGAAGGACTGAAGAACCATAGGTAAACTATAAACACTGCTTAATGTGATTGTAATTCAGTGTTTTGTTTTTTTCACAGGTCCATGCTGCTTGGATTCTGGACTCAGACAGTTTCAATGAATGGACAAATGAGGAAGATTATTGTGTAGATGAAAGAAATGTACCTGTTATCTCTCGCCATCGAATTCTTGTCAAAGATCAAGTATGAAACGCATACAGTTTTTATATCTGTTCAGTTTTTATATCTGGTGAATAATACAACCCAGCCAATGACTGTAATTCTTGGGATAATTTTTTCCATTCACATAAAAATAGTTTTAAATGTGTATACTGTTGCAGGACTCCACCCCATCCAAAAAGAGAAGGAGGTCCCCTTCTCCTCCTCCTTCTACTGAAGGCAGAAAGAAAGGAAAGAAAGGGTGAGATGTTTTTTTATTCTAGACTTATTCAGTTAGATCTTTTTCAGCTTATCTGACATAATTTATGTTTTCTGTGTCTGTGTGTCAACAGACGAAAACGTGGACAGCAAGAAGAGCCAGAGGAGGATTTAACCAGAGACATGGAGGATCCTACTCCAGTCCCAAACATGGAGGAGGTCATAATACCTAAAAATGGTAAAACATAAGGACATTGCCCATATAATTAAATATCTGAAAGTCACTAAAGCAAAGTAACATCTGTTTTTATGTTTGTGTATAGTAAACTTAAAGAAGGACAGTGAAAACACTCCAGTCAAAGGAGGAATTATGGCTGATCTAGGTTTGTGAATTAGTTATTTTGTTTATTTCATTACCATTCATATTTTTCGCTGCATGATATGGAACTTACCATTTTATTTTCAGATGATCAAGACGAAGACTTTCCAGGAAGGGTAAATAAACTGCCATATTTGCAAGTAGTTTTTAGGTTGTTTCTGTAGTAACTGGAAAGTTTGTGTGCTTGTGCACAGGAGGACGAGGAAGGCAGAGTTGAGATGTCTCGTTTCTCTGAGGGAGAGGAAAGCATTGCAGAACAAACTCATCATGTTATAATACCAAGCTACACATCTTGGTTCAATAATAACAGGTAAGCGCGCACATACAACTTTTACATCTAAGTAGCACATCTGTAAAAATCTTTTTTCCCCCCTCCAGCATACACTCTATTGAAAAGCGAGCACTGCCGGAGTTTTTCAATGGAAAAAACAAATCCAAATCACCAGAAATGTGAGTGTAGCTGACTGCACCTTATTAAATTAAAGAATCATTAACTAACCAATTATTTTTTTCTGCGCAATACAGCTACCTAGCATATCGTAACTTCATGATCGACACATACCGACTCAACCCTCAGGAATATCTCAGCTCGACTTCCTGTAGACGAAACCTCACTGGTGATGTTTGCGCTGTCATAAGGTATTATAATTATACTATAATAATTTTTGTTTTGTTATGTATTGCAGTACGACTCTGGAGGCTAAGTGAACAGCAGTGTTTTTGTGTGCATCTTCATTGTTGGCTTCTTTATGCAAGATGGCAGATTAAACATAAAATATGTTTTTAGGGTTCATGCGTTTTTGGAGCAGTGGGGTTTGATAAACTACCAGGTGGATGCAGAAAGCAGACCCCTTCCTATGGGACCACCTCCTACTCCTCATTTCAACGTACTGGCTGATACTCCCTCTGGGCTGGCCCCACTGCAACATAAACCTTTGCAGGTAACACAGAGCACACACAGATAAAATACAGTGTACTTTATGTAATTACCAATAATGCCTTTCACTCCCACAGGTATCGGCCTCGCAACACATGCTTTTTTTCCCAGAAAAGATCAGGGAGAAACCTTCAGAATGCCAGAACTTTGGTTTGCGATCTGATATTTATACCAGGAAACACCCTAAGGTCTGAAAAAGTAACACATAATGTACATTGAAACATAATGTCTGAATTTAAAGCCCACTAACCACTGTGCGTTGCATTATATATTTTCAGACTAAAGGAGCAAGTGCAGGAAGGGAATGGACAGAACAAGAGACACTTTTGCTATTAGAGGTAAAACAGTGACTTATGATGTAATTTTACCTTTTTTATACAAAGATACTGAAAATATCATTACAAGAGTATGTTATAGCCTTGTAAGAGATCCAACAGTTTTTCTTTCACTCTCTTATCCCTCATGAATCTTCCTTTTCTCAGGCCTTAGAGGTCTACAGAGATGACTGGAATAAGGTTTCAGAGCATGTTGGATCCAGGACACAGGATGACTGTATCCTGCACTTTCTTCGTTTGCCAATAGAAGACCCTTACCTTGAAGACTCTTCTGCCTCTCTTGGCCCACTTGCATACCAGCCTGTGCCTTTCAGCCAATCTGAGAATCCTGTCATGAGCACTGTGGCCTTCCTGGCTTCAGTGGTGGACCCACGAGTGGCATCAGCAGCTGCTAAAGCAGCTCTTGGTGAGTTGGCACCGAAATTGATCAGCAATTCAGTCGTTTGCTCTACAATAATTGTGTGTTGTAACTTTTAACTTTTGTCATCAGAGGAGTTTTCCAGAGCGCATGAGGAATCCATAGACAAAATCTCTGAAATATCTAACCAGCCTGAAAAAACAGGTTAAGGCCTAAAGGATATAATTTAAATAAAGCTAAACTGGTTTAGGGTGTGATCTTGTATTTTTAAAATTTGGTTTCCCTCTTTCAGAATCAATAGATACAGACAAAATGGAGACCACTTCCCAGGTGATGCATCACTTAAATTATAATATGGATTGAGTTGTATATAATACTGTATTCAGTTATCATGATGTTGTTGCTTATGTTAAGTTAATATTTGTTTTTGGGATTTCTTTAAGATTGCTGTAAGGACAGATGGGCTCAACATGGAACTCGGTGGTGGACAAATAGAGGGAGAACAAGTTAAAAGGGAAAATGCTGAAAATATGCTTGCAGAAGACCGAGATGGTACTTTACATATATTTACTTTTAGATAGTATCTGATTGTATTTTTCACTTATATATTTATTTTATTTATTTATTTATTTATTTTATTAATATAATTTAATATGAAAGGAGGAGGAGATGATGAAGAGAGCTTTGAGCAGCGAGAGGTAGAAGGAGACATGAGCAGCACAGTAATGGAGCAGGACCTGGTTGAGAACGCTGTTACCACAGCAGCTGCAGCAGCTCTGGCATCAGCTGCCACCAAGGCCAAGGTAAAGCCACTCTTCAGCATAGACCAAACTCAGAAGGTTTAAGTCAAGGAAAAGGGGGCCTTTTGTCATTTGCTCCACATTTTCAAAGCTGACATATTTGTCTCAATGGTAATAAATAGTGTATTTTGTGACATTTAAAATTTTGGTAATCAAAGATTTAAATTTAAAAAATTGTTTTTAATTAAAATTTGTTGGTTTCTTAATAATGAAAATCTCTCCATCTCAACCATTAGTTAAGAAGATTCCTTTTTTTTCGCTACATTATTTTTGAAACTTTCCCTATTTTTGTATTCACAGCACTTGGCAGCTGTAGAAGAGCGAAAGATCAAGTCTCTGGTGGCTCTATTGGTAGAGACTCAGATGAAAAAGCTAGAGATTAAACTCAGGCATTTTGAGGAGCTGGAGACCATCATGGACCGAGAAAAAGAAGCTGTGAGTGCATCACATTTTTTGCTCTAATGGATAGCTTTTTGTTTTCAATATTCTTAAACATACCATTCCATCATTACTTAGTTTTAGCTTTTGCATGCAGTTTTTTAAATTTACACAATAGCAGATCTTACATAATGAAAAGGACACATTTCTAATACAATTTTCCACAATATCCATGTTGTCTGCAGCTGGAGCAGCAGAGGCAGCAGCTTTTATCTGAGAGACAATTGTTCCACACTGAACAACTAAAGCAGGCAGAAATGAAAGTTAAGCAGCAAAGGGAACAGCAGGGACAGTCTGGTTTCACAATGCAGAACTCAGGTAAAAACACCACACACCGTAAACATCAAACACAACTGACACATGGCTCTGTGATAATGTGTGTACACCTGTTGTTATTGTAAATGTACCCTCCTCTGTAGGCCAGTCTGTACCAAATCGGATTATGCCTGCTGCAGGAAGTGCCCAGGTTATGGCCACTCGACAGACAGGAGCTCCTAACGGCATGTGTGAGTATTCTCTACTCTTCATATATCTAATATACAAATGCTTACTTATAAATGTGTAATTATTAAATTAAAGGTTTTTATTACTTTCTATTACAAACCTAACTACCTTCATTATTCTGTCAGATCCTGCTACCCAGCCTGACGGGATAGCAGTAGCACCTCCACCTTCCAGCCACAGCTGAACTGAGCAACACAAACTACTTTCAAAGATGCAGAAAAAATCACCTTCAAACAAAACTGGCTGCAACTACAAAAAGAATAAGGTGTTTTTACTTTGAAAATCTATCATAAATGTTAGACTGGAACTGCAGGATAAAAATGTTTTGAACAGCATTTTCCAGGTTCACAATATGGAAAATTCATAATATGTGCATTTTGTCAGTGGTCAGCAGCCCATTTCATATGTGTGTAATATTTGTGCTAAAAAATATGAGTTGTGCTTTCAACTCATTAAAGTGTTTTTTATATAACCCACGGCTCCGTTTTATCTGTTTTTATAGTCACTCTCCGATATTAGTATTTTTAGAATTACCAACCAGTGTTTTGGATTTCCCCATTATCCCAGTACTCTCATGATAAAACACAAACGGTAAGGATTACACCAGTGGTTCATGGCTTCAGACTTGCAGCAGTTGGTTCAAAGTAAAGTTTTTGCCATTAAAAAGAGAAGAGTAATGGAGGTACCAGTTTTCAGTATAGACTAGCTGCAGCCAAAACACCCAGACCTACGCCAAGGCCCATGACGGCAACCGCCCACATGGACACTGTCACTCCTGTAACTTGAACCCCGAAAGCACTCGCAGACTAATATTTCCTCAGTAGCCACAGCAGCACAAACTATAGATAACAGTTTAAAAATTGAACAACACTTAACAAACTTATAAACCCTTTCTAAATAAAAAAATATGAATTATGCTTCTAGGACTATATGATGTTGATTAGTTTCCTATTAGTTAGTTGTGGAAAAGTATTTATTTCAGTAGATCAGTTGAGAAAGTGAAACTCAGTACACACAGATAACAGCCTTTAGCTCCTCTGTGTTGTTACTGGTTTTGTTTAGCTTACTCTTGACAATTCTCCATAAATTCTGTTTGTAATGTAAAAAATACTGAGCAATAGGTCCAGTTCTTTCTCTCCTTGGCCCAGGCAAGACGCTTCTGACGTTGTCTCTGGTTCAGAAGATACTTGGCAGGAGGATTGCAACAGTTGTAGTTCCACACTTTTTCCTTCCACTCAACTCTCTTGTATTTTGCTTGAATACAGAACTCTGAACAACCAGGTCTTTAGCCATAACAATTTGTGTTTTACCCTCCTTGCACCTTTACGTAGCTAATTGAAGCCAAATCGGTGCTATTACTACTAACTACTTAGGCCTACTTACTTCAGCTTTTAGTCTGAATACCATAATGATATGCCTACTTGGAGAGCATTTTATAATATAGGCTTCCGCAGGGTTTTGGTAGTTGTATATAGTGGCTCTGCCCAGTCTGAGCGATAAATGGCCTAAGTTCTAATCTAAGTTATATTTTTTTTCGGTTGATGTTGGTAGTCAACACCAGAGGCTGCACTACATAATACAGCCTAGAGGTTTATATAATATGTAGGCTAAATTTACTATGTGAACACCATAAAACCTATATAGTTTTATTTTTTGATCAACATTTTATTTTATTTAATTTTTACACATATTATGCAAGTTTGGTTACATAATGTTCCATCCCATTAGTTGTCTTCAACCTCATTCCTTATGTTTACTTTCAGTTTCATTGTGAGAAATAGGCCTACTTTAAGGCTCAGGATGCTTGTTCCTAAAAAATGATAAATCTCAGAAATATATTTGAGAATGACACATTTGTAGGCTAATGGCAATACAAATCCTTATAAAAGCATGACTTGCACAGATTACTATGACAGTCACAAGGAACAAAGATCACTTACGTTATGCAGTCTTTTCTTTTTGAGACAAAACCCTCTACAAACATCTCCCCTAAAAAAAGTAAATGTAGATAATAGTTTATTGATTGTAATGTCATTTTAAAAACTTGGGAAAATAGTCCAGTCTATTTATAGCCAATACAAAGTAGAAGATAACTTATGCTGTTTCTTTGTCTAGCAGGTGTGAGGTTTTGGGATATGTTCTCATGCCTTAATAAAAATAAGCTGCTCCATAAACATCAGTCTTTACTTTACAGTCTAAACTTTTCATCTGTAATTACTGTTGTTGATGTAAATTTTACTATTTTAAGTAGGTTTGAACCTATCACATTTGAACTGATTATTTGTAGAAAACATATTCCAGGTGTGTTGTGCGAGTGGCTTTCTTATTTATTTATTTTTTAAAACAATTGCATGTTCTTTTTTGCTATTCATATAATTGTATACAAACCATTCTTTCATTTTTTATTGTTGCTTAAGATGGAGCTATATATTGTCCCTTCACACTAGTGACTAGTGTTACGTATGTCTAAAAAAAGGTATAGCGTGTCAAAAAAAAGTATGTTTTGGGGAATTATTTTGTTGCTGTTGTGTGGCTGAACATAGATTTTTACATTTTAGCAATGATTTACAACATCTAAACATCCTATTGTTCTAGACCTGACCAATGCAAAACGTTCTTTTTCATTTTACCTGCTTCATGGCTACATTAACTACAGTCTGTGTGAACTCCATAATGTTTCTGCAATTTGATGTATGTATGTATGTATGTATGCTTTGGATAAAAGCGTCAGCTAAACGACTAAATGTATGTGTCCAGTCAAGCAACATATAATAATAATAATAATAATAATAATGATTTATTCCAGATTATATCCAGTAGCACATGCATTACATGTACTACTATACTGTTTAACCCATTGTATAGTGTTATTATTCTGTTGATGTCATGCTGCTGAGGGGGTTCTCTCCATGGCACTTTACTTCTTTGAATCAAATCAAATTGCCTATAAATAAATAAAAATTAGATTTAAATTAGATCTAAATTAAATCAAACCCTGAGCTGATCTTCTTCTTTCTTTAGCTTGATATTGACCACATTTATATACTTCTCCTGACCAAACCACTACATTATTTTATTTATTTTATTTGACTAATGGACTTATTGATTGTTTCACTGAGCAATAGATTTAAAACTTTTATTCAGCAGATTGTCAGCCATGCCACATTCTTTCTGTGAGACCTGGGAACACCTGAACAACAACAGTCTGACTTGTGTTTTATGCAGTATTGTGTGGATTGACACCGATACAATTACTGTTGCAATAGCATACTTCTTTATTTCAAGATACATTCAATCATCATTTCCTACAATTGCTAGCATTATCCACTTTGATAAAACAATGCATATTCCAAGAAGATCACACTTTCTTCTGAACTGTAAAATTTCTATGGCCCATGTTGGGATCACTAAAAAAAGCACTCCTGGAATTACAACTTTTGCAGACAAGTTATTTTTTCCTAGCAAGCAGACACTGAATTGGTGGCTCTGTCACACCGGTGGTATGCCCTGGAGGAGACTTGGATATCTTGTCCACCTCTCGCTGTTCTACATGGGAACAGGATGCAAAAAAAAAGAAAAGATACAACATGGCCCGAGCACAACAGAGCTTGGCATTGACTATTGCTATTCTTCCATTCTCAGTGTGCTCCATCTGTTCGCCCTGCTACAGCCATTTTCTTTGTAATTTACTGGATGTAACTCAGTCAATACAAGGAGAGGTAGACTTAAATATATAGGATGTGTATTGTGTTTATTATTGCTGTTCTATTTAATGATAGATTGTGTAAGTGGGAGCTGCAGGGTGCGGAAGCAATTTTGTTCTGCTCTGTTTAACAGTGCACTAGTGAACATTTTACCTTAGTCTCCATTGCTCTCCCCTGTCTGTTCGTGCATTTATTCCACCACCCATGCTTACAATCCTTTTCCTTCATTACAGCACACCAGGAGATAATGCTTTTGTATTGAATGATAACGGGTATGCAGCAGTGAGATGCTACACACTGCAGGAGAATTGTTGCAATCATATTAGAAAAAGCAATAAAACACTGTGGAGAAATAGGTCCTGATTAGTTCATGATGTGTATGGGGCATAATCTCATGTAAAGGGAGAATTGGTATAGTCAGCACAATGACAAGAGAAAATAAAGATGAATGTGCATACATGCAGTGGCATTAAACTACATTCACAAAGGCAGTGTGCCAAATTGATTTTTGTGAATTCTCTTTTTGGTTTCATAGATAAGTAAAGCTTATCTGTGAAAGCAAGACGGCATTTAAGGATGTTTCAAGTGCTTTAACTTTTAAAGTTAAAGAATATTATGAAATGATTTTACACGTATTTTATATGCAAAAATCTAAATATTTGAAAAAAATTTGTCCCCTCAAGCTGCTTTTCATGACCTTTCAACACAATAGCTCTTTACTAAAAAATACACCTACCATTCAGTTAAAATTAAACATTTTATTCATCTATGACCAAAGATATGGAGTAACAGCAACCACAAAACTCACGTGATTATTGCATGGTTTCCGGTCCTGTTAACTTTTAACCAAGCCTTCAAATTATATAATAACATACAATGCTTGTCTTAAACACACCTATTTGAAAATTGTATTTTTAATGCCCAAAAGTTTCTGTGGTCAAGCTGCTGAGTTTAAGGTCCTATCCACTGCCCAAACCAACCAGTCACCTGCCTACAGCGCTAGTGAGGTGAAATAGTGGAGATTGGTCACTAATTTCCCTTTATATGGCTCAGAACGAGAATGCATTTTCTCTTTACACTCTAATGTGAACAAGTCAACTCATTTGAAGAGAGATTTTTTTTAGCTTTGTGCTGTAGCCTACTTTATTTGGGGAAAATATGACAGGCTTTTGGAGAAAGTAGAGTTGAGGGAGGGACAAAGCCAGATACAGCTGTTTGTAATCAGTTCTAGTGTGTACAGCAGATGCCATTGTCTGAAGCCTATATAGTATATAGCATATGGTATATAGTAAATTACAATATATATAAGATGATTATTCACACTCACATATAGTACATGCAGTTGGTCGCTATCAAAGACTATTGCACCCGAACAGTCCCTGACATATGAAACACCCTCAGTGGAAGAGAGTGCAGGGTACATTATGTTCACATGGGCAATGGCTGTGGTGTAAAATGGAGCATATTGACATGCAGTGACAACAGACGCTGCTTAAATCTCTGTCTACGTGGCATGGACACTGGAGCTTTTCCATTTGTGTGCTGCACCTCGACTCTGCGCGCTGCCGTGTCGTTGTGCGCCGTGCCGTGCTGTGTAGCCTATAGGCAAAGGGAAAGGCTTATCGGATCGCATGCAGCAGGCAAGAAGGCAGTGACAACCCCGGCTCATTAAAATCCCGTCTGCAGACCCTCCGCCGGTGACGCGCATTACTACTACAACTACTGCTGCCGCTGCCGACGGACTCCAAGCGCAGAGTGACAAACGAGCGCGCCAAAGCTGTGGAAGGACAATGAGAGCGAACCAATACCTTTAACGGTGAAAGCGGAAGGAAAATGGCAAAAAGGGCCGACATTTGAACTTAACAGTTGATGCGCGGAAGGGATTGTCACAGAAAGGCGCTGCCTGAGAACATAGTTTGTATCACAGTCTGCCAAAAGGGAAAAGGAAACGCCTGCAAAAGGTAGCATGGCGCGCGTTCACGGCCGGCTGTGGACCTGGCAGGTGCTGCTGTCCATCTCCATCTTCATCCTGCCCTCCACCGTTCATGGTAAGTTATTAGGCTAATGTTAAGATACCGGTGTTGCACCTTGTGCACGCATATTGACGTGTGCGCGCACCTGAAGCATATCGCACCTGCAGCTTTGCGTTGACGTTAATGACCAATGCGCTTATTGTCTCATGGGAAAAACTCACAGGTGCTAATTTGATTTAATAAAACCTGAACCTGCTGTCTTGCAGCAAAGACAAAGACAATAGGCTGCAATTGTATGCATTTATTTTGACACACGTTGGTAATGTAGTGTATGCTATAGCTCAAATGTAAAGCCTATCTTTTGTGGGCCAACAAATGGTCTAGTGATCACTAATGACACTTGACCCACAGAGGCCATGGCACATTCTATCTCATGCTCATCAAGAGTCACAGGGGAGGGTGTCACACCACAGTTCAGCCATTAGCTTATGTATCAATATAAATGTGTATAGGTTTGTAAATGGCCGAAAGGGTGGACAGAGCCATTTCAGTTCTGCACTGCATTTGATTCACTTTGGCGGTGCGTGTCCCAGACAAAAACGGGATTAGGTAGACCGTGGTTCGGCTACAGGAGGTCTATTCACAGCGCTGAAAGGAGTAGGTCTTGAAGAAAAGCTGGAGACATCACTCTCTCTGCTTACACCCGTCTCCAGAAATAAAGACATTCGGTGTGGGAAGGCATTTGTGCCAGTTAGTCTGAGCATTATAGTGAGCTAGAGGTAATGAGCGAAGGGAAATCAGAGGCCAATATAAAAAGAGCGCCGCTGCTGCCCAGCAACAGGGTGGTGCGTGCACGCACGGGGTCGCGGAGGTCCACATGCGAGCCCGCGCCTCCCGCACTGCATCGCGCCCTCAATGTCTACCCAGCCGTGAACTGTGGCATATTGACCGCAAAAAATGAGCCGGCGTCCTGTCTGTCAGGCTTCCACGTGGCTGCTAATGATGAGCCTCGCCGGGGGAATTTAGGGACCAATCACTATTTTTTTTTCTGTGAAAAATGTAAAAATGGCGGCCACTCGATCATTTTCACCAACAGACCCTCTAAATAACCTACTCAATCAATTATATTTGTGACTTCACAAAAGCTTGAAAATCCCTCAGCTCGTCCTTTCAAGGGCCGAGGGAATCACACTTTTTCATGAGAAGAATGCTCCAAAGGCTTTTTAGGCTACAACTAGCCTATGTGTAGACATTTTATTATTTCACATTCTAGCGCAAAAAACACAATAGGTTAGCTTTAATGCAGACACAGATGCACCTATTCTCAGTGGGATACGCCTATGTGCGCTGCAGTATGTCCACTGTCTCAGCAAATGCACACTGAGAGCCGTCTGCACAGTAGCTGTAAGTAGGCAAAACCATACCATGATAGATCAAGTCATGTGCACTTCCCAGACTGCAGGCTCATCTGACACAAAGGGAAAGAAATGTTTTACAAGTCAAAAAATGTATTGCAGAAAGCCCACCCTTTCTTCATTGCATCCTGCAAAAGCTGCTGCTGGGGTAATATGGACAACCAATCACAATGACCTGCAGGTAAGACGTGTTTCCATGGTGACCTGCGCAGCTTGACGCCAGAGGTGAGAGGTATTTGGCACAAACCCCACAATTCTTGCAGAGAAATCAACACTCAGCAAAGGGGCTTGTGCATCTTAGCCTGTAATCGCTTCAAGTTCCTCTTTCTCTTAATTGCTGAGTGCCAGCTGCTAACAGGCTGGAGCATCCGATTCTCAAAGGGGAACATATGGGAAGATTGAACTTATAAAGGAAACAGAGGTTCATTTAATCGATTTAAAAAATCAGGGCATGTCTACTTCTTTCACAATTCAAGTTGACTGCACCTCAGTTTTCCCAGAGATAGACTTGGCGTGTAGCTTTGACTGACTGGCGGGCTGATTTGATTGAAAAACAAGAGAGAGAGAGCGAGCAAGAGTACGAACACTACACTCTCTGTTTCCCTGACTCCGCTGCCTCCTTTCAACATGGTAGCTCTTTACATCTCACCATGGCAACTGGAAAGTGTGTGTGTCTGTGCGAGGTGAGCGTCTCGGTTCCTGAGCCATCCTAGTCTCCGTGACTTGAGGCACGTTCAGATGGTTTTTGTGTAGTTTGCTCTGAAATGAAGTGCCAGACAGTGAAGGCAGTGATCCCATTGGACGCACTGACATTGGGTTTCAGGGTGGCAGTGGGAGAAGAGAAGCAGCCAAGTATTTAGTCAAGTTTGGCCATTTGCACTGACATTATTATGCAGGCCAGTGGAAAAAAAGTCGACAGCAACTCTGGGAAAATTGCTCTGAAGCAAGTAAAGTGGTTCTACTTTCCTTACATTTTCCACCATTAGTTTACAACTGTTAAACTAATAATCTTAGTTTAACAGCACATAATGTTCTTGAATCACTAAATCAGTAGCTTTAGATATCTGAAAGGCTTTATTATATTTATGGCTTCTTTGAAAACTTGGTCATGTTTCGTTACATGTTTCATTTTGTTACTTTTAGAGCTACACAGCATGACTTTGTATTGACTGATGTCCTCTATCTCTGTGTGACTTCCTGCCCCTGCGCCTGCAGAATGTCAAATACGAGGGAGTACTTGACCAGTCAGCCCCCTCCCAACCTATAGCTCTAAATACTAAACTAATCCTTGCTCAGTCTTGGTCACTAGAGCACATTAGTCAGTCACTGTGCCTAATCCTACATCGCCCATCTGATTACACGACAGTCTGTAGCCCTTGTTCTGATTTCTTAGACAATTAATCACTTAGCCTTTGGTAATGCATTGGGATTTGATGAGCCACCATTTTTATTCTAAAGTTTATCACCGCATTATTTTCAATTCAGAGGTTTTTGCTTACATTAGGAAGTGCATTGTGTTTACATAAAACACATTGTTTTTCAGGTTTAAGGTATTTTTTGCAGAATTATGTAAGGAAGCTTTTTTTTTACAAATAACCGTTTCCAGGCTTTAGTCTTTGACCAACAAATCATTGTCTATATGTTGGGTTTTTAACCAGACAAAAACATATTGTCATTTACTCTTTATCTTCAGTGTTTCTTCACCTAGAAAAGTAAAAGACAGAGGCTCTATCACAGGTGTAAATTTGAGGGAGGCCCCTTAAAAATATAATTTCTATAACCTGTTTCAACGCTATTAAAATGAAAGCACGTGCACACATTTTTCTATTTATTTTTTAGCTACACTAGGTCATTTTTTGGGTGTTAGACAGGTTATAGGCCATTATTTGAAAGAATGAGTGAATAGTTACCGTAATCAATTTAATGAACAATAATTATTCGTGTTCGTTGAGTATACAAGCACAAAAACGTTTTAAGGAGGCATATCTTGTTTGTTTTGTTCTTGGCATTAATTGTAGTTTAGCCTTAATCTTTTTCTGTATAAGTGAAATTGTGAATTGTCCATGGAACAGTTTGATTTAAATTTCCATCCAATAACAGGGAGGCATTCGCTGGGCAGACGCCATCATCACCATAATCAGTCATCCATCAGCAAAGAGGCATTGAACCCCAAGATGGTGCTCAGCGATGACTCGGCAGAGAGAGACCACCTGATCGGCCTTGGGGCTTCGCTTCCGCTGCGCTCCTCCAAACACCACCACTCTCACAAACATGCCTACTTAGATTTTGTAGAAGACGACCCTCCCATGGGAGAGGAGTTCACAGCTGGAGGGGCGGGTCCAGACCAGCCCGGGAACCCAATGGTTGATGATGTCATCACTGTAGCGTTTCACAGCCCAGCGCCAGATACAGTGCCATCGGATGAGGATGTGGCTTGGGCCAAAGCTCCTCAACCCCAAAAGCAAAAACCAACAAGCAAACCATGGACACTCTCTGACTTTTATGACGACCTGTCCCCTGATACTGACCTCTCGGCAGTAGATACAATCCCTGAACCTGAGCCCACCCCGTCACCTCCAGCTGACATGGACGATGAAAACCCACTCCTGTCTGGTACTCCTATGCTGCCAGACAAAGTAAAGCCCAGTGTGGACAGTGGAGCATCCTTACCTGTCCCTCCAAAGCTAGGACCAGACAAAAATAATGGATTGGACCTCGGTGATGCCATGGGGGCAGACGGCTGCAGGCTGGGATATGTGCGCTCTGGCTCTGGGGTGTGCGTGTCCCAGTGTGACATGGAACCCAACTTCTGTTTGAATGGTGGAGTCTGCACTGTGGTGCCAGGAATGGGGGCCTTCTGCAGGTGAGATATGTGTTTTAGCAACTCGCTGGCTGCTCATTATAATCATTCCTGTGTATAATTTCATACTTTTGTCACACATTGCTTCTTTCAGCCAAAAAACTTAAATCTCCACGTTCATTGTAATAATTTATGTATTTGATACATTTGTTTTTAACTAATTCTCAATCAATGGAAGGTATTTAAAAGAACAATTCTTAAAATAATATAATAGCTATTTGGAAAAGGGTTTGCACCCAGTAGCATTATTCTCCATAAACCTAGGAGATTAATGTATAAAACTAATACAGGTAGTTAAAATGTCCTTTAACTCTTTCCTTTGACTGATGGGTTTGGAGATCTGAGACTACCGAGATTTTCTAGATTAACAGAAAAGCGTTTTATATGGTCAATAAACCAATTTAGATTTTGAACAATAAGCTGAACTCCATGCGTGTTGTTTGTAGATGACAGCTGAGACTGGTTTAGTTGCGCTGTTAGAATAAATATGCTCTCTAATACAAAAGCAAAGATTTAGGACACTTAGAAGCAAACTCCACACACAGATGCACGCAAAGACAGAAGGCTGGCTTAATATGTCATGAGGGTTTGTCAAGATCACAGCAGGGTCGCCAGAGGATTAGCTTAGTTTTGAAGGCGGGGGTAATGAGTGTGCTCATAACCATGTGACAGCTTTAAATAGATACAAATAGCTGATTTAAAAACAAAACAATACTGTGATATTAAACATTCATTCATCAAAAATAAAAACTTAACATATGCCACTCCACATAGTACCATCTGACCTGTCCGCCGGCGCACTGTTAGCTTCAGTGTAAACTGTTGCTCATTTTGTAGTACCTGCTGAGTAATAGCACAACACACACATGATTTTGCACAGATATAGAACACACACACAGACACACACGTGTCCTGATCCTTTAAATCTTGTTAAGAGCTAGGCTACAGGCCGAATCCCGCTTTGCTGGACAGACCTCAGGACAACATGTCATCCTCCTTGAGTACTATATTACACTATATTCTGGCTTAGGTTTCTCAGCTAAATGTGATGATTACAGCAAACCTTTGGTTATTTTATTTATTGAGTTTAAAAACTCAATAAATTAAAAACCTGTTATATTAGTGTTATATTAGTAAAGTGTTATATTTTTGAAAAAGCAACTGTCCATGAAATGGCAAAATTATGAAATGAAGCAGTGTGTATACTTATTCTTTCTAAAGTATATCTTTATTTGTTATATTTTCTTACAACCAGGTGCAATGTGCAGGACTACATCTGGAACAAGGGCACACGTTGTGACCAAATGGTCACTGAGTTCCAAGTGCTGTGCGTGGTCGTGGGCGTGTCCTCCTGTGTGCTTCTTCTCCTTTTCATGATCATCGTATTCTTTGCCAAAAGGCTTCACCGCCTCAAGAACGAGAACAAGCGCCTTCGCAAACGCAGGTGCACACACAGTAGTATCTCTGTCTGTGCGTGAGACAGACAGGGATGTGAGGATGTTAAAATATGTGTTGTGATTCACACTCTATAGAAGAAAGAAAGGTGGATGAAATTTTGTGAATGTGCAGTTTTTAGTACAGTGAAAGCCTATATAGGCATATTTCATTACAATGCATGATGTGGTGTTAAAAGAGATAGCCATAAACAGTCTTAAACGCTAATCAAATTTCCTTTTGTATTTGCTAAATTATTTGTGGTCTTTAAGTGTGAGAGGATTTTGCAAGTGTATATTCATAACCAAAAAACTCAAATATGCTATGCTAATAAGTTTTCTACTGTCCTGCTTCCAGTAAGTACCGACCACAGAGCAGCGAGCCGCAAACTGACGGCCTCTCCGTTTCCACAACAGCAGACGGCTCACAGCCTAATGTAAGGAAACTGTGTGACACCCCTCCGCCTGTTCCCCAAGCCCATACTCACAACCTGGCGTACTATGACAACATTATTTGTCAGGTATGCCCTGCCTCTCCTTGTGTTTTTACCTCTCTTTGTCCATTTATTAAGCTCAGTTTTATCAAGTTTCTACCATCATATCTGTCTTTTTACCTTGTTTCCTTTCAATTTTCCTAATGTATCATGTTTTCTCCTCAGTGCTAGCTTGAGTGGTGTCTTGGTTGTTTCTTTTTTGCTGTTTGAGTGCATGGCTGTCAATGTGCCAAGAGCTGCTCTACATTTACTAATGCAATATGTACCTGAAGCTAACACAACTTGGTAGAATATCCAGCTTGTGTGTTTAATGCTTTTCGCAATCCTTTAGAGGCCATCAACAACAAGCTATACATGGGAATATAAACCCAGAAATCCTTATAACCACTTCCAGGTAAGCAGAGTGGAAATGTGGACATTGCCTGCAACTTTTTCCCTCCATGGCTTTGCTTTAAACTTCTTAATGGCAGATATTGAGTCTCCATTTGCCACGATTCCAAAAACCTCCTCCTTGCTGCTGCACCACTGTACTGTAGGTGAAACGATTAATCACCTCCTGCAAGGCTTCTTATCTGCTCTTTTCTTGCCGCTGCGTTAATAGATAGTAACTTCACACATTTGCCAGCTCTCATACCTGCGCTTTCTCTCTGAATAATGACACCAAGCCTCCATTTTGTTTTTAACTGCTTGCTTTGCTCCAACAACAGCAGCCATTTTAGGTCTATTTACAACCCAATATCTTTCCAAAGTTTGTGCATGTAGTGCTGCCATAAGACACAGGAGCATGTGTGTAGGAGCAAGGCTGTGTGTATGAATGTTTGAGCACAACGCATATGTGTATCAGTGTTTTAATTTATATGTAGGTGGTTTTTTTTTTTTTTTTTTCAGTGCGGGTGTGATTTATCAAAGCCTCTGTTTGGCATTCCAAAGTATTTTTGTTTGGCTTAGGGATCTGTTAATGATGTGTTAGCTGAACTCTAAAACTGAATTACATGGGGATAATCTTTTTGATTGGTGCCGATAAATATGGGATCAAAGCAAAGTCAACCAGCTCCAGTGGCATTAAGCTTTTAGAAACAAGTCTGTTGTTTCTGATAGTTTGTTGTGTCCTGCAGTTGCTATTGTCACTCATCAATATTGCCCTACATACTGCCGGATAATCCTATGACCTTAATTGGTTAGTGACATGCCAACAAATCAATGGCTCAGAGACAATAAACACAAAATACATACAATTTCATGTAAAAAATGCTAAAAAAAATTAAATCAGGTGATTACCTTATTTTGCTGTGTAAGGTGAAGTGAACCTATAGGGACTGTTTTAGTCAAAGACTGGACACGGAGTGCTGGTGGCATTTCAGAACAGTGGATATAGATGGGTTTCTGTAAATGTCAGGTCTAGAGGCAAAAAAGCCACTACGGGTGCATAGTCTACAGTGCAGCGCTTTAAATGTCAGAGGCCTATGCTGGACATTTTTTACACCGAGGCTTGATTAGTTGATCAGACAGATAAGCAGAGTCATTGGTTCATAGTCTAGAGTTTATCCTCTCTCACACAGCGTAGGCAGACAGAAACACACTGAAAAGATAAACATTGATTTTATAGACACTCATCGTTCAATGGGATGCATTGCTACATGTGTATCTACCCAAGATATTATACAGGAGTAACTGCTTTGTCTCTCTAGTTGAACTCATAAAGAGCAACTACTTTTGCTTGCAGGATGAGCCCCAGAAACACAATGACCTGGTCAAGTCCCCACAGTCCAAGGAAGACGGCTCAATGAACATCCTCAACTCTCACTCTCCCAAGCACGAGAACAACCGTCCAACCTCCATGGGCCATGACCCCAGCCACATACCCCCTAATACAGAGGATAATGCAGAGGTAAACATGCTCCAGAACAACCTGGTATAATCACCATCTAAAAGCATCACTGGGGAATCAGACCAAACAATTAAATACATACACAAACATGTCAAAACAAGCTATGATTGTTTACACCTCTAAGTGCAAATATATTGTACATTCGGCCTAATTTAAAAATATATATATTGTAGTGGCTATTTGTCCATAACTTAAATAAAGAAACAAAAAAAGAAATCAAATGGTCACTGAATCACCATCCAGGACTAGGCTTTACGCAGGTCAAAATAAAAGAATGTTCATACATAAGAAATGTCTTTTATGAGATGATTTATACACCATTCGCAGCAAGCATACAGGTAAATCGTGCGTCTGCAGCCTCTCCGTCTCCTGCAGACTCCTCCCACCTTGACCTATTTATACAAAAGATTACCAAGTGGCCCAAGCGTGGCTAAACAAAGTAATAAATTACGATAATCTAACAAAGCCCTGTAACCAGGAAAATAAATGCAAGCTAATGCAAATTAACTAAAATAACATGAGCAAATAAACTAACTTAACCTAATAAAACTAACCCACAAATAGGTCCAACATATATAAGCACATTTTATGATATAACCTGGGAAGCACAATTGTCCTGTTTACAAGGCTGCCATGGCAACAAGGTTCACATAGTGGCATCCCTGCCTCTTTTTTCATCTCTGCTGGACTAAAATCTCTGGCTTGGACCAACTAATGTCAGACTTTTTTCTGTGCTGATGCCTTGCCTTGGTCTCTGACCAATGAACTTGCTCCTTCATTGTGTCCTCTTTTCCCTAAACTCTCTTTCTCCTCTGCTTGCCCCACCTTATTGTGTCTTTCTGCCCGCATGCGTTGGTGTTATCAACAAAAAAAAGTGTCTAATATTTGAAAAAGACGTAAGTGGAAATCAAGTGAATATGTATTTGCAAAATATTCATGTTTGACATTGCTAATAGGTGGATATGTCTAGAGTTTATGAGGTCAAAGTATTGCTTGGAATTGATATTTGAATCTATATAAATATTACACACAATGTGTCTTGGTTTTCAATGTGATTTATAATACTTTACTGTAATTGAGGTTCTTTTGTACTTTTTGGGTATAAATGAGAAATTATAGTTGAAAGTTGTTGGAATAAATCTTTTTTCATTTTACCTGGCTTGTTCCTGTGTGTTGCACTAAGCTCTATTTTCCTTCCTACAACTTCCTTCTCTTGCTTTCTCTGCATGTCTGCTCATTAAGCTAACTACTGCCAAACTGCTCCCATGCTAATGAAAACTGACTGCATGGCTGACCCTGCTTTGAGCTACAATAGACTGCTTTCGTAAAACAAGATACACAAACTTGACTGTGGGCCAATTCAGCACCATGGACAGTTCACAGACTGGAAAGGACTACACTCCAGTATTATTTTAAAACTGTCCTTTTCAATTCAAACAGAACTCTTTTAAAAGAACAATAACAAAAACAATATTTGATACAAAGTAGCTTTAATTTAAAATGGACAATATTAAATGGTGGTTTTGTAGCAGAGCACAGTGGGACATTGGTCTGAAGATGATCTGAGAACCATATGTATTGATTTATCAGGTGCCAAGTCTGTGGTTGATTCAAAGACACTAAGCTAGATGCTTTAATGTTACATTTAACGTTAATGCCTTAATCTGCATTAATGTTAATACACGTTTATTTCTATATTCTTTAAATAGGTTGTATATAATTGTGATATTCTGAGTAGATTATGTTTCAGTACATCATTCAGTACAAACTAAATGTGCAAATTAATGTTATAGTAGCCTACTGCTGAACTGGTTCACAAAGATCACTTTTCAGCACAAAAGCTCGATAAATAAAATATCCTTTTAGATTGCTTTTTTAGTTTTGTTTGTGTCTCCATCTAGTGGTACAAAACATTATAGTGCACACTTAGCATAGGCGACTGTTTTGTTAAACTTGGTAGGCTAGTCATATTTTCTATGGTTACATAACACCATAGCCTAATCAATCGTGTACATCGTTGTGTTATTATTTTTACAATCATGCCTTGCCCGTACCTCTTTACCTCCACTTTCACATCAGGATGGAGTCACCATTGGCCTGGAGGTGCTCCTCCCCAAAGAAGCCCAGCTGCCCTCGGACGGCAACCCTCCACTTCAATATGATGTCTTTCTCTACAAGGTTGCCAACAATGGAGACTCTGTCCAAACTGATGCTTGTGGTGCCACCCAGCCTAATTCAAAATCACCCAAAACACCCCAAACTCCCAAGTCTCACAAGCTACACAAATCTCCCAAGTCTCCCAAATGCACCAGTGATAAATCCCCCTGTAGTCGTGAGTCCCTTTCTGGGCGGCACTCATCCCCTGTTCGCCAATATTCACCTACTCAACACCCATCACCCACTCGTCATTCGGCGCCTGGTTGTTACTCCTCCCCCTCCTGCCATCCTCAGTCCCACTCACCTTCACGGAACAAATGCATGGCCAGCTCCTCGTCCACCACACCGCCTCAGCTGCGTAGGCCCAGAGGTCGATCACAGGCTCCTGGATCGCCGCGCTCCAGACAGTTCCAGGGAGGACACATTCATCCATCTCCATCGTCTCCTCACCTCACCCAGCCTCCTCCGTCACCAACACGGGTCAAGTACAGCCCTGTCAGCACCAGGTCCCTGCCTCCACTCTCCTGACCAGGCCTTTAGAAGTATCCTACACAAACACAAAAAATAATCTATCATCATTTTAATCAATTCCACCAAGTGTCCATCATCTCTATTATTTTTGTACATTAGTCTAGTATCAGTGCATTCATGCTTACTCTCAGCCTCCAGATCTTTGTACCCAGAGGACCGCCTCGCACCTGGTCACCCCCGGAAATAGATCTGAGAAAACTCAAACACAACATAAACCTACAAGAGGATGCTCCAAATCCACACATAAAACATTGCCATGCAAACATATTGTGAATGACATAATGTAAATGCCATAATAATTTTTAATCAAAACTCAGGTTATGTCTAAAAACGTACAACTTTAATACGGTAATCTGATTGGTGCCAACATTAGCAACTCTGATTGAATATTATTACGTTTTTGTAGAAAGACAGTAGCCTAAACAACTGTTGTCAGCACTGTTTTGCTATTTGGTGTAGTATTAAAGCGTGTTTATACATTTTTATATGTTTTTTTTCATGTTTCTAATCCCAAATAAATTGAAAATACAAAAAGATTACACTATTGTGGTCAATACAGCGAACCTAACCAGTTCTCTTTGAAAGGCCTGAAAGAAAATGCCGTGTAATAAACCGACACCTCACCTCGGTACACTAAACTGTAAAAATACAGGTACGTTTCAAAAACTTACTGTTTACCAAAAAAATAAATCCTATTAATGCATTCTTTAACACAGGAACGACATTTTCCCAAAGCTAATGTTAGCATGAAGTGACAGCAGGAGCTAAAATGTGTTTTTGAATGCTAAGTAGCGAGTAGACAATGCTTTATAATGTCCTGTACAAACAACAAAATTGTGTATTTAAAGATCTATAATTTGCAATTGTTTATGTTTTGCTGTAGATTAATTAGAGAAAGTGTGCAGGGGTAACTTTTTTTTTTGGGGGCTATTTTACCCAGCCAAGCCTTGCATTTTATGTTTACCCTCAGTTGCCTACATGTAGGCTAGCTTGTGTAGGCCTAAAGTAAAGTACTTAAAAAAAAGAAAAGTCTAAATACTAGGATATAGCTCTAGTTAATGCAGATATTTTAGACTGAGAATGAGAACAGGGGAGACTTATACTTATCTATGGTAAACAAAGTAGCCCAAATAAGCTACTATGATTACCTTTCGTTTTTGCATCATTAGGTAAAGATTTAATTGTCCTCAATCATGATTTGTTAGCACTCCTCAGTGTCTGCTGGCGAAATGAGAAATTAAAAATCTTATTCTCCTGCGTGACTGGATAAATGTTGAAGGCTGAGTCTGCCCCTCTCTACAGCACTGTGACTTGTGATTGAAAACTTTTCAGTGAAAAGTGTCCCTCATTTCCAGGTGAATTAGGCAAAGGTGAAGTTATGCGTTGCGCTTTTACGTTCCCGACTGATTGTTTTCTGTCCTAAGGGAATACTTGTTGCCCAATAGATAGTCCAGCTCCTCCAGGATGCGGTGTCATGAGGGTTTGTTGGTCTCCCACCTGTCACAGATGATCACAGAAGAAAAAACGACAAACTAGCCATTAGACCAAGAGAGCTAAGCAGTGTCTGCAGGAATTAAATCAGGTGAGACACAAGGAAATCCCAATTAGTGCTGAGAAAAATGGAGAACTGTATACATACAGTATAATAGAATAATTAAAATTTTAGGGCCTTTCGTTACTTGTGATCATTTATTTTAAAGTATAAAATTATTTTGCAGTGTTACATTTGACTTAAGTTAAATTAATGTTTTTTTAAATAAAAGATTATTCAAGATGAATCCTATTTAATGTTAAAAACCATCTCTTATGTCATATCCCCTGCAGAACATTCAGATGATGCACTTGAGCATTTTGTATGGCTTTACTCTTTTCAACTGCCCTTGGACATAACAATAACAACCCATTTGCTTTTTCACTGTCTTTGACGAAACCCATTAATATTTAAAAACTTGCAGTATACATAATAGGAACATATAATGCAATAGGCCTTCACAGCACAAGTGTTTTGTCCACTAGTTATGTAACTCACCAGATGATGTGAGGTCAAAGTTAAAATAGGGTGGAGTGGGTTTAGTTATTTTTAAAGGAAGTAAGGTCTACATTTCTGCTGTCACTGGATCTTTCTCACACAGCCAGACTTCAGGGAAAGCCTTAGCAGTCACAACTACACTTTATTTACTATACTTATACTATACAGCTTTACTTCTCTATCTTAGCAGGATTCATGTATGAAAGCCAGTCAAGCTTGACAATAAAAATAAAGATTTTGAGGTCTCTTTTAAGAAAAGTGCTTAAAAAAACCCACTTTAAATGTTTCCCTCACTCAAATGCTCAGAGAACGTATGAAATATTTACTACTGTGGGTGAGATCATGTTCAAAAGGAAATAGAGAGTATCAAGTCAAAAAGATTCTTTAAGATGAACAAAAGACAAGACAACTACAAATGTTTAATAGCTAAAAACAAATTATAAATCAACATGCAGTCTAATAGAACAGGAATCAGAGGTTGACCAGAGCAGTTTATAGTCCAGATTCTTCAACAAACATAACTGTTTTTAACTGTTTCTGTTCAGCCTTTATTCCTGTGAGACATCACCTTGTTCACCCCCTACCAAGTGGGTCCCACTTTGTTAGTGAACCACTGAGTGTCAGCGTTGCTCCACAGTAATGCATCGACAACAAACATAACTGTTTTTAACTGTTTCTGTTCAGCCTTTATTCCTGTGAGACATCACCTTGTTCACCCCCTACCATGTGGGTCCCTCTTCCCTGTTCCACAGTGAACCACTGAGTGTCAGCGTTGCTCCACAGTACGCCATGCATCGACCCTCACACTACTGTATGTACATGTAGGAGCCAGTGGCACTTTGAAACCGCTGATCTGTCTCTTCGTTAGCATTCACTTTTTGTCGACAGATGGGATCATGTGCTGATTCGACATGATGCAGTGATAATTGATAGTGTTATCTCGAAGATAACTGCTGCATGATTACTGGTGATATCTAAAACTTTTGATTCAAGCCAGGATACAGGTATGTACTATATATATATATATGAATATTATTTTGATTTAAAGGTCCGAAGGCAGGAACACACTCTTTTTACAACATAAGGTATTTGCAATATAAAGTAATAGCAGAAGTATTCTTGGATTTGCTTTTTAAAACTACTGAGCTTACAAAAATAGGAAATTATATTGAGTTCTTGAGACAGAAATGCTTACCCCACCTTTAATGTGTGATTTTTGCATTAAGTATACACTATGTTCTGCACTGTGAGTCTGTATTTAGAGTGTATTCCACAGAGTACAAAGCAAGTTGGCACATCATTGCTGCCTCTTTAAGTAAAGCTGTTGAAGTATTTTTGCTGACCCCAAACAGATGTAATTCTCTTCTTTTTTCTCTCACTCACCCCCTCCTTCTGTCTCTAATATACCCTCATAACACCCCCAACCCCACCACCACCTCCACCACCACCTCTCCTGAGATGCCTTCATCACTTATGAAGCTTTTTATAATTAGTACCATACCCACACAGTGCAGGAAAGTGACTGTTTCTTTTTTCACACAAAACTCAATTTAAGTTCCAGTCATTTGTGACAAATGTCATTCAGGTTTGTTTACTGTCATTTATAAATTTGATCAAAATGATTAGATGTTTCTAACACAGAATAAGAGCTTTCATGAGTTGGGATTCCACTCTGAATGAAGTATATGAAGTCTTTTAGTAAAAGCTTTTAGAAACGTTGCACATTATTCTGTACAATGACATTAAAGCACCTACTTTCCATCTTTCTCCTGCCTGTTGTTGCTTTTGTGTTTGGTCTTCATAGTGAATGGTGAATGGCTTCCCATTCAGGAGTGAGAAATGTCATCACTTTGTGTATTTCTCTGCAAAAAAAGGCAGGCATTGTAAGAAAGCTCTGCCCTGAGGGTCACCATGTTCCATTTACAGTGATTATACAAATGAGCATTTTCTTTTCTTTCAACTGTGTTTTGGGTCGCCACTATCCAGGGCAATAAAGTAACTGTCCCTTCAGTGACAAATGATTGCTTATGTAATATAACTGACAAATGCTTCTCACAATGTTAGGGGAACCTGGCTGGTTCCCCTCCCTCAGCCTCCACCCACCTATCGTTCTTCCTCGGCAGCCATATTGATTTACTCGATATCCTGTGGTCACATTCTTGTGGTGAAGGTTTCCTGCTTAAAAAAAAGGCTGACATTTACCTCCCAGTTATCACCACGCCTCATTTAAACTTTATAAAATAGCACAGGGTATTTCCTGGTAAGGTTGGTGAATCACATCAGACGTGTGACCTGCTTTGACCTGCCACCCAAAACTACAAATGTAGTGGGATTCTAAAGTCCACTTTCTGCATTGTTCCTAACTCTCAGGCTAACAAACCTCAGTTACCGTGGAGATGTCCTCAGTCCTATTTGAGGGGTAAGTCTGAAATAAAACAAAATAACTCAAAAAGATAGGCACAAGGTCAATATAATGTCAAGTGAAAAGAGGGGCAGCAGTGTTGAGGATAGGAACACCTGTGGAGAAGAAGGTGGGGGCCTAAAGGCTGCACCCTGCTCTCACCCAGTGGTGCTGGAAGGAAGAAACCCAAATTTACCAAAGTGGATGGGTGTGGGGGGTCACACAGGAATAGACCCACATGCTCATGAGACGCAGGTGCACACAACTGGGAGGGGCTCATCGCAGCAGGACCACCGGGAGCATGGCTTAGGGATATGTGTTGTGATCCACCATTAGCACCTCATGCAAAGATCATTCTGTATCGACTAAAGACTCCATATTGGTTTAAGCTCATAGTTGCTATTCACTGCTGTTTCTGTCAGGAAAATGTGCCATGACACAAACCAAATATGCCATGCAAGATGCTGTGCAAGAGCTGGACTCGGAACAATCAATCCATCAGTCGCTCTATTATGAACTTCAAATGTCACTCCTCTATTTGCAGACTGCCATTATGTCCAGTCTAATAAAAATAAATGGTAATTTAATTTTACTCATCCAATTAATTGTCCCAAATGCTCTGAGAATACCATTGCTTACTGATATAAGCTGGTGTGAAATTGCATTAACACTGTTTTGATTTCCTTCCTTGCTACTGTTAGGGCACTCTCTACTGTCACTACACACTTACAACTGCATGTCTGACTGAGGGAGTTAATGTGCTCAAGAGCCAGCTGTCCTTCAAATAACACACTCAATAATTCATAATGCAACACACACAAGCACATTCACATCCATGGGTGCTGAGATGGAGGTCAGGCCAATACTTTTATGTGTGTAAACCTGACAAGTGAATCGTGACAGAGCAGGCCAAGCAGCATTAGAAAGAGAATTGTTGTCCCAGCTAAAGGTGTGTGTGTGTGGAAACCAATTGACGAGAAGCTTTACTGTATGTGTGTATGTCCTCCTCACTAATGGAAAGCAGATCTCTCATGTGTTGAGCCAGCAGAAGAAGAGCAGTAGATCCATCACGCCAGGTCTCGGGTCGGTATTGCAGGCTGACCTCTGCTCACATTCCTTAAGTAGTTTAGATTCAGCTGAAATGCAGCCAACTTTTTAATTCAGGGAATGTAAAGTGTTTAAGGCTCAGCAAAACAACATTTTGCCAAGACAAGAAACGAAGTGGGTGGGGTTGATTGGGTGTACGTTTGTAGGGGGTGATTTATAGAAAGCAGAAAAGTAACTCATTTAGAAAAGTCAGTGCATTTATATTTAATGTGGAGTAAAATACAACTTACCTGCAGCTAGTTTTCAGCTGCCACAAGTCAAGCCTGTTTGCTTTTGACAGGATAAAACAGAGGGCATATTTAACCTCATTTACACTACTGAGGCGATAAGTAGCCTTCAGTGGATCTTTCTAACACATAGATTAGTTAGGGTTAAATCAGTTTTGTCAAAACACTAGGAATGAATCATAACATTACTTTGTGTTTTGAAAGCAGATCTCATTATAATCATTCTTTAATTGGCTCAGAAATCTGCTGACATCCTTCGCATATCAACTCTTAAAAACCTTACTCAGGGGCTTCAGTGGCGGTTTCTCTCTCACAATGGTTTCATAACATATGCTAGCTAGAACTTACTGCAAGAAACCTTGGATGTAGTCACTGTTACTTCATGAAAAGATCTACTTGAAATACAATTCTGGCAGCCTTTCATTATTCTGTATCTATGCAATTCACACTTTCACATAACCTTTTAACCTGAAAGAACTTGCATAAAACATTCTCAGTATTTTAGGATGTAAATTATTAATTAGTAAACCATTTTTTTTTTGTGAGTAGTGTCTTTTCTCATTAGAAAATAAAAAATTTTTACCACCCAGTTTTCATTAATATGCACAGGGTATAAATTTAAAACGGGTTACTTTTCTGGTGTCTCTCCGTATTTGCAGTTGAGTAGCTACAAACTACTCCTGGTCTTGTTTCACACCATGTGCTCAGCTTAAGTATAAGTCTAATAAAAGGGGGGAAGGAGCAGAGCTGAGAAAGCAGGCTGGGCTCATCGTCTTGTGTTTTTGCTCTGCTGCTTTAACAGGCAACGACCCCCCTGACTCCCCCATCTTGCCTCTCTGCTCTCCTCTTGTCCACCCCCACAAGAGCCTGATGATGTACAGACTCCACAGAGCAGGACTTTCAAACATTATCATTTCAAATAAGCTGCTGCTGCCTTAAAACCCTGAGCTATGGTATGTTGCATGGAACAGGGTGGTAATTGTTACAAACTGCATTAAAACCATATATCTTTATCTAAATCAGAGCAGCACATCTTCCATTGTGCTATGTTGGTTCAATTAATGAATCGTGGCATGGTACCCTGTGAGGCATCAGCGCAGCTTGCCAACATTTCAAACAAAAGCCTTGTTTTTGTTGCTGTCAATTATATGGCAGATGAATGGCAGACAAACTGAGCGAGGGACAGAATCACATGAAGACCGCTACACTTTGGAGGACATCATTCCTGTTTGATTATTTATTGCCTATAAATGTGGGCACCAGACCCCCCCGACTACACCCCCTACCCCCAAGGCAGATTTCTCTCATTTAAACAGTGCTCAACACAAACACACAGCATTAACGGCCCAGCAGTTCCTGCTGCAACATTAATGTCCTGATTTATCCTCTTATGCACAAATGTCAACCTTTGTCAGCTTGCATCCTTCCTTTCGTTTTCTTCCCTTTAGTTGCCCTCCACACTTACACAAGCTCATCCTTTCCTATTACACCTTTTCTGTTTGCTTTCATGCTCTATAGCCCCTGCTCACTTATTGTTGAACTCCAGCCTTCATAGCCTTCCTATTACAGTTTAGCACAGCCTTCTACAACTCTCTACATCCAGCCTCTTGTCTGTGTCCTGCAAAGATATTGCACAAATCTGACTCTCTCGTTTTGTTTCATTGTCTTTCTTCTCTTGCTTTGTGCTTGGGGATCCTCTAGTGACATCATCACTCCCACAGTTACCATGGTTTCAGCAAAAAAAAGGGGGGTTAAAGTAACTGGATAACCCTTTAAACAGGCTGTACTGTTTTATCTCACACACACAAAAACAGTCAAAATGCAACAAGGACTTAGTTTACTATTTTAATGAAACAATACAGATACAGTTTGAGGTTTGCAGCGATAAAACAGTCATGCGAGTGTTAAGGATGGTTCTGTGTGAACAAACAGACTTTTGTCGTACAGGTCTTCCTCAAGGTCCTCTTCCTCTTCTGTGAAGTACGTGGGGAAAGGCGGGGTGAGCAGAGTGGAGCTTCGGTTTGGCAGCGCTGTGTCCCGTATCTGTAATATGACAAACGCAACTTTAATGACATTTTTTAAACAATTTTATTAGATAAATGCCCCAACTTGTAATAATTCCACTGGTTTCCAAATGTAGCATGGCTTTAAATGGTACAATAAGCACCTAAGTGTTTTTTGCAGCAGATTGCAGTGAGCTTTCAGTAATTATTAAGCATGCATCATATCAACATACTCAACAGAACGTTAAAACAAATGCTTCTGGCAATGAAGTAAAAACAGAAATGATAAAGCCATAACAGAACTTTAGTTTTAAACTAAAAGGGATTTTTGCAACCACAGTCCTATTTTTTAAAATACTTACAAATTAAATGGCCACACCTTAATAAAAAGACCCAGGGTTTCTTGTGATTGAAAGCCAATCTATTTGTGGATATGAGCCACGTACATCTTGTAGTTGTAAATCTGTTTATGCATTTATGACGTCTGTGGCTGGGTTCCCTTAAGGGAACAAAAGTCACATCTCCATAACATAAATGATTCAAAGAGAGTTAAGAGTTGTTTGAGGTTAAGTTAATGTTAGACATTTTGAGGCTGGGGTGACTCTACAGGAAATTAACACAATGTCAAGGTAATGTCTCTCAGACAGACCAAAACACAATGTGTGCGTTTAGAAAAGCTGAGCCAGACAATTGCAGAGCACATTTGTATTCATTATCACTTGTCTGCAAAACAAATAATAGGTGGTGTGTGCTTGTTTGTCAGCACGCAAAGAAAAGTTAAGGCCAACATGCTGACTGTGGAGATGGATGCTGGGGATAGTACTAAGATCATTTAGAGGCACACACACACTGCTGATCCAGCACACTGTCTAAGAAGATGGATCACACTGTCTTGCATGTGTGATGACACTTTACAGGTGCAAGGTCACCTGTCTCCAACTTAACACTAAGCATACACATAGGCCTTCAACCTTAAACTTTACTCCAGGTGTGCATATGATTATTTTACCTTCAGTAAGCAGTTTTTGTGGCCGGGCACAGAGCCATGTACATAAAGCACATTATACTTGGTATTGACTCTCCATATCTGAAGAGAGAGAGAGAGCGAGAGTAAGCAGGGGATATTAAACTGAAATTACAATCAAGGACATACAAAACCAGACACAAGCATGTACCTTTAGCCCGTAAGATGTTCTGTAGGTGTTGCCCATCCTGCCAGGCATCTTTTTTCCTTTCCAAACTTTGGCTGGATCCTAGACGCAGATGATGAACACACACTCACATTACTGGATTAGTGGAAGCCAACTGTTCCTATCTGGCTTGGATAAGCATCGCACACAGTAAGTGAGAACATGAAAGTATGTGTTACCCCTCCAGGTCCCGAAGCCCCTGGCCTCCGATGAGTTTTGGTTTGGCCATGGGTTGCTGGCTGACCTTTGAACCCCCATCTTTTCATTACACCTTGAAAACCTTTACCAATCCTACACACAAAAACAATTTATACTCTTTGTTAATTCAGTTTTTAGGGTTAAGGGGCGGTGTTTTCACAGAATGTATGCAATAAGCCCAGAAAAGCTGGTAGAACTTACGTTTTTGCCGTTACGTCCACATATTGACCGGGCCGGAAATGTGCTGCATATAGAGGAGTGCCTGAACACACAGGGGGACAGTAAACCTCACTGTTGGATATTAGACTGCAGTGCTTGACATTGACAGTAGATATACCTGGCTTGATGATTGCATTATCTGAGATTGTAAAGGTGGCAACTTTCTGTTTTGGCGGAACTCCTGCATTCCTGAACATCTCCATTTCTGATTCCGACCTCTGTCAGTCACATGATAAAAGCAGGTTATTGATGGGAATGAAAAGACAAGCAAGCATCTGGCAGGAGTTGGACTTTTGCATTTTCAAATTAGCCAAGGGTCTGTTACGACTACACTGAAGCCAAAGACACACATATGCGAACAGACGCAGGCACACTTGGCAGCAAATGTCTGACATTTGCCTTCGCTCGGCTCCCTCTCTTCTCATCCCCACCAATTCCACTCTCTCCCCCTTCTGTTGACTGAAAAGCTGCCTGCCAAAGAGCCTCACTCTCACAAACTCCAACTGAAGTGCATTGTGACCACATCAGAGGCATTCAGAGTGAAATTTCAACATAGACATTGAGCGTCTGTCCAGAGTTAATGAATAAATCAATCCTTATTCTATCGTTATTGATGGATAAAGATAGCTATAGCCTTTAAAAAAACAAACTGGCTTCTCTGTTGCAGACAGAATAACCCGACAAGCTGAAGCATTCTCTGTCAGCACAGTCTTAGGTGACAGAGCTCTGACAGTGCGGGCAATAATGGGATTTAGAGTTGATTACGGCCATCACAGTTACTTTCCGATGAAGTAGGGTTGTCACTGTTAGTGGAACACAGCAATAAAAATCTCATTGATCCATTTGTTTAGACAGCTGAGAGAAATAAAAGTCGCTGGAGGTTTGTGGGCGAGTATCATTTCCTGACTGAGAAGTAATATAAAGCCAGTTATGATTTTTTTTATTAAAGATCACACAATTATAAAGGTCTTATGATTTGTAGCTAAATCAGTAATATCCAAAAGAAGACAGTTAAGGACAGCTTCTTTGATTTCTGGTTCTTTCCTTAATTTCTGTTAAGTAAAAGTAACAGTTCAAAGAATGTTGTATTTACATCATACAAATCCAAAGACATTTTTCGAATTGCAAAGTATTAATCAGTGATGCGTGTTGGTGTACAGTTTTGTGTGCATGTGACACCAATCTCGCGTAATGGAAAAATATTCTTCAAAATATTTAAGATTAAATTATTTCGAAACTGTGCCAGCTATCCGAGGACAATGACTTTATTACATGCATGCATTTTTTTGTCAGGACAATAGCAAATATTTTTCTGCCTGCTGTTTTTGCATTGTTCATGAAATTAAGCCTGAAGCAAAAACAATTATTCACCAATTAGTATTCAAGTGATTCAGTGCTGTTCTTTCATAACACTAGGGCACACAGAGGCGACACGTTTGTGCTGCAGAGGCTGAGATATTTAGGCGTGTGTCCTCATCAAGATGCAGACACTTAAAAACTATACAATACAACTTTAGAGAATCCATTTAAACATCCCTTTTCAAACAAAGCCTTCTCACTCCAAATCCCTTCAGGTCTTTATTGTGAAAAAGGTGATTAAAGACTTCTTCTTACATAGAATGGTGATACGTTTTTTCCTCCAACCAACAGGGCAGCTGTGTGTCCATCATATTCTTCTTTGGAGAGGTGCTTTATTACATGACAATCCTGAACCTGAGTATAGGGGAAAAGAAAAAAAGAAAACTAGAAATGAACTGAGCTGCATAAGTTGAAGCAGCAGAGTGAAGATGATATCCGAGTCTGGCCTTGAATCTATTATCACGTTAACATGACTCCCTTTGAAAAACTGCTAAAGATTATTGCACTTACATCCTACTCCCAGTGAATTTTGTTATTCCATTTACCACAGCATGTCATCATCAATAAAAGGAGAGTGACTACGTGATGAACACAGTTTGATTACAAATTATTCACAGGGAGATTAGACACAGATTAAAACATGAGTTGAATAAAATAGAAGTATCTCCTGTTTGCACCTTGCTTTTAGCAATAAGTCATGTGCTGCTACAGAATGCTTAAGCATTTCCAATAGAAGAAGAAAACCTCCAGGTGAGATTTAAAGTGTTCAATATTTGTTATTCTCTCCTTGCGCACCACAGAACAATCCAATTTATCCGACTGCATATTTGACCTGCATTATTGATGGTCGACAAACACTCACTGACATTCCTGGGAAACACCTAAAGCAACAGTGTCTGACTCAATTTGATAAAAACAAATTAGAAATTGGTTAGTACTATTATCAGCAGTGAACAATTACTTACACTAGTCACATATTATCTTTAGAGGAATTAAGTGGTTGAAGATGAATGAATGTTACCTGTAACATTGTGGCTACATGTCTTTCCCCTGATTTTGTCCATATGGGAACCATGCCCAACTTCACAGCTACTAACCCAACTCTTCTGCTTCCTGAGCGACACACAGATGAAGAATGTCAAAAGCAACAGCATGAAAGAGAAATCATGATTTATCATGACCTGTACCTTCTGTCCACTCTTGCCGTGGCCAAGGCTCATCTTTGAGTGGGTGGAGCTTTTCATTGGTCTGTTTTCTGTATTCCTCTGCCATGATCTTCCTCATGTAGTCCTGGTTCTCCTCTGTGAGGTGCTCCTCAAACCATGTTGTTGTTTTTACCGTCCTGATACAACCTACCAACTGGGATGGACTAACAGAGAGAATTTTGAATTAGAAGGAGCTGTTAATAGGAGCTTGTAAACAAAATACACAATGTAAACTATTTAATGACAGTAGTCCTGCAACATTTTAATATTTAATTTAGCATGGTAAATGTTTTGAATGTAATTTAAATAAAATACAAAATAAGGCACTAGTAATGTGGAAAATTAAAGCCAAGTTATAATAAAAACATTGCAGTTTTGAAAGTAAGTTTGGACATGGGTTGAATCGGTTATATTGTTAAAGCGACCAATTGCGCAGCCTTAATGATACTATTTCGCACAGAAAACTACATCATATACTTTATATATTTTATGACATGATGACAGAATAATTGTGTATGCGTGTTGATGGTAGAATAATGGTGTGTGCGTTGACGTAGATGGCGTTACAATGATAAGGCTACATTAGTAAGACAAACAATTGCTAATGTGAACAACAAGAGGTGGCTGTGTGTAGCATTAGCCACCTTTCAGCCGCTGCTCTGAAGTTAATAAGTCGAGCTCCTCGCTGAAGAAGAAAGCGACAGCTCCACGCCGCCATTGTTGCCAAAAATATACACGCAAATCCAACAACTACATCTGAAAGTTAACTGATAACCATGCCTTCGTTTTCGTCCTGTTCCCTAAATGTCACCCTGGCTACTTCCTGTACACAATGCAATTACATCCGCAGTTCGAGATCTCGCGTCTAAAGGTTCCGCCCAACCAACTTTTTACATATAAATATATAAAAAGTTTTTAACCTTTAAATTAGGTTTTAAAACACAGCACAGAACAAACATCTTCCATTTTTTAAACAGATCTCAAGCTTTTTAGAGCCACCACCTCAGCCAGCAGAGATCTCCACAATTCAAGGGCATTGCCTCCAACCCATTTGGACATTATGGTTTTTCAGGCCAGCATCAAAATTGTCTCTTTGTGTGTTTTCAAAGCTTCAGGTATACGTCCTAACAGATGGCAATGGACTGGGGAGGAGTGTCTATCACCAGACTCATTTCTCTGCATACTGCCTGCCCAAACATTTCAAGTCTATGGTTGTTTTGAGCAATGTGTTCCAAGTTGCCCGTAAACATTTTAGTCTGTCCTTCTTCAATATCTGCAATTCAGAATCAAATCTGGAAACAAATCATCCACGCTTCTGGCAATCCAGTGCAGTCTTTTCCAATAGATGTGCATTACATCTGGGAATTAAAGAGTATTCATTTTTGTCTTTACATAATGCCAGACCTGAAGATACTTATAAAAACCCTTTCCAGGTATATGTTGATTTCTTTTAGCATCAAATATTTTGAATTTGCCATTGTCCCATAGATCATACATTCTCCTCATACCTGCATCTTGCCATGACTTGAGATCGGGACCAGCACCATCTGCTCAAGGTCTGGATTATCTATCAGTTTTTTTCAAAAAATGTACTACATGGGTTTTCCCAAACATTTTCTTCAATATGCTCTATGTTTTAGTAATATTGGTAATGAGGAAATTATCTTTAATAATAAGTGTTTTTTCTCTACCTCTCCTGTCTAATAAACCTATTGGTGAGAATGGTTTACACAGTGCCTTTTCAATCTCAAGCCATGGCATTTTATTATGTTCAACTGCCCATATAGAAATAATTCTAGCATACACTGATAGCACATCGTTTTTAATTCTAAGCAATCCCCATCCACCTTGCTCTTAACGTCATCTTTTTAAATTGTGCTCATTGAAATCTAAAGTTAATTTAGCAAATATTATATTGCTTAATGTTCATCTTTTATAATAATCTCAGAGAGGAGTTGGAAAAGTCTTCAATCAAGAAATTAGACTTAATGATATGGCCTTCCTTGTCTTCAACAATAAAATAGTCAATGTTTTTGGGATTTTAATATCTGCAGGCGACAGAGTCACTGATGAACTGCAACTTGATTTTTGTGCTTACATGATTTTTGTGCTTATGTGGGCGTGTGAGCACTGGGTCATTAAAAAAATCTAGGACAGACTCATGCCCAAGCTTTCAGGGAAGTTTTAAGAAGTGAACAGTATTTTTGTGCCATCTCGCTGGAAGCAAACTAAAAATGTGAGTAAATACTTTGTCTTCTTAGTGTTGGGAAAATAAGGAAGCCATCCATGACGTGAGACAGAGAGATGTGTATGTCCGCAGTGGGGATCTGCATATAGGCTACAAATAGTATTCACTGGTTTTCAGAAAGAGAGTAATCAATCTAGTGGTGAGGCTGCCACCTGCCCATTCTATTTGCATTATGAATCTGCTCATCTCGCTTTTGTCTGTATGCTAACAAATAATAGGATATTTTCTGTAATTATGCACATTTATCATTCAGCAAAATACAGCAAACCAGACATTTGAAAATCAAAGAGTCTTTATTATAATAAACATGCAGAATACAGAAAAAAAGGTTTTCAGCTCACATTTGAGTATCTACCACACACGCTTATCTATCCTCTCAGAATTCTTTACATTGTATGAAGGTTAAGAAATTATTACAATTATCATGTCGCCCAGATTAATCTGAACGAAATCTGTAGAAAAGAACCCCAAACATCCAAGACAATCCTGAATGTCAAATGACAGCATTACTTTATTTTATAACTAGCAAGCAGCTACTGGACATTGGATATTAGCAGAAGCTGAATTATGCATGCATTTATACCTTACACTAATAGGGACACTACCATGCCCATAAATAACAGTTGCAATGCTGATTCTAAGCATTTTGGATGCAGTCTCATATTCTGATTTGCCCACTCACACAACTTTTTCTCTATGTACTTGCTAGTTATCTAAAATAAGGTAGGAGTGTCATTTCTTTGGGTGGGCTATGATCTGAGTCTGCATGCTGGTTCAGGAGACTGCCCCTGTTTCTATAAACATCTTTCAGATAAACAGTAGTTAGTAATAATATTTCCCATGTGATGCCATTGTGGCCAAACATGCAATAGTCATCAATGGAATAGTTCCAATTGTTTCACCAGAACAAACTAATCTCTGAGCTAGACTACTGTATGTAGTTGTGTATACATGTTTGTGTTATATGTGTTTGTGTTTTTGTATGTAAATGTGTTTTATACAGTACATAAATGTACAGTATAGTATATATATATATAATGTATTTGGATGTATGTGCATGTGTAAAGGTAGTCCATTGTCAGGGGCTGAAGGTTCTTGTGGTCTCATAGTCTGACATACACTTGGGTTTGATGCCCTTAGCGTTGTAGTAATCCACCACCTGGTTTGGGACTTCTGCCAGGACACTTTTAGCCAGAGCAGCCGGGGAGGCCTAGACACACACAGAGACATGATGAGAAAGACTCAGGTCACTAATGGACACACATAGCATCAACACACATCTGTTGAGCCACATCCTCTTACGGGTCGAGACCAGTGAGACTGATGTAATTGGTCAAGCTTATTTGACAAAGCCCCATGCTTTCACCTTTTTGTCCCCCAGAACTATGCCTGGTTCCCATAGGACAAAATGTCTTTGGTTGTGTATCATATTAAATTGCCAAGTCATAAACTACTCCTCATCATCTTTTTATTTCACAACAACTAGTGTGCAAAAGTCTTTGCTTAACACACCATCAATGTAAAAATGAGCTGCGATGTATAACCAAATGCTACCAGTGCCATTAAAAGTATTATTTTCTTTTATACCGATTTTGCATTAACGAGGGCCATAGTGATCACAGCAAAATCAAACATACATTTTTACATTATTGTTTACATTATGTTCTGGCTGTCTGCTAACATGCATACACTTATGTCATATTATATTTGTCTTTGTTGGTGTATTAGGCAGCCGCAAAATACCAAATTAAACAAATCTGGGGTTGTAAATGATCACCAGACTTGAAGTAGTTGGGTATTGTACATTATATCACAGTATGCAATATCTGGTGATACAATGTAAAACTGTATGAATATTAAACCTTTCAACAAATTAATATACAAACTCAATCTACATTCATGCACAGTTCTCAGTCCTCAAAGTCAGAGCACCAGTTGTACTCCATCTCACATAATTCCATGAGACAATGCACCACGAGCCCACCTCAACCTTTCTCCCTCCCTCCCTTCTCTCTCTTAGCCCCCTTCGTTCTCTTCCTCTTTTGCTCCTATCTACCTGTGTCCTATCCCCCTCTCTGCCTGTCACACAGCAGCTTCGTCCTGCTAATCCTTTCTGAAAAGAAACGACAGAGCAGAAAATCACCTCTCCACCTCTGTCACACACTCCCTTTTGTCTTTAGCTCAGCTCTCTTGTTGACCACTTCATGCTGCACAGTCTCCATCCTCATTCTTCTTTAACTCATCCATTCTTTGTACATTTTATTCTGCTCTCTTGCCCTTTTCTGTTCTTTAGATAACATGTGGTGTATTCTTTTATCAGCTTCTCAAGGAATTCGGCCTCTTTCTGTTTAGCTCAGTTGTAATTGGTTGATTTCTCAACCTGTCACAGACCAAACTCACCATAACAGACTCAGCCAAACAGAGCCTGTCAAAGGCAGACTGAATTAATGCCACTAGACAAACACAATGACACACACGCATGTAGCAGCCAGACAGCTGATCTGTTCTGACGAGCACAAAACATATTACACCCACATACTGTACTCACTTTTTAAAAACAAAATATGGACTCAGCCACCTAGACACCCACACAGCCAGCATAGATCCACTGTGGAAGCACCGTCCTTTTTTAGTGGCTTATATTTGTCAGTGCAAGTACTTTCACACTTTTGAGTAAACGTTACTGTCCAACTTATTTTGTTGAACAATATTTTAGCATAGTAAGTGTTGGTTCCTGTTGGTTCCAGTATACATAGATTAACATTGCTACACACATATTCTGCTAAATAGTCCAACATGCATATTTTTAGACTGTCCTATTTCTCAATATTGCCATTATTCCCTTGTGAATAAATCACTTTTTGCAACTGAATTGCATTTATGAAAACTCCAAGAGATCGCAGACATATTACAAACACCCACATGCTTAAAGTCCTTAAAGGGGACGAACTGCACGATATCTCGAAGGACCGGCTCGCCTTTGGGTGAGCGCAGGATCCCATCATCCCCGTCCAGAATCTGCATGTCAGTGAAGTCAGCGTTACCCACACCCACAATAATGACTGACATGGGCAGGTGGGAGGCGTGCACAATGGCTTCCCGCGTGTCGGCCATATCTGTGATGACACCGTCTGTCAGGATCAGCAGGATGAAGTATTCCTAGTGAGAAGGGAAAAAATAAAACTTGTGAAAGAGGAAGGATTTTTGATGGGTTTGATATTTTAAAGTGAGGGGCTAATTTGAATAAAACTCATTCTAATCCACCCAGAAGCTGGGGCAAAGTGGAAGGCATTAAGGCACAGAAGAATTTGTGCTGAAAAATGTATGACTGAAATTAAATTAATATCAATTGCTCACCCTTCTTTTCAGTCTTTGTCCCATCTTCTATCTTGTTTAATATTTGTATTTTGGATCCATTGTACCCTCATTTCAAATATATTTGGCCTCTCAGTTGAAAGGCCTATAAATCATGTTTTTTCTAGAACTGGGCATACACTCTGTCCTTATGTGCCAGACAGCAACAGTCAGAACCACATGAACAAAATGTCCTACAGTTTATTTGTTTGTATTCCCATTCTCCATCTCACCATGGCCTCTTTGGTGTGCATCTCCTCAGAGGCAGACGAGGCCACTTTCTGGATGATTGGGGCGATGTTGGTGGGCCCGTACAACTGAATCTTAGGAAGGCAATTCTGGTAGGCCTCCACTACGCCTTGGATTCCTGCAAGGACACACAAGCACAAGGTTATTTACTTCTGTTTATTTGTTTTTTTTCCACTCCGTACTGTATCCACGGCGCTGACCTCACAGTGTCAGTGCTCTTGTACGTGCGAAAATAAACCATATCTGGCACATGTGATGTTACTCCAAGGTGACTGGGCAGTTTCAAAGAACATAGAAAACACACACACACACACCAGAAATGTAGGTATGCTGAGAAAAGAGCACAGAAGCCCATTTCACACATAAAGATTAGTGTTATGTGTCTGCGTATCTTAGAGCCCTAAAATACCTCCTGCAGCACAGTGACAAATCACAGAGTAGCATGTGTGGATTTGAAGCCAGAGAGCAACAAACTGCGAGTGGGGGTAGACATACAGAGGGAGAAATATGGGACTGACGACAAGGGAGTGCATCAAGATAATCTAGTACTGCTGAGATGTACAAATGTGCACGGGCCTTACCAGCACATTCGGGATTGTCCTCATCAAAGTTCACAGCGAAATCATGCGAAACCTACAACACACCAACAACACGTTCAGTCCAATTTACAGGTTGACAGATGCATTTGCCTTTCATCTTGATCAAACGCAAGCTGCGCCTCTATTCAAAATAAAAACTTCACAATCTCGATCGACACCACAGCTCAAGCTCCTTCTGCTACTTTGCAAACAAGCGGGCAGCCTTACGTACTCAGATGTCCTACCTTGAAGTCAGGTGGTATCAGCGCTCCAAAACCAAATGCTGGGAACATTTTATCACTGAAAAAAACACATTCAAAAGGCGGACTAAACAAGTGCTGCAATATTTATGACACGAGATAAAGGTTTCAAGACTTCTCATCAAAAGGGACAGTCTTTTGAAGGATATCTGGGTTGTGTGAGCGTGTTGTTGCATTTAAGTGTGAACAGTGATTGATGGGAGCACTTTCAAACCTGTCATAGTCTTGGCAGATCTCCCCTACAGCCACCAACGCTTTGAGGTATTCGTTGGGCTGGTATGGGTGGATGTAGTGGAGGGAGCAGCTGTTTCTGGGATCCCCATTGGACGCTGTGAAGTCTATGGCCACCTGGGATGGAGAGCACACACACATGCACATGTACTCACGCAGCATGAGTGGGCGCAGAAAAACATGTTGTATGTTCTGGGATTGCATTGGCGAGAACTTACTGTGAACTGAATTTGACAGCCTCCCATGATATAATCCAGGAAGGAGTACATTTTGATGATCTGTTGGGAAATATAGGAAAATGTAGACGCATGGCATCGTTAAGCAATGTGCAGTGATGTAAAACAGTTCAAATGATGTGATCCATTTTATTTTTTAATTAGTCAGTCATCATCCCAAAGGCAAAACATATGTATTTGTTCTGAGAGGTGCTGCAGTCTTAACAGCATCCAATTATGACAACATGCATTATTTAAAACAAGATTTTGCTTTTGTGTTTAAAGCTAATAAACAAGTAAAATCAACCATTTAATGAGGCACACAAGGTGCCAATATAAGATTTTTAAACCAAAAATAATGACGGAGAGGTGCTATAAAGATGACACCTTAAGACAAGCAAAGACATTCATGCATTATTCATATTCTGCCATTTAATTGTGATTCCAGCCTTTGATGAGTAAGGCATATTTCATGTATGTAGAAGCTCCCATAGGACACATTTAGGACAGACTAGTGCTTAACATGTGCAGAGATAAAAGAGAAAAGGAATGTTGGGATTAGCTCAAGTGCCTATCCTACCTCCAGGTTTGTTATGTGTGTATCATGTAATTTTTCTCATGTTTATTGTATTTATTGTTGCATTTATTGTTGCAGCTGCATTGCACTTTAGCCCAAGTCAAATTTCTTTCTGGGATTTTAAATTGGGTTTAAAGTTTTAGTGCCTAAAAGATTGTTTAAAAACTAAGAAACTACAATGAGAAACAAGAAAAATGAATTAAACAATGTGTAAATATGTTATTGGGAACATTAAATCTAGTTCTGCTAGTATAGTAGTATATGCAAGTATATGCAACTTTTATGTCAAAATGCATATAATAAATAATAATAAATACTGTTTTTGTGTTGTCTGTGCAGGTTTCTCAGGCATCCAGGACATATTCAAGAAAAAGTTTCAAAGTAGGCATCAAACCTACGTCCAGATGCCTTTGTTAAAACCTTTTTCTGTTTTTGTGTTAATTCTATTTGTCTTTTACAAATTTGAAAGATAAATAAATTATCTCTTATTCAAGGAACCAGATATAATTTTTTTATTTATCTTGTCAATATAAAAAGTGTATTGTGAAATAAAAATATTAAAATCATTTCTCTGGGATTGTTATTTGAGACAAACAGGACAATATAATGTTAAGAATGTCACTTTACCTTACAGTGGTTGAGCATGACCACACCAGAGTTCCTGTAATTCTTCTTCTTCACCTGGTACTTTGGATTGATGCACTCCCATTGGATCTGTCCAATTACACACAGCTACATGTTAGCTGTGGTCATTTAGCAACATCAGTACTAAGTATGTATCCATCTTTGTACCTGTTTGCCCTCCTGCTCTACCCTCATCTCATTGAAAGTGGTCTGAAACTCGCCAATAAAGTCATGCTTCCCATTGGAGTCCCAGTCCCAGACGGTGCACTGGAACAAGAGATATACACGTGCATACGCCGCCCATTAATTCAGTTTGCAGTCAGCTGCAACACTGTCATCTCAACACACACACACGTGCAATTGAAGGCATGCAGGGAAATGCCATGCTGAATGATTGATAAGGAGGTGTTGGTGGGGGGGCAATAGAGTGGTGAAATATTTATCTGAGGATGCTGAGAGAGACGCAGCTTAGGCAACAGCTTTGTGTGGAGGATGAAGAGGTCCCTGCATGTTTAGGTGTAATAATTTGTTTCTCTCAAAGGAACCTCTAGACAAGATAAATGGCCTCAATCACCGGTGAAATGCACTGGTCAAAAAGGCCAAGGCTGAGCGAATCATCAAGCTTGAAAACTTTCATTTAAAAAAGTTACAAAAGGCAGAAATATTGTGGAGTGTCCCACAGAGCCTCTACCATCAACACTAGTCAATAAAGTTAGCTAGAGACATGCATAATTACATAATGAAATGCTCTGGCCCTGAGAAAGGTTTTGATGGCACTGTAGAGCTCTGTGACCTTCTTGCATGAGGTCACAACAACAACCTGTGATCTAATCTGAGCCTTGATTAAAATCTCAATAGGCTGTAATCCTGTTATTTCCTTCAGCCCACTTCAAGCTCCAAAAGGCTCCACCTGAAGTGTGTGCACCGTGAACATTGTGCGTTGCATTTTTGACAGTAATTTCAGCATTGAAGTGAAGGGCAGTTACCCATTTGCAGCCCCTGCTTCTACTCTACTCTGAGTCAAGAGCTGTTTGAGAGAGGGTAATGAAGAAGCTTTCATTGAATACTAACAGCCACAAGAGAAGAAAGAAGGATGGACCAATGGACGAAGAGAAAAGTAGTGAGGGGCTGAAACTGATAAGGGGGAATACAAAAGGAGAGACAGCCAGACAGAAAAGAGGGGTAATGCATTTATGCATTGGCCAGCTAAGAGCCTGCTGAAGAGGAAGCTCTGGTCTGAATAGAAATCTCAGCCCTGCCATTTCACACTATAGCTGATGCTTCAAACAGGTAGCCCTGGAAACCATAGCCACTAGCGTGAGTGTGTGTGTGTGAGCCTTTTCTCCTGCTGTCAGGAGCCATGCAGAGTTAAGATGCCTCTGAATATTTAATGAACAAGCTCATGTTTATTCATGAAAAGAATAACTGTTCAGATCTGATGTGCGGCCACCACTTTCACCTCGTTAGACACACAAATCTATTCTGCAGAGTAAAAGGTGGAAGTTTAGGACGGCCACTGAGCTCTTTCACGTGCGCCTAGCTCTTTAAAAATATCACATCGACTTCCGATGAAGAAGTGCCTGACCTCAGATCAACTGTGAGTAGGCAAAGCTGAAGATGTTGATCACTCTATTTAAGCTCAACAAAGGTCTTGCTGAAGAAATCTGAACAATGGTATGCTGCACAAACAGTAAAATATCTTACAAATGAACACCTGCAGTCCAGTTGACATTATTTAGTATGTCTCTGGAGAGAACTAAAACAATGGCTCTGCCTGGGGCTTCACCGAGCAAAGACAGTAACAGATAGTGTTTAAGTTAAACAAAAATGACAGTGTCTCTAAAAAGGAGCTGCTATTATCTTTAATATATGCTCACCTTTAGCGCACGCTCATGGTCACCACTGCACAGTGTGTTGAAGGAAACTTTGAAGGATTTCCAAACTGGGCTCAGGTTATTCATGATAGTCTGTTCACACACATAACACACATACATACATACATTGCATAATTAAAGCATGTTGACTAATCATTTACAAAGGATCTTGGTTGCATGTATTCACCTCAGTTCTGTGTACGAGTGATTCAGTCCCGTCATCATTTATTCTAAAAATCTCCAAGAAAGGGTCCGACTTGCTGAAGAAATCCTTCAGAGAGAAACGTGCGAGTAAGCTAGTGCCTCAGAACTCTCTTTGATGGCTATAAATCATTTATGCACTAACAAAATCATTATTTCACCCCTTTATTCTCCCCATTCATTTCCAACTCATGCTTCACTCCCCTTTTGCTTTCTTTCTTCCTTCCATCTATCCCCCTACGGCACAACTTGTTTGGATTAGTCATCCGTAGCTGCGCGTGTGCATGAGTGTGTGCATACGTGTGTGCGTTTGGAGGATGAAAATTAATATAGTTATCTGTGTGGGTGGTGGTGTGGGGGTGGGTGGGAGATAGGACATGGGAGTAGGGAAGGGGAGTGCCCACCTATCTCCTTAATGCCATGTTGTACTTGTGTGAATTGTGTCACTTCATCACCAAATCCCAACGCCCTCCTCCCACGCTCTCCGGCAAATACACATGGGATACACATAAAAACTCCTATCTCTAAATATTAATTTGTGTCCCGTGTCTAAAGCAGAAACAACGGTCGCCTCTCTCTCATATGCACAGACCTTGTCATCTAGCTTCCGAGCACTGAAGGAGAGTTCAACATAATCGTCGTTACCAGACAACTCCTCTGCTGTCACCTTTCGAGAGGGGAAATGGAGGTGAGGAGGAGGGTGGAAGAAGTCAAAGGAAGGAAGGAGAAAATTAGATGGAAATGAGGAACAGAGCAAATTGAACAGGCAAAATCATCAAATAATTATCAGTAAATATGAGTTTGAGAGGGTGTCACATTGGCGTACCGTTATGGAAGACTTTCCAGTAGTGTTTCCCTGTTTGAGTAGGGCTTTGGCCAGTTTTCTTTGTGAGACAATCTAAAAAAACAGCAGACAAGAAAATAAGCTTGGTGTTATTGCTCTTATCTTCCCACAGAACCTGACAAAGACATCCAGCAAGAAGAAAAACAGCACCACATAGTCACCTTCTCTCACCACCTGTCAAATCGTATTTTTTATTTTGTTTTATCACAACTTTATCCTGCCAGCTTCTGAAAGATCTGGCCTCTTTTAAGCCATCACCCTGTGCTGGATGTTTTAGAGCAGACAGTGAGTGCACAACATGTATCCAAAAAATAAATAAATAAAATTAGCTGAGTCTTGGAGGTGTCAGGAATGTGAGCAATACTTTTTGAATATCGTTTGTTTGGCAGTGGCACTTTAGAGTGACACACCTATATTTGCTTTGTGCATGAAGAAAGTGTGAATAAAGAACAGAATAAAAATAACAATGAAGTGATGTTCGAGTCCTCGATTTACAAAAGTCATGTTTATATTTCTTTTTGATTACGATACAATAAAAGTACATTAAATCAGTGAGTGGAGGTAAGAAAGCGCTCAGTAGATAAATATTAAGAAAGAATGGATTCTGTAATAATTAGTTCTCAAATTAAATATGATTTTTTGGTGACTATATGCTAATTTCAAAGTCACACCTGAATCTTAATAAGGTGCTCATTAGGACGGTTTAATCTGCGTTATCTTCCAACACAGAATACAAAGAAGCTGCCAAGACAAACACAGAGCAGATGATTTTCCACCAAGTTTGCATTTGACCTTTTGCCTTTTACCTTCTTTAAGTCAGATACTCAACAACAAGTAAGTCCTAAATCAGGCAAATAAAACACTTCTCATATACAAATGCACCCAGACTGCACTTTCTCAGAAGCTCATAATATTAATCCAGCTTCTCTAAACCTCCTGTTATTGCCCTGACTATTACATTATTAGTACAGGCAGTCCTCCTGCTTGATGTTGCTGCATGATGGTGATTAGTAGAAGTGGATTGTATTTCAAATGAATACCCTTTCTGGCTTGATTAAGGTTTTCCTGTCTATTTTCTTTGGGTATTACGACTTACATTGCTGAGTTGAGGAATGCTATCATGATTAATTAAACTTGAATCATCATCATAACTTTCTATACACAAGTATACAGTCACTATATTATATGAAAAACAAAACAAAACATAGACTGTTTACAGATGGAATGGTGAATTATTTGTTGTGCTGTTTTTAAAGTTGAGCCTTTTATGTGATAATCTGTCTACTTTACTAATCACAAGGATGCCTAGATACAATATGTCACATTTATAAAATTATGATGGTACATACATTTAATTGCACTCACTGACCAGTTAAAAGGGGTCCATAAAACCTGTCAATCAAATTTATATACTATATCAAAAGGTAATTTTTATGGTCCACGATCCATTGGTGGGAAGAAATCGGTTACATTTACTCTGTTGTTTTAGTAAAAGTAAATAGTAAATTTTATTTATATAGCACCTTTCACAGATATAAATTACAAAGTGCTTTACAAAGTGCAATAAAAGAACAATAAAACTATGAGAATAAAAATTAAAACCACAAAATATTAAAAACATAAAAACATAAAAGCCCAATCAACTAAAAGCTTGTTTAAATAAAAGTGTCTTCAGCTGCTTTTTAAAAGAATCAACAGAAGCGTCCACTCGCAGTGACAGGGGCAGGGCGTTCCAGAGTCTAGGGGCGACTGCTTGGAAAGACCGGTCTCCCCGAGTTTTAAAACGGGTTTTGGGGACCGTTAGAAGGTTTTGACCTTGAAGACCGAAGAGCGCGGGAGGAGGAGTAAGGGGTCAGCAGGTCAGTGATGTACTGGGGGGCCTGTCCATGCAGAGCTCTAAAAGTCAAGACTAAAATTTTAAAATCAATTCTGAATTTGACTGGAAGCCAATGTACTGAGGATAAAACCGGGGAAATGTGAGCCCTTCTGTTGGTTCCAGTTAAAAGCCTGGCTGCAGCATTTTGCACCATTTGTAGTCGACTCAGAGACAATTTGTTAAAACAAGTAAAAAGAGAATTACAATAATCAAGACGAGAAGAAATAAAAGCATGAATAATCATCTCCAAGTCAGCTTTAGACAAAAACACTATCAATTTAGAAATGTGCTTTTTTGAAAAATAGTGATGATACTTAACTCGAGTATGAATTTTGGCATACAAATGAATCAGTGTGGCACCATTTACAGCAGCGCATTATTTTAAAATCTGCTTGAGGGGCACTTCTCCACAGGCTAGCGTCAAATCCTATTCTCTCACCTGACCAATACTGTCATACACAATACATTAGAGACCAGATCACGCTGATGCACATAAATGTACATAAGTCATGCTCCTGTATGCAGGTCTAGTTAGTATGGCAGAACTGCTCAAAATAGTTGGGGACATAAAGAAGATTTGCAGAAAAACATACAGTTTCCCAACAAGCTGAGCCACCAACCTGTCCCAGTGTGCACTCCATGGCTCCCAGGAAGTCAGCATCACGGAGGCCATTGTTTCCAGAGCTGATGTCGTGAAGCTCAAATCGGAGCCTTTGGACCTCCTCGAAGTAGTAATCCACCAGAAAGATCTTGGAAAAGACAGGACCACTGCTGCTGCGGATCACCTCTGTACGGTCCACCTGTGTCACACACCGAATAATTCATATGACAAATGATTTCACTGTTGTTGTTGTTATGTTCACTGTTTGACTTTAAATAGAGTTTTGAATTTCTCAAAAGTGGAATAACAATGTATTTTGTTAAGCACAATGCCAGAGTGCATTGATTGCAAATCTCCCTAGCACAAGAGCAATTACCGCAAATGGCATTACCACATTGTTTACACTTTTCAACCCGAGTGCCTGAAATATAGATTTTCCTTGATGGCAAAAATCACACAAGCTGTTTGACTTCACAGAAAGAAACTATAATTGAAACATTGATTCAAGATTTCTTTTACTGCTTCACAAAAAGACCTGAATGCCAGAGAAAAAGCTTTGTCAGTGGCGTCATCAAAACAAAGGACAAGCACAAGGAAGAATAACTCTTTTATTGTTTGTTAGAACCCTTTTGGCTCACAGACACAAGTGAGTGGCACACACACAACTCCACGTGCACACAGATGTTAGGCCCAGTCGCGTTTCATAACTGCAGACGGAATCATGTAAACATGGACACACACACACACACACACACACACACACACACACACACACACACACACACACACACACACACACACACACACACACACACACACACACACACACACACACACACACACACACACTGTAGTCTGAACACACCCTCTCACAGAACAATTATCCATCTAAGAGTATTGCAATCTGATGTGCAGAGATAGCATTTATCCCTTTTCACATTCTCATAGAGGGGCTTATCGTAACACAACCACAGTAGACCAGTACAATGAAAGAAGTAGTTTCAGTCAAGTTATTCAAACAGTGAATAATCCTGCGGAGCACTTGATCTACAGCTCTGGTGAGGTTATGGTAGTACACAACGGTGGGGAACTGTTCAACACAGTGACTGAAAGTCAAGTGTAAATGAATAATTGCTAAATTAGTGTTAGAACAAGCCAAGTAGCTGCATACAAAGTATTTATGTATTGAAGGGCACAGTTGTGCATAAACGTCTTTTCTGAAATCCAAGATCTTTGAACTGATTCAAAAGCCTTTACCTTGTGTGTGCAGAGTTTATGCTTTCGGTTTTCTCTCTAAGTCTCATAATACAAGAAGAAAAGAAATCTGATTCAATACTGACAATAATACCTTCAGTAGAGAATGACAGCTTGTTTTGAATAACAAGGACATTTCATAAAAAAAGCATTTGGAAAGAAGAATACAATTTGTTCATCGGTTCATAAAAGCCATGTTTTGTCTATTAAAACAATGAGCATTAATAATGTAAGCAGAACCCACATGCAAGATTGAGAAACGACACAATCACACCTCTGCATGATAGCGGGTCCTTGATTACGCGCTGTCATTAAGGCAGACGTGAACTCAATTATGTTCTTGAATCATTTCAAGTGCTCTCGACAAAGAAATGTATTGAGGCCATGTTTGAAAGAAAATTCATCCATAACTGCGTCGGTAAAGTCGATGCAGCAACCTTTCCAATGTGACAAGTACCCTTTTGGGTCATGGACAGACTGACTGGCGTGAAAATCAAATTGAAGAGCTACAAGCTGTCTTTTATTTAAAGCAACGCAACTGTCTCAAATTTGTAAAAGAAAAGCGTGACCTTAAGAAATAAACAAAACTATGATATAAGCCTATGTTCGATCTACATACTGTACTGTGCCTCACTTCGCCCTTATGTGAAACCATTACGGTACCTCAAACCACTGGCCGTGTGACTGCATCTTTAGCACTACGCAGGGGTCTGGCTTGGAGAGGGCGTCACGGTCCGAGATGCCCCTGCACGCCACTCTCAGCTCCACTTTGGTCAGGCACGGAGAGCTGATGAAGCCCAGCGTGGCCTCTGCCGACTCATAGATGTTACTCATGCTGAACGCACAATCACACACTGAAAGAAAAGAATAGACACAAAAAACATGTTATAGATACAAAACTGGATAGAGTGTGCTTTGCCTTGTGCACAAGTAAAGAATAAATAAATAAATAAATCTGCAGTTGTTTGCATAAACTTGAGCAGATGCAGTGGCCCTGACTAAGCAGATAACACTCAAGGTCAGGCCTCTTCTGGAGCCAGGAATATCAGACAAGGTCCCTGAATACACACATATACATGGGAACTGTATATGTGTGCACACGATCACTTACAAATATGGATTTTGGGATTAACATACAAATTTGAAATCTGTCCACGTATGCATGTTTATAGAAAGAAAAAAACACACATACACACACACACACACACCAAGTAAGCGCGGCTGAGTAATGAACAAATCACAGGATTTCTCCTCAGGTTTCCACCGAGTGTATGGTTCTTACAGCCTACAAATAGAAAATGGTCAAAGACAGGGACCCAGAAGCTTTCCACATTAAGATCTTAAACTAAAGAACAGCTATCTATTAATGTAACCTGCTGTACTTTATTATATATTTATTACTAACAGTATAAATCTAATCAAAAGTTAATTATTAGTTATGATCAAGATAATAATCTGGCTCTATCATCTGCCCACACAGGTCTTTTATAAATCTTGTTCCGAATTAATTGTTGCTCACTTCTCTTTGTGATGTTGTTGGAACAGTGTTGTTGATCTGTGTGAACCCTGCAAATAATAAACTTTGGACAACGCATGAACAGATGTGTCCATGTGAGGAAAATAGATTGACAAACATCCATCCATCCATTCATTTTCTTCCGCTTATCCGGATTAATTTCAAATATGCTTTGCAATATAATCAATAATACCTTCTCTCAAGTGCTGTTTAGTGGATGGATTGTCAGGCCACACCAAATTCACACTCACTTTATCCAAAATACATGTATTACTGTTATATACTGAAAACACTGCAGTAAATGTATATAAAATCTCATATTAATCAATTTCTCAGTCATAATGTAGCAATTGTTTGGGAATGCTCAAGTCCAGTAAGTTCAAACTAATGGATAACCACAGGTCTGATATACTGGATGGTACAAACTGAATATTAATGCAGCGGTCTAGTAGTAACATCCTTAGGGAGCGGAGCTCTTAGAACTGGGTCTGACTCTGACCTGAATGTCTCTTTCTCTCCTCTGTCTTCCATAATTTATGCTCAATGTGTGTGTGTTGGCTCTCTGTGATTATTTTTAGAGAAGTACCCTGAATGGGTTGTATACCTGCGAACGGAGAGCAGGTGTGTGACATACAAGGTGCTTGTGTGGAGGTGGCGTTAGTTGTGTTTCCATCCGTGCTCGGTGTATGGTGGTATGTTGTGTGTATGGAGGGAGCAGCAGATGCCTGTCTGTTCCGGTTGACAGCAGATGACACCGATAGTGAAGGGGGATTGCTACAGCTTGAGCTACTGTATGAGAGCTGGGTGCAGAATCCATCTTTACAATGCAACTTGGGATCAGCTGTCACATGTGTTGCACTTGGCAAAAGGTGAAATTTCAGATTCCACTTTGTCACAAGGTGTTGTAATACTTTCTTTGGGAACAGCTTTATTGAAATATATATTTATAAAACATGTCTAACAGTAGGACTGCACAAAACTGCAATAGCTGTATTGAATATTCTGAAAATAATAATTGTATCGCAATATTTGAATGCCTCTTTTGGCATAGTAAAAGTTGCATTTTTCTTTATCACACCACAAAGGGAAACCATAGTGTTATTGTAGTTTGTTGCAATATGGATACTGCATTCAATTGTGTTGTGCAGCCCTATAAGATTGTGTTTTGTACTAACCTAAGTTTGCAGGGAAAACTGATATTACACTTCAACACTGCCCCAGTTTATGTCGATAACAAATATTGTATTTTAACATTAAGCAACAAAAGTGTTTATGCCACTCCTGAAAGCTGTGGTCAAAACAACAGAAGACAACAGAACAAGAGGCTGATTGCTTTGAAACTAAATGGCATTTGAGCTCTGAAATTGTTGTGTAAATCAAAATAATACGCTAACAAAATCCCACAATAGTGATTGATTGCAAGGCGAGTCAAGAAATCTAAACCCATTCCAAGGATCCTCACTGTCAACGCCTCACCTCCACACACAGGGAATAAATCATACTTATACTGTAGTATTCCACAATGAGCATGTGTGTATGCATGCATTTATCTTCACACATGCAGATGTGGAGTGACAGAGACAGATGTAACATTATTGATGTAGCCACAGAAAGGACCCAGACCGCCACTGTAATTGTTTTTCACATATTGATTATCAGACAATGGCAGGTTAAAGAAGCATGAGGCATGTTGTGTTACACAACTCTGAACAGGATAACATTCTTGACAGGTGACAGCGGAGCGGCATGCTTGGTTAAACGGGTGGACACATAAAAGCAGGTTAAGCTGGGGAAAAGACACAGAGGGATATCAGAAGTGAAGCAGTCTTGTGTTGCAAACTCACATTGCTATTAGAGCTGACAGAAAGGAAGGGGGGCAAGGGTTGTGGGAGAGGGATTAAATAGATGGTGTGAAAAGACAGGCTGAAGAAATGCAGGCAAGTGAAAATGAACGAAGCAAAGGGAAGAAGTAGATTAAAGCAGATCTTCTCTTATATGGGCTTAACTTACCTATAACCTACTCAAGTTGTCATTTAAAAATATGTTTGTAGGATTCCCCTGAAATGTTCCCACATACTTGTTAAAGACTACCAAAGCTAGTAATTTGGCTTACATTCGATATTTGAAACTTGAAGTCTTAAAAGCTAAAACTGTATTTTTCATCACTGCTGCATCAAGCCAGTCACCTAAACCCACCCTATAGCCCATCAAATGTAAACCATAAAACATTGTCCAGATCCATATGTAATGCAATGATCAATTTGGTTCCTGTGGAAAGATTTGCACTCTTCGAAAGCATGCAGGAAGAAACTCACCTCAACGACCTGGAGACAAGCTGAGCGAAGAACTTCACCGCCGTTTACTTGACAATCACGGATACCTCACTGTCTCCGGACCCATCTCCCTCCCCTCACTCTCTTTGTCTAAATGTTTTCTCAATCCCTTACACTGCAGAAATCGGCTTGCTTTAACGCTGCCAGCCCAACACAGCTGGATCTAGTTCCCACGATCAGGATGTGCTCCGTGCGCCTGGCTTTACTCTGGATAAAAGATGGGGAGGAGGAAGACGGTGCACCACTTAACAGGAGTTTGTTATCCTCTCGCTCCATCGGGAGCCGCAGAGAGCGCGCTGTACCGAGGGACCAGCGGCCTGTGCGCACAGTGCATCAGCGCCATCTTGTGTCCGCGTTAGTGAACAGACACCCAGAGCTGATTCTCATCTCCATCTCTGCTTCTTGGTTTTGATTGGACGAGATACGCTTCAGTCGTTTTATAATAAGCGCCGACCGCACACCTGAGTCCACTTGCTTGTTAATTTAAAATTCACGCTGTGCCAATCAGATTCAACGAGATTCACCTGGGACTCTTCACAAACGCTCAAACGAGGCAACTTCGCCACTAAACTATTTAATATTTAAAAGCGTGTAGCCTATGAATAACTAAAAAAAACATTTATAGAAACAGGCCTGGTTTGTGTCGAGTGCCTTGTAGACTGTGTGAATTGTTATCTCACAAGTTTGCAAAAATGCCTACAACCTTACGTTTTCGAAATAGCAAATCTGTTTAACTAATTTTATTAATTCATTGGAATTTAAGGGTTTTCAATTTATTTTTATGGGCCTTTTTAGGAAAAGCTGCTTAAGTTTTCAATAGGCCTAGGCAATAAATCCTATTGTGTAGGCTAACTAATGATGATTGTATTCTACCTAAAAAGTGATGGATGGATGGATGGATGGATGATAGAAAAGTTTACCATATCTATTTGTTTCATGTGATACCTAAGTGATGTGACACCACAAAGTAATGTAATGGACTGTGGATATTACATTTTTGTAGCATACATAATGTCCTTTTTGAGAGTTATATCACAATAGTGTAAATAAAATACAGTTTGAGTTACACAATTTATGTTTTCTTTGTCTCAAATTTTAATCATCACACAAAAAAGTTTAAAAAAAATAAGCGGATAGTGGATTTGTGTCCCTCTGATCCAGAACCTTAATTACTGGACTAATACGGTATAGCCTAATGTAGCCATCATAAAATGCCTACTGTAAAAAGCACACATAATTACTCCATAAAATTAAATTATACAGTGTCAATAACCAATGAGCACATGTGAGATAAAATAACTGATGTTTTATTTCTGTGTAATTGTAATGTTGCTCATTAATGCCACTGAGCTGGTGATGACATAGTTCATGTCTGTGCGTGGATCTGGGCTTTGTGCGGTGGACCACGCCCCGGCCCCTGGCTTGAGCACCAGGCACAGGGCTAGCGCTGGGCTTTGGTTTAGCGCAGAGCTGCTACATCCGGGCGCCCCGCTTGGTTTACCAACCTTGCGAAGATGGCGACTTCAGGGAGGAGTGCATTATTATCCTCCACATCAACTGGACCTAAGACTACACTGGAAAACTCCAACCCGGAGGAGGATGACGGGCAGAATTTATGGTGGGCAATATTTAATTGAAGCTTGGTTAATGTGAGCGAGGTTTATGGAGGCAGAGAGGCCATTGTTGCAGGATGATGCTGGTTTGACAGCTAGCCTGCTAACAAGGCTAGCTAGCATCAGGACCAGACACTGGTCACTAGTGACACAGCAGCACTAGCTTGCTTTAGCCTCTCTTTGTCAGTCGTGTTATTAAAAAAAAGACGGCATTCAGAGCTTTGTTTTAACACGGGGCGGTGTGTTTGCAGGTCCACGATCCTGAGTGAAGTGTCAACCCATTCAAGATCAAAGCTACCGGCTGGAAAAAACGTCCTGGTTATGGGTGGGTATCTGTGTTATGTCTACATACACTCTCCTAGCTAGCCAATAGGGATCGTTAGCTTGATTAGCCAAGATACAGCAGCATCTTCACTCGGATGCATTAATGCAGCTTAATAGCAGACTTAGCTTACTAGTACTTTTTATGATGTGGCGTGGTCATTCATCTGTCTCTCGGTTGAGAGGGTCAGGTGTATGTAATGATGTATGTGTGGATCTTACAAAGGCATGCATCATCTCACTTAGTGTGATGCAAGTCATTCTAGCTTTGAGGGATGCTGATGACTTTGCGAGTCGTTAGTCTGTATGTGAATAGAGCAAGAGGCTATTTAAAGCAGAGAGGTGCCTCTCATCTCACTCAGTCCTTGTATCCCACACATTGTTTGCACATCTTATCTGCTTTCACAACAAACCCTAATTTACCAGCGAGCTGACTCCTAGTCTATAGTAGTGCTGTCCATGACAACATTAGCATGCTTTGTTTTTTGATGGAGTGAGTCCCCCTGTTGGCATAAATTTATATGACATACACAAAACATAATCTTCTTTCACCATTTACAGTACTGCACTTAAAAGAAAAAACAAATAGACAGAACAATACACTATATTATTCAGTGATTGTGATTGTACAAAGACAAGATTTAACATTTCGATCCACTGTAAAGACATCAGGTATTTCTTATATCAGACAGAAATGTTGAAAATAATCATTTTTGGTTCAGACATAAGAAGTTTCTATGCTATTATATTTTTCTGTTATTTTATTAGATGTTAAGTTAGCAATAATTTTTAGGTCTACTAACTTTATTTGCATGTTCTGAAAATTGTTTAGGTGAGGTGGGTTCAGGGAAGACCACCCTGGTTGCTAAGCTACAAGGGGTTGAAGAGTACATGAAGGGACGTGGCCTTGAATACCTCTACTTTAGTGTCCATGACGACGACATTGATGGTAATTAATCAGGCTTTTTTATTTCATTGACAATTAAATCACTGGATTATTCAAACTTAATGTAAGGGATTTTTGTTTTGTGTCTTTAGATCAGACCAGGTGTAATGCCTGGGTGCTAGACGGAGACCTCTACCACAAAGGTCTGCAGGGAGTAGCTATACCTGTGGATGCAATATGCGACACATTGCTGCTGATAGCGGTTGATATGTCGCGGCCATGGAATGCTTTGGACTCTTTGCAAAAATGGGCGGCCGTTGCAAGAGAACACATTGACAAACTACGGGTTGCCCCAGAAATGCTACGGGAGCTAGAACACAAAAGTGAGTTACACAGCAATCACAAACAAATAAAATACTATAAAATCTTAATGTGAACTCTAAGAATTAATAGTATTCTCCTATTATGTAAATACCATGAATATTGAAAGTCTTTGTGTTTTCATGGTTTGTAAAGTAACTAAATTGGTTGAAAATGTGAGTTGTGAGATGTGAAGATGCAATCTTCATAAAATATCTAAACTATTTTGCATTATTCAAGTAAACATTTACCCTTTTCTGGGTAAGGGGTAGGGGGTAGTGCAGTCTGTGACTGTGTGTATGATTCAGCATTCAAATTGTTTATTGTTTTGACAAGAACGTTCTCTCACCAGATGGTCTGTATTTATTACACAGAATCATCTGGGAGGACTTCTGTAGAAAGCGTTTATTAATTACCTGGTTAGTTACTGTCCAATCAAAGCAACGTCATGCTGTTACATTAGGACAGTCGCTAGAGTGCCCATACACTGCCTTATCATTGGAGCGCTGGCAGTTTGAGACCTGCCGTTCAAACTTCATAAGAATCCAGCTGCTGCACCACTTCCTTTTTAATTTGTATGAATATATCACATAACAATATTTGATGAGATTTACAATTAATTAATTAATAAACAATTAATATCATAATGTGGAACTGTAAATGCCAGAAAATATTTTCTTTTGTATTTAGTTGTAAAGCAGTTCCAGGAGTATACTGAGCCGGGCAGTGGGGAGGATGGCACCCCACAGAGAAGGAATGAAGATGAAGAGAGTGTCCTTCTACCATTAGGAGACAACACACTCACGCACAACCTAGGGATACCAGTAGTGGTTGTCTGCACCAAGGTATACGTTAAATATCAATTGCTTTAATTTAGTCATATATATCTTGTTAGTTTATATCTCTTCAACATCCTTTGTGCACCACTGTCTGAACATTTCTTGTTTTTTTCTTAGTGTGATGCTATCAGCACATTAGAGAAAGAGCACGACTACAGAGACGAACACCTGGACTTCATCCAGTCTCACATCAGACAGTTTTGTCTACAGTGTATCCTTTACCCAAAAGGCCTCTGCCAAAATGTGTCTATTTTTTGACAACAAGCACTTGACTATGCGGTTTGAGATGCACATATCTCAAATTTTGTTAATTTATTAAAATAAGAGAAAAGAGGAGTATTTTCAGTCAATTGAGCTGACTCTTAGCTTTGGTCTGGAATCCTTTTTTTGAATTTCTAATATTAGTTGTACTGAAAGTTATCCTTGACAGTCTTGTCAGATGGGGCGTCTCTGGTGTACACATCTGTAAAAGAGATGAAGAATCTGGATGTTCTTTATAAATACTTGGTTCACAGACTTTATGGCTTTCCATTTCACTGCCCTGCACAAGTAGTGGAAAGAGACGCTGTTTTCATGTAAATCTGAGCACCTACACAGCTTTGCACATGGACAAGGGTCAAGTGGATTATTTCTGATGAAAGTAATTATCTGTTTCCTCTACTAGTCCTTCAGGTTGGGACAATGAAAAGAAGATTGCCATACTCCATGAGAACTTTCAGACAGTTAAATCAGAGGACAACTTTGAGGATGTAATAGTCAAGCCACCAATCAGAAAGGTATTGTATGATATCAACATTTGTATTATCCCTCTAGCATTCAGTACTAATCTACAAGCTCATCCCAAAAGTGTTCAAATCATTAGGAACGTAACATTATTTTGTAGCACTGAGCCTTAACAAAGACAATTGCATAAATGGTAGCTTGCAGTATTACATTTACATTTAGTCATTTAGCAGACGCTTTTATCCAAAGCGACTTAAAAGTGAGGAAAACAATGGAAGCAATTTTAACAACACAAGGTACAAAAAGCATAAGTGCACAAAAAACTAGTCAGTTTAAACCCAGCGCAGTATACAAAGCTAAGGATGGAATTTTTTTTTTTTTTTAAAGAAAGGAATCGATAGAAAGGAAGTAGAACTCAGTGTTTGTCAGTCAGGTGTTGATGGAAGAGACGTGTTTTCAGGCGTTTTTTAAAGACGGCTACAGAATCTGCTGATCTTGTAGTATTGAATAAATTTCATGTTTATTAAAGACAGTTTGATTATCCTTACCTACCAGATTGTTCATGAAAAGGAGATTCAAGCTGAAGATGACCAGGTGTTTCTGGTAAAACTGCAGGTCAGAAAACCTTTTTGTCATTATGCTGCAGCTTGTGTGGACCTCTCAGACCTAAGAGTTTATGTTAATTACCAGTTAGTAATTGTTGTGTGTTGTGTTCTAATTTACAGTCGCTGCTAGCCAAACAGCCCGCTGTGACCACAGGTCGGCCAGTGGTAAGTACCTTTTTAAGTCAGGATGTAGCTTGTATGAATAACCATCCACGTAAAATACACTGTTGCTGTTAATAGGACACTACCAGCAGAGCACCCACTGGTTCCCCCAGGACAAGTAATCGCTCAGCAGCAGCCAATGTTGCAAATGCCATGCCTCAATCAGGTTAGTCAATAGCAAACCACTGGACAAAATAAACCCTGTTAAGATGTCTTGACATTTTTTAAGTATTTGAGCTTTATTGACTTTATGCTACAGGTCAAACCAGTGAGGGTGTGTTGGCCAACTTCTTTAACAGTCTACTGACAAAAAAGGCAGGAACAGGTGGTCCTGGGACGGGTGGCAACAACACTCCAGGAACAGTACGAAAATCAGGTGAGGCATTTATTTGGACTTTGAAGAATAATGTCTGAAAATTATTTCTTTTCAGGTGCCTTAATACCTTTTTTAATACCTTAAGCTTACCCTTATTTTAATTTTCCATCTACCATTGCTCATTTCTATGTTTTTGTGTCCTGTACTCCAGACATCTTAAACATTACACAGGGTAAAGAAAAAAAAAAGTCATACTGTACAACACTCGCATGTTTGTGTGCTTGATCAAAGCTGTGTGTGACACTGCTTATCCTTCATATAAACAGTATTTGTTGTGCAATTTCAATTTTAACATCCTTCACACTGTATGTGTATGCACTAGTCAGAGGATGCTGGCCACGTTAAGGTGTGTGAGAGCAACATATTCACAATCATCACTGCTTGAGTATGTTTGTTTGTCAGAAGCATTTTTACTCCCCTTCCCTCTCCCCCTTTTTTAGGAGCATACATTGAAACCTCCACTTTAATTGCAAATACAATCATCTGTCCTTTACTGTTATGTTTACAATTTTAAATAGATTTTATTTTTATTTATTTTCTGAAGCTTTGTGCTTAAATTGTGATCCAGAAGGTTGCTATTGCTAATTCAATAGCACTGTATAGCCATTTAAGCAATGTGTTTCACTTAGTTTTATATAAGATTGCCATCTTACATGTCTTTACTTTACTGCAACTATGTAAGGAAAGGCTTTCCACAATTCATTTGACATACCCACTCCTATTGCTTCTATTTTTTGGGCACGTTGTATAACAACTTTAACAACTAATGCCTGCCATCTTCACATTGCGCATGGGTCTAACTAAGGCTGGCTAATAAAATAATTACAATTTGCAATTATTATACAATTATTATTACAGGTTTTTTGTTAAGTTCAATTGTACTTTTGCAGTATATTGTTTTAAAATACATCTGCCTGGGGCTATTTAATTAATAGAGTTACTTTTTTTTGTTGTTGGATATGATGGATCTTGTTGGATATGATGGATCTTGCATACTGTAATAGACTCTGAATGAAACATAAATGTAAATGTAGACTAAATATGCTGTCTGGTGAGTAACAATGTCAGCAAACTTTTTCAACCCTAACCAGAGTAAAAAATGGTTTTAAATATCAGCAGTATGTTATTTACAGTGATATATTATAACTTGTTGAATACTCTTATAAGTACACAAATACATTTCCATTTCTTCAAGCCTTAATTAAAACCATGTGATATTGCTTATGTGCCAGTTGCAATGTGTCCTATCAGCATATGCTCTAAAGATTAACTGTATTTCTCTTGCATGCATTCCAATAAACAGAAGAAATTTCTTGATTATTTTGTAAATCTGTGTATGTTTCTGATCCAGGTTCAAAGCTGGGCCTAAGTGATGTACAGGCAGAGCTGGACCGCATATCCAGCCGCGAGACTGACATGGACTTGTCCAATGCCAACGAGACCCCCACCACTGATGGACAGGACACATGAAGACCAACACTCGTCAACCTACTCTGTTTCTCTCACCCCTTCCTTCTGAGTCACCTCTCAGCTCTTCTCCCTCACCTCCCATTTTCTTCTTCATTATAAAGATGTGCAAACAGAGAAAAATGGAAGAGAAAAGGGGGCTGGAGTGGACACAGATTTACTCATCATTTTTCACTTTCTTCTAAAAGAGAACAAGCCATCTCGTCCCCCAAACCCTTTCAGAAACCTTGTTCTCCTTCCTCCATCTTTTTTCTTCCTGGCTGTTATGCTAAGGCTGTTGATTTACCACTGTTACACGCAAAGACTGTCTGTTAAATGAGAGCAAATAGTTTTTGGGATCATTATAAATGTATAGGTTGAGATGCGAAAAAGGAGGTCAATTATTTGAGTGGAAAATAGGGATCCATCTAAATATGGTGAGGGTCTCGTTACGGTTTTTACTGTAGACAATGCTGAAGAGTGCATGTTGTAGAAACTGCACTTAGGTACTATAGGGAAGGTTGTGAGAGTGTTTGTATTATGTATGTGAAGCAGGTCACATTTGCCCTGTGGATTAAGTAAGAGATTGAGAACAAAAAAAAATGCCTGAAATAAAATTGCAAACAGTTTTTGCATTTGCGATTGCAAACATTTTTTTTAAGATAAAGGGACAGTAAAACCAGTATTTGTGTGCATGTGTATATGTGAATGTAAGGATGTGTGAGACCGAGAGAGTGTTGCATACGTAGATAAAATGAAGGAATTTACTTAAACTTAGACCTATAGTTTTTGGCTGGTTTCAATTTCAACCAAACGACAAGACATTACTTTGCTCTTACACTACAGGCTCTTAAAACAGCCCATTCACTAATTGTGGCAGCCTGCCTGCTGAACTATGAAACATGACTACAATTATAGAAGAAGAGTTCACACACTGGTCCTGTGGTGAATGCCCCTTCACAGTGCCCTGAAGGTAACCCTTCTCCCCCATGTTACATTATACTCTAACCTGTAAAAAAAAAACCAGACAATGCACTTCAATGGTTGGGCAGTGGGTGGGTAGCTGAGCTTTATTTGTACAGAAAAACGCACTAATGATAGTAACTGCTGACATTGTGAAGAAGGGAGGGGATCAAAATATGGGAGTCTTACATCAAGAATGTACAGTCATTGTCTTGCTAATTGGTCCTGTTATTTCAGAGCTCTGTGTTGGCGTTTGTATAATCAAATCTCAGTCAAATAAAAGGTGTATTTATTCGAATTCCACCACCTGCCTTTTCTTTTACATGACCCCCCCACCCCTTTTACTACCTACTGCCTCCCTGCAACTATTATTAGTTATGACAATAAGCACCTGCCTCAACAGCCTTCCCAGTATCTTTCCTATTCAGAAACAAAACAAGTTACATAAGGCTATGGATGTATTTGAAGATAACTTTTTCCAATTGGCTTTGCAACATATTAAAGGTTGGTCAAACATTCAAGCTTTTCCTCTAGCTCTAAAACAGCCATTTTGGGATTTCTTTGAACAGAGGAGGTGGCATCAGATTCATGTTACCTAGTACTTATAACAGTGTTTTGAAACCTAAAACAAAAGAATTGCACCCCAGAACAACAACCACTGCACCTGAATGGAGCAGTGCCACTAACAACTACACCTGAATGGAGCAGTGTCCTTAACCAGTCTCCTGAGCCTTAACTACTCTCACGTCTGGAGTCACACTTCCCTTTCAGAGCCAACGACCATGAGACCAGAACAGCCTGGTCCATCAGGTTTGGTTTCAGGGGAAACTCCTCCCTCTAGAGATATAAGCTCAGCTCTCCTACCAGTTGATAAAGTCTCTTGGAATTATAGACAGAAGGTCTTCACCTTAAAAACTGAGTCCAGATGCAGATGCTTTTACTTTATTTATTTTTGCAAGATGTTCTGGATGACTGAGAACCTTCACAGACTTTTTGTTTTAAAAGAATAAAAACAAAATGTATACATAATTGCGACACACCACAATAGCCTATACCCATGCTAGGCCACTCAAATTTATTTTTATTCCCTTATTTTATTCAATTTTATTATTTAGAAAATATAACCACTTGCATGCTAGATGTTAACATGCATTTACATTTCTTACAACTACAGGGCATTCGACACCTTGTACTTTGATCTTTTCTGACAAATGAACACTCAGACAAATGCACAGGACCTGAACTCGCTTTTATCTATCACCATTTGCATCAAGCCTTTAAATAAGACACAACCAATTGTGAAATCTACTTCTATTTTATCAGAAGGCATTTCCGAGTTAACGGCACCTCAATTATGCTCCAACCCCTCACTCCTAATTCCCATTACAGCAGCTCATGAATCACATTCCTCACTAATGAATGCAATGTAGCTCACTATCCACCACATTCGGCAACAGTTTCATAACATTTTACTTTAGTTTTTCTTTTGGCGGCACTATAATTTAGGCTGTAAGGCTGTAACCGTCTTCAAATATATATATTTCAGGGAATATACATAATACTGCAGTTTTTCTTCAGCAACTTAGTTTAAAATGGCGCCCTATTTTATCAAGTGCGGCAGAATACAGTAATTTCTCCTTCCGCCATCTTGTTGTTAGATCACACAGGCGGAAGCAACATCTTTGGTGGCACTACGGCGGGTGTGGTTCGGACTGAACACGGGTGGTTCACCTCACAGCAGTTCTTTCCTATTTTCAGCTTATTGAAATAAGAATATTTTCTCGACAAGAATCACGGAGGAACCACTTGACACTGGTATGGATAGTACGCCTTTTTGATACCATAACATTGTATTTAGAGCTCGGCAACGTTTGATTTGCCTGCGAAAATCATCTTAAGCGAGGGAGTGGGCTCCGGTGGGGTTTTCTGATTCGGCTGGCAGCTTGGATCTACTTTTCATACGTCCTGGCTAAGCTAAGCAAGTCAGTTTAAAAATGTTATACTGAAATATAACCTACATGATTTGAAATGTTACTGTTGAAACTAACCTAGTCTCTTCAAGTCTATGTAGTTTTTTTAGTGCAAGCAACCCACAAGTCGAGGTTTGTTTATGTTAGCTAGTTAACCTAAAGCTAGTGTTAGCAATCACGCTAGGTTAGCTTACGTTCAAGGTAGATTTGTAAGCTAAGCTCGGCGTTTCCCGTCAATTGAAGTTGGAGTTTTAATGTCGTTAGAGATATAACAAACGTGACAGTTTGAAGCTTTGGCCACTGTAGAATAAACGTATAAAAGCCATTGTAGGTATTGTAAAGACAGTGACTGTGATTTATTAACCTGGACTTTTAACTCAAAAGGTCTTAAAAAAAAAAAAAAAAAACACCGAGTCAACATAACTGAAACAGGTATAATTTAGCACTGTGGCAAATGGCAAATATATCTTCTAATTATGGGACTATAGTAGTCCATCATAATTCAGTTTTTTTCATTGCAGGTTCAAGTTAATATCAAAACGGCAAATTAAGATAATCATTTGAAAAGGAAAAAAAATCATTTTGTGCACCAATAAAGCCACGTGCAATGCCATTTTAATAGTGTATCTTACAATAAGCTTAAGAAATGAAATTACACAAATAAAACTGACTTTTATAAAAGAAATAATCAAGATTGTTACATATTATTGTTCTGTCTTCATTTAGTATCAAAATGACAATTTTTACACCATCAAAAGCATAAATAAATCAAGTAAGATTTATTGTCAATTTGAACTGATTAGAACTACTCTATTAAAAACAATTCTTAAAATAAATAGTCAAACAAGCAAAATTTAAATATTAAATTTTAATTCAATAAAAAAATAAAAAACAGATGAAAATGTTCCCCCGGTGGACCCAGAGTGTGGGAAAGCACAAAACCTGTTTGCAGTTAGGGCTCATAAGTGTTTAATTATCTATTTGTGTCTCATGTTTGGGGTAACTGGTTGTTTTTCCTGATGTGGTGGAAAGCACTCTGTGCTCCTCTCACGATCAGAGGAGGAGTTGTGGAAGTGATTGTGGGGAGGAGGAGGTAGTTTCTCTTGTTGGAAACCCAAGCTGCGAGGTCGGGACTTGGCTGTGGTGGGGGGAGGGAGAGAAATATGCCTTTGATGTTAGTTGCTGCTGAATGGTGAATTGTGTTCAAGCTGGCCTGGAAATACCCACTGCTTTTCTCTCTCAACTGGAGGTGGAGGCTCAGCATTTCCCCCCCACTGCCAAGTTAACAAGCCAAATAAGCCAGGTAGTGCTGGAGACAGTAGGTTTATACTTGAGACCTAACAAGTTCTGGCAAACAAGAAGAACCTGCACCTTATTAGCAAACTATGTTTGTAAGATGGGCCTGTGCATAATTTATACTTCCTCAAACTTCTGCGCCTTCTTGGATTCACTGCAATACAGATGAATTGTAAATCATGTTCTGTCTCTTCCTCTTGTTGCTGTTCTATTGTCTGTACTAATAATGACTACCTGCCCATGGGGTCTGTAGATAGAAATTAGCCTAAGGCTATAATCTGGCATATTTACATTTGTTTTAATGTTCATTAATATGCACAGTCCCCCTTTTCTTAAATGAAGAAAAAAAAAAGTTTTCTGTTTTTGTACAGATACATCTGCTGTACGGGGTGAGGGCAGGCAAGAACAATGGCTACCCAGTGTAAGTATGAACTTTTCATCAGTCTAATGTCAAGATGTCGCAGTAATTTCAGGTCTAAAATACATTTGAACGCAACTAAATCTGGTTATATCAGCTTTGAGGTTAGGTTAAAAAGAGAGCACATGTCACGGTAGCCCATTTCGATCTGCAGTTAAAAGCTCTCTCCAAATCAGGCTGTAGTGGATAACTTTAGTTCTTTAGTGATTGTAAGTAATGTGTAAATAATGGAATAGTACAACCTTTCCATTATCTCTTAATCCTGACACTTTTACAGCTGATTTGATGGAGTTGGACATGGCAATGGGAGACAGTAAGGCAGCTGTAAGCCAGTGGCAGCAGCAGTCCTACCTGGATTCAGGCATCCAGTCTGGGGTCACCACCAAAGCACCCTCTTTGAGTGGCAAGGGAAATCCAGATGCTGAGGAGGAAGACCAATCTGTGTATGACTGGGAGTACAATTCGCCTTTTACCCCTGAGGTCAGTATGGAAGAGCAGTATGCCATGACCCGGGCCCAGCGTGTGCGAGCTGCCATGTTTCCTGAGACCTTGGAGGAGGTCATGCAGATGCCTCCCTCCCAGCTTGATGCTGCCCACCCCACAGCAGTTCAGCGCTTGGCTGAGCCTTCTCAGATGCTTAAGCATGCTGTTGTCAATCTCATTAACTACCAAGATGATGCTGAGCTGGCAACTCGTGCCATCCCTGAGCTCACCAAACTGCTCAATGATGAAGACCAGGTACAGATCAGTGAATTATCAAACACAATGCCAAAATTCAAAACTGTTTTTATTCAAACTTGCATCATGTGTGTGTTTTTCAAAGCATTTCATGGCAAGGCATGTGTGGATGTGTTGCAGGTTGTTGTCAACAAAGCAGCTGTGATGGTGCACCAGTTGTCAAAGAAGGAGGCATCTCGCCATGCCTTGATGCGCTCACCACAGATGGTTTCTGCAGTGGTCCGTGCCATGCAGAACACTGGTGATGTAGAGACTGCTCGCTGCTCAGCTGGAACCCTGCACAATCTCTCTCATCATCGTGAGGGGCTCCTTGCAATCTTTAAGTCTGGTGGCATCCCTGCCCTTGTCAAAATGCTTGGGTGAGTCATTATGTCTTTCTAATATGCAAGGGTTAGGACAGTTGTAGGTAGCTATAATTTGCATAATTCACACCTAAAAATCCAACAGAATAACTTGGAAGTGGAATGTTTAATGAAATCAATTGAATAGCATTTACATTGTGCTTCCAGTTCACCTGTGGACAGTGTGCTATTCTACGCCATCACCACCCTCCACAACCTTTTGTTGCACCAGGAAGGGGCAAAGATGGCAGTGCGTCTGGCTGGAGGGCTGCAGAAAATGGTTGCACTGTTGGCCAATACCAATGTAAAGTTCCTGGCTATCACTACTGACTGCCTGCAGATTCTGGCCTACGGCAATCAGGAAAGCAAGGTATTGTTTTTTTTTTTTAAATTTTATAAATTATTTTTGGTCCTTTGCTTTGTACCTTTTTAAATAAGCATGTGGATTTAACTATCCTATTTGTATTGTCTTAAGCAATGACCATTTCTGCTAAAAGTTGTATAATCAATAGATCAAATAAATGTGTGTTTGATTTCAGCTAATCATTCTGGCCAGTGGGGGCCCTCAGGCCTTGGTCAATATCATGAGGACATTTACATACGAGAAACTGCTGTGGACTACAAGTCGAGTACTTAAAGTACTCTCTGTTTGTTCCAGCAACAAGCCTGCCATTGTAGAAGCGGGTATGTACAATACAAAATATCATAGGATCTAATACAACTTGGTGTCTATTGGATTTAGTGTCAATTGTTTGTCTGGCTGGCATTTTGGTGTCCTGTGTAGGAGGTATGCAGGCCTTGGGGCTCCACCTGACAGACCCCAGTCAGCGCCTGGTTCAGAACTGCCTCTGGACTCTAAGGAATCTTTCCGATGCTGCCACAAAACAGGTATAAAACACTCTTCAAAGCTGGTGACATGAACTTCTTACTAAAACTGTGTATTCTAAGAAAAAAAATGCATATGTGTCAGAGGTCGTGCTAGACTTTCTCACTCTCCGTCATTTTGACGGACGGAGTCGTAAAATTTCCATCCTTTATCATTACCTGTCATTTTTAATTTTCATACTTTAATAATACTTATAATGGCTTTTTGTTTTACTCGTGTTTCAAGAAATTTCTAGACGAGCATAGACGACAGATTATTTGTTTTATTTAAGTACAACAGATGACGTTAAACAAAAAGTAAAAGGATATTTTGTGATTAAACTCTATATTACACAATATGATTTAGACAAAAATGAACTGAACTTAATTTAATCACTGTTGTTGTGCACCCCCGACAAGTCTGTTACTTGTGTTGGCTTTTTTACAGATGTCACAGAACATTTTTCCTCCTTCCCACCTCAGCCACATAAACTCCTGTTCCCACTGAACACGATACTCCCTCTTCTTCACCTCCTTTTTGCCGCTTGATTGTCCCGTAACTGTTGGTGACTGCTCAGTGATTGCTCAGAACTTTTTGGCGGTTTGAAAAAACTACTCGCACTCAGCTGCAGTGACCTTTTTTGCAACTGAATGCAGCGTGATAAAGACAACACAAATCAAGATAATTGCTGATAGATATGTACATTCGCCACAAAATGGTCAGGAGTAGGAATTACAATAGATCACCCTCAGAATAAACCGTCAAAACCGGCATTCAGATTTTTCCGTCCCTGCTATAAAAAAAAGCGTCAATGACGGAAAATTCGGTTCGGTTAATGCGACCTCTGGTCTTTGTAAAAACTGGGCTACAACTTCTGTTGATCATTCATCTTTTCTTATCATGACCAGTGTTGTTGTTGACAAGTAGTAGAGTTCCCTGTGTTTTTACACAACTCTCCTTTTAATCTGTTTTTTGCAGGAGGGAATGGAGGGTCTCCTGGGAACCCTGGTCCAGCTTTTGGGCAGTGATGACATCAATGTAGTGACATGTGCTGCTGGCATCCTCTCTAACCTGACCTGCAACAACTACAGTAACAAACTCATGGTCTGCCAGGTAGGGTTTTAGCATGTTTTATAGAGCCATGTAAGGAGAAACGCAAAATTGGGCATATGTGTAATTATGTGTTTTCCATCTTCTTGTCCTGTGTTAGGTTGGTGGCATTGAGGCCCTTGTGAGAACAGTCCTCCGTGCTGGTGACAGAGAAGATATAACAGAGCCAGCAGTCTGTGCCCTGCGTCATCTCACATCCAGACACCAGGATGCTGAAATGGCCCAGAATGCTGTCCGTCTTCATTATGGCCTGCCTGTTGTGGTGAAACTACTGCACCCTCCATCCCATTGGCCTCTCATCAAGGTCACTGTCTGATTCTGTCACTTGATAAAGCATCAAAAATGTATCTTTAAAATTGAAGTTTACATGTCTAAAGTTTATTTTTCCACTTATTTTTAGGCCACTGTGGGACTGATTCGCAATCTGGCTCTTTGCCCAGCCAATCACAGTGCTCTGCGGGAGCAAGGTGCAATCCCCAGACTTGTCCAGCTGCTTGTCAGAGCACACCAGGACACCCAGAGACGTACAAGCATGGGAGGCAACCAGCAGCAGTTTGTGGTGTGTTGTTGTTGTTTGTATTTTTAACTAAAGCTGTAACAGGGATTTATTTAAAAAATTGTGTATATTTTTTGATTTTAAATAATGCCCTTCATTTGTATGAAACACAGGAGGGAGTGCGTATGGAAGAAATAGTGGAGGGATGCACAGGTGCCCTGCACATTTTGGCCCGGGATGTCCACAATAGAATTGTCATCAGAGGTCTTAACACCATTCCACTCTTTGTTCAGGTAAGGCAATCACGTTTATTTCTTCGTAGGTTTAGGAAAGGTAATTTAACAGATGTCTATTTTCTCTGACGTGAAGCTGCTGTACTCTCCGGTGGAGAACATCCAGCGTGTGGCAGCAGGTGTGCTCTGTGAATTGGCTCAAGACAAGGAAGCTGCAGAGGCAATAGAAGCTGAAGGAGCTACTGCCCCACTTACTGAGTTGCTCCACTCCAGAAATGAGGGAGTTGGTGAGTGTAAATCCATGTACTCAAATATCACATGTTACTGTATATTTTATATATACTGTATCTTTGCCTTTTTCTATTATAGCAACCTATGCGGCCGCTGTCCTCTTCCGTATGTCTGAGGACAAACCCCAAGACTATAAGAAACGTCTGTCTGTTGAACTGACCAGCTCTTTGTTCAGAACTGAACCAATGGCTTGGAACGAGGTATGCATGTTTATTCAGAAATAGATTTTCATCATCACACAGTGTTCTTTACATGTAGAGCCTAAAGTAAGCATCCATTTAACCATGCTCACAATACAGCAGCGTCACTGGAGGCAACAGAGAGTTTGGTGTATTTCCCAAGACTTCTAACTCATTAAGTTTGTATCAATACTGTATATAGTGAGCTAAAATTGTGCGCACTCTGACTTTTTGTTGCAGACTGGAGACCTGGGACTGGACATGGGAGTTCAAGGAGATCCATTGGCTTACAGACAAGATGGTAAGCAGCAGCAATTTCTATGTTATACTTTATTTTATGTTTTCATTGTCATGGTAGTAAAATCAATAACTGTTATTCAGTGAACGTCAGATATATATTTTTTTTCTTTTTGTGATCCATTAGATGGAGCATACCGGGCCTATCCAGCAGCCTATGGCCAGGACACTCTGTTAGATCCCATGATGGAAGGTGCTGACTATCATGCTGACACTTTGCCAGACCTTGGCCACCACACTGATCCATTGCCAGACCTTGGCCACACCCAGGACCTAATGGACAGCAACCAGCTGGCCTGGTTTGACACCGACCTGTAGAATTGGTAAGACCTACTTCAGACCGGAGTGACTTTGCCAGCTCATTGTTAAATTCAGGGGCAATGAAAGTAAAAGAAGTGTTTCTTGTATTCTCTTTTACAGTTGTATTCAGTAAAACCTACATTGTTCAAATCAGCATTATAATTGGCCTGAAGAGTTGAAGGTATGAAGAAGTATAAAGAGTCTTGGAAAGTGCCTGAAACATGTCAAAGATGGTTGCCACTGGAATGTTTAAGCAAGTGGAATTGTTGTAAGAAATACATACTAAGATGTGGAATCATAATGGAGGGCTTTAGGCAGGTTAAAAATTTGGTTACGTGCACATGAGGTGTTTTTTTAAAAGTTGGAAATGTTTTAGCCTTGCCTGTATTATCATTTTTTGTTCTATTTTTATATATTTTTTTTGTTTTACTCACTCTGTTATGGTACTGACCCAGCTTGCCTTCGCACTAGCCATCTTCATTTTATGTTTAATCGTTAATCATTTGTAATTTTTTTTTTACATATATTACATGTAGTGTTAAGTTATAGTGATATTATACAATGTTCTTTTGGTTTATGGCAGAATGTGTAGAACACTAATAATCAGTTGAAATGTACTCTGACTTAAAGTGTAACATTGTGTAGTTTTTTTATAATCTTGAAAATGGAGAATTATGCATTCTTAATATGTGCTTGTTTAAGCATAAAAAATGTCAATGTCACAAATGTTCTAAAGGGGATACAGGTGAAATTGAGGGTGGGTTTGGGATAAAGCTAGAGACAAGTGTTTTATATACAGTATCACTTGTAGGTTAAATATTTTGTATGCTTATCATTGGATGTCGGATAGAAAAAACTTTAACGCTATCACTGGTGGTCAAATAAAACCCAGTTTATGTGCTATCAAGGGTAGCTAGGTTGATGAACCAGTTGTAGTCCTGCTGTGCTTGTTTTGGAGACGAGGTTATGACACGGCTAAATAATAAAATGGCATTTTATTTCAATTGTCTTCAGTTGTGTTTTCTAATCAATTTAGGTTATAGTTGAATTTGTCAGCTCAAATTAATTGTGTAATTGTGTTTTAAAAAAAAAAACATTTATGCAAATGTTTTACTTGCTGTATTCTGGTACAATAAGATGCTAATATGCAATATTTTTACATGTCTCAACAGCAAATTTCTGCATTGAGAGGGCACTGTTAAACTTGGACAATTAGTTTCCTATGTGTATTTGCATTTCAGAAAATATAAACATGGGATTTCTGTTTTAAACATTTTATTAAAAACAAAGTGCTTTGAGACACTAATATATTACATGATTTGTGAAACCGTGGCTCTGAGTTGAGTAAGTGATGTAACTGCTGTGTGGGCTGCTGAAATAAGGACCTCCTGTGTAGATGGGAACCAAGGGCTCACAGCTCCCGTGCATCCTCTTCATGACTTTGGCAGCTCCTGGTGCACTTAGTTCATAGTGTGTGCTGCCTCCTACTGGGTACATGAGGGACAGTCCTGAGGAATGACCCTGCTCCTCAGAGTCCCAGGTGAAGCTCCTCTTTGTCCTGACTCCTCTGTGTGAGAGCCCAGGCTGTTGCTCTGCTCTGAAAGGCACACTGGACAGAGGAGAGGCTCTGGGAGTCCGGGCACAGTCTCTCTTCAGGAGCGATTCGATGGAGAAAGAACTACTAAACTTTACCTCACATTTCACCTGAGTTTTGCAGGCAGGCGATTTGGACAAGGAAAGTCCTGTTCTCTTCCCTGACGGTCCAATTTGAGTTTTAAGTTTGGAGGCTAACTCAGGAAAGAGTTCCAGGATTCCTCTGAAGTGACGACGCACCATCTTCTCTGTGATTTGATGTGTGTCCAGTTTCCAGTAGTTCTTTTTACTGTCCCTGGAACCTGGGGTCAGTGGGATCTGTAAACAAACAAAAAACATTTAATATGTTTCAGCTCAACTCCTAGAGATGATAAGAAATTGTGTGACATAATTACACTGAGCAAATACACACCTTAACAAAACACTTGTTGCTGGACAAACAGACTCGTATGTTGCCCTCCACAGGTTTCCCGCCATCAGGGATCAGTGGTGCCAGTCTGTAAATCAGCTGAACACAAAGTAAATTAGTTTTTCATTTTGTGACTGATATAAAAATGAGTTACATTATGATCAATTCAGTCCTCTTACCTCAGTGAATGTGAGCATTTTGTCTGGAGCCTCTTGGAGAATAACAGCAATCTTTGCCAGGTAGGTTGTGCTCTTTGAGAAAAGACTGTGCGTAGGGCTGTAGGCCAGGCCAAAGACAGACAGCGGACGTCCCGGGTTCACCATCCTGCTTCGTGTTTCCTCCACAGAATGAAGAGTGTAGCCCTCAGAGTGCAGTTGTGGACTGGGGCTGGTCAACTCTGAAATTTAAGACTTGTTGGACAATAGCACTAGAGGGTGTGTTCAACTGGGTAATGGGAATCTTTTCAAAAGCAGATGAGCCATATTTGGAAAGGTGGAGCTAGTTAAAAGTGCGAAACAATTTGCATTTGATTAGCAGCATTCATTTACCTGCTTGTGTTCAGAGACATTTGGTTTACACTATTTAAGATATACACCCTTTAAAGCAAACTTAACCAATTAGTATTGAAATAATAACTTTACATTTTAAAAATGTATTAGGTCTATCTGAGTTTTACTTTTAGACCTTTATACCAAACTATGAAAACCAGAGACTACTCAGTATGTTAGAGTTAACCATATACAGTGGAGTCAATATTACACTTACAGTAAAAAATGGCTGAACTTTGTCTATTTCATTAATACTTGTATATTATTCCACATCATGTGTGTGAATTGTGTTTGTATTAATCATGCCTGACTGTGCAGAATATAAGGTCAAAAATATAGCTATGAAATGAAAGAATGACACTCCTACTACAATAATGGTTATGTTCAATGCTTATTGTAGATTAGATTAGATTAGATTAGATTCAACTTTATTGTCATTACACAAGTACAGGTACAAGGCAACGAAATGCAGTTTAGGTCTAACCAGAAGTGCAATAGCAGTAAAGTGCAGGATATATACAATGGTTGCGTACGTGCAGGATATGGAGATGTACAGGATTTACAGGTAATATGTACAATGAATATAAATATACAGATGGTTATTACTATAAAAAGGTGAGTGTGTGCCATAAATATAATTACAGGTGTCTTTTTTCTATAAACAGCATTTACAGTTGAATATGTACTCTGTAATGTAATAACACGCATCGCGCACACATACACACTCACTCTCACATACACACACTGACATACACACATAGCAGAATTAGACCGGGAGAGCTATACACACACTCATATTCACACACACACATACACACACACACATACACACACTCACATACACACACCACCATACACACACCACCATACACACATACTCACAGGAATTAAACTGGGAGAGCTGTACACACAGACATTCACATACTCACATACACACACAACCATACATACATACACACACTGACATACACACACCCAGAATTAGACCAGGAGAGCTATACTCACACTCATTCACACACACACACACACACACACACATACACATACATGCACACACTCACATACACACCACCATACACACATACTCACAGAATAAAACCAGGAGAGCTATACACACAGACACTCACATACACACATACACACACACTCACTCACATACACACACTCACACACACACTCACACACACAAACACACACACACACACAACCATACACACATACACAAAACCAGGAGAGCTGTACACACAGACATTCACATACTCACATACACACATACACACATACACATACACACATACACACACTGACATACACCCAGGGAATTAGACCAGGAGAGCTATACACACACTCATTCACACACACACACATACACACACACACACACATACACACACCACCATACACACATACTCACAGGAATTAAACCGGGAGAGCTACACAGACAACACACACACACACACACACACACACACACACACACACACACACACACACACACACACACACACACACACACACACACACACACACACACACACACACGTGATATACAGATGTCTCTGTAACTGTATGCATTACAATTACAGTATTGCTTTAAAAACTTTACTTTAATTATATTATTATTCTAGCGTAGTCCAGTATTGTTGCTTAATTTTAGGATAGACATAGGACAGTTTATGTGAATGACTCGCCCTCAATGAAAGGAAGGTGGGTTCAGTTGGTGAGGTGTTTTGAACCTAGTGCCAAGGTGTGGCTCCAGACTGATGCATGTGAATTAGGACTAGGCATGTAAATTAACTTAGGTGAGTGAATGGGTGTAAATTGTTGTGATTCAGTTGTTCATTGTAATCCCATGGGGTCTCAGTTGTTTTGGTTGCATGTGTAGCCTATGAACTATAAGGCTTATACTTTATAAGCTTATAAAGTATATTTTTGTTTAAAGTTTTAGCCTTGGTGTAAAATGTTGATTGTATACTTAAATTGGAGAGTTATGTTAGCCTATACAGTCCCCACAAAACACTCTTCAGGCAAAGAATCAAACAATTACAGTCTGTTTTTGTCAGTTAAAGGGTGATTAGCATAACGGCTCATGGTTGTGATGAGTGCTGCACTAAGAGAAGCATTTGCACTTTTACCTCTGAAAAGATTCCCATTAAGATGGAATGCACACCTTCCAATGTCCCTTTGTCGTAACAGACTTTAATCCAGAGCTCTAACTTCTTTTGATCTGATCTTATTGTCTAACAAACGACACGCAGAAGATGTACAGAGCACTTTAAAGCCAACCTGTAGGAGAGGTTGAGTGTGTACCTACAGCTACAACCAGTGTAAACGTATACCTATGATCAATCAGTCTCCATACGTTTGGTGAAATAAGTATGTTTTGAGTTTACTTTTGAAAACCTCAACAGAGTCAGCTCGCCGCACTTCCACCAGGAGCCCATTTCATAAAAAGGGGGCTCTATAAGAAAAGGCTCTGTAGCCAGCAGACTTCTAATTTACTCGAGAAAGTTGAAGGAGGCCAGCGTCCTGAGAGCGAAGGGTACGAGCTGGAGTATGCCGGGTGATGAGGTCAGATAGGTCAGAGGGCGCGCGTCCACAAAGGATTTTATATGTTAACTTTTAGTCTGTTGTTTAGCACTGCATGATCTATTGTATCAAATGCGGCGCTGAGAACTAGCAATAACAGTAGAGCCGATGAGTCCTTGTCCATCTGAAGGAGGAGATTATTAGTCACTTTAACAAAACTTTAGATAGAAAAGGTAAATTGGAGACAGGATGGAAATTATTTAGGCATCCTGGAACCAGAGTTTTTTGAGCAGGGGTTTGACCGCAGCTTGTTTAAAAAGGGAAGGGACGGTGCCAGTATGGGACAAGTTTATAATGTTTAACATAATTTGCCCCACATAGGGCCACAGTTCTTTAGGCTGTTTTGCTGGCAGGATATTCAGAAGGCACGTAGTTGCTTTACATGAAGAAACCACCTTTGTCAGCTCATCGAGGGATACAGGATCTAAGACTGAGAGACTGAGTGGATCCAAGTGAATGGGACCCGGAGCTGAAGAAGACAAAACCAAAAATACTATCCCTGATATCTTCAATTTTATGAAATCCATAAAGTCTCATGCACTAAAGGGAGAGGAGTCTTCAGTTGTTCATGGTTGGATGATTTAGCAACTTTCCCAAAGAGAAACCTGGGGTTATGCCTGTTTTCTCTGATTAGAGATGAGAAATAGGCCGTCTTTGCAGCTCTGTGGGCGTGCAGGTGTTTACACACAAACACCACTTTTGATCATTTAAATTAGATTTTGACTTGCGCCATATGCGTTCAAAACTCCTGCAGGCCTGTTTTAAAGGAAGAACATCTGTCAGCTGTGTGGCAAACATTTCCATTGCAGCCGCGCTAAAATTTTGTGTAGACACTACGCAATTGTCGGAATTTGAGGGAAATGCATGACTTATCTCAAATTCCACCAGTGAGTGATCTGAAACAGCAGATGAAAGAGAGGAGACCAAGAGATGGGAAACATCTATTCCCTGAGCCAAAACAAGATCAAGATAGTTTCTACTAATGTGTGTGGGCTCATGAACAATCTGGTTGAAAGACAGGGTTGTAAGCAGTGATTGAAATGCTCTGGCCAAAGGATCACACTCCTTATTTAGATGAATATTAAAGTCACCAACTAGAAGGATGTATCGGAGTGTGGTTATTAAGTCAGAGAGGAAAGCTCCAAACTCATCCAAGAAAGAAGAGGAGGGACCCGAAGGTCGATAGAGTACAGCTAAATAAAACGGCTTCCTTCCGTTTATTTGAGAAGGAATTTGTTTGATGAGTAACACTTTGAATGAGTTAAATGTCGGCTGTGATGATGGACCTGTAAAGCAAAATACAGCTTTATGAATGGCTGCAACACCACCACCCTGTGTCGACAGGAGACCAATGTTCAGTCTTGATGTAGAGCCTGCATTTGAGGGCTGGTCCAGTGGAGCGATAGTGACAGGAACAAGCTGTCGAGCTCTAACAGTTCTGCCGGGTTTAAAAGATTGCCTCTGAGTTATAATAACATGAGGACAGGATGCTTTTGGCTCACTGACTCTGTGAGTTTTCAGATGTGTTTGAGGACTAAATGTGTTTGAGGACTAAATAAATTATTACCATATCTAACAGATTTAGACAGTAGACATCAGGATGACACAGCCTAACCAGACAACTAAAAGCTGCTACATTATCCAGTTCCACACCCACACCACATGACTAGCAGGTTCTCTAATTCTCTGCGACCTGCTGAGATTCCTTGTGTCAGATGCATTGAATGCACCTGTCTATATTACTAGACAAAATGTCAGCACTATGTCCAGTAGGATGCTGTCCGTCTGCCCTCAGCAGGCCTGGGCGGCCCCAGAAAGAAGGCCAGTTATCCACAAAGCCATAACCTTTCTGACTACAGAAAGGCCACCGGTTCATTGAAACTATTCTGCTATACTGTTCATCACTACCCCTTGGGGGGAGGGGGCCAGAGACAATTAATCGATGCTGACTCATCTTGTTCCCTAGTTCAAAAGTCCTGGCTGGGCTATCTTTGGTTACCTCAGACTGCCTCATTCTCACATTATTGGTGCCGACATGAATAACTATCTGCTTGTAGTGCGAATATGTGTCTGGGGAAACTCTCCCTTCCTGTGTGATGTCAGCACCCTAAGAATAGCCTCTATGTCGGAAGCCCTGGCCCCCGGTAAACAGTGGACAATGGCTGGCGTCTCAAGTCTAACATTGCGGGTGATGGAGTCCCCTATCACCAGAGTACGATGCCCGCTCCGGTTGGCAGGCACAGAGGAAACAGGCCGGTGATCAGCGCGGACAAGCCCACTTGACAGCGCGAGCGGACAACAAAGAGGACCTTCACTAAGAATTCTGAGGAGCAAAATCATTCCTCAGGACTGTCCCTCATGTACCCAGTAGGAGGCAGCACACACCATGGACAAGTGCACAAGGAGCTGCCAAAGTCATTTAGAGGATGCACGGGAGCTGTGATCCCTCGTTCCCAGTATACACAAGAGGTCCTTATTTCAGCCGCCCACACAGCAGTTACATCACTCAATACCAACTTTTAGCTACTAAACCCATCGCTACAGACTGTGAAAACACGTAGCCTCTTGAAAACTGCTGGAGTACACTGCATCTTTTGTGTGTCTGTGCGCCTTGCCATTTTTATGTATTTTGTGTGCAACTTTGTTTGAAAGTAATCCCACTGGTGAGAGATTTTGTCAGCTTTATAACCATTTTGTAGTCATTGCATGGAAACTACAAAAAATATTATTCTCTTTTAGGCCATCTTGATATGGCCAGAAAAAGGTGATTGATATCTTTCAAAGTGACCATTGAACTACAACTGTTCATGAATCGACATTTATTTTTATGCTATGGTGTGTATTTGTTTTACTTTTTATTATTAGGTGATTTGGGAGGAAAAGGCGTGTTCTTGAATGCCATTTAAAAGTTGAAAGATATTAAACATTTTCCCTCAGAGATTAAAAAGTATGGTGCAAGGTATCAAGATATGAGTCATTATACTGGAGTCCTTTTTAAAGTTTGACTAGTCAGTGCAGAGGAACAGGCCTACTGAGTTAACTGACCCCAGTTGCAAATTTGATTAGGAATAGATTCAATCTGTTTGCCTTGTTATTTGGAGCACACCAGAGCTACCGCGTTCATTAGCTTCACCTGTAAGAACAACACAATTTGACTTATTGTTTTGAAGGTTAGGGTTACACTTTGACAAATGGGGATGGTTCCTTTCTGAACTTATCAGGGACCCAGTGTCAAATTTATTTTCCCAATTGCCTTTGTAGGAGCCACTAATGGCAATACACGTCCAAACTTTGACTTTCATTTTAATTTGATCATTTATTCATTTTCTATTTTCCAGCTAATCTGGTCTACTGAAAGTAGAACATATCACAACTGTAAAATAAACCGTAAAGTACTGACCAAAGTCTACAGTAGTACTGTAAAAATGAACAGTAAATGAATGTGAATATAAGAGTTCAAACAAAACAGTAACTTACTGTGAAGATGATAACAGTAGCAGTACTGTGAATAAACAGTACATTGCTGGCAACTCTGCCAGTAATTTACTGTCAACAAAACAAAATCTTTAACAGTTCAGACTCTGACCACTGTACACCACGCAGTTTTTCACTGCATCTATTTTCATTTACAACTTTGTCAAAATCAAATGGCAAATTTACTATGCTTTGTTTCCAGGAGTGTGAGGAATCAGGCGTTTGTAGTAATAGTAACCATTTTGTACATTACCTTTTCAGTTTGTGGGATAAATTATATTTATGAATTAACAAATGAAATGAGTATATTTTTCTATTTAGATTATAAAGGAGTTTGCCATTTAAAATCGGAATAGTTTAAACTAAAGATTTAGAAACTTACAGTCCCCAAGTTTTGTCTTAAAACTGGAAGTCAAAGGGCTTGAGATCCTTAAATTGAATCCCCAAATTTAAATATATTAACACAATCATGGGCAACAAATCAAACTATCGCAAGAGTAAAGTGAAGAGGCAGGCAACATAATTGAAAACCTTTAAGGTAGCTCAGATGAGTAAAAGAGCATGTGAGTTATTTCATCAGACACAAACAGGTTTGCCATAAGTTTTCAGACAGACTCCAAAACAAAGAGTTGAGATTGACATCAGATGCTTTCCCTGTGTGGGATTACTGCTGGACGACCTAGATTGCAATTGCAGCCCTCCTGCCCTCTATTTTTGCCTCTCTCTTTGCCTCCCTCTCTCAACAGATTACACACTGAGTACAAGTCCGGCAGAGTCACAGCTGCAGGGCATGTGACTGACACACTGGGAGATGAGACAAAGGCTTTTTTTTCTCTTTTCTTCGGTTCATCTCGTGGTTTATACTATGTGCTGCCCTTCGCTACTACACTAACTTTAAAAGCAACAATCCTGATAACAATTTTTCTCAAGTCTGAGCAATCAAAAACTTCCAACAATTTTGTAATAATGAAACACTCAGAGGTGCAGTTTAGAGAGGCTAAACTTAATACATTGTAGACTCACAAATGGTTCTTGCCCAGGAAGCATACTTTGTGCATACTTTTTAAATAAATTGGTCCAAGCATAAAGATTGGTGTGTTGTGTTGACTCTTGGGTGTTTTCTACATGTTGGTAAATCTCTAGACGTAACAGGTGACCGTGACCTTGACCTTCTGTGCACTAACTGTTTATGTTTGTTGTTGTAATTACTAGAAACCTATTAAAAAAAAGGTTTCCGGAATTATGCAATCACGCTTTAAAGGCCAAGTAGGGACATTTGTTTATCCTCGTGACTTAGTATGTGTTGTAATGTCAAGTTTCTCGCACTTAGAAGTCTCTAAAGTTTGTTTTTTTTTTTTTGCAAGCATGTGCAAAAACAGAATAGGAAACTGTACAACGCTTTATGGACCCACAGTTAAGGCTAAACGTAACTTTTGAACTCCTTGTAGCCCGGCTTCCACGCGTTTTCTAAAGGCGTGGTCTGTTTAAGAAGATCAGCAGCGTTGTCATGTTTACATCCGGCCTTAGCGCTCGCGCTCATAGTCACGTCTCGCTCGTCTTCCTTCGTCCTGGCCACGCCCACCGACACTGCGGCCACCCACAATCTTTAGGAATAAGTCATCAATTTTAGCCTCATTCCTTCAACAAACCCCCACTTTCCCAAATTACTCGACAATACAGACGTACACATTTGTTTTGAGAGTAAAAGAAATATATCCTGTGGAGCTACTGAAGTGATCTTTGCTTTACAATTTACAGGAGAAATGCTTACTTTTAAAGAGCAGTACGTTTGTTTGTCTCCACCCCAAAGGAGGTTATTACCAGTGGAGCTTTCCAGGCCACCAAAATTGTGCTCTATTGATTATTAACAGCCACTCTGCAAAATTAACCAGCCCGTATCACAGTGCTGCATTTTTATGTCCCACTTTTCACAGAGGGACACTTAATCATTGATTGAAATATATTACACTGTTGCAGAGTTCAAACGCATCACGTTTTCTGGACATGACTGTGCCATACTGCTTTCAAACATTTCTGTCATTGTTGTGGAGATATTTGTTCTCCCATCTAAGTTGGTTGAGCAACTCTTACTTATTATTAGCTCAATCCTATTTGTTACCATATCCCCTCCAAAAATAGCTGTTTCCACTGTTGACATACGAGATTGTTGTTTTACTGCAACCTCTCCTGTATTGGAGAGCATTTGGGTCCAGTCAAAATAGAGTCCATCCCGTGTGGCACAGCAGGGGTTGATAATACAGTAAGCCATAGGTGATCAAGATAATCAAAATACAATTATGAACTCTGGGAATGCTGTTATTGTTATTTCCAACAACACAAGTCAGATACTAGAGGAAAATGAGGGAATTATAAAAAAAATACTAAGTCACTTTAAAAGTCTATAACTATTATTTAGATTATGGTTGTTACATAATATGGCAAAAAGTATGTTATTATCAAAAAAGTATGGGAGACACTGCCAGTTCATCCAGCTTATGTCATGTTGACCTCACATATCTGTGGACTCACTCCTGCTGGAATGTTCCTGACAGATCTGACTGTAGAAATGTAATAAAAATATGCTTAAAGAGTTTGTTTTGCTAAAGCGGGAACAAATAAGCACGGCTTCCTTCTACTCCTTTTTGAACACCAAATATGTGTTTTTAGTTTGAGTTAACTGCTGAATATTTTTCTCTGTTTGTTTTAACCATATGTTCAGAACATTTTCAACAAAGCGGTCTCTGTGGTCTGCGTGTACAGTGTCTAACCTTCCATATTAGTTCTGTGATGCAGGCTCTGAGAGGATAAGCTCATGTCCACTTTGTTTATCTGGTTCTCTTATGCAACACGCAAACTGAAATGCATGCTAACATACACACATGTCCCTTTTCATTCAACGTGGCTGACTTTGTTTAATCAGTAATGTGTCATTTGATGCGTTTGCCTTTCTGAGGAAAACCAGAAAATTATTTACAGCCTGGTCTTTTGAGGGTTATGTCTTTAATAATTACACAGCCATGTTTGTTTTTCTCCTTTGAGAAAATATCAGCTGACTTTTAGTGCGGTTGTAACTTTTGATGTTTTGGTGAGATGTTTGGTCCCATGTGACAACAATTTGACAGAAAGACTTTCTTTCTTTGTTGTTTACTCACCCTGTTATGGAGAATTTATGCAACATGGACTATCTTTATTAAATTGCAGGTGCCCAATTAGTGTACCTTTGACCCCTCATGGTTCGTAGAACAAGCAAACCATCTTAATTATGCAACATTGTTTTATTTTTATCATTAACTAAGCTGAAGAACACTTAGCTGAGTTGGTCACTCTATAACTAACCTTATCAACATCAAGGTAAATAGGACAGTCTTATCATAGCTGCCATTAGATAACCCAACAGAGGTCAGACTAGAGAATTTCTACGCTCACTCTGCCACAATAAACATATGTTTATAGCCAAATGATAAAAATAAGTTTGTTTGTCTGTTTCATGAAAAACCTGAAAGCTGGTGAAAATGTCTCTCTAGGAAACTAATCACAAAATACTGCTGCAATAAAGTGAACCACTTTGATTGTTGCATGCCTTTGCATCATATGCCTAAATCATTTATTTTTAACTGAATAGTAAGCCCCCATCTGTTCAGCAGGGGGTACAAAAAATAATAAACACTATCCCTGGAGCCTTTTGCTTCAGAAAAACAAGATAAACCTGGACCTGGGACCCCATTTTGAACTTTCTGGAGAATCTGGACACCTCCACATCACAAAGGGTGTGATCAGGTTTACTGACATTAACTTGGCGATAGGATGTTCTTCCATAGTTGGACTCCTTTTTTTTCTGCATGTGGGTTTTTGTCTTTATCTCATGTGTGCTTTATATGCTTTGTAACTTTAATCCTGCTTTGCATAAAAAGTTGAATAAAAAAAATGACTTGGGTACATTTACATTTACATTTAGTCATTTAGCAGACGCTTTTATCCAAAGCGACTTACATTCACCAGTGTTACAGCTGGAAAACCACTGGAGGCAAGGTGGGTTAAGTGTCTTGCCCAAGGACACAACGACAGTATGAACTGTGGGGAGAGCGGGATTCGAACCGCCTACCTTCCGGTTGAAGGACGACCGCTCTACCACTGAGCCACTGCCGCCCCAGTAGATTCTAACTAACTTACCTGAGTGCCAGCTTAGCCAGGAAAGCACCTTTTATGGAAATACAAAAGAAAAAGTAAATCTTCTCTCTGCTGTAAGATAAGATAGGACTTTATTGATTCACAAAGGGGAAGTTTACTTGTACGGCAGCTCTTAGACAGGTAAAGTGCAAAAAGAAAAAGAAAGGTACGCATGCAATAGAATTAAAAAAATCTATATACAATCTCAGCAGAAAAATAATAAATAGTATAAAACATGAAGAGCTATCTATAATCAAAAAGCTATCTATATATACATATTTTCAGTGGTAGAGCGGTCGTCCTTCAACCGGAAGGTAGGTGGTTCGATTCCCGCTCTCCCCACAGTTCATACTGTTGTTGTGTCCTTGGGCAAGACAGGCTCCTATAAGTCGCTTTGGATAAAAGCGTCTGCTAAATGAATAAATGTAAATGTTAATATTTAAATATAAAATGGACATTGCACAGTATCTTGGCTTGTTGTTACATGTGTGAATTATAAAGTCTCACTGCAGTAGGCAGTTCCTGCACTAAGGGTGTCTAATAGTCACTAATAGTGACTACAGACACCTACGTGACTCACAGACTCATCTCACGTCATGTGTGTATGAATCACCATACAGCCGGTTGCACGACTGTGGTGACTGTGACTATGACTGGTTTGATCTAGCTTTGAACAGAGCTACACAAAGAATGTGGGAGAAATTGTAAAGACTGAGTAATACTAAACAAAAAAAAAAAAACAAGTTCATAATCACTTATAATTAGATATTTATGCTGTAGCATGTAGCAATGTAGCTGTATTGTATACTGGTGTGCATACTTGTAGTGTGCTTTGACATGTTCTCTCTAATGCCTGTCTGTTTGCAGTGATTACATCACTGAGTGCATTGATCCAATGCACTGCAACTGAATAAACCCATTCTGTCACTCAACAAAGAAATGAAGAACATGCATTTAGTAAATATTAGTAAAAACTTTTTACTGTAGTCAATTTGGGCACTTATTTTATACAATAATTGCAATGATATATCTGTACTTACATATAATTTTATTTGTATTTTTTATTCAAGATGCTTACACACCAAGGCTATATAAAATTTCAGAAAAAAGAAGCCACCAATGCCTCCACAATTATCATAATCATCATAAGCAGCCATGCAGGGAAAAGTCTGCGACCTGTGATGTGACACTTGGCATCCTACATATGATGTTGTTAATCTGTGGCCAATGACAAAAATCAATACACAGAAACACTATGCTACATGCACACCAACATGGTTACTCTGATTAGTCATAGCCATTTGCTTTTGACTGTATGCTTTAATTTTCTGGAAAAGAAAGGGGCTCACATAAAATTACCATCCAATTGCCATATTTCAGTCAAATGCGACTATTGTCCAATTGGTTCCTATTGAGGGCCTCACATTACAAGCCCACAGCGTGGCTATTGTATCCTGACAAGGACCTTCATACACTCACTGCCAATACGAGCACTTATAGGCAGATTCATAGTGTACGAGCCAGGCGGCTGCAGATTGGAAATTCCTAGAATCCCGGATTATTATCACCTAAGGATCTGAGCGTAGTAATAAACAATAAGCTGACTCATGCAGTCAAATTACTGTTAGGCATGGCCTTTTTTGTTGGAGCCATAGATCCCAGAAAACCTTGTGAATATGCCTGATAAGTTAACTGCCACCTGTTTGGGGGGAATGGTGTTTGACAACGAAGCAGCACATTGATCGAAACTTTTATAGTCAGTGTAACTTTGATTAGATATTATTGTGCTATTAAGCGAATGCAGTGTGATACTATGAAGAGGGAAGGGCTACCCTTTGTACAGACTTATCGGGACTTGGCCTCAAATCAAGGTTGCAAACTTGGCTGCATTCTAGTCTCTTCAATCTTGTACCCACAGATGACACAAACACATCCTCTGTCAGGAACTGTCAGCACAAAGGATAGAAGGGGCTTAAAAGGCAGAATAGGTCACATTTATACTTGAATATTTACAAGAAACCTCTTCCTACTCCTGAAGAATGACACATGGCAAAACACCAAGACACATTTTGAAACAATGATAAGTATACTGTGTTTAAAAATAAACTGGAGAGAGAAAGATGGAGTATTTCTTCGTTTATGAGTCTCCCCGTTGTGCTACCGCTGAACGCGCTCAGCTGCATTCAGTCCCACGTCCAGCTGCTGCGGCCCAATGGGGAGTGCTATAGGGAAAGTGGGCGTGACCGCACGTCCCGCAGCTTTATAAAATTCCCCTCATACATCCGCCTTGCGCTTCACGTTGTAAACAAAGCAAGGCGTTATCACTGCAACAATTGGCGCTGTTTGAAAGGAGGAAAAAGTTGTGTTCGTAGCCTGATCAAGGAAGTGCTTTACTCAGGACAATCACAAGTTACAGGTAGGTTCCGATTTGAAAGCATTAAATTAAACATTAGGTTTGATTTTAAGGAACCATTTTACACGTTTTGTAACTTGATGGATTTCTGTGTACGTCATTGTTAAGCAGTTGAAATATGAAAAAAAATAAAAATCTTACCAATATTGTTATCCTTTATGTGGATAACGATATTGCCGTCCGTTACGTAATGTAATTTATATATATAAAAACATTTTCTATTATTCTATATTAAAATGTCGTAGTATCTATGGCCTCTAAGTGTGGCATAACATTACACAACTTAGCTTTATGCACGTGACATTTTAGGCAGGCGTGCTTTTAACAAGAGTAGACTGTGTTTACAACCAGTGTTTGTGGTGAGGTAACTTCATCTACTTGTTGGTGATTACTGTTTATATCCCCCCTCCCCACCTCCCCACGGACTCAGTAACTGACCACAACAACAGTTTTGATATCTTTTTCAGTCTAAAATGTAGGTCTGTAACAGCTTACTGGGGCAGGCCTGCTGCTGCTGCTGTTGCGCTGATATTTCAGAACCAGGGATTTGACAGATTAAGCGAGTTCCAAAAGATTAGGGAAGCAATCATTGTTTTTACAGATGGATGCTGTGGTCTTGTGTGAATTTACAACTTTAGAGTCAATGTGGAGAGAGGAACATGGCCTGGCCTTGAATCTACCTTGCTAAAATTGTAATTTGCTGTAAAAAATCTAATCAGCACGCAGTATGTTTTTCTTCTGATGCTGTTTTTTTTTCCTCCTGTAATGGTGTTTTGTAACTTGGATGTTCTGGCTTAAAGTTATGCTTGTCATTTCTCAGGATTGAGTGTGAAAAACAATTGATGTGGGATGTTGTGAGACAGCATCTGTATTGTTTTTTTTAAGCTTAACATTATCATGCTGTTGAGTAAAAACAACTTATAGAAAATCTTAGCTGTTGCGGAATCTGTGTGCCCAAAAAGCCAACAATAAATGGAAAAGGGTTTAAGAGTGATGATGGCTGATAGCTGTTGGGTATGGCATTTTTAATCTATCTATCTTTAAATTTAGTTTAGCAAAATTCCAGTTCATTTCAGGCCATACTTTTGGATGATCCCAGTCTGTATCCTCCCACTATTTCCTGTTATTGATTGCATAACAAGGTTTCATTTCTGCCTGTGCAAAAATGTTGTAGTGCATAGTTAACTTTCTTCAGTTTTTCCTTTTTTTTAAAGCAGATCTACAGAGGCTGCGATTGTCCTTGTGCTAGAATGCGTGTTAGACTTGCAGTGTGTGACTTGCCAATGAGACCAGGCAAGGTCGGGAGGCGTGCCAGTTGAAAGAAAACGCCATGCTGCTGCACCAACATGAGATCTCAGTGAGAGGATGTTGTGCAAAACAGGACTCCCCTTTTTACATAAGTATTTTAAACATCTGGCTTCAAAAATCCAAACATCTTTCTTTTTACCCAGATGACCTGATGTTCCTTTAGAGCAGTAAAAACCATTTAAGTTCATAGTGTTTAGATACTATCCAAATTTACTCCTCTCTACTTGGGCCAGGTCAAACATTAGTTCAGCAACGCCTCTGGTTTAGCATGTGACCCAGTGAAGATCCCAGTCTGCTGACAGGTGAAGATGGAGCCTAAATACATGTATGAACTCTCTGTGTAGTATTTATAATCTGAACTGGAGTCCGTTCATGGTCCTCGTCATGAACCTCTCCTATTGCTGTGGAATGTCTATGGGGGCTGATCTCCTGTTCCCTCAAACAAAGGTCCCGCAGTATTAAGACGGCCATGTTTTTAAAGGCCCCGGCAGACAAATGAACCTGTTATTTGATACTCATTCATTGTTAGAGCTGACAGAGTCTAGTCTGTGTTGTCTAAGCTTGTTTGTAGATGGTGACAGTGGGCCTAGAGTTTCACACACGGCATGCCATCGTCATACATGCACAAATCAGAAGTTACAAGTTACAAATCTTTGTATTTTGCAACCATCTCAGGTTTGGTTTGGACTTACACTATACAAAGCACAAAATAAATTGAAGGTTTGGAAAAACGACAAAAATACAAAGACAGGGGAACGGACATAGGTTTGAAGCCAGAAAGCATTGAAAAGGCGCTGGGATGCATTGATGGTAAACAGGGACTTACTTCCTGTGTCTGTTGGTCAGCCTAGCTCTGGACAAGGGGAGAACTGACCAAGGCCATTGCACAAAGGGCTCTGTTGACTGGTTGATTTGATTTGCATGCAGAGCCACGGCTTGTCCGCTCCTTCCCACCTCAACATTATGATCAGCGGAACAAACTAGCGCCAGTCAAATCACAACTTTTCTGTTACCTTAGTCTTTCCCAGTCTCTTTGTTTTTGTTTACCTCATCTTCACTATTGTACTTTCCCAGAAAGGCTCATTCACCACATAAAAGTTAACTTAAAACTAAAAAACTATTTTTGTACATTTAGATTTTACGTGAGTTACTTTCTTTTGTTCTTTTAAAAGATGAGACATGGACAGAGAAGTCTGTTTTTTATGTGACTGTCCTAACATGTGTTTGATGGGTGTGGTCTATTTAATTATTGTCATGTCGGTGCAGGAAACGTGGCCAGTCTCTGCATGTTCTTCACCTGTATGTCAACGCCAGAAAGCATTCATTTATTTGTCTGCCATACATCAACATGCATAGCATTTTAAATTGACTTAAAATAAAAGTTTAACTATTGCTAACCAGCTGTTCGTCCTGTTCCCACAGACTCTGCAACTTTTTCAAAATGGATGAGATCCAGATTGTTGAGTCCAAGCCTCTGCTGGTTGACAGAGAACTGCCGGTATGTATTTTTTAATATTAATACAGAGTTAAAAAGACATTGATAGGGATGTGTGTAATCTTAAAGGAAAGTATAAATGTCTCCAGTCTTTGGAGTTTCTTGTACATTTGTTGTATACATTCGTCTTACTCTCTTCTTGGCCTCATTTGGGTTATAAATTTAACTAATGTACAAGACTATTTTGGTCATTGTGTAGAAGCAGCGACAGGATGAAGCCTTCAGGTTATTGGATTATAGCATGTTAGAGTGTAATTGCATTAGTTTTGTGTTTTCACCACTGTTCTCTCCTTGCAGGGCTTAAGGGAAGCTGTACTGCAGCTTGTTGTCAAGGTATGTCTGCAGACACATTGGATCTGGCTGAATATTGTATCTGTTGTCAAAATAAGCTTTACTAGCTGATACTACTGGTTGTATATACAGTTAGCTTTGTTTTTGCTACCCTCTAGTGGTGAACTAAAATACATACTAATCAACATGCAGGATGCAGTGTCTCATTTATCATGTTGATGACTCTCTCCACTGTGATTCTATAAAAGCAAAGATCTAATTTGAGTCCTGCTAATTCAGTTAGCTTTTAAAAGTGATGAAACCATAAAACGCACTGTACTGTGCTCATAGGAGCAGTCAGTCAAGTGTGGATTACTATCTGAGACACATATTTTGCCAATATACCTATAATCTCAGCAAGATGGTAAATACTGTGTTCTTGTTCGCCGTAATGCATCAGTTCAATAAATGCTCTGCTTGTAGCGTTTAGTGCTTATCCACTCAATAGAAGGAGCTTCATTTACTTCATGTGCCCTTAATGTGGTGCCACATTGACCAAATAACATGAAAAGTGTTAATAGCTTAGCAGCTGTTGAGAGTTGGTATGTTTTTGAGACATGTACCATGCAAAACATACTTTTATAAAGGTATGGAAGTGCTTTGAACCTACAGATCAACGCACTATGGATTATTACTTGTGTGATGTGAGCATGCCCTGTTGAGGTTGAGAGGGCGGAGCAAGAAAAACTTCAGAGATGTTTGCGTATAACTCCTTGAGCGTTCCTTTAGTCAAGATCCTATGCATTTGAAACTGGTTTAAAACACACACTAGGTTATCTCTTTAATCACAGGTCGCTAATGACAATAGATAATTTTGTTCTTTGTTCATAAATATTATGACTTGGTGCCTAGCATTATTAGAATTAATGATGATTTATTTTAGTAACGTTCATGTGCTTTTCCAAAAAGCTCTAATTACACGATAATTGTATAAATAATATTGCTGAATAATTGTTGTCAGTTCACTTATTCATTCAGCATCTTGTCTGCGATCATTACACACCAATGCTCATCATATTCACTTCAGTCAATGCCCCTCTGTCTGACATTGGCTGATCCAATTTAAGGATCTCTTCATCTAGAATTAGCTTGTTTTGACCAGCCTGCAAGGCACCATGGGAGGCCAGGAGCTTAGGGCACCTGGTAAGAAGCCGGGATATAAATTCCAGCTCTCGGAGTTGGGCTAAACAACTTTAGAGGCTTTACAGCTACTATCCAGAGCTCATAAACCCTTTTTGAAACTACATATTTTAGTTGAGAGCTAGTTGCAAACATGGTTCTGGAGGATTCTGATGTGGACATGATTGTAGCAGAAATGGAAGTCACTGTAAGTAGAGTAACGGTGTTTGTTATATCTTTGCCTATAGGTTGTAGAGGATTAATGCTCGACCACATTGTACTAATAAATGAAGTAAACAGCATAAAGCCTACACGTTGTTTTGTCTGTGTTAAAATAGAAAGTAATTTCTTTTAATATTTTGGCGTTAGTTATGTGATCGTTTGATTTATATGAAATGTTTTTTTAATTTTTATTACTGCAATATAAAATATTGTATTTAATTAATACAGAATGTTATTTTGTTATTTTATTGATCTAAGTTTTTTTTTTTTTTTAGATAATCAGTTAAACAGTTGATCACTTTTCTGTTTTTCAGGAGCACGATGTGGAGACTCCACATGGAAGGATCCACTGTACAATGAAGGGGGTTCCCAAGGCTGACAGACCCATCATCCTCACCTACCACGACATTGGACTGAACCGTAAGCCCTACTGCTTATTCCTGTTGCTCGCTGAAGCATCTGTTGTCAGCTAAAGCCTGCAGCGTTTTCAATTACCTTGCAGAAGGATCAGATTGTGTTCACTGAGTTTTTTCATGTTGTCAGGTCTATTACATTACAATATGTAAACTTTCAAGGGCAAGGGCAGATTTTCATGACTCTGTCAAATCATAAAACATGAGTTGGCAAAAACAAAGGTTTTAAGTAACTCGAGGCCATTTTTGTTTATCTGTTAAGTATCTTTTATTCATGAACAATTTTGTTTTGTTTCCCAGACAAAACCTGCTGGGACATACTCTTTAACCATGAGGACATGGCCGAAATCATGCAGCATTTTGCTGTGTGTCACGTGGATGCTCCTGGACAACATGAAGGAGCTAACACCTTTTCCACTGGGTGAGCCAAGCTCACAAACACCCAAACAGCGAGGACACATGCACTTTAAGTTTGTCAGGCACTATGTGGCCTTTGACTTAGCAGGTAGAAGATCACAGCGGATGTTCTTAAGATGACCTAATTTAACAAGTGCCATTTAGGTGTTCATCCTCTTCAGACTAATCTCTCAACTTGCCACATGTTAATGTTCCTGAAAATGATACAAAATAAAGAAGATAACGCATTCAAAAAAAGTGATTGACACAACTATCTCCATCAGGTATGAATACCCCTCCATGGACCAGCTGGCTGAGACTCTTCCTTTGGTGCTCCAGCATTTTGGGTAAGTTGACTTTTCAGTTTCAACTTGTTCCCTTCATCTTTAAAGACAATTTCTAATCCGTTTTCTAACAGTACCCCTGTTCTCTTGTGACCTCTAGGCTCAAGAGTGTCATTGGAATGGGCATAGGAGCAGGAGCCTATATTCTGACTCGATTCGCTGTAAGTTACTTTACCACTTGACATTTCAGAGTTAATAATTTTTTTCACAAGTTTTAATCAATTTACGACAGGCAGTTAATGTGTTTGCGCTTATTGCTGATTTTGGCAAAGTAACACTGCTTTTTGCTTGAGCCTGCTGAGCCATAAAAGCCTGTGGAATGTCCAAGCTCAAGACTAACATTGTGTTCAGCAGGAAGTCTCCCTTTTGTAGATGGAAAGCTGACAGACATATACTGCTTTTAACGCATTACAGTCCTACATAAAAGAAGCTAAATGCAAACAGATTGTCAACACTAAGATGTATTAAGCTAGTGTCATTTATGTTTTCTAGCTTGACTACCCAAACATGGTAGAGGGTTTGCTGCTCATCAACATCAACCCTTGTGCTGAGGGCTGGATGGACTGGGCTGCACACAAGGTACATCTATGTAGGATTCAAAATGGCTATCATAGATTACATTTACACAAACCAAAAACTAAAGCCTTTCTTATTTTATTTTCTATTAGATCAGTGGTTGGACCCATGCTCAGCCTGACACGATCATTACCCACCTTTTTGGAAAAGTAGGTTCATCAGTATAGCACAAGACAATGCAATTGTACTGTAAATGAATTCTCAAAGGGTTGGAGTTACATGGCATGTTTTTGTTTCCACAGGAGGATATTCAGCACAACCAGGACCTGATAGCAACACACCGCCACCACATTATAAACGACATGAACCAGTTCAACTTGCATCTTTTTGTCAAGTCATATGAAAGGTAAAGTACAAATGGCAAGTTTCAGTTGGCAACTGGCTTTTCAGACAATCAATTTTTTCCACATTTCTTTAACTGTTTGCAAATTTTCTTTCTTTACAGTCGAAGGGATCTGGAAATTGAGAGGCCAGTTTCTGGAAGCAACGTCAGAACTCTCAAGTAAGTTAAAAACCAAAAACTGAAGGAGTTCATGCAGATTATTTCACATGAAGAATAAGATTTAAATTGTCTGTGTTTATACAGGTGCCATTCTCTTTTGGTGGTTGGTGACAGCTCTCCTGCTGTGGAGGCTGTGGTAAGTAAAACACACTTCATTGATTTGTTAATATCATGGTTTAATATTAATAGATTTAAAAATGAACAATTAAGTAATGCTTTTTAACTTTACAAAACAATTTCCTCATAGAATTAAGTAATGCCACAGATCCCTGCTAATTTACATTACAAAATAAATCACTTTTTAATAAACTGTTCCAAACAAAACAAATCTATTTTCTACCTACAGGTTGAGTGCAACACCAAGCTGGACCCAACAAAAACCACCTTGCTTAAGGTGAGCACCCTCCTATATGTCCCATATCCTCATTCGGATTAAAATAGCCTTAATGGAAAGGCATGGACTGATAAGTTTCCAGTGGCTCAGCATTTACCCGGTAACTAATTAACTACAGATAGAACAGCTAAATGCGTCCAGAGGCAAAGTGCGTATGCATGTTGCCACTGAGGATACAATCTGTTGCAACTGACCTACTTGTGTTGCCCTCTGGCAGTCTTTTATGATGCACATCTGAAACCAAATTGCCGTTTGTGCTCAACTGGGTGTGCTTTATTGGGGTTAACAGTCCAGGGTATAGATGAACACTGATTGGACCTCACTGGGACATAGTGTTTGGCATGTTCAGTGAGACCTGTTGAGTGTAATGGCAGGTAATGAGGTGTAGCTACTACTGCATGAATCTAAATATGGTAACATGCCCCGTACTAATGACCACTTGTGTTTTCCCTCTCCAATCCAGATGGCCGACTGTGGTGGCATGCCCCAGATCGATCAGGTGTGTATGGGAAAAAAAACAAAACAAAGGGAAACGTTTTTCTAGATAGTGCTACTGTAATGAGGCAAAGCTGTGTAATCGGCACAAGGGTGGATGTTGTAAGAAGGTTGCATGTAAGAGCATTAACAAGCAGCAGACGAGTTTCACAGTTAAGTTGTAATCCTCCATCCTGCACCTGTTCATAGCAGCTATCATATCTCAGATTGGGGCAATACATTTCTGCAGATCGAAACTATCAAATGTTGCGTAAACAAGTGTAATAATTAATGACACGTGTACAAATTATCACCTGTGTCTCTTCCTTTACTGCAGCCTGGCAAACTGACAGAAGCTTTCAAGTACTTCATTCAAGGGATGGGATACAGTGAGTATTCATGTAATACACACACACACAGCCCTGTAATTTTAGTAATGTTGAGTATAAATATGCCACATTCTGATCCAAGAAGATTTAGATGAGCTTATACCCCCTTGTGGTGAGATGAAATGCCAAACCTATGTTGGATTATTCTTGTTAATACATAACTTGCTCACTCACTGAAGTTTAACATTAACTTAGTATAAGGACAAGACCTTTGACCGCTTGACCAATAAATTGAGACCTATGTACTTGACTAATATTTTTTTCTTTCCTCAGTGCCCTCTGCTAGTATGACCCGCCTGGTCCGGTCACGCACGGCATCAGGCTCTAGTGTCGCTTCTATGGAAGGAAACCGCTCCCGGTCCCATACAACTGAAGGAAACCGTTCACGCTCTCACACCAACGAGGGCAGCCGCAGCTACTGCCACAACTTAGAGCGAGGCCGCTCCCACACAGAAGGTGCTGTGGATGGCGCAGCCAACAGCAGCGTGGACCAATCTGTGCCCAAGTCCACTGAAGTGTCCTGCTAAATAAACCTCACCAGATACCCAATTAAAAACCTCTCCAAGTTCCTTCCAGTTGCTGCTGCGATGCCTCTAACTGCACATTCCTACTTTACAATCACACAGGAAGAGGAATTGTGGCATAGTAGTCATGCTAATACGCACAACACCCACTGCCAAACACTTTTCAGTGCAGCTGAGATGTCTTGATAAGTGCTGAAGGTCAGGGGTTTGCTTGTCTGTCTGTTATTGACATTTTCAAGAATTTTCAGAAGAACTCTAACAAAAAGTTTTAATCATAAGATTCTTCTGAGGTCCTTGTGCAGTTAGAGGCAACATGGCATTTGGAGACACAGAACCGAAGCAGAGAATGTCAGAGAGCTGTGGCTATGAGTACACCAGCTTGTATATGATCTCCCATCATACATTTTGCATACTTCTTAATTTCTGCATTCCTTTTGTTGTGTTTATGACACAGCTTTTTCAACTTAACCTGACTGTAAATGTCTTTTCTCCTCTCACTGTTATTGTTTGATCACTTATTCTTCTACTTTTTATGTCTGAGATTAAATTGTTTGTACGTTGGAGCAGATCTGTAGATGTGGAGACTGAATTAGGGGCACTTGGATGAACACTAAAGATGATTCATCTCCTGTTTTGAAGGGATAAACCTAATTATATTGTGTGTGTGTGTGTGTGTGTATGTGTGTATATATCTACCGCAAACAATGTTTCATCATGCACTTGTCCTTAATGAAGCTGACTGATTTGAATAAGTTTCAATATTTGGTCACTTTTAATCAGTTCTGATATGTTCTTTTGAGACAAATTCTTTACACAATATGCTATATTAATTCATTACAGCTTCAGACAAAACATTATCCACTTTTTTACAATGATTTCTATGCAAGTAAGCACGAAGGAACAAAGATGTGCCATGAAATGTTTTCTTTTTAGATGAGTTGCTCCTATATGGTTGAGGATTCCTGGGTGAGTGAAGTGATTTGTCCACGTGTTAACATGATCATAGCAGTAGAACTTACCCAAAACCTTTTACTACCACATATAACTTGCACTACAGCAACATTTGCTTTGTAGGAAACGTTAAACAGCTTTGTAAAAGATGCAACGTTAAAATGTCTAATGCTGTAGAAATGCATTACAATGGCATAAGTTTGTATTTATTAAGAAATACAATAAAACTTTTTTCCTGATTTTGTCTTGATTATCAATGTGCTCAGTTTTACAAAAACATCTTTGGCACATCAGTTCAACATTAAATATAAAATGGCAACACCTATCTGAGCTGACTAATACAATAGTCTTGAGCCATTCAAAATTAATGCCAAAGCACCATTAATAAATTACCTATGAATATTTTCATTGCCAAGCTTTTTAAATAGTCTACGATTGCTCACCATGCTTTATTAATCTGTTCTGGGGATGTGAACACATTAAATATTTACAGAGTTTTCCAATAGGAAAAAATGCCATAATCCATTGTAAATAGTCATAGATGCATAAGAAGATGGTCCAAACACACATTTTAGTCCATGACTTCTGGGTAACCATAGTAACTCTCTAGTTCTTGAAAGATGTCATTGGGGTTTTTGCAGCTGAGGTTGCAAAAGCAGGCCTGGACCCACATCATTTTCCAAATCAAGCTCGCCCCACTGGGACACACAAACTCCACATCAATGGTTTTGGACTTGTATGGGATGCAGCAGCGCTCGTCTGTACACACGCCGCAGTATTTGGGGCTATATTGCTTCTTACTGGTACATCCTGAAATAGTGAAGTTTGAGGGGTCTTCTTCTCTGTAAATGTTCAAACACTTCTTCCCAGGCTAAGAATAGAAGAGAACAAAAATATTAAAAACTAGATATCAAGCATTTTCACAAAGTAGATCTAGTGAGTACCTTGATGTGTTTAATGATGTCCACCTCACAGGGGCGCAAGCTGCACAGACGGGCCTCCTTGACCAGCTCACACTGATCATTTTCATTAGAGATCCTCATGGACAGGCCACGGCCACACGTCTTGGAGCAGGGGCTCCATGAGGTAGTCTGGGTGATGCAGTTCTTATGCCAGCTCCTGCTCTCGGATGGTAAAACTAAAAAAATTAACAACACGTGTTTAAATAACGTGTTTTATAAAAACAGTCTAGCCGGTACAGAGAACTACATATGCTTTTCTACATTTTGTGTTAAAAAAGTAATTGATTTGGATTATTTTTGCATCCCTGTTCATTTTCTTTTCTATTACTTGCATCACAACTGCACTAAATGACTGGAAAATGGAAATGCCCCAAAAGCAGTGTGAGAGCTTTTATACAAGAAAGGATCAGCCCTTCCCTGCACACACCATGAACTATTGTTGACTCTAGAACTGCTAAACAAACTCATCCATATCTATTTTTCACAGTGAAAGATGTGTAATCTGTGAAATGTGATAATCTGAAATTCTAAAACTATTATTAGGAAGAGTGGTACCATATATGGACCATACCCTCTATTGCATGTCGCGGGGCTGTCTTGCGCCCTCTTTTGGGTTCATCACAGATCCACTGTTCGCAGCACTGTCCCCGGACTTTGACTCGTCTGGGACTTTGGCACCAAACGCGTGGGGGCTGGAAGTCTGTGCACTGTGACACACAGCCAATAGCCCCGTTCACACACACACACTGATATTTACAGCTGGGCTTGAAGCTCTGTCCGTTACGGTAGATCACACCATCGTGCTCACAGCCTGTTCCCACCATATCTAAGAGGAATGAGGGGAGAAAGGAGCAGGCACAATTAGAAAAGAAATTAGGTATAAATAATTTAATTGAACAGTTTAGTGTGTGTTGTGCTCTGGCACATTAAAAGACAGCAGGAAACCGTTTTACAGTGTAAAAAGTAGCCTGTTGAAAATTAAATAGAATGTTGTTTTGCTTCATCAATTATCAATTCATAGCTTGTAAAGTTTATAGTCTGTATTACTTTTACTTCAAATTTTACTTTTACTTTACGTATATCACATGACTTTAATATACCTTTCTTTTGGTCATAAAATCAAGAATGTTCCATAGCATTGTATAAAGACACAATGATACAAAAATGATTGTTGGTTTAACCATATTTGATGTTTGTTGTTGAGTGTGAGTGACACTTACATGCACACACTCCTTTTTCGTACCTCGGCTTGTCCGCGCTGAAGTCGCAGTACAATCCTTTGTGGTAGTCACATGTATCGGCCTCGTTGCACACTTCACCCACCTGTCTGGCACAGGCCTTACAGCAGTCACAGCCGTCTATCAGGAGACTGACCCCGGGCGGGCAGCGCGGGGTCACCTGGGGACATTCACAGGGCCACTTACAGTACTGCGTCCGGTTGTAGGAGTCTGTGACCGCTGTGGTGGGCGGCACGGCACTGGAATTCTGGGAGTAGGCCTACAGAGAGGAACAGACAAACTATTTTATTCACCTGTAAATTTTATTTATCAGTTGGGTGTCATTATGGGAATGGGACTTTTATTAGATGCAAGAGAAGACAGGTTTTAAGGGTTATAAAACAAGTTGTTAATTTCTATTAGTGGTCATAATTTAGCCCATTACAGCAGAAAGGACATCTACATCACTGAAAATATATGCATCAAACAACACAAAGAGGCATATCATAACTTTCTGCTACATAGAAATTGCACATTACCAGTTATGCAAATACTTAATCATCTCATGAGTGGCCTTGTGTAATTTGCCTGACTTTGTTCCTGGCACTTCAACAGATCTTGAATGGATCTTGAACAATGGACTTCTGTGGATTAATACCCACTGTGAACGATAGGGAAAGCTGATGGTTGGTGACCTGGTGTCTGGGGATCACTGCACTAACACATACATAGTTGCACACACCATTCATTGGTGTAAACTAATATGGCCAGAGTAGACGTTACTGTGAGCCAGTAGTGGGTGTTTAGGTGAGATTAAAGTCTTTTGAACTTAATTTATCCATCCATCCATCCATTTTCCTTCCGCTTATCCGGGCCCAGGTCACGAGAGACTAGAGACGCCCAGACTTCCCTCTCTCTAGACACTTCCTCCACCAAGGTGTTCCCAGGCCTGCCGAGAGATATAGTCCCTCCAGTGTGTCCTAGGACTTCCCCAGGCCTCCTCCTGGTGGGACATGCCTGGAATACCACCCTGTGAGGCATCTGGAACAGATGCCCGAGCTATCTCAGCTGGCTCCTCTCAATGTGGAGGAACAGCGGCTCTACTCTGGCCTCCTACTGAGTTGTTATTATTAGTATTTTAACAGTGACCCTAATTATTTTGTCTATTTAACAGATAACATAATATCCCCTAAAATTATTCTCCAACTTGTACATGTGCATTTATGTGACATGGCAACTTTATTTATGACAAAACTCATTTGAAAATCTATTGATGATCTTTTTTGTATTAATAATTCAACTCAGAATGTACAAACTAGGGTTTAGTAGTGCTTTTACACATATTTGTTGAGACAAGTACCCAAGAAACTGGTTTCACCTTAGTCTGAACCTACTTTCTCACTCTGGACCACACTGCACAAATGACATTTTCTTTCCTAGTATGAGGTAAATAGTGACGCACATGTTAAAAGAACCACACGGGGGCAGCACTGCAGCATTATCAAAAGCCTACGCGTCACTCACAGAGCCTTACGTAAGCTCCAGATAATTGACGATAATGATGACGATACCAGTGATGGCTCCAGCAGTCAAATGGTATGCAACTGAACATGCAGAACCAACATTACACTTCAATAACCCCACTATACAGGCAGAGGTCAAGAAAGTGTGCCACTTAAAGGACTGTTTTGACTGAGCCACACGTGCTGCCAATTCCGTTGCTACAGATGCTATTAAAGAACACATCAGCAGCCAATCCTCGCCTTAGGATTCAACTTTGCCTATGAGTTTATCACATTCTATGGATGAATTATATGATTAAAGCATGAATAACATATTGTTTAAATTAAAAAAGAAATACAAAAAAACAAAAACAAAAAAAAACAAACAAAAAATGGCTCGAATGAAGGCAATTTAAAAAGAGATCAAAGCAGCTCGAACACACCTGTTGAATGCCAGCTGTAAAAATCCACAACAAGAGCCAACTCATCACTGGTCAGGAGGTGCAAATTCATTGAATCCAGAGTTTGGTCCAGGGGATGGCTTCAACCGCGCGTCACGCCGCTTTTACGCAGGTGTCCTACATCCTCGTCCTGTCTCCGTTCAGCTGCGTGTGTCCCTCTGAGTGAAAGGGCTCTTAAGACGGAGCCTGGGCTGACGTAAAGTCTGAAAGGACGAGCCTTGCATACTTCTACTTTTTTTTCTTCTTCTTCTCTCCCAGTGCACTTCTGTACTGATAGTTAGAGCAGGGCGTGTCTGGACATCCAAAAACTCTGCACAAGCCACTTTGACACTTGCTTGCTTAGGCCTATTGGGACTGATATAGGCACTATAAACGTTTTAAACACACGATGGAAGTGCTATTAATGCCCCTCTTAATTTGCACACACTGAATTAATAAATAAATGCACCTCATATTTCCATTGCAAGTGCACAGAACTGGTCTTTTCTAAAGGAACAGTGGTTACTTAAATACAGATTTGGGCAACTCTATAACTGAGACACAGTTATTCAGTTCCAACAGAACAAAATGTATCTGTGTCTGTCTGTACCAAGGATCTCGTTAAATCAATGATGTAATCAATCTCAAAGCTGACTGCTTGAAATTCTTTAATTTTCCTGGAAATACAAATGTTTCTCTTTGACAGACTCAGTCCAGGCAAATTCCACTTCATCCTGTCGTATGGAAAATAGAGAAAAGAAGCTCTGTGGTGCCTGTATTCTCACAGGTCTACTTGTGCAAATACGACTGGAAAGAAAGACAGATGAGTGAGTCTGAGCCAAATTATTTACAGCTGCTTTCTAATCCGTGTCATAGAGATCTGAGCAGGTCCCCTCTGCATGTGACACTGGGACGACTCAACCCCTAAACTCAATCTGTCTTTCCCCTCAGGCTTTTCCCTGTTCCCTAATGACAGAATTATGATTCACTTATATAACCTGAATAATACAACAATATACATTTTCAAACCTAGATTATTAATTTCATGATTGTGTAAGATGGAGAATGTTTGATCCAGGTTCAACTGCTTTAATTGCCACCATATTGTGAATAAGCCCAACACAAAAAAGTCCAACTGGCACAAATGTGGATAGGTAAAAAAAAAAATAAATAAATAAATAAACCTTTGCTATTGGTTTCAGTGCTAAACCATGGCTGCAAAAAAAAAAAAAAAAAGAGAAGACATTTTAGAATGAGGAAATTGAAAAAGTATGGATGCCAGAGTTTAAGGATGTCATTAATTCTGTCTTATTCCTCCTTTTGTTGCCTAATCTTAAAAAAATTCCCCTCCAGTCTGCACTCATTTTTGCCATTGTCTACAAAAACACACAAAATTTCACTATTCTCTGCTTTGATATGATAGTGCTAAATGTGTGCATTACGCCTGTGTTCTATGTTGTTAATGTGTTGTGACTTTAACAGATATGTTCGATAATGAGAGCCAGGTCTAGGGCTACTTCTGCGCTAGTCTCACATGGAGTTTGTCAGCTGACTTGAAGCCAGGGCGTTAAATGATTCAGATTAATGTTAAAAGGGAAAGGATTAGCCAGTGCCAGTGACACATGGATAGCTGCTTTTTGTTATCTAAACTTAGGGAATGAAAGCCACAAAAGCAGATGATGTAACCAGTAAAACCACAAGTGTAGTGTGTCACCTTGTATCACCTTCTGATCCCATTGACTCTGGATGGAATACTGTCTGCTTATGTAAGCCATCTCTCTATGACTTTGGTCTTGCTTTGCTGATGAAACCAACAGTCCCCTTATTAAAATCACCTCCACTTTAGAAAGATCAAAGGTTAAAGTCAAAGTTTCCAGTGTCTGGAAATGTCCACGCTTCAAAGTCAAGTGATCAGATAACAACTTGAGGTGACAGAAAACTGCTAAGGTGAGGCAGGAAAAAATCAAACAGACATCTTGACTGTGGGAAGAGACTGTTTGAATAAATATAAGGAATAAAAAACACAAAAAATGCACCTGAAAGTATAGTCTGTGTGATTTGCGTGCATGCATCTTTGTGTGTATTGAAAGAGCAAGGGCATGGCAGGTTGTGCTCAGACCAGTCCAGTAATTATACTCTTTATATAGCTGTGGTCTGGGACATGGATGGAAGAAAAACATCTGCCGGGCTGCAAATGTCCCAGAATCCTTCACTACACCAAAACACAGTGCACTGTAGTGTTTGTAATATATGATGTTTGAAACAGTTGCCAAATGAATGTTATGTACAGACTCTTTATTGCCTTTTTTATTTTAAATGATTAATAATGCATAATGTGTTTTGTGATAAAGTGCAGAGCTCAGGAAAAGATTGCCAACTGTGTTTAGCACACACCCCTTCTCCCTAATAGATATGTTTATACAAAATAAAGCATTTATTTATGCTTATGTTTACTGTGGAAAAACCTAACATGCTGTACAAACCCAGGGTTTACACTGCCAGACCAAAATCAACTTTTATTTTTGTTGTAGGTAAAAGGCTTTGTATCATTCACTGTGGCTGACGCACATAAACACCACTGGGACTAATGGATGAACATATTTATAGTTTCTAATGTCTGCCATTATTCTCTCCTCAAATATTCCACTGGTTGAGCCATGGAGCAGCACATTTATAACTTGAATTTTTGTGTGACATTTCCTTTTCTGCATCAACTTTGGTCCTTTGCAGCTGGGCCGATAAACATGACTGTTCGCTTTCAGCCATAAGTGAGTATGTCTTATCAGAAATGAAACAGATGGAATTTTCTTTTGTGGTTGGTGTTTGAAAAAATTTGACTTGAAGCATTTTGTTTTGCAGAATCCAAAGAACTGGACTGTGTGACATCTTTGTACATGTGTGTGGATATAACTAAGCTGAAAATTCCTCAGCCTCATGTCAACCTTCTCATGTCCATGCTTTGGCTTGTACGTGCTGGTACAGTGCCAGTCTCCAAGCGCTATGTTTAATAAGCACGTGAGTAAGTGTGAAGTGATAGCTCACATTATGCTTTTGTACAGCTATGCTCATTTCCAGCATGGGATGTGATATCAAGACAAAGCACGGGATTTAAAATGCCGTAAGAGCCTAGCTGCTGTTAACATAAACAGTGTGTTGCAATGCGCTACCAGTAAAGTATTGTATATGGCTGCATTCACACTGGCCTTAAAAGTGCATGTGATCAATCCTGAGAGACACTTTTCCCTGACCTAAGAACACTATGGTTTTGGCTGTTTGACTAAAATAGCATTCTTATCCACATAAAAACATACACAGTCTTTTGCAACCTCCTCGTCTATGAATGGATAACTTGTTGGGGTCCGGGCCGTTCTTGATTGCATCCCAGCCCACTGTAGGAATGCTTTGTCTGCGTGTTTATCCTGGCTGACCTGCAATCTCAAACGGCCTGGCCTCAGGATATGTGCGTTCATTTGCAGCCAAGAATCAACATGAGGGATGGTGACATGCTTTCCAGAGCAGCCGTTTATCCCGCTCACATCTGGATTGTTGTGTGGAGCCCAGAGAGTGGCAAGGCTTAATGCCATTCAGATCTGCAGATAATTCCTCTGCTTTTCTTTATCTTTAGATATATTTTTGGGGCCTTTTTTTGCCTTTATTGATAGTAGACAGTAGGTTGACAGAAAACAGGACAGAAGAGAGAGGGATGACATTGGGCAAATGAGCCGTTTGAGATTCAAACTGAGTCTCCTGTGTATTTGCGAGTGCTCTACCACCTGAGCTGTCTTATCTCCTTATCCAATCTATCTCCAGACAAACTTCAAAGCTCTAAGTAATCTCGCAGTCTAATGTATAGCCTGCACAATCATGTTTTTCAGTTTTGCCATATCATCTACCCATACTATACTGACCTCTTAACATTTAGTGACAACAAAGCACTTTCTAGATGTCTCCCAAAAAACATCACATGGATGTCATCCATCTTCCAAAATTTTAAGTGGTTTTTGACCCTCAGTCAACCTAATCAACTTTATGATTAAATGATTAAAACCTATAAATTTGTAGCATGATTGAAATGTTAATTGTAAAAGCATTTTGATGCTTTTGTTTTAGCTGGTCTCAATGACAAAAAAAAAAGCAACAGTTATATGTCAGTCATACAGTTGGGCCAATAAAACATTCACTTTCTAGACTTGATAGTGAGTATCTGTAATATACAGTCATGGAAATGATCAAATGAAATACAACAGGCTCTGAGTAGCTCTACACACATGGCCATGAAATATACTTAAATATAGAAACTAAACTCCAATTAGTATAACAGTGTGACCCAGCTCATATGCTTTTTGATTAATCACCTCCAATTGTTTCATTTGCTAACAACGACTTTGGTAATGGCTTCAGCATTTGGTATTTTATCAGTTTGACCTTACAGGGAGGGAACTGAACAGGTCATCCCAGGTAAATAAGTCACAGGTAAATTCACAGGTAAATTCCATAAACATCCGAGAAATGAGAAAAATGAAAGGAATCACGATGCATGTATTCAGCCGTGATTACATTAGTGCAGTGACCGAATATAAAGTCATTTATAGAGATTATTGAGAAAACCAAGAAATTCCAGAAGGGTCTCTTACTGAACATCATGGGCAGTTGTGAGTTTGGGTTGTGAAAATATTGTTTGTTGGTATTTAGTTTAGTTTTAGTAAAATACCTGCACCAGTGAGAGCTGAATGGAAAAGTAGCCAGTTTAATGACTCCCTTAGTTACTTTTCCAAACTATGTATGATGTAGGACCAATTAAATGCAAAAAAATGTTTGTGTAATTTTAACTAAAGGCAGAAAGAGCTTGGTGTCATCTTTATTTCAGATCTCAGTTTTTATTGTCACATTAACAGTGTAACCAGGTCAGTGTTTTTAATTCTTAAAAACATTTCTGAAATCGAGTCTTTGTATCTCTGTCTGATGCCAAAAGGTTTATCAGAAGTAAACTGGTCTACTGCAGTTCTCTGTTCTCCCTCAAACATCAATTAAATGTCTGCAGCTCATACAGAACTCAGCAGCTTGTATTCTGACTAGGACAAAGAAATTCTCACATAATACACCTGTCTCTAAAGTTAACGCACTGGCTCCATGTCTTCTAACAGTATACAAAGCCCTTAACGGCCACACTCTTCTCTACATTAGAGCTCTACTGACTCCACATGAACCAACAAGAGCTCTCTGTTCCTCAGCAGTCTCCTTGTCGTATCTCATGTTCAGTCCAAACCTGGTGAGGTTCCATTTCCTTTTTATGCTCCAAACAAATGGAACTCACTTCCAGACAGTAAAAAATGCACCAACAACTTTCAAAAGTAGTCTCAAAACACACATTTTTCACTTTTTTTGTTAACAAGAACTATAATTTTGCTAGTCAATTTTGCTAGTCATTTCTGTAGCCAGTGGTATGGCCGCGTCCTTCAACCGGAAGGTAGTAGGATCGATTCTCCGCCGCCACAGTCCATACTGTCGTTGTGTCCTTGGGCAAGACACTTAACCCACCTTGCCTCCAGTGACTGTAACACTGGTAATGTAATGTAAGTCGCTTTGGATAAAAGCGTCTGCTAAATGAATAAATGTAAATGTAAATGTAAAGCACATTAAGTGTACAAAATTTGCTTTATAAATAGATTCTTCTTCTTCTTCTTTTTCTTAATTTAACCAAAGAAATTCCATTACATTACAATTTTACACAGCTACATCCTGTCAGCTTAGCCTTGTGAAAAATAACATACCACGCACAAAACTTGTCAGCAGTGAGCAAACATAAGCTTGCACTAAAGCTGACAACAGCATTAAAGTAATTTACAACATTAAAGTAATCACAGGGGCAGTTCTGTACGTGTGTTAAAAATAAGAGAGTAAGAGGCAGGTTTAGGTGGTGGTTTGTAGTTTCACAGGTGCATGTTAAAAAAAACACGCATCATGAAAATAGCTCGTTGGCCGGTAATGACTGGGTAATAGATGATGACGCAGTGATAGAGGCTAAAGTCCCATCTGGATCGCTGAGGGGAGCGACTGGATCCACCGATGAACACTCTCATTACGGGGCTTGGCGCAGCCGCTTGGCAACAGAACCGATAGTTACCCTGCCCTGGATCTGAGGCCTGGCATTATCTCCACTGTGTGTGCATGTGTGGAGGAGGTGGGTGGGTGGGGGCTGCCAGAATATACAGGTGGGCCTGATGGACTCACTGATTACAGGACTTGAATAGACAGACACTTTCCCTCTTGCTGAACACTCCTTGGGGGATTAAACTGCAGGTGATGTGTAAGTCTGTTCACATTGTGCTGCAATTACTAAATAAATACAACGCACATAAGAACTGTCTCAAAATAACCTGCCTCAAAAAGGAGAGCCCAACTTTTCTTGTAGTTTATATAACGCTGCTGGCTATAGTTATGCCCTTTTGTTTATCTCATAACAAATACAAACAATGGAAGCAAAATGACTAAAGTATTAAACTATTTGATTACGGCAAAAGTCTTATTGACTCCAGTAATGACAACATTTCAAATGCTACTTTATTAAGTTTCTACACTGTTTTTGACCAGACAAGACACTTTGAGGCTAGTTATAGGGACTGTTAGTTAATACTAAGTTATACTTGGACTGCAAGTTAGTTTGCTGATCTTGGTGTCCTCCCGTTCTAGGATGACAATAGTTAGTTTGACACATTGATACTGCTATAACAAAAAATGTTGCAGGATCAAAGTTTGTAACAAAAAGCTGTTGATTTTGTATGTCCCACATTAAACTGAAGTGACGTTACATGTCTGTAATCTTCACTTTTATAACAGCCGCAGTTCAATGCAATGTTAGTATGTAATTACCATGAGTAATACTTTCCTTTGCACGGAGCTATTAAGACTCATTTATTGTAACAGACTGGAGCAATTGAAGCAGAGCTGGAATAGTTTTCAAGCCTAATTACTGTTTTCTCTTGATTTATAAAGGATCTAGTGCTTTAAGATCACAGCTGATACAATCTCAAGGTGTGAGACCTTCTTTTTGCTTGCAGTATTGCAATACTTTTGCAGAATCTGCCGGTGGATAGTATTTTAAAAGCTAGGAGGAATAGATTTAGGGAGAGACTTGTGCCGATGCTTTATGGAAAGATGGTGGCAGCTTGACCCACAAACAAATTTACCAGATAAAGTTATACTCTTTTTTTTACCAGTGTTTTTGTCACAAAGAATTCAAAACCTAGAAGATCTGTGTTATACTCACACACAGATTACACAGTCGCACGCCCGGTTCCTGTCGCTTCTGTGGTTTCGTAAATCAGAACATCTCATCGCAGCTTCTGGATTTAGACACTAAAGCGGCATGAGCCACAGTGTAAGCACATGCATACTAAATAGTTTTTGGTAGACAGTCATGGAAAGAAGAATAACTTATTTTCCAAACAGAGAGGCTGCAGCCATATGAACACTTCTTTATATTGACTGTCATTTTCAAAAATGTATATATAGGATGAGAATTCTTTTAGTCAGTAATTATGTAATTTTAGATGAAGGGTGTGGAAGACACTTATCCTTAAAATGTACAAACACATCCAGACTCCAGAACTTGTGGCTGAAGTCAAACCACAGACAGAAAGCATATGTTTTTATGAGCATCAGAATAAAAGCGCACAAAAGAACCTGCAGCTTGGGAAAAGTGCAATTCTTTATCTGAAGCACAATGTCACAACAAAACATCTGTACTCTCGAAGAATAAGCTTTGTGACATTCCAACACCTGCACGTTCTGTGGACAAATACATTTTTAAAGGCTTCGTCTTTGGCTTTTCTGGGTGCCTGCCTCCAGCTCTTTTAAGTTTAAGAGTTACACAGTTTGTACCTGAGTAACACATGGCCTTTATGCAGCGAATAAAGCTTAATAAGAGATACAAATGCAGGCCCACAAGTGGATATAGTACCGGAGGAAAAAGGTTTGAGCAGATATGAGGAAATGCTGAAAAGTAAGAATGCTTTCAAAATATTATAATGAATTGGTTATGTTTGTCAGATTTTAAAATGAGAAGAAAAAATGAGCAAAGAACAAGCAAATTCTGTCGAGTCTGTTTGGGATCACACAAAGAGATTTATGACCAACCTTCTTTCTTCACAGCATTGTTTTACACCAGCCTAAAACATCTGCACAGTAGTAGTGTGATCCTCAGTCAGGGCAGAGCCTCAAAATGTCTGTGAAAAACCTCTTTACCACTAAAATGCATATAAATGTAAAATATAGTTTGTACCAAAGCAGCCACAGGAATGTCTTGCAATTTCTCTTGTAAGCATAAAACTGCACAATCTTAAACATGGCCATTTTCAGCCATGTGTTGGTTTTCTTCAAAGCCAGTGAAGACTTCCTTCCTCTCTCACAGTCAGCCACTACAGCGGTAGCCCTGGCCACCGCCCACCAACCACAGATACTCTCTTTTATACGGTGACCAGCCTGGGCTTTCCAGTTCGACTGAAACATAACGTGACATGTTCTACCTCTGTCTGGATTATTTACCTTACTGTTCCTCTTTAGAAGCAAAAGTGAAAATGCTTATTTCATCAACCAGTATTTTTTTTATTTATATTATCACCATCTTACATTTAGAAAAGAAAAGTGTCAGTAGAGTCAGGACACAGTGGCACTGAGGAGTATTGTTGCAGCTTGTTAGATTGTCGAGCTTAACAAAAACCCCAGTCAGTGAAATAGTGAAAATAAAGCTGTTTTATATTCCTCTAAGACTTATCTATTCCTTTTTGGAAATCAGAAAGTGTTTTAGTTGCAAATTCTCATTATGAGTTTGTTGACTTAGTCACAGAGCTGAGCTTATTTTAACTTATTCCAAAATAAATGTCTACATTAAAGCTTACTTCCACTTTTAGCTTTAGACCGGCCTTTGTTTACTACATGTTGCAATTGTGGCAAGAGGGCTGGTGGATGTTCGACAGACTCTAGTCGGTGATTATTAATCTTTCTATTCTAAAATAAATATACAGCATATAGTCACTGAGAAGCCTGAAATACAGCATTCAGCAATGAATAAAAATATGACAATTCTTTAATCAATGCACATAATTACACTACAAAATCAACTGTTTTGCAATGCCACTTGGGAAATTTGAATAAATTGTGTCAAAACCCAAACTTCTTTGTTGTACAAAATAAACTGGAAGTTGGTTAGAGAATTGTGGGCCTGGTGTGTCTCAAGTCTCTTCCTCATTTCAAACAGGAAGTAAGTATGCAGTCGGATGAAGCGCTGTCACTGCACTGTGACAGGTCATTTCTGTGAAAGTGCTCGTGAACATGGCACCCGTTTTGTGTTGAACTGCGCTCTGCTGGCACTATGCTCCGCTCGGGCAACTGTCAATTTCACCAAACTTGATGCCATCTCTGCCGGACGACTTCAGGTACAACTCACATTTCACATCATAAAAAAGTAATGCTGCTGCTACTGCTCTTATGAATGGCATGTTTTGTTACATTAGTATATAATCAACAAACATACAGTGTGTTTCTTTAGGATGTGGACATTATTAATGCTCACTAAGATGGAAAATTATTTTGTGATGTACAATATATTGCGTAATTCAAAAGCATTCGTTATTAGTTTACATAAGACAGATCGAAAGCTTTGGAAAATTAAGACCGATAGCATCTAGCCTCAGCTTCCCCATTCTGCACTCTGCTTCTTTCAACAGATAGTGGTCAGCCAATAAAAGAATCACAAGCAAATGAGTTGCAGTAAAGAAGAACTTTTTAAAAATAAATATAAACTCAACGCTTGTTTGTTCTGTATTTAACTCCAGGCCAGACTCTGGTGCCGCTGGGCCATGGGGAATATGATTCGAAGCCTGAGCCCCAGGGACAAGGTCCAAGCAGGCAACACAGATAATTCTGACAACCTTGATAAAAGTTAGTTCTTTCTTCAGCCTTTTCTATATAATATTGATTTGCAACATAAACTTGAAGAATTTTTCTGTAAACTCTTATTATGTTGATTTCATGCAGATTTAGAGGATGATATATTGGTGGTGCTTCAGGATTATCCACCTCCTGAAGTCACCGAGCCCATTTTCAGGATGGGTGAAAAGCTACAAATCATTAAACAGTAATATGAGAACTTTAAATCCAATACATTACAACATGTAATACAGTTTAGTTCTTTTTAACAAAAGAATAATTCCTGTGTGTTTGGACAGTGAGATGTATTGGTGGAGAGTGCGCTCTATCAGAACAGGAAAGGTTAACTACATACCCGACAACCAAGTGGCCAGAGTATACCATGGGTAAGACTTGTCTGATTGTGTTCACAACATGTATTAATGACATGAGGGTCCTCTTCCTTGTTCAAAATGTATGTGTCTGTACCATGCACCACGCAGGTGGCTGTTCGAGGGTGTGGAGCGGCATAAGGCTGAAGAGCTGCTGCTTATGCCCGTAAACGGTGTGGGATCCTTTCTGGTGCGTGACAGTTTGACGGAAAGAGGTGAGAACAATTTTAGATTTTCTGTATAAAGGGAAAGCATTTTGAGAAGTTGACCTGTACCGAAGTATAGATACAGTTAAGGTTTCCATGAGCAAAGGTTTTCTCACAATTTATCTCAGATTTTTACAAAAGATGAATAATATTTATCATGAATGCACTAACCACTGTAATTCAAAGAATACAAATGAAGCGTAGGTGGAAAAAAGAGACAGATTTGGGATCTATTACTGTATCTTAAACTTGCTAAAATGTGTAAATAAATTGTAGACTATCTCTTAAATAAATGCATGCATGTTTCAGTGCTTCTTTTCTGCATTCACGCAGCACTTATGTAGCTTGTTATGGAAAAATAAGTTTTTGTTGGGTTGACCTTTGCATCACTTCTGCTTTTAATCTAACAACTTTTCTTCCTGCTTTCGTCAAACACTAATGTTGTTATTTTAATTTTTTTCTGGAACTTTTTATCGTCCTCTCAGGTGTGTATTCGCTGTCGGTAAAGCACAGGATCATAAAGCACTATCGTATCTTCAGACTGGACAACAGCTGGTACTACATCTCCCCTCGGCTCACTTTTCAGTGCCTCGAAGATATGATAAACCACTACTCTGGTGAGCGCATAAGCACCGAATGTACTGAACACAACAGCATGACAACGCTAAAACTATAAATACCACACGCTTATCAACATTTCGAAAGACTTTCCACTTGGTAACAAAGGTAACAGGAAAAGCAATACTACATATGTGCCTGATAATGACCGCAAATTGTGATAACTGTGATAGCTTGAATAATTTCCAACGGCTGTGTGTTTTTGTTCTTCCAGATTCTGCAGATGGTTTGTGCTGTGTGTTAACAGCTCCATGTATGTCTGGTACAACTGCAGCCTCATCGGCCACAACACCTACAGCTCCACCGGTTGTAATGCGCAACAACTTTGACTGGAAGAAAGTTGACAGGTGGGGTGACACAAAACCATGACAGCTTCATGCTCATTTGCACTCCCAGACAAACATGCACAATATTTCTTCCTTTACCACAAGCCAAAATTGATAGCTGTTATTCTTTCTGCAAAGTGTGTTCCCCTCTATAATTTGGTAACTTCCCTTTGTTGCAGAAGACAGTTGGAGAGCACAGACAACTGCAACCAGAACATGGTGAGCTACGGAGTAAGGAACAGCATTGCAGCATACCTCTCTTTTTCGGGGACTCAGGACTCTACAGATTCCAGAATGGACAGGAAGAAAAAGAGCAAATCAGTATATGCGCTTAAAACTACAGACATTGCAGATGATTTCTAGGGAAACAGACATCTACAATCGAATGGCATTATTCCCTGCAATCCACCATTGCTTTATATCTGTACGTTTTCTTTTGTAAGCACTTTGAACTATAACAATAACACAAGCACAGTGTGGTAAAAGTACACTTTGCCTATATTTAAAAAGAAGGCAAGTAGTGTGGACTGCCATTTCTCTGATCTTTGCATTAGTACAGTTACATGGACACTCTAATGCTGTGAAAATGACTTATAATGTTGATATTTGTAAATACTATATGGTTATCTTTCAAACTATTTGATGTGTACCAACACATGCCTTGCTATATAAATGTAATATCAAATGTGTCTGCTCAGTTCTCCTGCACTGTTTTTGAAACAATCTCTAACTTTTACCATAAACTACAAGGCCTCAACATAATCACAATATGCAGGTTTAAAGTCACACAAAAAGGAAAGAAAAGAGATAGTGACAGGATATCATACTTTCTTGTCAGTAGACATCAGATTTGCACACGTCTTGTTTAAATTAGATGCATAGTGACGTTTAAGAGACTGAGACAGTCATATTTGAAGGTGCAGTGACTAGTATGTAGGTAAGACTTTATCTTAACTGGACCACAACATTTCAGAAATTGAATTTCCCGTTACCTGGAGGTCTGTTTCCTGGTTAAACGCATACTTTACATGACCTCGTCCAAAACGCTGGCTATTCAGTCAGACTGACCACATGTCAGGGCAATGCAACTGACAGGTATTTATAAATGATATACAGTCATGACCTATTTCTTCCAATGACCTTTGGTATGTCAGTGTAGGGCACAAAAAGCAAAAAAAAAAACAACAATTTTGCCCACGCTGTTGATATTTTTCAGTTTCTCCCACTATTTTTTTCCTATTTCTGCATAGCACCTATGACAATAAACAGCCTCCAGCATCGTGGAGCTTTTTGTATGACGTGTATAAAAACTAAACTCCTCTGTAACATGTTTATATTTGGTGCTTAAGCTACTTCCTCTTCAGACTGCGGACTTTACAACATTTTTTAACCACTTAACCCATAGAGCTGACAGTTTGTGAAAATATAAAGTTGTACCTAGCTATTTCAGGCAGTATATTATCTATAGCTTCAGTCTTTACTGCACCACTACGGTATATATGAGTCACAGTAGACACATGATAGAACAACTTGGGCTATAGTTGTCTGTTCTATTAACACAATCTAAGCTCAATACTCCTCCTTTCCATTTCCCCTACACAATGTACTATAGCATAGAACCATACACGTTTGACATGGAATTTAGTAACCCTCTATAAATTTCTATCCGGACAACTTCAGCAGTTTATTTAGGATCACTCACATATGCTTTTCAAAGTCTCATAAAATTCCTGCTCATAACTGATTAACAAAGCATTGTGTGTGAACATGTGTACGGTCTGCAGGAGTGGAAAACTCACTGACATCTGGTTGCCCACGGGACGGGTGTACCATGCAGAGATGGCTGTCCAGTCAGCATTAGTCACAGGTTGGTTCTGGGAGCCTCTTGAGACGTGGAAGAGTTTGAGGAAATACACGGAGATAAAAGTTTCCCAAAAAAGAGATATTAGGCTAAGACTGCTCATCTGTATCAGAGTTGGGTTTGATGAAAACATAATGCACACAGAAACAACATGTCCTCCGAGGGATTTCAGGAGAATCACGCCACATTATTAATAATATAAACATAATAAACAGCACTTTCACTCCAGATGCTTTTTCAGCAATGGATATAGATATATAAAGTGTAAGTGCAAAGGTTTCTGGAACTTAATCTCTAGAATGGCTTAAGGACTAATAAAACATTGGTCTCCTTTGGTGGATATGTCGTCTTTGGTCGCCAGGAGGATAACCTTGAGCTCCTGGATAAGGTAAGGATGAAGTCCAGAAAATTGTGCATGTGTGAAAAGGGCCATAGTGGAAAAATAATACTAAAGGTTTACAGTTAAAAGGTTACATAATGTTGCACAAAAGGAATAAAAAGTATAACAAGGAAGATAAGTGCAAGATGTGATGGCTTGTTTTGCCTCCTTCCTCAAGCTTGAAATAAAAACATTGTGTCCCTTCCTTGTTTCATTTCCTTCAGTGCTGCCAAAAGTGGTAAAGTGTGGTAAATTTGTTTAGGCAACTCTTGTTTGTATCCTGTCTACAAACACCGTGTGGTCACTGTTCTATTTTTTGTGATAATACTCATATAACTCTCACCACTTCCTCCAAGTATTGACTGCAAACTACTTATATTCCTACTGTTATATAAAGCAGTTCAGCAGGTGTAGAGTTAAAGAAAATTCAATTTTGATAAAACATGAGTACACTGTGAGCCTTGGCCAATACACACAGCTAGTTCTAATGCTGTTCAGAGTCTGGGGAAGACAAACCAAACACTGCATAGGGAAATGTTCCAAAGGTCCAAAGAATTTGTTTTAGTTCCCATTTCTCAGTGACTCAAAACAAAAGCTGAACAAGTCTTTCATAGTTGCTCATTGCTATGTGAAAGATAAAATAATAAAAAAGTAGTCAACAAGAGCCAGCACCGCAATTCCTTTGTGATTCTGACATTTGCATGCTCGCTTAAGTGCTGAAACTTATTCTAAATGTAAATGTATAATAAAAATGTTTCCTCCCACCGTGTGTTTGTGTGTGAATTGTTGAATCTAAACTGTCCCTATTAAATGAATGTGAGAGTTAACTGGCTATTGTTCAAAGTGTACCCGACCGCAGGCCCAAAGTTGCTGGGACAGGCCCCACTTACCGGCAAACCCTAAATGAATGAATAATTTCTTTATTTATTTTTAAAATGAGTGTGATGGTCATTTCCTCTTGTGCGTTTTTGCATTTCAAAGGATCGGATGTTGTCTTCTGCTTTAGTTTAGTCTAGTTTAACACACTGTAGTTTAACACACTGTAGTTTAACACACTTTGACACTCTAAAGCAGAAAAAAGACTGAGAGAAGCAATAACTGGTCTATCAGTTGGATTGGCATTGGCACCTGGGAAACTTTAAATGTATTTCCAATCTGTTTGCTCATTGGCAATAAAACGCCATTATTATATGGTAATTCCTTTCAAATGTCCCACCCAGCGTTTTGGCATTCCCACTTTAACACTATACTAAAAGTTCTCAATAAACATCCATCTGACACTGTTTTAAAATGGGATGAACTTATCTAGGCCTGCAAAATTTCCAGTAAGAGTGAGGTATAATTGAGTTGCAGTGGGAGTATCTGAAGGGAGAAGGAATCAACTTGGCTATTTTGTTCAGCTGCACATCAGTTAAACTGCACAGAAATCCTGCTGCTGCTGCAAACCCAAAGCTCTGGGACAAAACTCCACTTTGAGCTGCTATTTGCCACGTGGCTACATACAGAGATAATTAATACCAGCTTTGTGCACACACTTCCTAATTAGTAATCCAATTGCTGCTCAACATGAATAACCCTACTTTCTTCTTATTCTTGTGCAGTATATGTACCCTTTTCAGCGTTTCATCACAAATCCTTGTTAAATTTAAACTGGCTAGAAGAAGACAACGTATGGTACATATCCAAACTGAAATCTCTTTATTCCTGCTGGTGTGTTTTAAGAGTTACCTGTCAGAGAATGTTCTTTCCATTGGCCTCAGCTCCTGTTTGAACCCCATTTCTCTCCAGGAAATGACAAGCAGGATGACAGCAGTGAATGCCAGGAATGAGGCCAAAGCACTTCTTAATCTCTAGAATGAAAGAGCACAGTGGGGTGATTGAGATGAATGAGCATCATCAGGTCATTGCTGGAGAATGTGTGAAAGCAATTTATGATTGATAGCTCTGGATCTTTCCAAGATTATTTAAACATCAATTCATATTACTGTCAAACTAGAAATGCATGTACCACTAATTTGTCTAAAGATAGCATATAATGAAAGAGCAGCAATGTGACAAACAACAAACCTATGTAGACCACTTCCTTTTGGTTTTTATGAGGTCAGAGTCAAATGACATCACACAGGGTACAAAGCCTGTTTATAGCTCTGTTCATTTTGAGTCATGGTATTTTTACATACACAATCAGTTCTCTTCTGCTAGTAAACATGTTCTTTGAATATTCAAGAAAAGTGTCCTCTGAGATGTTAACACACATCAGAATAAATGACATGGTATTTTTTTCATTCAATACATTTTAACCTAAAACAAATCAGGCCATTCAGTTAAGCCCTAGACTTGTATTTGTTTGTTCTTTTGCATATTATCTCACAGAAAGTGTTTCATTATTTTATTCCATTTAAGTACACATTTGCAGTGACTTTTTCACTACTCAGAAAGGTTGTATTCATTCATGTCTTTTGATGAAATATGATTTGATATAAGAAAGTGTACACATACACAGGCATGAGATAATTGTCAAGGCCCAAGGCCTGGTTTTGGAATGAGGCCAGAAGTAACAGAGAATTTGTGTTGATTAAACTTTGGAGGCTGATTACCAAAGTGAAAGATTAATAATCCTTTGCTTTGGTGACAGCGTATGAGAATTGTATCGCTTTGTTCTTCAAACATATCACATAAAAAATATGAAGCACTGTGTAGCTGAAGTATTTATAACATTTTTGATCCCTTTCACAGAGCTTGATCAAACTAGTTTCCTTGAAGCCTGTCATGTCAGAACCTTTCATTGTACAACAACCTTTTATTGCACATTTGGGCAACATTCAGCCAAATACAAAATACACATGTTCAGTTTTCCTTCTCATTTAAAATGAGAAGAACTGGGCAACTGTTGTTGCAATAAAGAAGTGTGTGTATGTGGCATGAAACAAGGAAATGATTAAGTTTCAGTTTTTCACAGTGCCATTAGACATCACCTTTTTGATCAGAGCTCTTTCCTTATCAGGCTGTCCTCTGGCATCTTATAAATCACTGGACAACTTCCACGTGAAGGAAGAGACCGCTGGAGTCAAAGGGACAAACAGCAGGACAGAGAGGTGCTACTATAGCAACAGCAGTAGGCTAGCTGACGTGGCGCTGAAAACAGCTGCCAGTGCAGCTGCATGCACTTGAGCTGACGGTCTGACAGCTAACAAGTGACCCAAGTAGTTGAGGGTTACAGAGAGTGGTTCATGTTAACACTCCCAATTACAGATATGTCCAGTTACACATGACCTGCACAAGAACCATGTAGTTAATAATGTGTAGTATTGCATTGTAAAAGGCATATTTATTTGGCATTTGTTCAGACCACAGAACTGAACAACTTTACTATGGGTTACTTGAACACATTATAAATAAGAGGAATAAATCTTAGGCTACGGTCAGCTGCAAGTGAAGAGCAATGGAAAAAGTCACTTTTATTTGACGCAAACCTTTCCCAGACTTGGATAATGGTGAGTAGATCAATGGAAAACTCATTAAGCCCTTTTTTTTAAAGTCAGTTACTTTAATTACATGACTGAGAATAAAATATGTAAGTGAGAAATTTAACACAGATGGTTAATTAGATGTTTCAAAACTAACAAGGTAAGATGAAAACATGACACTCATGAAAACAGACGTATGATGTAGAAGAAATCAAGCCTATTAATTATTAATATTTAATGTAATCTATAGAGTTGCCATGTGCCAAGTTCAAATACACCATTGTGTACAGTAGGCCTGCTCTGACCTCTAGTGGAGAAAATTGCAATAGTATCTATAGTATTTTGTTTCAGTAGGTATATATATATATATATATATATATATATATATATATATATATATATATATATATATATATATATATATATATATATATGCTCAAAGCATACATGGAGCGCCATAACCAAGTGGCTGGCATAGTGCACAGGAACATCTGTACAGAGTATGGACTGGAAACCCCGAGGTCAAAGTGGGAAACACCTCCAAAGGTGGTGGAGAATGACCGAGCCAAGATCCTGTGGGACTTCCAGATTCATACTGACAGAATGGTAATGGCGAACCAACCAGACATTGTGGTGGTGGACAAACAGCAGAGGAAGGCCGTTGTGGTTGACGTGGCAATACCAAGTGATTGCAACATCAGGAAAAAGGAACATGAGAAACTAGAGAAATACCAAGGGCTCAGAGAAGAGCTGGAAAAGGCTTGGAAGGTGAAGGCGACAGTGGTGCCTGTGGTCATCGGAGCACTCGGGGCAGTAACCCCCAAACTGGAAGAGTGGCTACAGCAGATCCCTGGAAGAACACCAGACATCTCGGTCCAGAAAAGTGCAGTAGCCTATTAGGAACAGCAAAGATACTGCGCAGAACCCTCAAACTCCCAGAGGACCCGAGCTCGAAGGATGGGACCACCAGCGGAGGGTGAAGGACAAAGTTTATATCTATTCCAATGTCTGTTGAATCCCAACACAGGCACATTAGGTGATCACCTGAACCAAATCTTATTTAATAAGGAAAAGTTAAAAAAAAACACTTCTTTGATCATTACTATCCTCTTGCAAATAAATGCTCTAAATTACAATATTTTTATTTGGAATTTGGGAAAATTTTGTCAGTAGTTTATGGAATAAAAATGAAAAAAAAAAGTTAATTATATACCATATCAAATGATGTAGTAAATACAGGCTCTAAACCACTAGTATGGGTAAATTGTGGTGAAAATGTCATAGACTTAAAGATGCTACATAAAATTACATGATAATCTTCTGGTGAAATTGTGGACACTACATTGTTTTGGTTTTTACCTGTCTATGGTGTAAACAATCTCCTCGTATTGGCTTATTTATTCAAGATGGAACACCAGTGAACCGTTTTAGGTCGAGTTTTTTTTTTCATATTGTTATAGGGCCATACCTTTTTTTTTTAAAGAAAATGCGATGTCTGGAAAAAATGTAATTCGAAACTGTCGGAATAGTTTAAAAGACGGACCACATCTGTGCATCACAAAATACTGACCGTATTGTCATTTCGCCATTCTCAAGTAAAATAGAGCAAGGCATTTCAGACTTTTTGTTGCATTTTGCGGACAGTTATGATGGACGAAGTGAAAAAAGAAGACCCACAAACCAAGGCCCCCTCCGTCATCGACAGATATTATACACGGTGGTACAGAACTGGTAAAAACAACCTCTTTAAAGTTAGCATCTCAGGTGGCTATGCCATTGCTGAGATGATACAATTGACCTGTTTTTCTTGTTAACTGTAAGAGCGTATGTGTTGTGTTGAATTTCTCATTGTTTACTATGTTTTAACACGAATAGACATGAAAGGGAAACAGTTTGAGGATCACTGCATCCTACAGCATTCGAACAGGTAAAAGAAATACAACAAATCAGCCCAGCACTGTCTGGTAACTTTAAGTATCATAAACGAAAAAGAAGATTTTCAAGTGTAACTATTATTTTTTAAATATATATTTATTTTGCAGAATATGTGTTATTACTTTAGCAGAGACGCATCCAATTCTTCAAAATGGACGGACAGTTAAAAGCATTAACTATCAAATCAGTGATGGCTGCAGTAGACTGAAGAATAAAGTGTCTGGGAAGTCTAAACGGGTACAAATAAAATGCTATACTATGCGTTGTCTAGAATACTAAAAGAAATATGTATCAACCTATAACCTTGTCTCTTAGGGAGGACAGTTCCTGACGGATTTCGCACCTCTGTGTAGAATAACATGCACAGATGACACTGAATACACAATCTATAGGTGAGATAAGAAGACCTATTTTATATAGTGCATGTCACTTTGGAGTAAATTGTGTTTACCAAGCCCACTATGAATGTCACAAGCCTGACTAATGTTTTTAAATTTTCAGTTGCATCCGAGGTCGTCTTCTTGAAGTCAATGAGAATATTTTAGAAAGGCCTGCTCTACTGCTGGAAAAAGTAAGGCATAAGGGTAAATAATAAACTATATATAAACAATTAATTAATCATGAAAACAATAATGATTTCTCTCTGTTAATTCTAAACAGCCGTTCACCGAAGGATACATTGCTGTAATTCTGCCCAAGTTTGATGAGAGCAAGAGCATAACAGAAAACCTTCTGAGTAGAGAGGAGTTTGAGAAAGTTACTTCAAATCGCAACGTTTTGCAACCGCTATCCACTTGACATAAACCCTCGGATCCTCACATAGACGTACCAGGAAACATATCGCAGCACTGCGCCTCTGTATGTTGTTTTTCTAATCCTATTGCCTATTTATTGCATTTGTTTTAAGATGTGCAAAGTAAAGAAAAGGTATGCTTAGAAACATCTTTTTGTTTAATTCAGTTTAAAACAGTTAAATTTTTGGGCAAAATATTAATAAAAACAATAGACAGACTTAAAAAAAATATTGTTTATTTTGTATATTTTTAATTTGGGATTTTTATATACTCTTCAAAAGAATAGATGGTCCAAAACTAGATTTATGACCCCTCTCTTCTGTAGCCCCCCACATAATCCTGCACAGCATATAACAGAGCTGTAATTGTACATAATTAGGTTCAGTCATTGTCACTGTCTTACCTCGTACCTTTTGTAGGATACGCTCTATACACATCTAGGCTTCATATTCCATACAATATAATTATACAACATAGTAGACATCTTCATGACAAAAAACCTTTAGGGCTCCACAATGTGCCAGTTGGCTATCTTTTACATATTTAGTGGATTAAAGTGAGCATCTTAGTTACAGTTTAAACATCAGACAAAACAGTGGTTTACAGTGAATGACTAAGAGCTTTATATTTATGAATATTTGCAAGCTTAACGCAACAATCATATTTGGCTTTAAATTTTGATTTTTTTTTTTTTTTTGCATTGTGATACTTACATGGCACATGTTTCATAGCATTATTTGAAACTTTTCCTATGGCATTATCACATGCTTTGTAGTAGTATGACTTTTCTAAAGAGCAAGGCGATAATGTTACACGGTCACTTACATTAGACATAGAAACATTACAAATGCATGACACGCTAACCAAAGGAGACTTAAATACAAGGGTTTGGTAGTTGTAACACTGTTTTCTTTGATTTGATGTGCAACACTAGAAAGGTACACCAGAGACTTGTCTCACAGAGGCACGTAGTGAAAATGAATGTATGGCTGAACCTCAAGAGTTCTCCCCTGATATGGTTTCAATTTAACAACAGCCACCACAAGTGAATAAAATGTTTAATAAAAGTTGAGTTGTTCTTTTTAAGGAAGCTTACTAAAAACAGTTTGCGTTGGCTGATTGTCTCCATCTTGTGGACAGGGGTAGAATGGATCTGTTGGGTATCAAGTGACTTTTTTTTATTATAGAAAGGAATGATACGACTTTATTTATGGGTGTATGAATATGAGGGGGGTGTTTCCCGTCCTGCAGAATGGTGTCATGAGCTCTGTGCTACTTCCACTAAAAATATTAATCAGAAGAGTTCACTGCTCTATGGATTATTTACTCTCTAACAGGTTGATGCTTGCGATGTGCTGCTCCAGTGATTTGACACCAAAGCCATTGGTGTTCTTGCCGTTGAGTGCACCCTCCTCTTTGACAGATGTTGAAGCTTCCTGTCTCTCCCTCCAGTCTTGTGGGGAGCCCAGGCTACTTCTCTCTGACTTGTACTGCACAAACAAAACAAAATACATGTCCTTTTGGTGTTTTGAAAGAAAAGACATTCAAACATGCAACTTAATCAGTGTGCTAATTAGTCACTTTTTTGTTAAGCCTGTTGCAGTATTGCAGTAGAGATAATGCCACAGTCAGGATGCCTCGAGTTGTCTGAATGGAAGTGTCCACCTAAAGAAAAATAAATATTATAAAATATTACCTTACAAAATCATAAAGGGCATGATTATACAAAAAAAAAAAAAAATCAAATGCATAAAGCAATCACTACTTTTCACATTTTATTCTCTTAATGCTTAAAATGTTACTCTCCAAGCTCAACACTGTAAGAGTTGACTGATGGAGGCATTGAATAACAAAAGGCTCCGATTTATCAGCAGGCTCCACTATTCTATATCCAGTCCTTTGATTTTGACCTCATGTTTATTACAAGGGGACCTACAGGTCAAGATGCCCATTAATTCCAGATTTATTATTCCAGCTTCTTGAACTCTTTACTGCCGTTACTTGTAGATCCAGATTATGCCAAAGCCAGCGGCCGTCAGGCACAATCACATCTGTAACGCTTTGACACTACCTAATAGAATATATAAAGGCACGACTTATTGTGGGCAAAGTTAGGAATAATCTACATACGGTAAGCTAAGACAAGTTTGGCTTAAAATATAAAAAAGTTGTGCCATATGGAAATTCAAGGTCCTTTTTTTGTTTGTGATTTCTGTGGTTCAAATGTTCAGGAATGTGCTTGCACAGCACAGTTGCGTCAAGCTATCAACAACTAGTTAGACAGTTTGTTTTGATCCTTTTTGACTTGTTTGTTGTATTAAATAATAATGATGTGGAGTCAGTATGTTAACATTTGTGTCTGTATATGATAGTATTTGTGGTTTGTCCATTTTATGCGACATGCATATATGTACAAAGCAATTGCAGGTGTAGTATGGGTACCTTCTGAAAGGTGGCAGTCTTGCCCTGTACAGGAGTCTTTGCCCCCATCTGTAGCTGTTGGCATAATGCCTCAAGTTTCTCCATCTCTGTCAACACCATAGACTTCTCCTCATCAACCAACTGGAACACAGAAAAGCAGCACTAGGATGATTACACAAAAAAACACAAAATACACATTCAAAACATTAAAAAGATATATAAACTATATAAAAATACAAATGATATGTTTAGGCATTTGATGTTGTAATTCCATTAGCAATGTCTTGATCATTCTGCTTCATCAGCTGAGTTAATCCCAGACCCACGTTACCAAGGCCATCAGTCTCATTATCTGCTTTTGTTATATGTTATTTACAGTAGGCCTATTCATGGCTGCTGGAACATAAACTTGCCAAAACTCAATTAGAAATGCTTGAGCTTATTTGCATGAATAGATCCATCATTTCTATAAGGGATACACAGGTGTGCTACAAGTGCTTTTGCGTGCCAAAGAATTATGGGAGTGAAGGGCAAGACAATTAGCTGCTTTGTTTGACGTAATTAATCAGAAAGTGTGAGGCAAGTTGAGGAGCTCTTCATTATCAATTAGTCCTGAACCCGCCCTCTACCTCTTCCACACACGTGCACAGACGTACACAACAGTGACAAATAACACTCTTTAATAGCTGTCACAAAAAGCAATTTAATTAAACTTAGACGACCTGGGGAACGAATTTGGAGTGGGCAGGAAAAAGGAAGACCGGGGTTGGTTGAAATTGTAGGTGAAGAGAACAGTGAAAGTGAAAGCCTTAATTTCCTGCTCTGACTGTGATTTATAAGGTTGTTCCAGGCCTCATGACATCCCATGGAGGGCAAAAAGTGTGATAGAAGTAACAAAGGTAGGCATTTGTATATTTTTGTATGTGCAGTGGGTTACGGACCTATGCTTTTTTGTTTTTCCTCAAATTACATAGCATAATTAGATTTTTAGTAAAAAATGGTAAGTGTACACTATGTGTTAATGCAATACCAGAAAGCTTAGTCAATATCAAATCATGTTGGTCAGATTATTAATGTTGATTGTGCAGAAATTGTAACATTATAACTAATGGCCATTTTTCTCTTTTTCTACTTCTCCAAATCCCCAATTTCATATGAATTTATCATACAACTAAAACATACAACAAATCTCTAGGAACTAAGAAATCAGTCCTCAGTCCTAGAAATACTGTATGTGATCCAAGGACTTGTTCTGATGATATAAACTTACCTGAACAGAAAAGGTACGGAAGGATGAGCACAGCTGGAGACCCTCTTCAGAGAAGACCTTTCAAGTGTCATAAAAAAGAAAAACATTTGTTTAAAAGCTATACTAAAGATGGTAGTGAGTAAAGACATGATGGCTTCCCTAATATTTAAGTAGACAGCCTCAGTTTATCTTTGTTTTACACAAAACACAAAAAGTGTTTATTTGAATAAAACCAGAGAGTACAGCACAAAAAAATATAAACAGGAGCAGATAAATATGCACGTACCTCAGCCTGATGAAAAAGATCTAGAGTTGTTTTGAGCAGCCCCTCTCCTCTGTGGGGATCAATATAGGAAACATAGTAAATGAGAAAGTGAAACACATTTGAGAAAGATGAATGAGGACAAAAATACATCAACAACAATTTACAAAAACTGTATGTTAGATGAAATGCAACGATTTTACTGTCAGAATGAGTCATACAAAGCCAGCTTGGCTGCCTGCTAAATATCGATAGCCATCGTCTTGAGAATGTTATGTAAGAGGCTTTATGTTTAAGTTGAGCCCTGAAATGAATGCTTCAACTGTTACACGTGTGTGTGCAGGTGTGGTGGTCTACCTGGTGAACAGGTACATGCTGTATGCCATGCTCGCTAGATTCTGGCTTTGTCGCACAATGTCATGTTCCTGCTCCTCCCACTTTTCGACCTCAGCGTCCACATCTGAGGACAGCCGTCGTAGCTCCAGACCCAGTTTAGACATGCTTGTCTGCTCCTGCAAACACAAAGTGAAAACAACATTTATTATTAGCTTCCCTTCATAATAATAACTTTATTACATGATTCAGTCATATCTGTAAATGCAATTATATACTGCTGCATTATTTCTATAGGTTTTATCATCTGCTGATACAGACTGATACAGAAACAAATTGGCTGCGGTTGACGCTACTGGTTTCTGTGACACCTTTGTAATTTGTCACAAAGAATGGATTACATTTAAATATTAGCAAACAAGTTTTTTTTTTACTTGCTTACATACCCCAAAACCTTTATAATCAGCATAATCCTGTTTTTCCATGGCACTGCGGCATGTGCAGAACTGCAAGCCAGCAACATTTCACTCTATTACCATATGAACACCATCCATTTTTCAACTGAGTGACATCAGGTTTCTGGGAGATGAATGTACCGCTGTCACACCAGAGTACAAGACATAACTTGATGTATTATGCTTTAAGCCAAAGTTTGATGGTGTGCACTACCTCTGCGTCCAACTTGACAGATTTGGAAGTCTTCAAGTTCGCTGTGTGTTTCTGTGAAAAAGAGAATAGCCTAGATTAGAGGTTTACAAAGCACTGTAGGAGTAGAATATTTATGAGAATGATGGTGTGATACTTACCCCGGGTCTTGGAAGTGACAAATACGGTCTTTTGTCTCCTGAGAAACACAAAACAAAGGAATTATGACAATGAAACAACAACTAAAATAATGCACTTTAAGGTTTTTATGTTGGAAACAATTACTTGAATTGACTTCCCTGTGAGAAGTAACTTGCTTTAAGTAGACAGGTGTAGCTATTTCAATTAATTAGCTTATGAGAACTTTGTTTTTATTACAGTCAAATCTTTTTATATAGAGACATAAACGTAAAGCAGCACTATCAGGGTAATACACTCTAATGCTGTTTTAATGCAGGATGATTAAGAAAGTAGAAAAGTGAATCACTAAACATTCTCTTTTTGAGAATGGCTTGGTTTTATTGAAATTTAATATTGTAGTGTTTGTGATCCAAAATTATTTGCTCATCTTGGGCCTGCTTTGGAAATGTGCCATAATGACTTTCTGATTGAGGGTTTGGTAATACCTAAATCTAACTTTCAATTTATGTTAGGCTCCTTGTGTGTTTTTCTATGAAGATAAAACTGCCACAATAATGATAAGAATCTAGAGCAGTGTCGCATTAACTATTGTTTGTTCCCTTTTATAAAATACATCCGACAATGATTCTCTTCAGACTAATGCTTTTGCTTTACCTTTTCCTTTTATTACAGCTTTTTTTTTTTTTAAATGATTCCCCAAAGTTTATTCTGACTAAAACTGCCCACAATTTCTTTGATACTGTGTCTGTGCTTTATCTGCCAAGCACAGCATACTCTTACTAACTGAAGTAAAACACACCTCGCTTGCCTTCAAAAACATCATTGATCTCTCTGAGCAGCATAGCCATGTCACAGAGCTGTGACTCCCAGGACTCGCAGAACACCTCCAAGTTTTCCTTTGCAATCTTACTGGACGGGTGAAGGGCCAGAGTCTGGGCAGCCGAAATGATCTGAAAGACAGATACATGAGAGAAAATACACTTTACAAATTTCTAGGTGCATTTCTTTTATTAGTTGTTCTGAGTGTTTGTAGTCAGGTCTCATCCAGTGGAAAGATGTTACAACTCTACAGAATTAAAAACATACAGAAAAAAAAATACACCACCTACTGTGTAGTATTTAATAGCCAATTACCCTTTGGGCAACCCTCTAATACGTTTGTAAAACACACACTGATATCTCTGGCATCAACCTGCACTACAACTTTATTGATTGGCTGACCTTTGAACCTAGGAGCAGAGTCATTACTGCCGAGCCATGCGGGGCCTGACATTAGCTTTGCTGGACAGGAACATTCTACATTGTGGGATAATTTACTGGCATGGATGGTTTCCAAGAGCAAACATAATTAGATCTGGGATAGGGGGACTGTGTGGACAGCGTGTACTCAGCCATCTTAAATGGATGGCAGGTGTGTGGAGGTAAAACGAAGGATAGATTACTAATTTGTCTATTTTTCCTCCCCACTGCTTCTAAGTAGAGATTGTATTCCCAGACCACTTTGAGCCTGATTTTTTCATTTCATTTACAGACAAATGTAAAAGAAAATAAGCAGGTCTCCGTAAAGGTAAATGTCATTCGCTCCCTTGCTCTAAATTACACAGGATAATTAAACGAGTTAAATACACAAGAACCTAATTGTACCTGTGGACCAATCACATGGAAGGTCTCCTCAGCGTGTATACAGGTAATCTCCAGAGGCTCTGTCCCAGACACATGGCACAGAAGTCGACACGTCTAGAGAAAAGTTACAGCAAGAAATTCATCAGTAATTGGATTTTCCTTTTTGTCTTAAAACATACATTTATGAACCTTTTGTAGAACTGTTTTAATTTCAGCCTTTGAACATGTGTATTCCCAAATCCAGTAACACAGATCTCCTACATAGGATCAGTTTTTGAGTGTTATAATTACTGTGTACTGTAAAGTGTAGGTATATACTGTATTATTCTGACACCTTCTTTCACTCTCTCTCTAACATGGCTGCCCTTTCTTGATTTCCTATCTTGAGAGCTGGTATGTTTACAAACTGAAAACAACAGAGCCAGCAAAGTATGCCTCTAGGAATGAAAATCAACACTTGCATTACTGTGTGTGGTGTGCTTTTAAAAAAGACTAGATAACTCGTGGGAACAGGACAAATCCTTATTTTTATTTCACATCCAACAAACAAATATGTTTTCTTCTTTCAAATGATAGATTCCAAAAATGACGCTGTTGAATGCTGAAATGAATTTACTCATCCACATGTCCTACCTCAACCAGCTGTTCTTTCTGTTCGGTAAGTGTGCGTGAGTATTCCGCCACTGCCTCCAGGTTTCCTTCGGCACCAGCTGCTTTGAGGGCCCGTAGAGGCAACCGCTCACCATGAACTTTGAGCAGGTCTGAGGCGCGGCTCGCGGCTACCTTATGGAGCTGCAGAAAGGAGAGGAGAATGAATGCGTCATTGAAGATGGGGTATGGTGGTGTAATGCAGGATGAGTAAGTGGCATCAGAAAAGGTTGGTACTGAATAAGCAGAGAAAAATAGAAGATAAGAAATGACTCAATCCTGTGAGATGAGTAGCATGACAAATAATAGCGACAAACAAGAGAGGCATTTTTCTTCTGCAACAGGGCTTATCTATTGAGACTTGAAGGCCGACTGGACAGCTGCTCACCTCACGTCTTAGGTCATTGACACTCTGGCATGTCTTCAGGATGGCCACCTCCATGTCCTCTGTGGCCTGTTTGGCATGGGCAGACTGCTGCTTGGAATAAACAGAAAGAGAGGAAAAATCACCATGACACACAAAATATGATATAAATGATAGTTAGATAGTAGTGTAAATGGCTTTTCCAGAAAAAATCCTATAGTGTTATGTTGTCCTTGTGTTAGCTACTAGACAGGTACTAGACAAGTCATCTTTACATCTTCACATTAGCATCTTTATGCTAATGTGAATTTTGATTTAGTACATTTCTACTGGAGCCACATAATTGTGTTTGCACAAGAGTAATCAAATGTAGCGCAGAAGGCTGTACTGGTCTTTCTTTGAATCCTGGACAACTTCTGTGTACGCTGAAAATGTTTGCAGTGACTAACTGTCGTATAATGACTAATGTTATGTAAGTCCATTAATGATGGGGGCCAAGAACACTCTGCTCAATAGCAGTGGAAAAAAATATATACTACATGATGTTTCTAAATCAGGTAGAAACCCTAAATAATTGTAACAGTTCAACATACATGTTTTCATTATTCCATCCATCCTTTAAGATTCACAAATGAAGACTCATTTTAGGACCACTCATGTTAGCATATGTGTTTATGAATTTCCACTTGAGCACTTGTGCATCTGTGCTCATGTGTCTGACTGTGCCAACGCACCGCCTCGATCCAGCACTGAAGCAGCTGCTGAGCGTCCTGGCGCGCCAGCTGGCACAGACCGAGGATGGTCTGCCGCTGCTCGTGGCTGGTGTAGGCTGAGTCGGTGAAGTCCTCCGTTCGCTCCACCAGGGCGTCCAGCTGACTGCCCATGCTTTGGGGTGACAAGGAGTACAGGTTCTCCCGCAGGCACTCCACGCTTGACTGGACAGGGATTACAGGGATGGAGGAGAAAAGACATGTGGGAGTTAGCAATGGGAGACAAATCAGACACATAAACGTGGAATATTTTTGATATATATATATTACATTTCATATTACTACTACACAATGTTATTGATTAAATTTTTCTGAACCAGATCATTACAGTGGACAATACACCAAACAGCATCTCAACATGAAAGCTGATACATTTTTGATGCCTTTTCCTTTTTGAATGCAAAGTAGGTCTCCACTTGTGTGTCCTAAGATGACAGCTTTACATAAGGCCCTGGACTCTGCCATTAAGAGCTATGAAGTCATTCATTAAAAGCAATGTGCATCTCAGATCCTTTATCCATGTTTTGTGGAGAAAAACAAGACACCTCAGGTTTTTTGCATTAGTTCTTATCTTTCATTTGCAAGCACACAGGTGGGAGATTAGTCAGAGCGAACTCCACCAGTGATTCATTCAGCCAACAAAACAAATTTACAGATAAAAAAACCTGATTACTTTACCTAATGACTTATTTTTCTTGTTCAAAATAAGCAACAATATAACTGAATTTCTGTATTTGTCATGTCACACATGTTGCAAGAAATGGAAGTTGGTGATTAACCTGAGACACCATGCTATGCTATGTTGTGTGTTACAAGGAGAAAATAACAGAGCAATACAGAGTTCTCCAAAGCAAGACAGTTCTAGGCTTACGAATGTGGTCATGTTGATGCTCCGTTACGCACTAATTTGAAGAGCAAACTCTTAACTCTACACTGTGTCCCGACAGAGGACAGGGGATGTAGACTATTATTGGCTCAATAAAAGTAAGCAAAGTAGTTAAATTTGTTTCGAGGCTGTGTTGACCCTTGAGTAGTGCTGCGCCTATAATATGTTGTTCGTTCTGAAAATGAGCATTCGGCAGGCTCGGATCTCAGAAGAGGGGAGCCCATGGGCTACAACCATATTTAGGGCCCCCTTAAAGGGAGGTCTGGGGGCCCCAATCTCATAACTTCTTTAAGAATCAATATCTTTGCTATATACAGTATACTTTTTAATTTTTCTCTGGACTAGAGCTAAAAAGACACCAAAAAGGTTTCATCGGCCATTTGAATATTACTGTCAGAGAAATAAAGCAGAAACAAATATGTCCATCATATAATTTCCTACAACATCTAATGCCTGGTCAACAAGAAACATGAGTTTGTTAAGTGTCATTTATTGATTGTAGATATGTAAAAAAGCAGCAAGATGCATAAATAATTGCATACTGGTTTGACAACAGTTGGTAATCTTCATACTTTACTAAACAATGTATTAATTCTCCGTCTAATTTGTGATCCTACCTTGAAATCTTTGATACCGTTGTAGATGCTGGCGGGAAGGATCTTGTTGTCCCCACAGCTCCGGGCCTCAGTGACTATCTCAATGACCTGCTCCAGGGCACAGCGCATTCGGTGAAAAACAGCGTCTTTGTTGATCCGAGCAGACTCGCAATCCGGGTGCCTCAGGCAGGTCTTTGGAAGAAATAACATGTGAAATGTCAAAAGCGCATGGCCTCTGTATGTGTTCAACTTTGTTCTTTTAATGTATTTGTGTCGTGATTTTTGAGTAAATTGTTCTTATTTTCCAGACATATGAAAACAAAATCCACGGTTCAATCATCCATAACATTATGTAAACTATATACAGTTGATAAATGTTTGATGCTAGCCCTTGCTTTGTAATGCTTGTTTACCTTTGGAGGCTGTTAAAAGCATCATGGTGCATTTCTCCAGCACGGCCCGAGCAGCTGCCATCCGGGCTTTCTTCTTCTCATCCTTTAGGTCCTAAATCAGAAACACACCCAAATGCAGCAAATAACACATAACAACTAACACATAGCTTTATCCCAGTGTCAAGTTCTTTAAACTCCAAGGGACAGAAAAAAATATATGCATTAGACATCTTTTAAGCTGGGATCAAGGGACAAATGAAACACTTTTTTTTCTTCTGAAGAAATATAATATAAATAGCAGAGCAGATTTAGGTAGATACAGGATTTGGAAAAGGCAGCTGAATGAACTCCTCTCCTGGCATTTTGCCATAGATTACAAAGACAGAGTGATTATCTGTCATTATTTTAGTCACTGGCTTAAGCAGATGAAGATGATAGAATTTCTAAAGGGCTGTGCATGTGTGTGCATAGGAGTGGGAGTGAGTATTACAAAAAAGATGAGGAATAAAAAAAAGATAGAAAATACAGAGCGTGAGCATTAGCTACAATGAGAAGCGTTGGAGGGAGACGTGACGTGTGTGTCAAAACAGGGGGCCTGATAAATTTCAGAAAGAGGCATGGTCGATCCTCCCTCATGTCTAAGATATCGCAGCTGCTGCACTTTACATCCGCTTCTGCAGGCAAAGCGCTTTAGCAGCGCAGGCTGAATGTATGCATCAAACGAGGATTAGAGCTCTTTGACAGTACAAAGTTGGAACCCCTAAGATGAGCAGTGGAAGTTTTATATGGTTCATAAAATATGGCTAATATAGTTCAAAGACAAAGCACAAAACCTCAAGTATAGGTCAATACTGTGTTGTTATCAGGCTGTAACTGAGTTTTAAGTAAATGTTAAAAAAATAAAATAAAACTACTGGACATTTTTGTGCAATCCATAAATATTTGAAGCTTGAGTGTTTGAGATTTTTTGCCTGAATCAGTGTACACAGGCTTCATAATCTAATCTCCCACCTGCTGCTACAATATCACATTCCCATAATCACATAGATGTTAGATTTCATCTAAATAAATAGTCAGTTACAGAAACAAATTACAGTTTGTTGTATTTTCTTTACCCATAATACAATTCTTTTTTATTGCATACAGACAGATCACAGTAATGAAACTCACAGTGTGTAGTTAATATTTTTTTCACTTGTTCTCTGCTACACATGTTCTTAATTCTACTCACGTTCTGCCGGTCTCCAGTCAGGTGGGCAAACTCAACCATTTCGTTGCCAAACTGGCTGAAAATCTGAACAAATTCCTGGAAAGTGCTGACTCTTTCCAGGTGGTCCAGAGTTACCAGGACCTGAGAGGAGAAAAAAGACCAAAGAAAAAAGTGCTAAAGCTCAATATGTTTATCTGTTTAATCTTTATCCATGTTTACTTATGGGCTATGAACCTTTATAACTCCAGTGCTCAGTATAATCTGTAATCATAAGAAAGCTATGTTTTGTTAGATCAGGTACCCTATAAACCTTCAGTTTGTAATCTGATCAGATCCATATCCCTGTGGATTACATAAGGTACAGTGTGTAGATTCTTATTTGGAAAACCTGTTCAAATGAATTTACACATCTCTTCATTTTGGTTTGCCAGCAAGCACAAACATAAAACACAAATGCTAGGCTTAAATAAGACAAAAACATACTTATTTCACAAGTTACTAATTTGCTGGCAGTGTGAGGGCAGCAGGTTTTTGCAGTGCTAGACCAAAAGGAGGATAATATGTAATAGTGTTTGCCAGTAATGGAGAACAGAAAGCTGTCTTCTGTCTGTCCAAACGAGGCTAACCAGTCATGATTGACTCTGTTTCCATTCTTCTCCAGCTCTGTCCATATCACACTGTCAGGCTAAGGGCACATCCAGGTACACAGGGAAAGCACTCTCTCTAACCATCTCTCTGTGTAGCTCTGTGTTTCTAAGTGATAGCTAAATGCACTTCTTTGCTTTAACTACCTCCAAAGTAGCTTAAGAGCACCAGTGCTTATCTACTAGAACAACAGTTTGCCTTTTGTATAGAGTGAAAAGTCATTAGGCAAGAAATGTTTTGTATACCATTCAAAGGTGTACCTCACCTTGTTGCGTGACGTGATGATCTGTTTGATGACTATGCGGTCAGCCAGGACCAGAACTTTAGTGACTGAGGAAAGCAGCAGGCGGGCAGCTTTTACCATGGCTGTCCTATCGTTGAACACAGAGACACGGCCGTCAATCTGTGATGGCGTGGCTGACCCTGCATCTGTCAGCTGAGCTATAGCATCACCTGTAAGAGAAAGCACACCGGCAGTTTGTTTAGGGTCAAATAAGGTATTAACAACAACTCATAAAAAGGATAAATTCTGATAAAAGATCAAGTTAGCCAGTCTGTCTAGTCAGAAGAACAGTTGGACATAGTAAAAGGATATATCCCATCTGGCTTGGGAGGACCCTTGAATCCACGGGAAAAAGGGAAGATGTCAATGGGCACCAAGAGCTGCAGGGTGCTTTGCTTTATCTTTGCTGCCACTAAGATCTGGAGCCAGATTATGGGCAGAAAATAGAGGCATGCATGGCTAATTGCTAATTACTGAAATGGCCTCAAAGCAGATTCACAACTCACAATACACCATGTTATAATGTTTTTCCTGCAATCTGCCACTTTTGGGGGAACAATTTGCCCAGACCGGAAAAGACTGAAGACAACAATAAAAAAAGAAAAAAAGAAAACACACAACAGCATGTTCAGTCAATAACACAGCCACATAACACTGATGGGTGTTGTAACTGCAGTGTCTTAATACTGCTCTATCCCCAGTGATCCAACAGATTATTGTAGATACTGAAGGATGAGAAGGACACATCAGGGTTTTATTGAGTTATGTAGCTTGGCTGCTTATTAGGTTTGGCTGGTCTTATAGGCTGACAAACTGATTGCAACCGACAGGGCAGGCTGCTTCTCGGTGCCAGCTCCACTAACAACAAGTTCATCTCAGGCCAGTCTCACGAAATCCTCTAACACTCATGTCGTCATCCCGGTGAAAAGCATGAGCAAAGATATTAAGAGGTTTACAATTTTACATGACATTTATCATCTTTCTGTAAAATGTTAATAATTCAGGGAACTAGTTTGTAAACTATTTGAAATCATTCACACTGGGCCTGACTTTCTAGGGCTTTATCCTATCTTTTGAGGGAGTTAGGTAAATGTGAGAATGACACTTTGAGGCTAAATGAAACAGACAGAGACAGAGATCTAACACTGATTGGCTGTACTGACCTGCCTTATTGGATCTCCTCGCTGCTTTGTTGATGGGTAGCTAATTAAACTACTGCTTTCAGCCTGCCTTTATTTCATTCATTATAGTGCACACGTCTGACGCCTGCATGATTAAACTCTCCCTGCAGCTAGGTATTAAAAGAATATCTCTCGATTTTAACATTCAAAATCATCGTTCTCTAGCATTTTCTTTTGCAATTTTGCAAGATGAAAGAAAGTTTTTCCCTTTTAGCAGGGAACATTTTAAGTGTGAAGAAAAACTGTTAAAACACCTCCCTAGGAAGAAATGTGAGAATAAATTGGTCACAGTGGGTGACGCATATTGAAGACTGAGAATGCATGCTTACACAAATATACACAATTACTCCTTGCCTCTGGATGCTCACATTCAGACTCACACCTCTCTCTGACGTTGTCTTTACAATCACAGAAGCGTAAGGGTTAAACACTTTGCTGCTCATGCTGGCTCTTTAAACATAAACCCATTATCACGGTGTTGTGTCTAAATTCTTTTCCATTGTGAAATTGTTTCTAGTCTGCTTCATTGAAGGCTAAATGGGGCGCTTGTCTGGCTTGATAGAATCTATGCTGGCAAATTTACAACAGATTTTTCTGAGCACAGCAAGAAAGTTTGGGCAGACAAGAGGATACAGGGGCTTATCAAAAAGTATGTAGTTTTTGATCTTAATAGAAAATGGTTGCCTTCTTTTTCTTTTAAGTTTAAAGCTGACAGTCCCACAAGAATGATCCACAAACCTTGTTTTCCCAAAATGACAATTGAAACAGCAACATTTACACTTTTCCTTTGCCCACATACTTTTTTGTTGCCAAAACCTCAATGATGAAACTATTACAGAAGCAAATGTAAATGACAACACCAAACTAATGAAGACCAAGTTATAACCAAGACTCGTGTACGATTCCTAATAAGACCAAACATGGCCAGTCCAGCCTCACCACAAAAGACTGATTTGCGAGTAACTGAAACTTTGTGATTTCATTATATATTCACTTTATTAAAAAAGACACCTTTGAGGCTTTTGGTCTCTCGTATTTGACATCTCTATGTGTCTTTATAACAATGTGGAGTTCACAAACATTGGGCAAAGCAGCACCAAGACCTTTACCTCCAACCTAATAACAACAGAGTGCTCTGGATGTCCGCTGGTGTAATTTGGCTTGACAGAGAGGCTGCCCAGATAAATGGAAATTTGCTTAAATCTGATAACGCTGAGAAGCCTGGAGGTGATACTTCATGATGCTTTATCAAAGTGTCACATTTTGTCTTAACAAGTAACCGCTGATGAAGAGGCAATAACTTCTCTCTTATTGGGTCACCTGAAGCTATTTCAGAACACCCTAAAAGGACCTTTAGTTAAACCCTTATTTGTTATACTGCATATTATAGTTGATTTCTAAATTCTACTTTCAATTTATCCAGGAAAGTCCTACTGAGATTCCACATCTGTGTACAACATACCTGCTCTGCGTGCCTCGAAACAAGCTTGACCCATCTCATCCTTAAGCTCCTGGTTCTCGGCAGCAATGGCCTCCCCTACAGAAACAAAACGTCCCACTGCTACGCTCACTGCTTGGCCCACTCTGTGTATGGCTGTAAGGGTACGCTCAGACTTCTTTGGCTTGTCTTTATGGTTAATCAGGGTGGTGATCTGCAGGGGGAAAAAGGACAAAATATGGGCATTAGTTGCATATGTATACATTTAGATGATGTTCCTAAAAGTTTGAACGGGAGATCCTTTAATCAGAAGTCAGCAGCTTTTGTATTGAGCAAAAGTAAGCCACATCTGCGATAAGATACAATCTTGACACTGAGGCACAGACATGTTCCATATACAAACAGCCTTCTTTCCTGTTAATCTATAAATGGAGATAACATTTTTGGATATAATATGAATGTTAGGAACAAAAAAACAGAAAAGACACTGCCACTTACCAGATAATATTTCCTAATTTGACAGATGTGAGCATATGTTTAGTGAGTGACTGAACACACCCTACCATTGGGTACAAAGCCACACTCTGGTGGGATGTCTTGACTCTAATTAGTGACAATTATGAATTATGAATGACTAATTATTTATTGATTACTTCCACTCTCTCCAGCTGTTCCCATTGTGAATAGGAGTGTGGATTTGTGTCAAACAACTTAGGTCAGAAATTGGTGGGTGGTGTTTTTAATTGGTCCACAGCTGCAGGTTATCCATGTCGGGAATAGTTTACAGTAAATCTTTTGCTGGCTACCGAAGGCTTTCTGCGTTTTGATGATTTGAACACACAGCTTTTAGTCTTAAATGTGTAGCAAGCTTGTACAAGACAAAAGTTAACAATTAGCCATAAGTGTACACCGTAAGTTCAGCACTTTATGTAACCAAACCTGACCATGCTGTTTACAGTGCTTCTCTTCTGCTTTAGTGTCACTACAAACTTAGCATTACATCTTGAATCGTAATGCCAGGTTGAGTCAGCAAACCGCCAAAGAAAGTAGCTACGTACCTTTACCCAAGCCAGATTAAAACTATGACTTCTTCATATAAGCATTAACACTGACAATTACGTCAAGTATCATTTAGTTGCAAAGTTAGACAAATTGACTTTGGCCGCATGTTTAACTGCTTGTTTTGAAGAACGCAGTGTTCATGCTGATTAAACAATATTCAGGGCCCATTCCACAAGAAACATTCTGGAAGAATAAATGTGATATTGCTTTGATGAGTGTTGCATATTAATCAATCAGAAGTAAAAATTTGTAAAGTAGTGTATTTCCAACACAGTTATTAATAAAATATGAATAACTGTTGGAGTAATGGAGAATAATAGAAGCACTAAAAGTGACTTGTTTAAATTAGGTCAAATTAATGGACATCGTGGTGGATATGAGTTTAAAATCTGACACATTAAGTAGGTGATGTAGCTACAGCATGGAGCGTGCTGTGTTGAGAGTAACTCATTGCTATTCATGGTTTCCATTAAAAGTTAGGAGGATCAAGTACTAAAACATCAAGCTATTTTTTTTTTTATAAATTTTGCTGCTTACATGAATATTTTGAGTGGATTTAGGGTCTTAATTGTAGCATTCATTCTGTTAATGTGTTAAAGGCCCCATGTTAATGCTACTTCTAGTGTCAGCCTCACTGTTTTTACACATTCACAGATTATACTTCCTGTAAACACTTTTTACACAATAACATCAAAATGAAAACACATCTTTAAGCGAAATGGAAAAGTTTCTTCAAAGAGAGGCTTGAGCAGAGCTGCCTGGGATTTCCTCCATTAGGGCCTGGTAGGTGACCACATTCACTGGGCTGTGCAAACAGGAACTAGGATGGGTGGAGAGGACATGCTGTAATATTGATTCAGTGCAATCTTTAGAGGCAGAGACCTTTGTCTGCCTAAGATGTGGAATTTAATTCATGGGAAAGCCAACGAACATAAGCCTGAGCAAGTTATTGATTTTGAACTGTGTTCTCAATTATTTTGGTATGTTTAAACTTCTAAGCATATGATTTTGGCTTACTGAATGTATACGAGTCATCTGAGAAAGTAAGTAGACAATGAGTTGTATACTATGGATTTAATCTTTCAACTACTGTTTTATAAGTATATCACACTGTAGACATTTTCTAGTCTTCATGCCTGCTCATTAAATAGAGTTTTGAAGTTTGAGGTGAAGAGTTTACATCTCACTGCAGTCTTCTCATTAAGAATTTTCTCTCTCTTCATTCTTTATCTTGCACTATACCGGGCTGCTGTGCTCTGGTGCACCCTAGCAGAGCATGCATGCCAATGAGCTGCCAATGAGCATCGAGCCAAGCAGCATCTTGCCCCAAGCATCCAGCAACACGCCATGATTTTACACCATTTGAATGTCTTCGAAATCTGCAAAAAATATTGACTTTGACTGCTGCCATTAGTTGGGACAAACCTCAAACAATGTGTCATAATAAAATATAAATCTGACTTATTCTTCTCTATTAATAAAAAAATGTTGCTTATAAAAATACTATTAAACAGTATTTTTAATTATTGTAACACCAAAAGCTTGTTCACACAGGCCAGTATAATATATAGCTAGACCACCATTACATTAATTGAACCACTATAACTCCTATCAGTAACTTGAATGTAATCCATTTTGTGTGAAGAGCCCTGGTCCCTGCTTTTACTTTCTAATTTGTTGACAACCAGCCAATACCTATCCATTTAACTCTCTTTTCTTTGTTGTCCATAATTAAGACAACAATTACACGGCCATAAAGCAGTGAGAAACATCTTACTCTGAGAAGCTCAACACAAGAGCAGAACCCACCCGCTGGTAAGCAGGAAACCTAGACTAACACCTCAAGGACGCAGTGACTGACTATAATTCAGAGGGTAACAAAAGCTGGAAACATTTGTGGCTGCCTCCCATGGCTACTGACTGAGTTTCATTGAAAAGCAAGGCAAGGAGAAAGTTGGCCATTATCATAGTCATTCTTTCTGTTTTCCTACAGCCTGGTTCATGGATTATGCTGTTATATAAATACACACGTATCAGCTAAGTTTGTGTATGAATAGTCTGTATTGTTTTTTTACCAAGAAATGTAGTCCGTTTCTTCAAGCAGTGGATCAATTCAAATGTGCATTGTTCGCACTGAACTCCTTTGAAACAATAGGATCAGGATCCTAGAACAAGCTTGTCCTGGAGGTCTTTATTAAATGCCTTGCTTGGCACTCTTTTGTTGGCTTGCACTTTTTGTCTAATTTAAACCACAGATCGTATGAGAGTATTGCCTATTTCTCACACTTATGTTTTTCAATTCAGACGTAAACCATAAAGATAACTATTATTTCAGGCACCTGCGGCAGATTCAGCCACTGGTAGTCATGTTTAATAGAATGTGGGAGTGTGAATGAAAGTTGGTTTTGTCCTGCTGAAGGCTGAGAATGTTTTTCTTTTGCTGAATGTATGTTTGCTTGAATAACAGTGTATGGGTGGGAAATAATTGGACTCAACCTTGGGAGGACAAGTAGAGGCAACAGAAGAGATTTAACATCGAACACTGCAGACAGTGTGGTGTGTTTATATGCTGATGTAACAACTGTCAGCATTATTTTGTCTTTGAGGATTTTCCTATTTACCTTGTTAAATTGAAAAAAATATCCCCATGTGCTGTAATGTTAGCCTTGAGAATACATAAACTAATAACAAATGGATCACTTTGTAAACTGGAGAGAAACACTTCCAGGTCTTTTAGTCCTATTACGTCGCCGGCTGTGGTGCAAGGCAGCTCAGTTTTATGTTTACTCCTAATGGTATTTATGTCAAATTCTCTTGGGTTTTTCTGCATTTTTCCTCCCCACTGAAGATGAACTAAGTTGGCCTTAAAAATGTATGGATTCTTGTCTGTCTTTATTGATGCAGAGCGAGACGTGGCTGAGCATACGCTGCACAGTGAGTTGGAAATAAATAGAGGAGAGTGATGACAGCCCCACTGCCCGCGCACGTTAATGGGAGAGCAAATTCCTTTCAAATTGGCTGCGTGCAGGCCTGTGTTGAATGTTTTCCTGGTCCGTCGCCAGAATAGTGAAAAAGTATAAAATTAAAAGAAAGCTAACATCACTTTTAACACTAATTGTGCAGTGTTTCAGTTTTAACCTGTCTTCTTCTCTTACCTTTGTGTTTGTATATGGTACAGCAAGTCGGTCCCTAGGGCCAGCCTGCTGCAGTAAAATATGGTACAGAAGTTACTTGCATTGTTAAAGCTGCATCCTTTGAGGATTGGTGCAAAAGCACAGAGAAGCAGAAATGAGAACAAGTTGACGCTGCTGCATCCAACTCTTCAAAAACTACAAAAACGTATTACTCACAGAACAGTCTTATTAATAAATAAAAAATACTGTACTGTGGGTCCTTGTGGATTTCAAACATTGACAAAAATATTTTAAACTTGTCACAAATTATTCCAGCCATTTTTTTCTCGACAGAGAAACAAAAATCATACTGAGCCCATTCATGTTCTGCTTTTATTATTCATTTGCTGTAGAGAACATAAGCCTATAGAACAGAGTAAGCTAATGGCAGTAAAAAGCAGGGTTCAGGGTTAAATTAGAACCACTGGGCAGCACTTCAGTTTAGTAGAAAAGAAAATGACAGCACAACGACATCCTTATGAAGTCAACACTGAAATAGAATTCTTAAAGAAGACTGCTTTGTACGGTCAAACCAAAGTGAATGAAAGCCTGGCATTAACATGAACTACAGTTACTTCAATGCTTGAATGATGTGCTGGCAAAAGTGTAAACTAATTTTCACACAAAATACAAGACACCTGCTAGACGCTAACCTCATGGCTTTTTGCATATACAGCTAATACAAAGCTTAAAGGAGAATTATGCGGGTCATTTATCAAACTCACCAGAAAAAAGTCTTGTGGTTCACTGTTGCATTATATTCTGCCACTTACTGTACTCCCATGTGGGTCATATTAAAAAGCAGCGAGCCCCATCCCTCACACCTACAAATAAAACTGAGACAGCACAGATCTGAGACAAATAAAGACTTGTGAGATTTGGCACTTGTTGAGGTACTTCTTTAAAGTGATTGAACACAGATGGTTCACCCAGCAAGACAAATCATTTCAGAGATGAGATAGTCAAATCACTGCATGCCTATATAACCTGCGAGCAACATGAGGGGCATAATACCAGCTGATTACCAAAGAGAGCAGGCAAAAAGGGGAAAAAGGGAAATGAACACAGAGCAGCTGATGGATGTGGGAAGACTGCAGAGGCTAACAGACGGGAGACGTGACAGCCATGTACTGTGGCCAACAAGCAGATTAGCATTCCATTGTATTTATGCCCAAAGAGCAAGCATCTCTGTGAGTTTGAATGTTCTTACTGGACCTCAAGGGACTTTTTTAGTTTTAATAGGGTTTTAAGTTTTAAGAGGGTTAACAAGATTACAATGAAAGGAGATTATCATGACCAAATTCTACATATTCATGCTTTACAGAATTAAGAAATCTTGCAACATGCATGTTGTTGTTCAATACTGCAATACAATATGATATGTGTTTTCAATCAGTGCCTGGAGAAAATAAAAACTTTTAGAACTGACTAAAAAGTACTGGAATAAGTGAGTAGTGACCAAATACTGTATATTGACAAGCAAAGCTAAAATGGAGATTTATACCAGTTCAAACTGTGTATACCATTAGACATAGGAACAGTATATTTATTATTACCAATGTCATATTGCAGCAAAGACAACATCTTGAGCAGCCCTTATTTGGCCTGCCATACAACTTGTAAATGATTATATTAGATCATTGTCAATCCTCTTTGATCCTATTTCTTTTCCATATGACACACAACACAGAAAGAGTTAGTGTTTAATTGTATAGCAATGATAAGACATAGGTGATACCTCTGCTGGGTCTCACACCATTCATTCCTGTTATTTATAGTGTGTTTCATTTAAAGGTGTAGAAAGTCAACACAGTGACAGCATGAGAAGGCGAGCTCATGATGTGACCCATAGCCCACTTGCCCCTGTTTGTCAACACACACAAAGCAGAAGAGACAATGGAGACGGACAGCTCAGTGCGTGGGTGTGTAAGATGTAAACACTCACAGAAGCTAGTTAAAGGGAAAGACAGCTGATTGACATAAAGCCATACATTTTTGTATCAGATTGTGCCTCCTTTGGAGTTGTATGAGAAAAGGGCAGCGTTTGGCCTTCAAGTTCAGCACTGCAATCATATCTGACATTTAAATATATAGACGGCAGAATCCCCAGCAAACATCGAGGAGAAAGGTTACCACAGATGAAAAACAATAGACACATCCCAGTGCATATAACCAACTCAAGGGACAATAATGGAGTATTACAGTGATTGTGAAAAATAGACTGAGCCACATATAAAAATCAGAAACACACCAATCGACCAAACAGGCTATATTTGAGCCCTCTGGTTAAAATAAGTTCCTTGCTTCTTTGACCAGTGTTGCATGCCAAAGCCATAATGGCTGTATAGTTGCATGGTACAAGCAGAGAAACAGAGACACGCTCTCACACCACTTGCATTCAACAGGGCACAATACCTCTTTTCATTTCTCTTTACCGGTGTAATTCTCTGGCCAGAAGGTAGGCGGGATATACTGAGAGAGAGTCACAGTGGGAGTCAAGCAAGGAGAGGAGCAGTGTGCCCTGAACATGACGTGACTGTCAGGTCGAACTGCCTGCGGCTAATCCCACTGTTCACCTGCCCTCCACCTGTGGATGTATTCTGAAGGGTCAGCGCCGGATACACGGACGGCCTGAGGCTCATCTGGGGCTCTAAACTTAGATTCTAAACTGTTTATGCTCCCTCAAACGCAAACCTAAACAAATATATAACAAAACAAATAAGTGTCTCTCAGATAAGAGTGTCTTTGATAACAACATTTTGCTGCATATTCTACACATAATGCAGAAGTCACAAAAATTGGAATGAAGGTAATCGGTTTGGACGGTGATCTAAATGTATTCAACACGTTTTGACTAACACATGCTGAGCACAAACCCAAAAAATCTAACTTGTTCTTTTCAGAGTGCTATAGAAGAGGACAGATGATTCAGCAGCTTTCACTATGTTTCTGTTTTTCCTTTTGCAGCTTAGGCGGCAGCGGGTGACCGTGACTGTCCCGTTAAGGCTGAGGTGGCATCTAACCCTTGAGTAGTCAACAGAAATGTTTGCTCCGGGCTCCTTGTATGAATCCCAGCAGGGTGCTTGTCAAACACTACAGTCTCAACTCGAACCACGACACAGCAGCTAGTCTTAACGCAGTGTGCATCATCATTTTTATGTAAGGAATTTGAGTTTGTTCATATTAGCTGACTCACCAAGCAATCCTTTGAATGTTTCATCGACACAGCACTTAAAGCAATTCAAAATGTATATCAATCACAATATTTTGATTGCTGACATTGCAGGCCACTTTTTGGCTTAGCTCTTACACCGATGTCAGGAGTAACTACACAGATGGGAATATACTGTAAATCACGCAAAAGTATGCTCAAGTCGAATGTTGTGAATGTGTGTTACCTCTTAATTTCATTCCTCTTTAAACCTGTTAGTATTTAGGGGTCATTTTGGCTGTATTGTGTGTAATGTGACCTCTCCAAATTAAAATGACTGCTGTTATTGAACCCTCTGGAATTTAAATACAAGTGTGGGCTCTTTGTAAAGGTAACAACATCTAGTTTCACCCACAACAGTCATAATCTCTCTAAGTACTACTGATGCAATTTTATACACTTTGGAACACACAGAGAAAATTATTTTTTGTGTTCTCGCCTGAAATATTTAGTGAAAATAAAGGTGTCAAAAGCTTCAGCAGGTAGTTGAGGACTAAAACACACTATGGGCCAAAATAATCACTTGATGACTACTCACATTTCAAACTTGAAAAGAATATCTGTAAAAATGAATTTTTTACACCAGTTTTTATGTTGGTAGGTCCATGCGTTTTATAGAGGAACCATAGTTTATCCAAAATTTATCCAAATTGGAGACATTTGGAAAACGTATGAAAAAGTGCAATAAGTTCTGAATGCTTCAACCCACAGGCATCAATGAGGGCTCTACTGAAAGCTTACATCTAGAGGAATCTGTATTTACAAACATAATCACTCTATTAGTTATGAAAATGTATATTCCATAATAATAACACAATAAAATTGACATATTTACATCAGAAAATAGTCAAAATGAGTGTTATGGGACAAAATATATATTTTTGAATAATATCCACATATAAAAAAGATACTGAAAACTATATACATAGGTTATAAAACTGTTGGTCAATGTTACAAAATATGTGTCAATGTTACAATATATGTGCAACATTGTCTCTTGTTGCAGAAAGCACAAGAGCATGTCACATGTGGAGCATTTTACTGGGGTTTTTCTCTTCTCTTACTGCACCTCTGTGAAAGGACAAAGGAAAGGTGTGAGATCTTGATCTTCACATCACATGCCCCCCCAAATGCTTTCTTTCCAAAATGTCAATAAAAAGAAATGTACATGCCTCCACTACATCCTCTATGTATTTTATTATTTTTGTAAGTTTTGCCATAGTTTTTACTCAAAAAAGACTGTGAAAGCACAATAAACACGGGCGCGTCATATGACGCACAAGCTGTCTCATCGAGGAGAATTCCCTTTACGCCGAGGCACAGACGCTTCAGGCCGAAGGAAACCCTGACACATTTAGTATTGCCGGACGAGAACAACGAACATGCTGGAAGCGTTTACGTGATGCGTAATCGTTGCACAGTCTGTGCGGCCATTGGTGCATATCCAGGTCCCGCCCGGTCAAAACCCGTCAGAGTTGGCTGAAAAAGGTGTCAATCGAAGGCTAACACTTCCTGTTAGCATTTTAGTAGGGGTGTGCCGGTTTCAGAATTGGTGATGACGGTTATGACGTGAGTCAAATGTGACGGTTCATAACATAACCGTCGGGGTGGAGGTGGGGTATTAGTTTGAATAAACGAGCAGACACTGATTAGCTACTTGCTCTACGTTTATTTAAAATTAACAGCAAGACAACTAGCAGTGAATGTGCTTATTAAATGAATCACACACAGTGAACAAATCCTTAACAAAAAAACTTTGCAATGAACGTGCTTTGTTTTAAATAAGTCACACACAGTAAACAAAACCAAGTTCCGTGACAGGAACACCAACATGTTCACTTTACTCGGTTTTAGTGACGATCTGACAGGGGTAGCTATGTTCCCCGCAGTGCTAAAAACTCGCTCTGATGCTGTGCTTGTAGCACAAATACACATGTATTTACGTGCTAATTTTGCTAAGAGCGGATAGCGTGTTTCATTGTCTCGCCACCATGCTAGTGGATCTGCCGTAGAGTCAATTGGTTGTTCTTGGAGATAGCGGGTTAACTCCGTGTCAGCGTCTGATCGGTAAAGGGGCAGAGATTTCAGACCTCCGTTTATTAAGGAGATCTCCAAGATTTCTCTTCTTGGGAGGGGGTGGTGCCGCACAGACCTCTCCCGAATCCTCTCCAGCAGCAGCAGCCTCAGAAGCACCACTAACTCCGCCTCCGTTTCCCTCGTCAGCTGATACAATTTCCCTCAAGTGCATCTTTTGTCTCCCAATCCATTCCCCCCCATTGCCTCTGTATCGTGGGTCAAGGAAAGATGACTTTGCCAAAAGCTCCTGAGTGGCTGGGACACTGTATTTGTGCTAATGTATGAGGCATAGGCCTACGCTGAGTTTCATTTACGATGAGATGCGCTCTAGTTCACAGTGCAGTGCACGCGGCGCCCTGGCGCTTCCATGTCACGGTTATCATTGTCTGCTATATTTGCTTTTTATTTATTAAAATACATGCAATTGGTTGATGAAACATTTATTAAAATTAAGATAAAATTTGTACAAAACAGAATTCGTTTTTAAGAAAGGTTTTCTACAAAGCAAAAATTAATGAAGTGGTAAATATAAAAAATATTTTAATGACACGGTTTTGGCGGTTATAGAGTTCTAATGACGGTGTTCAACTATAACCGCCGATCACACGGTTATATACTAACCGTCACACCCCTACATTTTAGTAGCTTTTTCGCGGTCTCGAAAGGACTTATGGCTTTTATTATCAATAGAAATGACAAAAAATGTCGCAGCAGATTTCAAGTTGGAAATACTTCTCTGCAGTTTTTGAGCCTTGGAGGATATAACATGTCTTGTGGACCTAATTATTTTACTGGATATTATTCCCTGGACCTTTACGGACAGAAAGACACCAAGCTTATGTGGATTTGTTGCTGTTCGAGTCCAAAAGAGCCATCTAAGGTAAGACAAGTCCAAAGTCAATCTTTGTGCTTGTCTGTAAAAAAGGCTTTGGTGTCGGCGCTGTGGTTGTAACGTGTTGAAATGGTTTATATCGTCTGAAAGATGAGACTTTAAGCTTTAATTTGGTATATATATTGTCGGGGTTTGCATTACGAGGGGATTGTACAACGCGGTCTGTTTTTTGAAGCGTGTTTACGTCCCGGGACCGGGAGGTTGTACACTAGGAGGTTAACAGAGGCAGTTCAATTTTTCAGTGAGTGCGCAGTTGTCAAAGGCAGCCTGCTCTGGTATTAAAGTAATCTGACAGTCAAACGGCCTCATCTGCCCACATGTGTATACAAAAAAACCAACTGAACAACACAAGAGATTGAGAAGTTGGCACACAGAAGGTAAACCAATAAAGTGTGCTCATATTTTCCAAGGGGCTCATTCACTGTCAAATAAATGGCCAATATAATCCCACTTATTGCTTTGAGTCACAGTTTGGGATCAATTCTTGGTGCTCTGCCATGCTTTATGTGTTCACGTTCCCTCCAAAATGATTTCCAAATAAAGTGTGTTGGAAACTTGGTAAAATCTTTGTGATTGTTTTACGTAATGAGAAGTAGTGGTCTGTGAGATTTGGCAGTAGACTTGACTTCACATTTTACTGCTGCAGCAGGACCTAAACAAAAGCAGAACAGGCTGTGTCCTCCATCATGAGTGTCTGAAAATAATGGGAAATCTATCATGTCTTAAGTGGACCTATTAAGTGTGCTGAGCCGATAGCTCTTGGGAGTCATTGTGACCTGAGCCAGCTGTAGTTTACTAATTGACAATTTGACAATTCCACACTTTAATTCGGTCTTTCATTTTAAAGTTTGTTTCTAACAAAAGTCTTGTAAAATAGAACAAAGACGGCTCAGAAAAAAAGTGAATGTGACCTGGTTTGTTGCACTGACAATAACACATAATCTCTCTTGGAAGCAGAACATCAGTACATTATAATCAGTCAGGCTGATATGAGGTACAGGAAGCAAAGAGGAACCAGACACAGTTGATAAGAGAGAATGATAAACCTGGGAGAAAAACAGACAGCTCTGATGGAAAGATAGACAACAAAATGGCAGAGGGCATATTAGGGAAGAAGTAGACAGCTCTAACAGAGAATGAGCCCACTAAATTATAAAACCATATGATAAAACATGAGCTAACAGGTAATATCAATTATTAGTCTGAGTTGCTCTAGAGAAAACTTTCTTCACTTAGAGATTGCACGGGGATCAGTGAGAGTGACCGATGAGTCATAGTTCCTGGCTGCGGTGCTGGACAAACATATGGTGGCTGGGAATCAATTTTTGTCATGTTAACCAAGATCCAAGGTTAACTGGGAGAGGAAGCGGGACAGGGGAATTGAACATGTTTGTTTACAAAGCACCACAAGGACACAAACTACCTTTGTGTTTCGCTGACCTCTTTTTTTTTCCCTTTAAACCATTGAAGAACTTTTAGAAAGAAAAACAACTATTGTTTTAGATGCAGCAAGTGGTCTCAGTACGAATGCTTCTTATACATAATATATTTAGTCATGTTAACCACCAAGTCATGTCAAAATGTTATTGTGACCACTTACATATTTTTAAGATATCAAGGCATCTTTCCCACCGTCCGATTCATCAGATGAACTTAAGCATGTATTTTTGTGACTTGTGCTCAGTGGTCTCCAAAAGCGGACATTTATGAGCTGAAGTAATGAAATTCCTGTAGTAGACATAGTGACTGCTGGCCACAAACATTACTCACAACACCTATAGACCCAAATGCCTCAATTGTTGTTGACACTTGGATTGGACTAGTCAGTGCGTCACAAGAGTGACCTCTGACCCCTAAAATCTATTCATATCAAATTAAAGAATTTCTGCCTTGTCTGTTCTGTTATTTTATGGTTTTATCTGAAACACAATCACTCAGTGCAACTTCTAACAAAACGTTGATAAAAAAATAAATAAAAAAACTCATGACAGCTTTATCTTTTATCATCTCATCACATAGAATCTCAAGTGGATGCTCAACATAGTTGCTATAATATTTACCAACAAAATGAATATGGACTATGGTCTATAAGTAAGCCACATAAGATGCTGACAATTGATGGACTTTAAACTTGGATGCTTTTATTTAATAAAGCAGCTAGCCTGGCAGCAAAGGCATCTTTGATCAGAGCAAGTTTTTACAAATCATTCAAGGCATTATATCAAAGGCGCCTCAGTCTCAGGCAGCGAGATCCCACCCTTTTGAAAATGTATACTGTTCCACATTTCTCAGGGCTACACTGGGCCCTTTGTTCAAGAAGAGACCAGTTTTTTCATGAAGATATCTGCTTCCTTTTCCCTGAAAGTCTCTGGTATAATTTGGCAAAAAAAAAAAAAAAACTTTGTTAAAGGAGACATTTTATCAATTAATAACACGGTTCCTTGTGCTCCCAGTTATTTATTTACATGTCTCAATCAAAATGTCTCATGGTTTTGGTTATACAGCTCCCTGGAAAACAGTATCTGAAGTGCTCCTCTAAAACGCTCGGTTTTGGGCGCTGGCCCTATAAAACAGGGTGCAGTGGCTCAGTGGTGGAGCAGTCGTCCTTCAACCAGAAGGTAGGCGGTTCGATTCCCTCTCTCCCCACAGTTCATACAAGACACTTAACCCACCTTGCCTCCAGTGGTGTTCCGGCTGTAACACTGGTGAATAGAACCTTAATGTAAGTCGCTTTGAATAAAAAAAGCGTCGGCTAAAATGACTAAAATGTAAAATGTAACACTGGTGAATTTAAGCTTCATGTAAGTCGCTTTGGATAAAAGCGTCTGCTAAATGACTAAATGTAAATGAATAGAGCCCCCATTTCCTCTCCAACATGTCAATATCGTGTAGTCTTTTACCATGTAGTGTACAAAACTACAGCTTGTTTGGAAAGTGGCTTATCAATTTAGCTGTGGATTATACGTTTGAGTCTAACCGCGAGCATAAAGAGTCCCAGGAAGAGACTCGGGAAGCTACACAGAGTAACTACAGAGTAAAAGCAAACTGTGCCCGTGAAGAGCATAGCGGCGTCGGGCAGCTGCTGGCTGCTCTTTGCTGTACTTTTTGGAAAACCTGCCAGGATGATTAGCGGTCTTTTTACCCAGGGCTGGGCTGCTCAGAATGGGGCAGGAGAGACAGTTGTCTCCAGAGCAGTAGATCAATCTGAATAAGTAGGTCTTAAGTTTGGCTTCAAACAGAGGCAGGTCAGTGATGGAACGTAATTCAATGGGCAAAGAGTTGCAGAGTTTAGGACAGACCACTGAAAAAAAAAAACGATATCCCAACTGTTTGCACCGGGACCGGGGGACCTTCAACAGATTTTGCCTTGCAGAATGGAAAATTCTGTTGGGTTGGTGAGGGGTCAAAATCTCACACAAATTGGAAGGTGCAAGGCCAATGATTGCATTAAAAACAAACATTAAGATTTTTAAGTATATTCTGAACTGGACAGGGAGCCAGTGCAGGAAGAACAGGTCAGGTGTGATGTGCTTGTGGTTCCAACTGTTAGTTAGCAGACGGGCAGCAGCGTTTTGCACAAGCTACAAACGGTGAATAGTTGGTGTATAGTTTCAACACCAAATTTTTTACAACGTGGTTAAAGTAGGGGACCAAAGCAACAAGACCAGGAGCTAGATAAACAGTACAGCATAAGTTTTGTGCATCGGATTCAGGACTTCTAGCATGTTTTTATGTTGAAATAAGCTTTAAGCAATACACTTTGACAGGATAACGAGCTAACATTGCTACACTGTAGCGAAGAAAACAATAAGAGAGACCGTACTGCTCTGTGGCCAGTAAGGGAAGTGACGTGAGGAGAGAGCCCGCCCCCTTGGATTGTGTTGATAACAGAGAGATCCTGCAGTTGTTTTGTTCCACACTTTGAGAGTTAGCAGAGACCCCAAGCACAATTATATTCAAGGAAGATTCAGGGAAGATTCAATGCAGACATTCATAATGCCTCACAGACTAGGCCATACTGGTAACAACATATTCACATAATCCTTTTTGAAAATGGCAACATCAAAACACATTTATTGGAAGTTTTCCATTGGGATATTTATGCACCAACAAAAAACTACATCAAGGCACACGGTACTGTACTGTATATTCAATATAAGAATGAAAAAGCTCCACAAAGTCAAGCACGAAAACAGTTTTCTCCAACAAGCTGAAGAATTTAGATTAGTCATACCTTAAGCAATGAAGCACCTTCAAAGGAACATGTGGCCTAGAGCACTGAAAGGGGCGGCAGTAGCTCAGTGGGTAGAGCGGCCGTCCTTCAATCGGAAGGTAGTAGGATCGATTCCCGCTCGCCCCACAGTTCATACTGTCGTTGTGTCCCTGGGCAAGATACTTAACCCACCTTGCCTCCAGTGACTGTAACACTGGTAATGTAATGTAAGTCGCTTTGGATAAAAGCGTCTGCTAAATGAATAAATGTAAATGTAAAATGTAAAGCCCATGCTATCAATCTTAACTTTGATTGCACCCTGCTATGGTCCCTTTGTGTTGTTGAAACGTGATATGGAGGCAGTAGAAAAGGACACTTTTTGATGAGCTTCGATTGTATTCTCAATAATCTCAGAAGGATGTCCTTGTCCGCAGGTAAAAATTGATAAATGTTCCGTAAAACACACAAAAAAAACAGAACTGTGAATTAAAAAATTCTCCAGATCAGCATTATTTAGATTAGGGCTTAACAATATATCACTAATTTATCACAATATTATCAATCGCAATATCCGCATTTCACTATACTCTTCCATTTTCAAAATTATCCCAAATTGTCCAAACTGTGTTGTGTCATTCCAACATTTAGTCCTGGTTTAGATCTGTTTAATCCTGGTTTAGTCCTAGTATAATCTTTGATACTGATTTAGCTACTCGACGAGTGGAAGTCCAGATTGTTATATATTTATTTTTCCTTCAATAAATAGCATTCAAATTTTGCAAGTAATATCGCTATCGCAATATTTAAAATAGTTATCGTGTATCGCACATTTTTCCGATATCAAGCAGCACTAATTCTGCTGAAATCCCAAACTGCCCAAAAAAGTTATTCTCACTACCTTCATCAGGCTCATATTAAGTAGTATTAACAACATTTAGACACCAAAACAAGAAATACAATGCGCTGTTAGATGATACATGAAGCTGAAGTTATTGCTTTAACTAAGTTTATTTTGCAGTGAATGAAAGTGCAACATTGCATGACAACGTCAAGTTGCAGCTGCCAAAAAAACAAGCAGTAAAAGCATTGGCAAGGGCGCCCCTCAGGTTGTCTTCACACTGTTTAATGACTGGGTAATTATAAAAAGTCTTCAATAGGATAATCCTTGCCAACCCACCCTTGAAAACATTCCATCAGTCATCATGATGGGTAATTACAAGTAATGCACAAATAATGGAGTAGGTTGAACAGTGTGTGACATAACCAGGCCTTGTGACAGCTTCCCACAGTGAAAGCATGTTCCACTGCAAAATAAGGAGAAGAATGACTGACCTACTGCAACTGATAAAAGGATGATGGCTTGACCTGTGACAATTTGTATTTAAAGAGAAAAGCAAAAAAAATGTACCTAAGGATAAGTGTGTCAAGAAAACTGAGCATTAGTCCCACGTGCATTTTGGCCTCCTCGTTTTGAGACAATTACAATTCTTTTCAAAAGACAGGGAGGTGATATTGAGTAAAATGTCAGGTGTGGAAGAAAGTCAAGTATCCTGAGGACAAAAAAAAAATTGGCCTTGATGATTTGACATTACAAAAGAAAAATGACTTCCAAAAAGCAAAAGCCTACCATTAAAAAAATCAAGGCAGTGTGTCATTAAAACCACAAACCATAAATGTTAGACAGTAATGCCTGAAAAGCTAGATGATTCATTAATGAGGGTAGAGCAGGTGAACCAAACAACCCAGGAGTTCAAGCCCTGAGAGGAATACTACTTACTAACTGCAACTGCAACTAGACTGCAAGGAAAGATGGAAAGGTCTGGCCCTTTGAGACCCAGACCCCTGACCCAAGTCGTGACTCCCCTATAAAGGATAGACAGTCACATATCCAGACAGGACTCACACTGTTAGACATTGTAGTTTGGTGAAACATAAGCCCTGTGGAGGAATTCAGCCCCCATGACAACATAATGGACTGTGTTGTGACATACTTTCGACCTGCTCTCGCTGAAATATTCATGGGGCTTAGGGGACATACTTTTACTGCATGTAACATACCCCTGGTGTCATGTGACTGGATTTAAAAAAACATCAACCTTGCACCAATAGTCGTTACGTGCAGACATTGCCACCTGATGTGCTCCTAAGCCTGTCAAGTATATTCATAGCAATTAGTGAAATAAGCGAGTCATTTTGGCTTAAACATGTAACATAACTAATCACTGACTTGAAACTTAATCTACTTTGCCGGGAAACCTTTTTATTGATATTTTAGAGTAGAATACAGCTTACCTGCTGATAGTTTTACTTGGTCAGCCATTGTTTCAAACTCTGTAAATATATATAGACAGCATGTTTGGTGAGTTTTCCCCTTTAATTAAGTTTTTGTTTGTTTGACAAAGATAGATCATTTAAGGTCCAGAACACTTAAAACAACAGAACTATACTTATAGCTGACTTTCACTTATTTATAAGGTGTGTGTGTCTAAGTTCACATACTGGGCTGTGCTTCCTGGCTGGCCCCCAGCTGTCACCAGCCAGCTCCATTCACCCATAAACAGTGACTAGAACAAATGCCATTCCCATCCACACAGAACTACATCGCTGACTGATGCCGGCGAATCACCGTTTTACGTCGTTTGAAATATACGATTGTGTACATCATCTCGTAGATCTTGGTTTAGATCAGGGGTGCCCAAAGTGGGGCCCAGGGGCTAAAATTGGCCCTCCAAGGGATTTGATTTGGCCTGCCAGGATCATTATGTTTTGTGACTGAAAAAGCATACCAACTTACTGCTTTAATCTGCAGTGACAATCGGGCATACTGTATTCCACTGGAAAGGAGATTAAAGGGTCTTAAAACACAGGTAACTATATGGCAATTCAGGTAGGTTTGTGCACATCTGCACACTTGGCAAGTCCACAATTAGTCCAATTTTGATTTTTGAAAGCTCTGGCTCAAACAGCTTAAGTTTGCAGGCTTCCAATCTGGTGCTACCTCGTCAGAACAAGGCAGAAGAAGTGGGCACAGACAAAGGCATTTTAAACAAACCTGGGTATTTCTTTTCATTATATTCAAAAGGTTTTTGCATTTGGCCCTTGGCCCACTGATGCATTTCGATTTTGGCCCACTGGTTTAGATGAATGATGGGGAACAAGTATCAGAAGAATATCTCTCTCAATTAGTATTAGAACACTAATTTAGAAACGACTTTATAGACTGGACTGAACGGAAGAAGAATGACTTTAAATACAACCCAGCTTGGTACTCAGAAATCTACCTACTAGCTACCATTTCTATGCAGTCGTCAGTTTATAGTTTAAGTAATATTGGCGTATTCTTGGCTGGCTCTTTCATAATGCCCAAGATCCTATCTTCCAAAACATTTCCCCTGGAGATATATGACGGTCAGACAAAAGACTGTAAGAATAGCATCCTTCTCTACTGGGGTGTCCCTGTCAGAGAACAAGGCTGGTTGTTACATGCTGTTCTTGTTTCAACTCTTCAGAATAGTACAGGGCTCAGTTTACAGCAATAAAGAAAAAGCCAAAAATCCTATGAGAACGCAAGGCAAGGCTGAGCTCTGTGTTACCTTTAGCCTCTGGCTAGGTTTTCAGCGGAGTGCATAATTAATAAGGTAATACAGGGACACTGGACTCTCTGGAGAGATTGAGATTAAAAGTGGGAAAGCAGAGGGTGAAGCGGAAAGAACCTAAGCAGAAGCTGAAGAAAGAAGAGAACACAGGAGAGTAAGGTGTGTGACAGGAAAACAAAATCAGGAAATTGGGCCGAGCAACAGAGAGAAGACGGGAGGCATACAAACAAGGCACAGAAGCATCTTACATACTGATACTCGGCCAGCCAACACCCTGAATACACACCATAAAGTGGAGGACGCTGGTATGTGCACTGCATAACCAGCTTTTCGGTGCAGAGTTAATAGTCTCTCTGAAACTGAGATAAAGGGCTGCTCAATTGTGGGATTATTGAAATCATGATTATTTTACACAGTTGACTTTGGAAATATGTTGGATTTATTGAACAAAACAATGAATTCTCCTTAAAATAAATAATATCTCCAAACGTATAAACAGTCAACTCTCTGTTGATAAATCCAGTGGACTGAAACGGGCGTGATTTGAATAAACCGCCTCTAAATATTTACTGTTCAGCTGAACTCGGCCACTGGGTTTCCAGCATTGAGGCACAAAATACGGCAAAAAGAGACTATTTCTTGAGCAGAAAATAACAAATAAATACTTCAAGATGAAAGGTTATATTGTAAGTACATATTTGATGTGTAACTTATAAGCATAAATGTTACAGCCCTTATTTTAAGACAAAAATGATCAGAGTTTATAATAATACTAGTTAAACATGTTAAAAAGCACTGGAGAGAGTAAGCCAGACTGGATCCCTCAATTGTCACAAGACAGACTCCCAGATTAAGCCCCAGACCCAGTGTTGCCACAATCCAGCCTCAGTTTTGCATTTTGTTGCCCTTTTGCAATGTGCGTTTTCCATAAATAGAAAGAGAAAATATAGACAGGTCTCCTACATGTAAACGCTCTGTCGTCGCAGCGGGCTCAGTCTTCAGCCACAGCGGGAGCCGGTTCAGCTCCACACCAAGCTGGATGTGTGCATTTGAGCTGCATTTGATTTATATCGCTCTTTTTCCCCTCCCAAGAGACACTACAAGCACTAACATTATTCATTCACTCCACAGTCACACACTGGTGGTGGTTTAGCTACATCTGTAGAAGAATCTGCCCTGAAAAAAATTGGTATAGGGTTATAGGACAACAGCTTTACCACTGAGCTACTGCGCAGTGTCGGATATGGACCGCTGTCTACTTTTAATGTTGGGTTTGAGCAAACATCGTCCCAATCCAACATCGTCCCTTGGATCGGGACTTTTTTCACAGTGCACTGACAGACACACCTGTAACTCTGTCTCCAGGATGAGGGTGTGTAGACGGTAAGTGGGCGTCAAATTAAAAGTTAAACTTTCTTCTAGTTGTCTAATTTACATTTACATTTATTCATTTAGCTGACGCTTTTATCCAAAGCGACTTACATTGTTCTAATGTAATTACCAGTGTTACAGCCACTGGAGGCAAGGTGGGTTAAGTGTCTTGCCCAAGGACACAACGACAGTATGACAGTATCAACCTTCCGGTTAAAGGACGACCGCTCTACCCACTGAGCTACTGCCGCCACCTAATAACAACACGTGTTTTGCTTAAATCAATCACAACTGAGGGTTTACTTGGGTGACACTTAGCATTAACCTAGTGTTTCCTGAGAGTATTGTAAAAGCAGCCCCTGATAAAAGAGAGCTGTGTTATAGACTGTATCAATAAGACACACAAAATCATCTGAAAGCTGGTGTGGGATTTAGGTGTAGCGTACGTCCATGTTCATATTGATAAATGCTGAAGATTGCGTCGTACACCCAATTTTCCACCGTACGCACGTTTGATAATGTGACTAAATATTATATTTTTTCTCACAATTATATAGGTTTTGTGACCGTTGGAAGCCGAAATCAAAGTTTTTTATAATTGCACAGCCCTAGGTCACACTCTTATTTTTACACTGTATTATAGAGGCAATGTTGCAATACATTCATACAACAGGTAAAAACGTACCATTTTTATACGGTTAGAGTGACAACGCGAATGTAAATGACCTTTTTTAATTCAAAAAGATGAGAAAATGTTTGGCATTCTGTGTTCTGTGTCCTTCACACTTTCTTTGTTCTGTCATGTCAACCTCATCTCTCTAAAAGAACTCATTATCAAAAGGCAAGAAGTTCAAAGACACTCCAAGAAAGCAATTAACACATATGAGCCAGACTAAAGGATTCCTCTGTGGTACACACAGAAGTGATGCTTCTAGTGAAGAACAAGGATGTTGACTTTGAAAGCCCTGGGATATGACAGTATGCCATAAGGCGTGTTTGCGTCAACTGGGGGAATGAGTAGAAACAGGTGAAGAAGACAGAATTATGAAAACATTGTGCTAATCTAAAGAACAAGTAGGCTGTTTACACTTTTTTTTCCTAAAAACATGTGTTGGGTAAAAATAAAATGTCCCTCTGTTTCTGTCTTTGTAAAGACAAAGGAAAATAAATAATGGATGAGGATAAAGCAAAAAAGTTTGCTTTGCATAGAACTTTAAAACCTTTGAACTGTGACTTTCATAGAAAGTCTGGGAAATGCCTTTTGAACTTGAGGTAAACGATACAATTTCATTGTATATTCTGAACTCAATCCTTTTCAGTTGCGAAATTTTAGCCTACGTAAGTAATACTAATTCACTCTATTTCAGTACAATTAGAAGCTGACTATCATTTAAATGCCACACACTCGTAGTTGAAGATTGTCATACATTTTGTAATCTTGATTTAGTTATTAATTTGCCAGGCACTTCATAAATATTTTAGAAACTCCTTGTGGAAACTATTGTTAAGTTATAGATATGATGCAGGAACAACTGACTGTCTTCGTCATTGTCACATGCTCAGGGCTGAAATGATCACTTCACTGAGCCAAGAAACACCAGACAGAAACCCAATGGGACACAAATAACCACTTGACAAATAGTCAGCTGTTTACCTGCAGTTGTCTGGGCAGCAGACAAAATGCATACATTGTGTGATATCTCAGGCAATACATAACAGGAAGAGAGTAGGCCTGGGAGTTTATAGGAAACGCACTGTGCCGACAGTATCATCTGTCTTTTCTGTCCAAACATTATTTTCTGGGCTGTCTCATGCTACCACAGTACTATTTGGATGCACTTACATGCTCTTACACGTGTTACACTGTTTAAACGGCAACACATTTTCAAGATTCTGTTGCGTTTAGGCTATTTGTTGGTTTATGGGCGGAAGGATAGTGTTCTCAGTCCACAAAAACGCAATCTTTTTAATCTGGCAAATTATGTGTCTTTCTTTTATTGCAGCACCCATTGTCGGTGCCCCTAGTGGCCTGGCAGACTTAATACAGTGTTCTCAGCAGCTAAGCATATCAGTGTGAACACCAGATCAAAGGCCAGCATTTGCACTTTTCTCAATCAGCAGGAGGCACTCCAATATAGTATACCCTCCTGTCTAGGGCTGGTATACTTCCCATAACGTCTAGTTAAAAGTCACAAAAGTGCTTTGTTCAATGTATATATAAAGTATATGGAAAATTTGCATAAATCAACAAGCACATGGTGTGTCACACAGATCAATATTTATTTTTAGATTGATATCCTGCCACTTTGCTAAACCAAGGCATTATAGAGGTAGCACGACTACCTTAAGAAGAATTCTAAGCATCTAATGCCTCTCTGTGGAAAGGTTCATATGCAGGAGGTGAAAAGACAGGCAGCTACTGTGGGACCATGTTTCCCCAATGCACACAGCAAGCCAAATATAAAACAACAATTATGCTCTGAAATTACAGGTTGACAAAAATGATATACCTTTCAGGATAACCAGGAAAATCTAGGAAAATTCTAGAAATCTACGTTTTAATGAGCTGATTACTTTGTGTTCAGATACTTTGCAAGAGCCAGAAATTCCTTCCCATTTCCAGCTGACACCAAATGAGAACATTGAGAAATGTGAGCACTGGTAATACTACTTTGAGACAGCCTGATAATAGGAGTGACGTTTAATCAATACTTTATCAGCCTTACCAGCTATTGCAATACATCTCGGTCGGAGGCAGAAGCTTTCCTTGAGACAATTAAAAGCCTCTATCACTATTAGCCATACAGCTTCTGGATAAGTTAAACAGCGGAAGGTGAGATAGCTTTTTTTGCCATTACTTTAAATCTGGTGCTTTCTCTCTCTACACACATGGGTTTCCATCTGGAAGTATATTAGCCAGGGAGAGGTCAATGGATCGACATGTGAGACAGACCCTTTTATTGGCACTTAAAGAGAACAGCAATCTGTAATGACTCCCTTGATAGTAACAGTGAGAAGAGCGTGTGAGACAAGATTAGGGGCAAACACTGGTCATGCAGTCCGTGCACGCGTTTATGTGCCGTTTTGTGTGTCAAAGATTTAAACAGGAAGAAGTGTAAAAGCGGGAGGCATAAGGGAGCGAGCACAATCATCAAAGCCGGATCTGAAGCCTCTAATTTGACAAAGTTTAGCTGACTAATACAGCCACTTAACAAGAAAACGAAGGGTGTTAAGTAGAATTACTTCTCATTTTTATTTGATGACATGGCCATGTTCACTCTTGTGTACCCACTACTGCTAAAGAACCTGCCTCAGATTCTCATTTATTCCTCCAAACAAGTCTGGTGATTCATTCTAAAGTGAAAAGATCTGTTAAATAAAAAACTGACATTTTTCATTCTTGACATTAGTAGGGGTGCACCGATCCGATATTAGGATCGGATATCGGCCGCGATACTGACAAAATAGCTGGATCGGGGATCGGAAAAAGTAACAGATCCACGGGCCGATCCAGGTTTTTTTTTTCTTCGTCGCTGCAGGACCTACGTCATTCGTCAGCTTCACGTGTGTCGCATGCTAGAAGCAACATGGAGCATCCCAGAGAGTCGGCGGTGTGGAGATATTTCCGTCTCAGTGGGAGTGTCAGAACGGCTCAATAGAAGCCTCATTCTCTACACGCGAGCTGATAAACATGAAAATGACAAATAAAAAATACACCTGTGAAGAAGTTTTGGTATTAGTAATGGCTGACTCTGATTCTGAGGGAGAACATCTACCTTTAGAGTCTTTTCAGTTGAGTAAAAGTGAGAAAGAGCGAGAGTGAGTGCGTGTGTAACTTGGACAGTGGCGCCGCTGCTTGTGCCTTTCTCAGCGTCTCTCATAAAGCACACGCTGTTTTTCCCACATTTTGACAAACGTCAGTGAAAGAAACGGTAGGAAACTAGTCGCTCTGGCCGCGGTAGTAAAGGGGAGGTTGAGAAGGGAAGCCGTGAGCACGTAGCACCTGCAGCTTTACCTTTAGCACCTGCAGCTTTACCTTTAGCACAGGTGATAGAAGCCGGGGCGGGTGTACTGCAGTGGCGCGTAGTGACGGTGTCGGAATAATGCGGCTTCTATTAACAGCTGTTTGGGACAAATACGTGTTGGTCATCCTGACACTTTACCCAGTCGAGGAGGGAGAGGTGCGGGTAAACATAGTCAGCGCAAATGTGCTAATCAAAGCTGTGTGCTGTGCTTTATGAGAGGTCCCACACTCTAAAAAACTACTAAACTGTTCTGGATGTTTATGTTCATTTAATTCTGTTTGACTCTTGTATTTGCACTTTTTATAAACTGCTATTTGTTGCTAATAAAAGTTGTTTATATTGTTGTGCATGTTATTTTGTTATTGTTTCAGTATTAGTGTTTGCAGGACTTTGCACTTTATATTTTTGTTTACAATGTTTGGTTACTGTTTGTTTACTATTGTATGTTCAACCAATGTTTTGTTTCTTATGGCTACATTTTATTTATTTTAATTTAAGAGTTTGATTACATTCTATTTTAGATTTGAATGCACAATTGTTTTTTAAATAAATAAGAATTCAGCACTTTACATACAACTGTTATTTTGTCTTAGTTCTGTTAAGTTAGTAAAATCTGATGCCTTTAGTCTCTTCAAGGAAGGTATAAGGTGGAAGGTATACTGTTTATTATTAATTCAACAATAGTATCGGATCGGTATCGGGTATCGACCGATACACAAAGCCCAGGCATCGGTATCGGTATCGGTACTGAAAAAGTCGGATCGGTGCACCCCTAGACATTAGTGGCATTAAGGATGCACATAGAATTTCTTAGTTGGAGACACTTCAAGGGCTCACTTGGTAGATAGCTTACAGCACTAAACAGACATAAACTTATACAACACAAAATACTCCTTTGGCCCCACAAAAAGGAGACATTCCACCTGTACATGGTATTTAAGTGTAAAGAGTATATACTGTGCAACACATGTACGCACATACATTTCACTCTATGATATAGTGTTATCCTGGTGTGGCTTCACCTTGGTGCCAGGCAACCATTTGTCTTCATTATCATCATACGGCTGGAGGAAGCAGATCTGTTAGGGCTTGTGGCAACAGTAATGCCTCTCTGTCTGGATATAAAAAACAACTTCACTACCTGAACGTTTGTCATGTCACACCATGTGAAGATGAAGAACACAGGGAAATAGAGGCTCGAACCCCATGTTTAATACCTTTGCAAAGAAGAAATCTGACTGAAGGCAATGTGCACTGTGCTCAGTTAAATCCACCCTGCGTAACATTTATCCAGCAGAGGGCAAAGGTCTCTCTCTCTCTCTGTGCAACTGCACCGGTGCAATCTTTATTTACAAGTAGAGACGTTTAATGAGGCATTTAGTTCAATTAGCGCCCCAGGATTTGGAAACTACAAGCCCAACAGAATGCCTGACAAATCCAAAGTTGGACAGAGAATGAATTCTTCAGGCCAAATAATTGCAGAAATTCTTTTAGAAAACTCCAGGCCTAGCCCAAAAAGGAAATGTTGGAGCAATAGTGCTATTACAACACCAGTGTCACAGAGATTTTGTGTGCACTGATCTGATCAAAGTATGAGATAGAACCCACATATCTTTACCTCAAAACAGTACTCTCACGTCAGACTGCGGACCACCATGTCAACCATACCCAGACAGGTCTGCTGTGAACACACCTCCATTATTTATTTTTTCACCTAGTAGGCACTCAAAATGCTTTACCAGTGTTACAGCTGACACCACTAATCACCACTTCAAAAACAGAATAAAATCTTTCTAATTGTCTTTAGTCTGGCCACGGACCAAATCACAAGACGCATAACCGGCCAACACTTTGCTTTGTTCCCCTCCCTCTGTGTGATGCCTATTACATTCATGACCACCCAGAGTAAATTATTACCCTGACCATACCCTCACACTGAAGCCCCATTGGTATGGAGATGTCTTGTGTAGAAAAGGTGTGACGTTAAAGCACAATGGCAAATTCCAAACTGAGAAGAACGCTTCTGTTTATTTTTTTCAAACCCCCATGAATGGAGATTGTGGATAGAAAATATCTAGGGTGGGTAATAAGCTTGCACACTTATTCATGCGTGATCTACATTGCAAAAAGTACGAGAAGCAGTAGCAAATGAAGCTGGGGCTCAAGACCTGCTGTTAGAATATAAACATGAAAACAACCCACAAGACAGGTGAACACACAAGGACAAAAAAAAGATGGTGTGCAAAGTGGACTATCTTGTGTGTTTGTGTGTGGTTCAAGACAGGGAGGCTCCAAAGCCTATAATTGCACCCTGGTGGTGGGAGTGAAGCTGATAACAAAGGCCCAAAGATATCAACGTCATACTCTAGCAAATATACTAGGAGAGGAAAGAAAACCAGATACTTTATCAAACACCACTTTGCACTAATGTATTTTTTCATTTCCTCTTGACAGTGCTTTAATGACCTCAACTTCACAATAAATGCACAAGCAAAACATGCGATACAAAACAACTGGTTAGTGCACTTTCAAGGTCTAACAGACGAGTATAAAGCGATACAACTACAACAAATGCCTTATATCACTGAAATGAATTGTGATGTTAATTGGAGAGGCGAGGCTGTACAATGTGTTTAATATTGCTTTATTGTTGTGTTTCGACTCATGTACAATACTTCTTTTGTGTATGAGCACTAGCGCAAAACCACTATTGTAGGCTCCTTTTATGTGTGACCATTGTTGTGCATATTCTGCTTTCAGTATAACATAAACCCTACCAGTAATTACAAATGTACGTAAAAGTAATAAACAAAACGTCACAGGTCAGACCAAAATAACAGTGACAAAAAAAAAACATGTGTAGCCTACATTCACAGTATTTGGAAATGTTTTTTCAGCATTGCAGAGCTTTGTTGCTATGGGGACTTGCCTCACAGAGAGAGAAAAAAGTTAGGATAGACTGTCCTTGAGGCCTTCTATTCAACACTGGATGTAATATGCTGAATGCGTAACAGTATACAGCACATTCTTCTTCTACAGTCCTCACTGCAAAAGTACAGCCAGTCTTTCTCAAAGGCCACAAAAGCATACTATAAGTAATCTGCAGCAAAATACTGTCAGGTTAATGTCCTATATATACCATTTGAAACAGAAAAACTTCAGATGAATCATATATTTATGATTCATCTTGTATATTGATTCATTTTGTCTATCTCATAGGCCTACTGCTGCGCTTTAACACCGTTTCAATAAATATGGATGACTCGCTTCTACTTCACTGTAGATGTGTTCAATTCAATGTCATGCTGGAGGACTACCGTGCTGAGTGCGTTTTGAGTTGTTGAAAGAGTCCAGTGGCTTTAAGAGGCTCTTTCATTTCCTTGTGTTTATTGGGAAACAAAACACGTGCCTGAAAGTGGCCCATTTGGAGAAGTGGGAGTCAGCGTTGTTCTCTGACTGGATGGCACAAGGGGAACTTAAGGGAAACGTTTAGGCTTCACAGTCCCTGCAGAATGTGCCAGGGAGAGATTTCTAGTTAAGAAGTCCCTCTCAATCGCAGTAGATGAGATATTACAATGTCTCGTTTAATTTTGAATTACTAGTCCAGCTGCCATTTTTCAACAGAAATGTATTATTCCATCTTCTGTAGCTAAATCCATTCAGGTCTATAACAATAATAATAATTTATTTGATCGGGACAGTGCATGTTAATGATACATGAAATATAAAGACATGAATTTAAACATGCCGGATTGTAGCCTTTAGGCTAGTTTCCATCCATTGTCCCACAAGTGTGCTAGCGATTATACGTGTTCTTGAATTATATAAACTGACGGTTTTTAGTAATTCAAAATCGTTTCAGGAGCAACATACTTGGTAGCAAGCTGAATGACTAAAGCAAGCCTACAACATTACTACTGTGTTGTTATGCCGTAACTGCGCTAACGTGGTACGTGCTTTACTACACTTAGCCCACGACTGGAAAGCACACAGTCCGCAAACAGGTAAACACGAGAAAAGTTAGCCCCACGCTGCGGTTACGTGAAAGTTCTCTTTAAACGTGAAACTGCGTAAAGAAATAACGTTTATAGCCTGCTGGCTTTGTTCATTCGTTACTTACCTGTGATACTAAAGGAATAAGCGTCTGCTCCACCGAGCGAGTTTTGATTTCCAGCCCGGAATCAAAGTTACTGTTGCCGCACGGAGATGAAGCCATTCCCGCCGAGACCCTCTCACTGCCTCAAACAATGCACAGCAGCCACTGAGTTCCCCGAGAGCTTTTCCTTTCCTGTTTCCGAGCTGCGATCTGGTGTGGCGGACTTGCCAAAACACGCAGACGGTTTCGTACGTGGTTGCACAGTCCTTTATGAAGCGGCTCTTTACGCACACGCACGCTGTTTGAATCCAGGCTGTCGGTGGCTAAGAGGCTGCGCCCGCATAATGTCCATGTAGTTTACTCAACTCCGGCAGGGAGCGGACTGCAGCACACCACTGTGGGCAGCCGCACACACTTACCACACGTCTCAACCACACACACACCTTCTGTTTAGGCTGCTGCGTGTGTGATGCTCAAAGCTTTGCAAAGTAGTATACCTCTAATCAATTTGGAAATTTAATTTTAATCTTTGATCCAATGACAGGGTTTAATCCTCGTTCAGCAGAGGGTCTATTTTGTAGCCTAAGCTATGATTCAGATCTGGTTTAGTCCAAAATCTACAGAGTTGGTTGGGGTGATTGCATTGCAGTCAGTGCCTTAATAGTTTAACATAATCAGTTTTAGACCATTTTTAAAGTTAGCTGTGATTGCTTGTGATAAAATTCACTGAAACGATCTAAATGTATTTTTCTCCAACGTCAGCAAGAGATTGTGGATAGATTTCAAACTTAAGAGTTGAGCATAAAAAGAGTTTTGAGACAAATCTATTTAAACAACTATTTTATTAAGTCTATGAGATTTGTGCTTGTCATCTCTGGTTGATCACTTTATGACTGTAGAGAAGACAATCTGCATTTCTTCCACTTAAAGCATGGTCCATCTACTTCACACATATGAACACATAAGGACTAACTTTAACAATAGGATCATGTTGCAGCTCTTCTTATTGTGTGGTCCTGAAGAAGGGCTGTATTATCATCTGGATTCAAGCCTAAATCAAAGCCGCTGCCAAATTCTCCTAACCTCAAGTGGCTCCAGTAGCTATTTCTAACTTTTAAAAGAGCAGCCACTGGATGACAAGTGGTGAGTAACACTTCATATTACAAACACACCAGATGGCTGAGGGCAGATATACTGTAGCTTATAAGCACCATGACACTGTTACTGGGGGCTTTTGCTGCTGCTGCCTGCTTTATCATCAACTATTGTGCTTAGCAACCCTGTGTCAGCAGTGAAGACAATACTAGTATGTGAGTGTTGCCCACAGCCCCAACCAGTATTTATTTAAAACGCCAGAGCTATGCTTTAGATTAGCCCTCCCTGTTGACATAGGTCCCCTTCCTCTTACACACACAGACTGCATCATTATGAAGGCATGCAGCACTTTGGCTGTTATGAGCATCCAGGATTGTGTTCCATTCTGATGAATGGCTCTGAATGAATGAATGTTTTTGTACATCTCCTGGCACTTTTCTATGATACATATAAGAAGATCTTGGGTGAATTGCTTGGGTTGTAGACAAATAACGCAAGAGCCCGTTTATTTTCGTAGTGCTACATAAAGTGCCATAATATTATAAAGAATATCTAATTTACATAAAAAAATTCAACATTTGCAAGTCTGCTCTGCTTCACCCAGCATGTAACTGTACTTTGACAATTTGCCCAAACCCCCTACTACAAGCAGGAAGTCCCTTTTTTATATACTCATCAGCGCAACAACTAAAGTATTGCTCATTAAATAAAGGATGCTTATGCATAGTGCTAACATCTGCGGTCTCACGCCGTTTGTGCTTTAGAAGTGCTGACTTTTTCTCTTCCTCACTGTTCATCATTCCTTCTGGCTCTATGGTTTCTGGGACAGGAACTGCTGAGCCCAAAGAGATAGTGATTTTGCAACACTGTGAGACGTAACATGAATGTGCTCACTCATATTCTTAAACCGGATAAGTAGATTGGATGCTTAAATTCAAGAGGACTAAAGAGAGATACTTTTTGGCCTAAATGCAAAAAGAAATCACATTCGTCTACTACTGGCCACAAATGGGAATTGATTGCTCTCATGTGGTGGTTTAATATGTCCACCACAATATGAGCAGATATTTTAGTTTACATGCAAAACTAAAGCAGCTCTATGAATAAGCAGCAGGTCACCAGACTGTCATTTACTGCCAAGTGGCACCCTCAGGGACCAGGCTAATTTGATTTCCATGTAAACAAAAGCAGGGAGTAGTAAAGTGCCATGCAGACACCTAGCCCTCTAATCTTGTTTTTCTTTTTTTTTCTTTTTTTCTTGTCCCTTTTATTGCTGTTACATAATTATCTTGCATCACATATACATATTCATTATGCCTGAAATACACTCAGCAATGGTAAAGTGACCATATTTAACTTTTCTTATCAGAGACCAATGCTAAAGCACAAATATAAAATGTAGTATACAAACATTCATACACTGTTACTGAAGAATTATGAGTACTGTACTGCAGTGTCAGTATGATCTTAATGGAGTCCAAAAATCATCTAATTATTATAATTGTCTGTTTTTGTTGATTTAATTATGCTCTCACCACTTCTTACAAAATGTATCTTGGAGCAAAAAGAAAAGTGCTGTGCTGCATTTTAAATGACGCAATTGTGGCTTCAGAAATGAAGGTAATCTATAAAAATGATTGATTTGTAAATGTTACAAAAACTATTGAATAGCCACACACATCAACATTAGAGGGACTAAATGAGAGACTTATATGTTATTACATGCTTGGTCTCATCAAGCGTAAATAATATAATAATGATCATAAGCTTAAATAATAGACTTAAACACACAGTGTAGAAATAAAATGTCTAATTCATCTTGGGGTGCTGTGTGTCAGTGATGTTTCTGCATGACCTGCAAGAAGCACAGTTTCACTAAATGACAGGAGCTTTTCTCAACAATGCTTGTTATCAAAAACATCTCTCACAAGGTTGATGCTATTGTCCAGCTATGGAAAACTAGGACAGGATATTTCCTAAATGACCTACTATATTTGATGAATTTAATCCTGTATTATGTAAGCAGGTAGTGAAACTTCACCACAATAGCGGGTGATGAATGTAGATTCAAAGCCTAACAAAGATGATGGGGATCATTATTACTAACACAGCTGTTTGGCTGTAGCCCAGATATAGCTGCCACTTCTGAGCAGAGAGCCCTAGATGCATGGGCATCCTCGGCAGCGAGGTTGCCTCACCCTGCCAAAACATGTCTGAAGCCTTTGGAGACTGGGTGAAGAAGAACAATAGAGAGATAGAGAGATGAGCACTATTTAGTTTCTGTCAAAGTACTGTTGACATTGCTTTGCTTATGTCTTTGTCACAATCATACAGAATGGCTGTTGGAAAACTAACATACTTCCACCTCCCCTTTGTCTAGTCACTCTTCCCCATACCATTTGGGTCTATCTGTGTCATTGCTACATTGTCATTTATAATTTTGTCTCTAGGGTTCACCAGTGCCATCCCGTTTCTCCCCTGATCATATCAAGTGGCTGCCTAGAAACTCTTTGTGACAAAAGTGTCAACCTTTGAAATTCAAGTGACTCAGAGTTTTTTTTTAAACATCAAGGCTGTGTGGCTGGCAGCTAGTTCAGCTGCGACCAGTCACCCATAGTCAACACTCTGAAAGGGCATAATACATTTTGACACAGCACTACTGAGTGTGACTAGTTACTAATCATTTATAGAATACATTGAGATGAGTCAATTGAAAAAATAAAATGATATATAAATACATTGTTTGCCAAAGTGTAATGTAAAATGGTCCTTAGACCAAGTTTATGAACAAAGGGGAACTGATTTGGCTTTTCAATGGATTTTGTCTTGGTCCTTCTGTTTATTTAGCAGTGTATTACTGCTACATTATAAATGGAAAGGATTATTTTCCTTCTTCAGATTCAAACATTGGCAGGAAATGCATACTCTTAACCAAGAATGCAAAAAGTGTTATTAATTTGGCTAATGTTTATTAGAAATATTTAGAGATGTGTTAAATCCGCCTGTCTACATAATGTCGCCAAAGCTCAAAGAGCGACGATTCAACAGAGGATATACCATTTCTACTGAAATGCTTCCATCTTGTGGAGAATTAAATTAATGCAGTGTTTTAAGTTGTGTATTGTTTTAAAGTCTAACATTTTTCATAGATATATTATTAGAACAAAATTTTATTCTTATTATTATAACTAATTATAATTATAATAATACATAATCCAATAAAAGTACATCAGATATGTATTTTATTCTGAGCCTTAGCCATGAGTCACGGCGGTAGCGGAACCTCTCCCACCCAGTTTGGCTATACAGCCCAATTTACTGTGACACCACAGCTTCTAACATGGCGCCGCCCTTGTTTGAAACATGCCATGTAGCTTGTTGTGCAAACAGGACACCAAACGTTGTTTCATGGGGTCGTGGAGGGACCATAGCATTTGGGACATGTAATTCAGTGGCTTTATACAACCCTCAGGTACGACATGTGCTGCTTTACAAGCATTTAGTGTTCGTCGGCGCCGCTTGTTAATCTGTGCTTACCTGTCCATGAGAATGTACATATAGATACACTCGGGAATCATCACCCCCACAAACTTCCCTCTCGCATTAAAATTGTTTTTTGTTCATTCTACTCTGTTTATGTAATTTTTGGCTTTAGGGGAAAAGTGCTGTCACCTTGTTGAATGAACACACAGGCAGAGTAAATGCAGTCCAGTGGGTTCACAGACAGGACTGTGGTAAGTGACAGCACCTATAACACGTTTTAGGAGGTTTCGTTTTAAATACATCACATTTTTACATGTGTTCATGAGTCTGACCCTGTGATTCCCATGATTTGGGGAAGCATCCTATTCAGTGTTTTTTACAGAACTCTATATTTAAGGTGGCCACGTTGACAACACTTACCTACCCTTCTACAGTTTGTGTAATGACTAGAGGCATGTACAACCCATAATGAGCATACATCATTTAAAGTAGGCTCTTTTTTTAAATAATTTAGTTTTTTAATATAGACAAATGTATAAATGCCTAGTTACAAAGTTTAAAAGTTAAAGAATTTCTAAAGAAAGAACAGTTGAAAAGTATTGGCTGGCCAGGCTACTCATGTACTAATCAATATTCAGTTTTAAGGTGAGTTATGGTGTGCATTTGGGTCTATAGTGTTGTCATACATGTTGTTATGTTTCATACATGTGTTTTGTGTTAATTAAAAACTGAATTCATTATTAACAAATTATATTTGATTATAACATAGTTCATATATTGTCCCAGGTCCAGAGCGTCACCTGGTCTCTGCAGGTTCAGACAACCGGCTCATTGTGTGGGAGGCTCAAAATGACACAGTAAGTTGTCTGTGTCTCCAGAAAAACAGCTTAAAATATAATTCTGCATCTTAAACGGGTAAGTAAGATGTACTGTTATTTTTTTTTTTTTTTAGTTTGTCCGGTCAGTTGAGTGTAAGGGTCACACTGGTCCTGTTTCTGCTGTGGACGCCATCTATATGCACAATGACCAGATCCTGGTGGCCTCTTCGGCGTCAGACTCCACGGTCCGACTGTGGCTCTGCAGTGGACCTAAAGATGGTGAAAGACACTGTTTATTGATATTTTACAATACAGTTTATTATGTGTATCATATTTATAAATCTTTTTAACGCCACCCTACTTCTCGTATTTACCTTCTATGGGACTACAACATGTGTATAAAAATATATATAGATTGCCTTATGTATAAAGAATAAATGCTAAAACAATTTGTAAGTTTGTATACATTTATGCCCTCTAGTGGCTGTTAGAAAACAAGAGCTGTATGTTAATAAATAAAATCTTTGTAACCTTTTATGTGACTTAAACAGCTCATCAGTATGACCATTTAACAGGGGTGTGTGAGGCCTCTATTTAACTTTAGGACATGTACAATACAGCTCCGTGACTTTCTATATGCACCCATTAAAATACACAGAGACATTCTCATTTTTCATGGTCCATCAATTAAAATGATTTAAAATAGACTATAAGTTAAATAATCCTTGTTCATTGAAATAACATATAGTGTATTTGAGATTTCATTTCCATCTGCTTGTGTGTTCTCAGCTGAGTGCCTCCATACCTTATCATTTGGCAGTGGGTTCATGATGGATGTCGCTCTGGTGCTGTTGCCTGGCAGCAGAGGTAAGCTAAAAATGTTCATACATAGATGCGTTACACAGTCTTCTCTCTCATGTCAACCATCTCATGCTGCTTTAGAGCGCGTGACTAAATGTCATATTGAAAATGCACGATGCTTTTGAAGTGACTTGTGTCATATTGCCTTTCTATTTTACATGGCTTACGTCAGTTAAATGCACTTCCTCCTCCTCAACCATTACTCAGATGTTAATGTGTGCTGCGCACTCCAATGACATTCTTGTCATGTCATTTTACACAGTTCCCATCCTGGCTTGTGGGGGTGATGATTCTCGAGTGTATCTATATGTACAGTCTCCTGGACAGGTAAGCACTGATTGATACTTTTAAGGGACAGATTATGAATTTATTCTGTGCCAATCATGTCATTTACATACATTTCTAAATATGAACTGTGCAAAGGAACTCCAAAAAGCCTTGACCCTGCAAGGACATGAGGACTGGGTTCGCAGTGTGGCATGGGCATCTATAGGTAAGTGCAATAATGTAATAGACTGTAAAGAACAGGGTTTAAAGTGGCACTGTGTAACTTTTAGCCAATAGAGGGTGCAGATCCCTCAACAGACGGTCTGTTGTTGTTTTTTGGAGAGGAAACTATACAAAATTGTCAAGTTTGGAAGAAAAAAACATGTCTTCTGAAACTTTAGGGTCATTTTAGTGTATTTTGTACAAATACAACTCTGCTAGGGTCCAGTGTATTGGCCTAAATCTGGTCCCTGTGTTTGCTTGCTGCTAAGCGTGTCCTTCAGGAGAGGTCTGCTTGTCCTGGTGGCATGGAACTATATATCATTTATATCTGAGTTTTCTGTCCAGCTGAGGGTACTGTGTCAGTGAAATAGGCATAATTCTACCAATCAAACGGTATACGAGAATGTATATTTTTGGACTTTATGTGATGCTAAGTGAAAATTACACATTCATTCACATTTAGGCAAATGGGCTTTATGGTTGTTGATTTTGTATTTGTGTGTCTTGTAATGCTACAAAAATTCAAAATGTGGTCACTGGGCTTTAAAAGCTTTTCTTAGATTGTTTGGTATGCTTTTTCAGTAATGTGCTTTTTGGTAAGAAATGCAGAAGGTGCATGAACAAGCAGGATAATGACTATAAATGCAATAGAAATATTTTTAAAATCTATATTTCAAAGGCACAGTGCTATATGCATTTTACCGAGTCGTCATAACACACAATGATGCAAGGATTTAGTCCAGTCTCCACTTATTGTGTAATTCTCTTCAAGGGCACTTCATTACTGCAGTGCATTAATGCTGGATACGTAAAAGCTATTCCATCTCTTTACACAGCTAGCTCTACCAGTCTCTCCTATCCACTCACTGTCTAGGGCCCACTCCACACACTATCCACAAGCAAAAGCAACACATACACATGCTTGTTTACATGAAAAATCCAAATAGCAGTGACAAAACCCTCTCACCACTGTGATAGTACTTAAATAAATCATACTGTTCTTTTGTGACTCGGCAGATGGCAAATTGGAGCACTATGGTGTGGTTTATGAATGCTGTTAAATAGCACACAGCACAGTGCTATTTTTGAATTTAGTTTTTTGCTGTTGTCTGTTTTTGAAAATAATTTAAAAGCAGGTGTTCACAACTTCACACACAATCCTTTGGGATTTCACACTTTATTAGCAATCTTAGTAGTTAATCTTGCTGAAGACTCTTTCCCAACATTTGTTTTATACATGAAAGAATATGTTATTTTTTGCCAAACAGTCTGATTATGTGAAACATTAATGTTTTGTAATTCCTAATAGTGATGGCCATTTAAAACCTCCCCAGTACTTCTTCTTGTTGCTTTCATTGGTGTCATGATTAACATTCAATAATATCCCACTTTATTCCACTCTGCGTTTAATGGACCTTGGGTTGTAGCTGCAGTGCTTTTTAATATGAGTGTTTATCTTGGCAGTAGCCTGGCAGTTTACTGGGCTGGATGCCATTGGACTAAATCTGAAACAAAAAAACGTAAGAGACAGTCATAGATAGGGCCTTTGTTTAACACCTGGCCTGTGTGTTCCTGCTGTCTTACTGGCACAGTGAGGAGTTCTGTTCTCTATTGCCCACAATAAAGTCAGAGAAATGTTTAAAATGTAGTGCCAGGTCCAGATTGCTCTCCATTCCTCACTTTTGACAACATTTTTATTATATCATTTACACTTTTTTTATAGGATTCTTGATACACATGCAGCATGTCTTTCTTGTAAGAGTCCTTAGCTTAGCATGAACAATACCATATCTTCCACAGCAAGCGGTTCAAGTTATAGTTGTGTTATTTTCTTGTGGAATGGTTTTGAGCTTCTCTTGTTCTCGTTCAGGTGGGGAGCTGTTATTAGCCAGCTGTTCACAGGACTGTCTCATCAGAGTCTGGAGGCTGTGTGCCAAGTCTGGGACAGACGCCCACACTGAGGACAATCACATCATCAAAATGAAAGAGGACATTTTTGAAGTGAATGAGAATGGTGAGTGGGCCTCACACACAACTGAGTACGAAATGGCTGATAATTATCCAAATGTATAGGTGGAGAAAATGGAAATGATTGAGAATTGGTTGTAGGCGTTTTACCGGCATGGTTGTTTCATCCTTGTCCAAAACTCTCACGAACCATTCTTCCTTCTTAAATCTTTTTCCTGCAGGTTTATCCTCAGTGTTTGCTGTGTCTCTTGAGACCGTCCTGGCTGGCCATGAGAACTGGGTTTATGGAGTCCATTGGCAACCTCCTTTTTACAGAGGTACACTGACTCAAAACTAAGATTTTCTCTAAAATTTCAGATAATTACTTCCACTAGATTTTCTGCAATATGTCTTCAAAATCACAATATCCCTCTGTAGTTCTTGGTCTCTGCAAAGCCTTGAGATAGTGTTTCTCTCCTTCTGAATCTAACAGCAACAAATGCCAGACGTAGTGGCACATAGAAAAATGCTGATGTGAAAAGTTGCTATCTTAATTAGTTCTCAAGGGAAATGTGTGAAATCTTAGCTTCATGTTTACTCTGGCTTTTGTACTGATCATTTTCTTCACTGTAGATGGGTGCATTATTACAATATACAATTTTTATAATAACTTCTCTAAGAAATATCAAGTACCTGCTTAAAAGTTATGTTCTGGCACTTCTCCTTCTCTAAGTAATACTTCTCTTAATGTATGATTGTTGTGTGTCTTGCTCATGTTGCTTGTCTCCCTCTGCAGGCGGTGAGCTGCATCAGCCTCTCAGCCTGCTCTCTGCCTCCATGGATAAAACCATGATCCTCTGGGCCCCAGAGGAGGGATCTGGTGTCTGGGTGGAGCAGGTCAGTGGAATACAAAGAACTGAAATGCAGATACACAAGCCTGCATATACACGCACACGCTAAATCCTCACATACTAGACTCCCACTCTGGTTCTGCTGGCTCCCCACTCGACATGATCGAGCCCTCCCCTAGTCAGTCTTTGCCTTTCGCGCTGTCAGGACCCAGCGTCGCTCCTTGCGTGGTCTGACATTGAGGTGTCAGGAATAGAAGTGATAGACAGTGATGAAGAGGCGCATAGCCCTGTGGAGCTCTGTGAGTTTAGACAAGCCGAGGATGTCCTCCCCCATCTTCTCCCCCATCACTCACTCCCACCGAAGCCCCTGTTTTACAGCCCATTCCCTAACACACCCGACAGAAGATGGAAAGGGCCGCAGAAGACGTGTCATAGCCTCTTCACCGCCTTTCCGCTTTCCCCATCCTTGATCTGTCTATCCGCTTCACCCCACGCATTCAGGCCTAAATTCTGTCTTATTTTTTTCCTTCTTCCTTCCCTCGCTTCTCTCCCCACCACCTCGTTTCTGTGAGCTATAACAGCTGCTGTTGTGCCAGAAAGGGGGCTAAATTTAACACAAGTGTGGTTGGCAAAGAAAAAGCAGTTTTCTGCCCATCTGCCCCAGCTTTTTAATTAATTTTTTCTACCTCTAGCAAAATTCTCCAGAGATTTAGCAGTACCTCAGATTTCACATGAACTAGTGACGTAGATGTTATTACACATGCAAGCGTTATGCACACAAATATATACACCACAAAGAAATGCTCCTTTCACCATGGCAGCCATGTGATCACACTCTGAGGTGTTGGAGAAAAGATTCTGTGCTCGATCAGAAGCTTTTTGCGCCTTTGATCTCATCATTCACATACACAGTAGCAGGGACGTTGTGAAAGTTTCCCGTCCTCTCTGCCCTCCTCCTAACAAAGGAACTATGATTAGAGCCTCAAGCCTCTTATTATTTTCCTGTATGATTAGACAGAGATGGTGGTCAGTGTGTAAGGAAAGGCTGAAATCAACTCTGCTGTGGAAAATCTCTTTTCAGCTTAGCCTTTTTTATCTCGAGACCTATGAGCATAAATAAGAAATAGCCCTCGCCCCACACCCTACCTGGAATAACCTTTTCGTTGAGTGTGAAAGTGCATAGTATATGAAGCTCCACATCCTCTTCTCCTCTATTTATGTCCCTTCTGAACCGTTGTATTATTATTTTTTTTTTAAATGAGCGCAGAAGCCTTTGAACTGACAGGTTTCCTGCCTACAAAGGACGCTTAACCTCTGATGCTTTGTCACACACGTGCACAAATGCAACTGTATTTACACTGATACAAGAACTGCATTTCCAGAAGTGGTAGGACAAGTAAAAAAAAAACACTAATGTAATGATAATGTATGTTATGTTTTATCACATTATTTTTATAATTACAAAGTTCTAAAAAAACAACAACATTCAGACGTTCTCAAAAACAATATTATTTGTAAGGTATTGGAATAAATCTTTACTAAGACAAAAACAAGGCCTGGGGATTCTAAGGCCTAGGCCTATAATGTAATGCAATAACTCAAAAGTCCAAACTGTCTTGTGTTTATACCGGTCACAATAAGAAAAAGGTCAAATCTATGTTCCCTTTTTAGTTGCATTTTATATATTGTTTCATCTTCTGTTGTCATTGTTTGTATCCTGACCTTTACCTTTTTTGTAGTGTTATTGTAACCTGTCTAAAGCCCTTTCCACAGGACGTCAAAACTTTTTGGGCAGATCCCTTTCCTTAGCAGTAAACGACCAGCCATGTGTGTCTTAATTAAATGATTTTTACAAAGAAGTGCTCCACTTCTTCACGCTGATTAGAGTAATTGGTAAGATTTAATGGTGAGCGGGGTTAGCAGTGGGTTGGCTGAGGTCCACCGCTGCGTAAAGCACATCTTACTAACAAGACACACTGGTAATTAACATCTCAGACTGACCACAGTGGGCCACCACAACGCCTGCAGGGGATTGTCAGTCTGGGTATTGTATGTGTGTTGGACTATTTGAGAGAGAACCTATTTTCAGAGCTGGTCTTGTGAACACTCTTCAGGTTACAGCCCGTCCCTTAAGAGAAAGTGGTGTCCATTAATCATTTGGTAAATTGGGGTATGCGAGCAGATTTTGTCAAGTGCTGTAATAATCTAAAAATCAAACACTTGACATTATCAGTTGATAGCTTGATATAACAGTGTAATTGGAAAAGGTCTTTGTTGTTACTGTATGGTGTAAGAGATATAGAGCGGGCTACAGTACGTAGGTGTGCAAATGCAATCGTCCATATCTTCTGTGTGTAGTATCTTGTAGCATCAGTATCTTGTCAACAGTCTAGGGCTCAGGTGACAACCGACTGGTTTTCCTGTCTTGTGTAGGGCACATTCATTGTTCATAAGCTCGTGTCTGTCTTTTAGTGATATATGCCTCTCTTCCTTCACTGTCCTTGTTCTTTTCCTCCCCTATTCACTCCCCCCACCGGCCACCAATAAGGCTCGTTGTGCATACATATTGTTCCTCCTCTCGTAAACAAGACAAATGACTAATGTGAATTTTTTTGCATGATTTACAACCGGCTCTTACTTGGAGAATTTTAAAATCAGTCTGCTTAATGTTCCATGTCGTTCTCTCTCAATTGCCAGATCTGTGTTTTACCTGACATGTCTATCTTGTCCCTTCAGTCTGTCTGTTTGTCTGACTCTATGTGTGTGTGTGTGTGTGTGTGTGTGTGTGTGTGTGTGTGTGTGTGTGTGTGTGTGTGTGTGCGCGTGTGTGTGGATGGTGCCATTCAAAGTGGCGGCTTGGCTTTATTGCCGTCATTAGTTCTGCTGTGTTGCAGCCCGCAGACAGGCATTATTTTGAAGGTCATTGATGACAGCCTCTCTGAGAGGGCCGGATGATGATTTAAGATAACACTATACCTGCCATGTACAATAGACATAGTGCAGATACTTCAACCTGTTTGCCCACCATATAATAGATGCCTTCACATTTCATGTTCTTTGCTACACGTTACTGAAGCAAAACATGCCCTGTGCCTTTAAGGGAGTACGTTGTCTTCTGATGTAAGCAAAATCAGATGGAGATATGCGTTACACACGTGGACAAAATTGTTGGTACCCTTCGGTCAATGAAAGAAAAACTCACTGGTCACAGAGAAAACTTTATTCTGACAAAAGTAATAATAAATAAAAATTCTATGAATGTTAAACAATGAAAGTCAGACATTGCTTTTCAACCATGCTTCAACGGAATTATTTAAAAAAATAAACTCATGGAACAGGCCTAGACAAAATTGATGGTACCCCTAGAAAAGACTGTAAATAATGTGACCAAATGGACAGGTTAATTCAAGGTGTGTGCACTAATGAGCATCACAGGTGTGTACAATCTTTTAATCAGTCAGTGGGCCTATTTATAGGGCTTCAGGTAGTCACTGTGTTGTCTGGTGACATAATGTGTGTACCACACTCAACATGGACCAGAGGTAGCGAAGGAAAGAGTTGTCGCAGGAGAATAGAAAGAAAATTATAGACAAGCATGATAAAGGTAAAGGCTATAAGACCATATCCAAGCAGCTAGATGTTCCTGTGACTACAGTTGCACATATTATTCAGAAATTTAAGATCCATGGGACTGTAGCCAACCTCCTTGGACGTGGCCGCAGGAGGAAAATTGATGACAAATCAAAGAGACGGATAATCCGAATTGTAACAAAAGAGCCCAGAAAGACTTCTAAAGAGATCCAAGGTGAACTTCATGCTCAAGGAACATCAGTGTCAGATCGCACCATCCGTCGTTGTTTGAGCCAAAGTGGACTACATGGGAGACGACCAAGGAGGACACCATTGTTGAAAATCATAAAAAGCTAGACTGGAATATTCCAAACTACATGTTGACAAGCCACAAAGCTTCTGGGAGAATGTCCTATGGACAGATGAGACAAAAATGGAACTTTTTGCCAAGGCACATCAGCTCTAGAACACTGTCCCTACTGTCAAACAGGAGGAGGCTCTGTTATGTTCTGGGGCAGCTTTGCTGCATCTGGCACAGGGTGTCTTGAATCTGTGCAGGGTACAATGAAACCTGAAGACTATCAAGGGATTCTAGAGAGAAATGTGCTGGCCAGTGTCAGACAGCTTGGTCTCAGTTGCAGGTCATGGGTCTTGCAACAGGACAATGACCCAAAACACAGCTAAAAACACCCAAGAATGGTTAAGAGGAAAACCTTGGAGCAGTTTGCTCATGAGGAGTGGCCAAAATACCTGCTGAGAGGTGCAGAAGTCTCATTGACAGTTACAGGAATCGTCTGATTGCAGTATAGCCTCAAAAGGTTGTGCAACAAAATATTAAGTTAGGGGTACCAACAATTTTGTCCAGGCCTGTTCCATGAGTTTATTTTTTAAAATAATTCCGTTGAAGCATGGTTGACAAACAGCACAGAGACGAGCCTTAAAACTTCTGGAAGAAAGTCATTTGGAGTGATGAGACCAAAATTAAACTTTTTGGCCACAACCATAAACGTTACATTTGGAGAGGAGTCAACAAGGCCAATAATGAAAGATACACCATTCCTACTGTGAAACATGGAGGTGGATCGCTAATGTTTTGTGGATGTGTAAACTACAAAGACACAGGAAAAGATGTTATCAAAAAACACTGGAGGAAAATTTGCACTCAGCCTGGAAGCTGCAAATAGAACGTACTTGGACGTTCCAACATGAAAACGATCCAAAGCACAAGGCCAAGTCGACCAGTCATTGGCTACAGGACTTAGAAATTCAAAACAAGACAGGCCAAGACCACAACCAATTATGACTTGGTGGAAAACAGCTGTCTTGAAAGAATGTTCCTCATCACTGATAAACCCCTCTGTGCCATCACTGCAGGTGGGCCCAGGATTTTAGTTTCTTTTCAGTTTACCCCAGCCATGGCTTTGTTATTGTTGCAACAGTCCAAGGTAATACTTTTGGCCTTACATTGTGAAAGCCTGCAAATGTTTTAATTGATGCTTTTTAAAATAGAAATGTATTTTTTGCATCAAAGGAGCATTTACCCGAGCAAAATGTGCTTAGTAGGACTTAAGGATTAAGTGTAATATTATTGCAGCTATTAAAGCAGTTTTATGTAACAATGTTATTTTTGGCTGTGTTTTTTTCTCCGAATGTGCTCCTACTGTAATGAATCCATCATTTGTTTTTGAAGATTATAAACATTTTGATTAGTTTGATGTTATTTCTGTCTAAGCTCATAATCCTGCACAGAATTCAACTGGTTATGCAAGTGACACAATATGATATTCATATTATTGTGGCTATTTCAGTTTTTAGGTTCTTTTCTATATGGCTTATTCTAATGAACGAGAGAAACAATACGTTAACGTTTGATTTAAATGTGTGGGTTCCTTTCCTCTTTTTGTCTTTTTACATATAGCACATGATGGAAGATTTGTTAGAAAAGGGTCAAACGTAAGCCAGAACATTTTTTGTGTCTATTTGGTGACAGCACTTAAGTCAAATTACTCATGCTGTGTCAGTCCACAGAATTCAATGGAGAATTGCCTCATAACACAAAAGTGAAGATTGGACAGGTGGTGAGGAATCTAAAGGAGTTATTTCTTCTTTTCTTTCTGACCCAAGAGGCAATAGTTGTTTGCTTTCTCAAATTGGATTGTGATTATAGTGAGGGCTTTACCTCACACAGGTTTTACACTGTCTATGATCTGCTCTGTGATGTAAATATGTTTGTTTTCACAAGCATTTTCATTTTCTTATAATTTATTTGGTATGACGCAAAGCATTTAAATGTGTTTAACTATAATTTTGGATTATTATTCTCTTATGATTTGGACAGAGATTGGCTCATTAAAAAGTTGTTGTTTTTTTTTTTTCCTGCAGAAATAAATTTTTAATATACTACTTTCACTCCAGGTGCGTGTTGGGGAGGTTGGTGGAAACACACTTGGTTTCTACGGCTGCCAGATGAGTCCGGATGGATCCCTGATCATTGCTCATGCTTTTCATGGAGCGCTGCATCTTTGGTGTAAAGACCAAGACAACGAGGTGACTGTCACAGCCTTAAATTAGACTTCCACTTTAGTTGCAATGTGTATAAACTTGATATGTCAAATTAAAGATGGGTCTAATTGTGAATTGTGTTTCTTACATTTCAAATGAGATTGGGTGGCTGTGTATTGTAGACAGCTCCACTATAATAAAATAGTAAATAAATCACTTAAATGTGTTTTCTTAACATGGGTGATGAATGTGTAAGTGCGTCTCAAAGATAACATTGCTGTGTGCGTAGGGTCAGTGGAGACCCGGGGTTGTCATATCGGGACACTTTAATGCAGTCCAAGACCTGAGCTGGGATCCGGAGGGGGAGTTCATCCTCAGTGTGGGTTCAGACCAGACCACCAGACTCTTCACGCCATGGAGGAAGAAAGATAAGGTTTACACTTTTTTTACACTCTCTGTTGCTTTATTAAAATGTAATAAAACCTAATGTAGGGGCCTATGCTGATATTACACAGATTTGGACCATCAAATTAAATCTACAATAGTTAGTTTCTGTCAGAACAACTATGTATGTATATTGGGACTGTTGTAAATTTATCCATCTGATAGAATGTCTATTTGTTTTTATATTTAGGTCACTTGGCATGAAATCTCCAGACCACAGATTCATGGATACGACATGCAGTGCTTGGCCATGGTTGGTAGGTTCCAGTTTGTCTCCGGAGCTGATGAGAAGGTCCTGAGGGTTTTCCAAGCCCCTCGAAATTTTGTGGAAAACTTTGCTAACATCTCGGGGACCTCCAGAGAAAAGCTTCTGATGTCCAGTGTAAGTTTAGAGAACCAAAGAGTAGTTATTTAAAAAAATATATATACATATCTGCTTAGGCAGCTTTCTCCAGAACCACACGGCTTATTGCTGCTCTACTGCTGCTCTTAAAATACAAAATGTGTCCGTTCATTATTTATTTTTTATTATCCAGGACTCTGTCAACCTTCCAGAAGGAGCCAGCACACCTGCTTTAGGTCTGTCGAACAAGGCCGTTTTTCAAGGTAAACGCGTCGTCAGCTCTGAAGCTTTTTGCCCAATTTGTGTCCTAACCAATTTCCATGAACTTTTCATATATTGAAAAACATTTTGCTTGACTCTGACATTTTTCCCTTTGGAAACATATGTTCACTGTGTGATAAAGTGGTTTTTCAATTGCAGGTGACCTTGTGCAGAAAACCAGTGAGAAAGGGGATCAGTTCAACAGTGTGTCTAATCAATACCAGGAGTCCTACTTCCACCCGCTCAACATGACCGGTACATGACACTCACTTTTAATTTGTGTTTTTATTTTTTTAAGCCACCCTGCATAACTTTTAGCCTAAAAAAAATATATTCTCAAGATCATTTTGATAGTTCTTAGACGATCAGTAGAATCATGCCTATCTCACAGTACCCTCAGCTGGACAGAAACCTCTATTTTCTTTGCTTTCTAGCTGGGATGGTGGCATACTGCTAGAGATTAGGGAGCTCTACCATATGCATATAATGGAGAAAATAAACCAATAGACGTGACCCTAACAGGATCATATTTGTACAAAATGCACAAAAATGACCCAACCATTTTAGAAGACATGCTCTTCCTTCCAAAATTGCCGTCTTAAACATCTATATTTCTCAAATAAAGATTACAACCGCTATCCATGACATTGCAGGCATTCATACAGTGTTTTTTTTGCACTGTCTTGGGCCCCCAAAATGCTTTTCATGATGCTTCCATTCACCCACGGACATTCACACTGTGGTAAACTTACAGACAGGGATCTGCACCCTCTGCTGGCTTAAAGTTACACAGGGTGGCTTTAAGTTTTAAAGAACATTAATACAAACATGTAAAAATAAGAAAAAACGGAACCAAACAAACAACACATACACAAATCCATACTGCACAGACTGAAGAAAACACAGCATACCTAAAAAATTCCATTAAAAAGTCCAAAAGCACATCTTTTGTAGACCCCACAAGGATACTACGGATCAAGGTCCAAACAAACTTAAGAATCCCTATGCCACTTCCAAAATGAAACAAAAGCCATAAATATACATTTCACCTTTTATAACAGACAAATTTTGTATGACAACAGACAAGCAAGTATGATTCTTTATAGTTAATCAATTTAGCTATCAATTATAGACTTAACCCTTTCTCCCACTTTTAAATACATCTGACCTAATTTAAACCTCTATAAGTACAACATGAGTCTGCCTTCTTCTACAGTAACAGTATGATTCATATTATTGGCATAGACAGGAGCGTACATGAACTGCCTGTTGCTGGACACTCATAAGAGACAATGATATGGAGCCAAACGGACAGTTGTGCTTGTTCCTCTGTTGTCCCACTGGGGTCCATGTTGCCTTAGGTCTGCTTGAGGCTGATGGAATTACAAGCCCAGTATAGACAGGGGAGCAGAAGCATTCAGAAGGGGAGACATGGAGATGCTGATTGAAATACTGAATATTAACAGACTACAATAGTAGCGAATATTTATGTAGGGCATTTTTGATAATTATTTGTTATAAAGCCATGCGACTAACTGGCCATTGTCCAGGGTGTACCCCGCTTAAGGCACAACCCTGCTGGGATAGGCTTCAGTCACCCGTGACCCCTAACGGGACTAAGTGGTAGAAAATGAATGAATTTGTTATAGATACAGTAACCATGCATCAGCCTCAGAGTGCAAAAGTATTCTGTGTCAGTATAAAACTGAATTTTAAAGGATGTTAAATTATTGTTAGTAGTCCACATGATTTGTAGCATAACTTTAAATGTACTTCTCAAAAGTTGCACCTAGCATTTAAACATATTACACCGAGAGTACCTCAAATGACCCTCACTTAAAAGTCATACAAAAATGAGATGTAAATAATCACAAAGAGAGGAATCCAAGTAAAAAATTATTTTATCAAGGCATATGTGAATATCTGAGTGGAATAAAGACAACGTAATAAAAACACTAAAACCCAAGGACGAGAGGGGCTGTCATCAACATGATTGAGGCCACTCCTTAATCTGTAATGCTAATTGGAAAGCAGCTTATGTGATTGCATATTTGAAGTATCGATGACCCTGGTCTGCGTGGGGAGCAGTCAAGCACAGACATTGTTGTTAACAATGCACTTTGATTGGCTTCCTGAGGCTGCAAGGCTAAATGGGAGGCCATTGACCAGTAACACACAGATGTTGTATTGCAGCAGACAGGCTTGAGCAGGGCCTGCAGTGTCAGTGAGAGGATTTGTATGCACGTAGCTTAGATTTCCCTCAAAGCTGGAAGCTGTGAAGAATTGCAGATAAAACTGCAGTTGTTTCAAAATATATTTTTTGAGAGAAAGAAAGTAGGAGCGGCATTAAGGATTTCATGCCAGCAAATGCTAAAAGAAGCAGTATGTGAATGTGAGAGAACATTGTCTGGAGGCGATCATTCGGGTTCTCAGCTGTGCATAAAGCTTTGAGTTCACTCTTTCTGGCTGTGTTTGCGTGCTGCTTACGCTTCTTTTTTTTTCAAAAATGCGTATGCTTGTCATATGCACACATGCAAAGCTTCATTGCTGCTCTATGGTCTAACAGTACAGGGATTTAAAAAGAAGGAAATTATAATAGCCACTTGGGTGTAATCCTCATTTTGAAAATTGGAAACCGGTAGTATTTGAATTTTAAACAGCTCCATTTTCTGTGCCTGGCAAATGACAGTTATGTAAGTGTATTTTGGGTATCCAGTGTTCTTGTATGTTTGTGTGTGTAGAGCCCCCACCAGAGGACTATCTACTTCAGAACACACTCTGGCCTGAGGTCCAGAAACTGTGAGTATGCAAACTCTTCTTTGGGTCCACTTTGGTTGGGTTTATCAATTGCCTCAAACAGTATCCAACATAAAATGATTTGTTTATGTATTTGCTTTAAATCCTCAAATCTAATGTAACACTTTGCTTCTGGCAAATGTTTTTTATATATAAAATATAAGTCGATATGATAACTCTTATTATCATTTGTCTACAGGAGTCAAACACTGTGCTATCCCATGAGCCTCTTGTCCAGGCTAAATAAATGGCTTTTATCTGTAGCCAATGTTAAATCCATTTACCAATCCAACTGCAGTAAACATACAATGGTTCAGGGATAAAACGTATAGCAACACTTTTCTACCTCCATTTGGCTTCTCCCACTTAAATCATTTAGTGTATAATAGAACCATTAAAATGAGTAAGTGGCCAAGTTATTTTCATAAATAATAGTCTTGCTGTGTTGCCAAATCACTGCAGCATTTAAAGGTTTCCGGATGAGGCAGCATTTCCCCTGCACTGGCAGTTTTCACTTAGCTGACAGCTCACAACAAGCAGGTGATAGTCAGCATGCTGAAAGTAATTAAGTTCTGAATGATTAGCTGGAGCGCCATCACTGTTCATCTGAGTCACACAGCGAACCAGTCATCATAGATCAGTGTTTTAATTTCACACTCTGTCTGCATATTCACCTGTCACCGAGCTACAGAGTAAGCTTATGTGACGCTTTGGAACAACAGAATAGTTAATTTACTGTCAGAGGTGAAGGTTTTCATTTTCAGTTCCCCTCCCTCTCCACCTCCTTCTGTCTGTGTCCCCGACTCTCTCCACATATTTAACAGGCTTGTTCTTTGTGATTAATGCTGGTGTGTGTGAGACGCTTGTCCTTTATCTCCGCCAGGTATGGCCACGGATTTGAGATGTTCTGTCTAGCTTCGGACAAGGCCGGGACACTCGTGGCTTCTGCCTGCAAGGTCAGTGTAAAAACAAAAACAAACCCCGAACTTAGAGAGTACAATCATTCAAACAATAGAAGCTTCACTTGATAGGAGCATCTTGTCCTTATAATGGTCATCAATGGGTTGGACACACATTTCTTACGTCTGCAGCTGTCCTAATAAGGTACATAATTATGAGTCAGTTATGGTGTACGTCTGCTTATTCATTAGCAGAACGCTATTGTTCTAAATGGATATTTTTCCCTACACTTAGGGGCAGATATACAGATTTATTTTAAAAGGCAGACATTCCTATTTTTTTTGGAAAAGTTACTCCAAAAAAGTTCACCGAACATACTTACATTATACACCATATATTCATACACCAGAGTTGTGGCACTGGAGGAAAGGAGGGTTAAGTCTTGCCCAAGGACACAACGACAGTATGAACTGTGGAGGGCGGGTATTGAACCGCCGCTCATAAGATAACCGTTCTACCACTGAGCCACTGCACCCCCAGTGTAATGTATTGTTAATAATGACAGTTCATAGTTCTTATCCAAGTTTCTTTGCATTAGACGAACACATATTATACTTTTGTGTTTCCTGCACGTTAAAATAAAAAAGGTACAGTATGTGCTAATTGTTCTTTCAGGCCACTAAGGCTGAGTATGCTTCTGTCTTACTGTGGGATACAACAAGTTGGCGTCAGTTGCAGTCGCTCTCGTACCACACTCTGACTGTCACTCAGATGGCCTTCTCCCCTGATTCACAACTCCTATTGGTCGTTTCCCGCGATCGCACCTGGTCTTTGTGGAGACGGAATTCGGCCACATCCGAAAATCCAGGTAATATTTGTGGTAACAATTCTGAGGATTCAGTGTTAATCTAAATGGGTGTCTGGTTTTTTTTTACTACTTATCATAATTAAAATATCCAAATTTTGAGTAAATGGCAAACCTTTAACAACAGATGACAATGGTTGGCATAATATTTAAATTAATAAAACATTTAAAAATAAAACACGGATTTGTTCCTATTTAAATTCCAAGTCCAGCTGGCTTCATTGGAACAATCCTCTAATTACCCCAAAGAAGCGGTGGATTTCTTCACACAAAATAAAGGTTTTAATTAAATCATATTACTGATTATTATGTATATATCCCTCTTTCTAAGCTTTTATTAGACGCTCTTAGTGGCAGAAGAAGTGCCAGACACACCCACAACAGTACAGTTATTGTAATATATTACAGATATGAGTGTAAAAGCCTCCATATATCAGCCATTTATTGTGTTTAGATTGAACCTTGGCACACGCTGGGCAGTGGTGACGTTAATGGTTTGAGAAGGAGATTTGTTTGTAGAAGGTCAGGGCTGTCAGTGCCCGCATGCTCAGTGAAAACAAATGAATGAGAAATCATCACTGGGCTCGAACTCTAAATAGTTTGCTGAACCCTGCGGAATAGTGTTGGTGTTTATCGAGCCTCTCATGTGTGTGTGTGTGTGTGTGTCTTTATGAGTGATGGAGCATTGGGGATCAGCTGATCTGCAATGGCTGAAATGAAACGAGTCCGGTGCCAACAAAACAAATTACAGTTAAATGCATCCATTGTACATTTCAACATTAATCTATTCAAGAATGCAATGACGCGACCAAGAAACATTTTTGCAAATTTTCTCGCATCATTGATAAAGATTTTGTTTCTGTGTAATTGAGCTCACAACAAATAAATTTTTTTTTTACCTGAAAGCATCTCAGTGGCTCATCTCCCCATGCGACCATGTTGTAAGTGTTAGTCATGCTGTTAACTTACAAATGTCCAGGCTAACTCACCCCTATAGCAGAAGGGACTCAAGCCCTAGAGACCTGTAAACCACTTCCAAGCTCAAAATTTGACTAACCTTTTTTCAATGACAAAAATCCAATACACAAAGTCATTAGTCTAGCTGTACTACAAATTATTTTGTTGAGAGTCCTCTACTGTCAGAATTTTGAAGAAAGCAAATCACAGAAGATGATATGTATACTGTTTAAGAATAAAAACCTGTAACCTTGTGCTCTGCATGGTGAGAAAACACCAGCAACACTACCATACACATCTAAAGTGAGTCAAAGATGACGCCTAAACCTAAAGGTTGAGCTGTGTTATGTCTTTACGGCATTCCAGACGCTGACCAAACCTGAACGGCACAATGCTGTTTTGTGTTTGTTTGAGGGGAGGGGGGAGGTCCCGTCTGTTGCGCTTGGCTGCTGAATTACTCAAGGTGATTGTAACAACACGCACGCACACACACACACACACACACACACACACTGTCTGACAGAGCCGGGAAGGTTAAACGAAGTCAGAGCTTATCAAACAAATGTCTTTGTCTCCTTTTGTCTGCTCTGTGTCCTATAGCTTTCTGGGCACACTGTCTCCTCCCTTTAGCTTTGAGCGTTGTTGTTTCAAGGACTCCTCCAGTATGAATGTAAAAAGAGGAGTCTAACGAGGTAATTGACTGTAATATGGGTTTCACAAAACGAGAAAAAAAGTGTAAGAAACAACTGAAAGAGCAGATGTTTCCTGACCTTTTTAATAGTCAATTTTTCTTGAGCAGGCACTGCATTTACCATAATGCAATTTGAAATGTAAACTATGCTTCAGAAATGGCAAAATGTTGACTGACAGACAGAACAGCCTGAAAATGTTGCTTCCTGTGAACAATGCCTGTAGATTAATCACCTGCATGTTCCAAACAGCCCTCAAAGTACATTTTCAGATGTCCCTCAACTTTTACAGCAGTGTGTACACTTTACTGCAGTTATGTTTTACCTTATGTGTGTTAGCAGCAGCTGCCAGCAGCATACAAACAAGCTCTCGGGGAGAAGCAATCTGACGGGTCGAAATGACTAAGGCTGGGGAAATAAACAGTGCCAGGTCATTAAGCAAACCTGACTGAAATGTAGGACTCCCGAACATGCTGCTGTGTCTTGTGTTTTATTTGTCGCCGGGGACAGCCGCCGGAACTGTTCTGATGTCATAACGCCATAATCGGAGCACAACAGCTCACTGTAAAGAACAAGAGCGCCACGTTGCCGCTTGCACTCATTCTGTCGGTCTTGTGCCCGTTTGTTGTTGTGTCTGCAGAGCCCCACTTCTCTCTACGCACACACAGCCAAGGACTCAGCCATACACACCCGCATTATCTGGTCATGTGACTGGAGCCCAGACGGGACTTACTTTGTGACATGCAGTCGAGACAAAAAGGTAACACTTGTGTCCGATTTCATTTTAAGAGTTTTCTAGATGAGTGGAGAAATATGGCAGTGTATATGATGTATTGTCATGTTTCTGTTTGTCCAGGTGATTGTGTGGGGGAGATTAGATGCAGAACAACCCGTCCATCCTGAAATCAAACCTTGTTCTTCTATTTTGGACGTAGGGGATTCGGCCACAGCTGTAGAATTCTGCCCTGTGTTCTCCTGTGCGAACAGGTAAATCATATATTTTTAACTGTCCTGCCTCATAAACACTGCTCAAAAACAGTTTATACATTTATGTGTGTGTGTGTGTGTGTGTGTGTGTTGTAGTTACCTGGTTGCTGTTGGCCTGGAGTGTGGAAGAATCCTTTTGTACAAGTGGACATCTGGTCTAGAACCTGCTGACTGGATCTGCTGTGGACAGACAAACGCCTTGTATCCTTACACTTTAGTAATCAAATCAGTTGAGTCTTGTGTATGCAGTTTGTCTTTATTATAGAGTAGTATAAAGAAATTGTTCCTCGAAGGTACATTTAGTTGTGTTGTACCTAAAGCTGTTGAACTCTCCAGCAGTCTTCCTTCACTGCACTCTCATCCAGACAGAGCCATTGCTTGGCGGTCAAGCGGCTTCGCTGGAGGCCTAGAGTTGGTCGCGCAGGTCGTGACAACTGCAGCGGGGTCACGAAGGAAGAAAAGAAAAATAGACAGACTGACAGCGAGAGCCAAACGGATGAGAGCTCCTGGCTGCAGCTTGCTAGTGCCAGCTCGGACCACTCTGTCAAAATCTTCAACATCAACAAACAGGCTCTTTAGCACTGCCAACACTGACACTGGGATGGAGATGCAGCGAGGCCACAGCTGCTCACTGGCAAACCACTCAGGCCATGAGTCGGTTCAGTCATGGCTCAAGCGCAGGACAAATCCACAGCCACTAGTCCCAATGTCAGTCTGCACGCACAAGACACTGATAAAAACATTATGGCCTCGGGCGGCTCTACACACTTCAAAGTGCTTGACATTCAAAGAAGAAGAGACTGCTGGGTAATCCAACACATTTACACAGGCCGTCCGAGGAAAAAAACTTAAATCTGTTGTTTTACCATGATGATGTTTACATTCATACAAGTCTGGATGTAAACTATATCTTTGCTTTTGTTATTGATTAAACAACTGCTTCTGTAAATCGATGGTGAGAATGACTTCCTGACTTTGTTTGGTATGAAAAAGTATTTTGAGGAAAGAATGTGCACTACATTGAAAAACATGCCCATTAGGCTAATCCTCCAGTCAGATCTGCAGATGGTTTCCCTGATCCCAACAAGTTGCTCCAGCAACACTAAACTTGGACTAAATACAGTGTGTAACTTAAACATTATTTTGCTATAGCCTGTATATTTTTTATTACCTTATTGTGGTTAGTTGCATCTTTGTCTCTTAAAGAGATGCTCAGCAGACTTTATCATAAATAATATGATAAAGTTTGCTCATAGACTTTGAGACACTGGCAGTTTCTTCAACCAACCAGATACAGAAAAAACATAAAAGCAGTGAAAATGAACTGTTCGGTTTTACTAGAGTCTAGCAGCTGCTTTTGGTGCCAGAGTTGGGACCTTTAACATAATCCTCAAGGACAGGAGAAGTCCGCTTGTTGGATTTACTGTGGGTTCAGCCGAGTGTGCTGTCATTATATGTCAGCCATAAATTTATCTTTAGGAGACTGTAAGTACTAGTCATAACTCACTCTAATCACATAGCGCTGTATGTATGGAGGCATCAGTCAAGCCAGACCACACACTCCTCGGGGAGGTGGCTGTTTTTCAAACACTCAAATGAGCTTTTGGGACAATACAGCCATATATCATGAAAATTTCCACATCATATAATAATGTAATTATCAAATCATCACTGATGTTTCTATTTAAACATGAAGGATCACCTCACCGGGGATATTTGTGTGTGGAGGCTCTCCTGAGTAGAATACTAATAAGTGAAGCATATGCTCTTCCTCAGTCGCCCTCTTCACTGTCCTTGACTGCTCACATTGATGAGGTGAGAGTGCCATAATGTTGTACTGAGGAGGGATTAGAAGTCACATCTGGAAAGCCTCGAATGCTGAAAATTAATGGGGGAAAAAGGGTGGCCTAGTGGCTCAGGTAATAAAGCACTAAAACGGATTCATAGACCCTTGGAAACCTGGAATTTCAAAGTGACTTCAAACAGGAGGATTCATCTCATCATAATAATTACACATATGTGGCTGAGCCCTTTCTCACAAGTGCATAAGTCGGGCTCTAATGGAAATCAAATGCTAATTTTTGTGCATTAAAATTGTGTCTGGCATTTAGGTTGGGACAAGATGATTAAGGCCTAAAATGTTGGCCAGAATCATATTTTTTAACAGATTGTTCTCACAGGAGACTCACCTTTGAACATGAAACTTGTGCCATCTTAGAAGCCAGCTGCTTCCCGTAAGTTAGTGCAACCTGGTCTTGAGATTCATAAAACGTAAAGTTATAGGGGCATAAATTATGTCATCGAGGCTCATGTTCACATCCACTTTTTGTAAGCCATCAAATAAAAAGCTGTTTACTATGAGTCCTTTTGAGAAAAATACTTTCTCCCATTTCTTATTCCATTCTTATCCAAACCTTTCCTGCAATAAATCCATTCTATGAAGAGGAATACTGACACCCAGATCAACTTAATCAACCTGCCTACCATTTGCACAACATGACCCTACGAAGATGAGAGAGAAGGTCACGCAGCATTTACACGACCTGCAGCAATTCCACCTCCTCAGCTGCTCTGGAAAAACTGACATTATCTTAGTTCTTCAGATGGGGGTTTCTGGTGTTTGTCTGAATATTTCTCCTGTAGACTGACTGAAAAGTCAATAAAACATTTGTGAGTTAACAAATGGCAACGTACTACAGTATATGGCATTAAGTGCATTCTCCATCCATCCATCCATCCATCCATCCATCTTCTACCGCTTATCCGGGGCCGGGTCGCGGGGGCTGCAGTCTAAGCAGAGACGTCCAGACTTCCCTCTCCCCAGACACTTCCTCCAGCTCTTCCGGGGGGATACCGAGGCGTTCCCAGGCCAGCCGAGAGACATTGTCCCTCCAGCGTGTCCTAGGTCTTTCCCAGGGTCTCCTCCCGGTGGGACATGCCCGAAACACCTCCCTAGGGAGGCGTCCAGGAGGCATCCGAAACAGATGCCCGAGCCACCTCAGCTGGCTCCTCTCGATGTGGAGGAGCAGCGGCTCTACTTTGAGCTCCTCCCGAGTGACCAAGCTCCTCACCTATCTCTAAGGGAGCGCCCCGCCACACTGAGAAGAAAGCTTATTTCGCCGCTTGTATCCGGGATCTTGTTCTTTCGGTCATGACCCAAAGCTCATGACCATAGGTGAGAGGTAGGAACGTAGATTGACCGGTAAATCGAGAACTTTGCCTTACAGCTCAGCTCCTTCTTCACCACGACAGACCGGTACAGCGACCGCATCGCTGCAGAAGCTGCACCGATCCGTCTGTCAATCTCACGGTCCCTCCTTCCCTCACTCATGAAGACCCCAAGATACTTGAACTCCTCCACTTGAGGCAGGATCTCTCCACCAAGAGAAGTGCATTCTCTTTAATTTGATTCTTTTATATATATATATATATATATATATATATATATATATATTTTTTTTTTATTTAAACCCAAACCCTTTTTTTTGCTTTATCTTATTGTTCAAGGCTGTGACCAGCAAAAACACTGGACCAGACCAGCCCAGGCCAGCCGCTGCACAGCCAGTCTATGAGAGACAGTACAAGCTAATGCAGCCACACACTAAATATTTCACAGTAATAATGAAAGCCTCTGAGAACACTGCAAATGCCCAAACACACAGCAGATGTAAAATAAATGTACTGGCACAGACACACACTCATCTTCTAAATCTTGTTTGCCACTGGGTTCCCCCAATTGTGAAATAATTGACCACTCTACTTCAAAATTAACATTCTTTTTAATCACATATTTATATTTGTTTAATTTTACTAATTTGTGTTGTTTTTTTTAAATAATGTGGGTATCATTGAGAGAATATAAAACATACTCACAAAGACAATCCTGTTCCAAGGATTTCAGTGGGTTCACAGATTGTAGGACCTGAAAAGGGTTATTTTTAAGTTTCCCCCATTTGAACAAATTTGTAAAATAATGACTTACTCTGTTTGTACTCAACAAACAAGCTAATATAATACATTTTTTTGTCTTGTGCTGTTTGTGAATGTTGGCAAATAGGACTTGAGACAATGCTATAGGCCTCTTCTTTTCAACGTATTGGTAAATGATATCCTTGGTCTATCACTAGATGCTGCTATAGAGACCTACCTCTATTACCATCAAATCACAGTTTTTCCTTTTGACGCAGTATGTCATAAATCGTAAAAAAAAATGCTTGCACTAATGCACACCTTTACACTTTATGTTCAGTCTCACTTTATTTAACGATGATGTGAAAAGTAAGGGCTGTCCATAACATTCAGACAGTAAAAGAACAATGTTATTCATATCCTCCCAAAATGACAACTATTGGCTTCAAAAATGTTCAGGTGTTCCAAGTGTGATACTTATTTATACATTTTTCCATATTTATTCCCCATTTGTACATAACATAGTTACAGATACTGTAAATAAAAAAAAATGACTTTCAAATATCCTTGTGGTGTATGTGTCAAATATTGCCTAAGTAAAAATGAAAATGTAAAGATCTTTTACATATACATATATATATTTATTTATATAGAGTTCTCTATTCTTTCTGTTATAATAAAACAGGTTATTGCCCCTCTTGAACATGTTGCATTAAGCATAGGTTTTGTTTGAAACTCTTATTTGAACGTAACTCCATGTGTTAGCACATATCAAACTGACAATACAGTAACAGTATGGACCTGTGAATTTTCCACACAATATATATGTCATATTGTCATATTTTTGGACACATACGTTTTGTGATATCCAGAAACCCTGATGACACATACAAAGATATAATTATATATATGTCACTTTGAAAAAAGACCTGTGGCAAATACAAACCATTAGCAAGACATTGTTTTGTTACAGGAAATTATGAGCCCTTGACCTACCACAGTTGCATTTGAACATGTCATCCACATTGGGAAAAAATGTGAGAAACAAATAGGGCACATTAAAAAAAAACAATACCTGATGATCTGCATTTGGCATTTTGGATGGATTAAAAAAAGTTTTTAATTTGGTTAATGCCAGGAGTGGGTTGTTTAAATTCATTGATTTTGCTACTTGTGTCACATTATTGCCCTCAGTGTTGAACTGTTAAACCAGTAGCAGAGTTCATACTGTATAATGATGTTGAGTTAGTTCACTGAGAATCTTGGCATTGACATGTAAGCTGATCAAAAGGTTCAAAGAAATACAAAATAAAAAAATATGGTGGATGAGAAGATGAAACAACATAATGGGTTTGTCACAACAGTTGCAAAAACAGAGATAACTCTGTGAGTTATACATTTTATTTCATGCCATCTTGAGAGAGCCACATACCAAATATTCCAGACATGGACATCATCATTAAATTATTTTGTATCAGCAAATTGTACACAATCACATAGAATGTAATATATAAAATGTGTGGTTGGCTTATCTTCTCCGTCTCTCACTCGGTAAGTGACAGTGACCCTCAGGTTGGAAAAAAGGTGCAGGCGAAGTCGTGACTCCTTGGAGGTCTGTGCTCAGGGCTTTCCTGCTCCTATGCTGGAGCAGCGGCTGGAGGGGAAGGAGCCCCTGATATGTCCATTAGCAGGTGCATCTCTACCTGCTCGTCTCTGTGTAATTCTGATCCACTGGAGGAAAATCCAGCTAATTTGAAGTGGACTTTGCCCTACTGTTCCATGCATTGAGGCATTGAATTAAAATAAATCTATGACACATACAATTTACACAGGTGCGGCCAATGTTGTAGTTTGTCATCATCAGCCTAATACGTACTGTGGGTCCTGTAGGCTACAGTATAAGACAACAGGCACAGCGCTCAACAACGCCTTAAAAACTAAAAACCAAGACACCAATGGTGAAACATATGCTGAGAACAAACTTTCTCACAGCCACAAAAAAAGTCTTGAATCTGTCCAGAGTCCCTGTTTACTTTTCTCTGTCTGAGGACAGTTTTACAAAAATGTTGTGTCAATGACTGTTTTGCTCAGTGCAGCTTTCTTGGGCCGAGTTCAACGGCAAGTTAGTACATTTCCATAGCAACTGAGGTATGGACACTGTTGCTAAGTGTGATGTGATTTTTCATGACACTCGATATTTTCTGTGAAGAAAGCCCTGTGTCTGTGCTTTATGCTCTATCATTGTGACCAGCAGTGGTGCCATCACTGTTTGAAAGCTACAGTAAAGCCGGTGGGCTCCGTCTGTGTTCACTACCTACGCCACCGCACATGGAAATTCAGGCCAACCATTAAATCCAAAGCTGTTGTGGAAGTGGTAGACCTACATCCTTTCCAGCATCACTTACTGAGTTTTACAGGAGTCTTGTTCCTTTTTGCCACTGATGTGAACCCCGTTGCCCTTCACTATGCTGGTTAGCTGGATCAGATGGACATCATAACAGTCTGTGCAAACCACTCTGTGGGGGACAATATGACCAGGCCTTGAAAAAAACATGACTGTAAGCACCTGGTGATGGTGTTGAAGCATTGAAAAAATATCATGAGTGAATTTCTTGCCATACAACACAAATAGGACAAACATGGAACACTCTGGTGGTGTCACAAAGTTCAAGTTTCTATCATATGCAGCCTGGACAGCCTGATAAAAGGCAAATCTTTTCTTGTAGTTCCCATCTCATGCTTTCTAAAGATGTATTAAGAGAGCTGTAAAATATGAAAGATCTATGCAAAATATGAAGTGAAACTGCTTGAAAACCAGTCTTGCAAATTTATCAGAGTGGAAAAAGGAGTCATGTGCATCTTAGTCCTTACTTACATAGAAAATGTCCCTGGTGCACTTTCAGGTGATGTGACTTTTTGACGTATGTTCCTGCACTGCTCATAAGCTACTTTATCAGCACCTGTCATGAGAGCAGTAATCTGTAATCTCTAGTTCATTTCTCTTCCATAAAAACATCTGCTTCTCACTGAGAATCCATGTTTAAAAACTCTGCTTTAGTTTTTAGGAACTGCCCCACACAGAGTCCTTTGTCCATTCACTGCATATACAAAGCATACAGTACATTAAGTCAAAAATGATGATATTTACATGTCTCCACAAGACAGTTTCAAAAGGGCGTACTTTCAATACTCCTTCATTTGTTTTTGTATATTCCATGTTCCCAAGCCAGTCACTGAAACTGTGAAATACTCACGTTAGAAGACAGGCTCACATGTACACGCAAGCTCATACAGTACATACGACAGGTAACAAAAAGAGACAATCCCCTGTGAAGCAAATAAGGCTACACGTCAGGTCAGGGCCTGTCCACTGCTGCTCCAGCTTCAGGTGTCAGGTCTGTGTAGGCTTGTATTTCACTCATTTGTGTATAGGCCAGAGGAGCAGATGGACGAGGAGACATTGCTGTGAATGATGAGTTTGTAGGGTTATCCAGGGCCTCCTCACACCCCTTCCTGACTGAGGGTCAGTCAAGTCGCAAAAGAGGCCGGGGTGAAGAGATCCGAAGATTGAAAGTCTCCTCCCCGTGTCCCTTGTTGTAAGACGACATAACGCACATATGCTGATGATATCAGTCAATTCATTGTAAAAAAGAACCAAATATGTCTCTTCTGCCAGGTGGGGTGTGAATGAAGCTCACAGGCCAGAGACCATGACCCGATAGGAAGGGGGCATGTGTCTGTGTCGCGGGCTGGATCCAGGGCTCCCGTTAGGGCTGGTGCAACTGGCGTCCACCCCTCCTATGGACGGTAAGTAGGCGTGGTGCAGAATGGGCAGCTGCAAGGACAGACGACGCTGTATGCTGTAAAAAGACAGGGAAAGCATACGTTAAAGGAGCTATGCAGGAATAAAATGTGGATTACATTCAACTACAAAGATTACAGATGAGACAGTTTTATCAATGTCTGATCAAATTATACAAAATTTCCTCCTTGTTCTTGTGCAATTCCACTTTTCATTCTCATTACCAAACCTTTAGTCCAGCATTTCTCTGCGTGTCTGTGATCATCGGACAAAAAGAAGATTTTATGCCTCCACCTAGTGAGACAGTACACATTCCATCTCTCCAGTCATAGTGCCATTTGCAGCCATTTGCAAGAATTACATAATGAAACAGCAGTTATGTAAAAAATATATATTTTTGAAATGCACGTAATTTGAAAAATCTGGCATATAGTAAATACCAAGTGAATGTTGAACTGAATATTGGTCTGTTACAGATGTGGCCCTGGTTAATTTGTATTTTTTTTACAGTGTGGCATTTTCTACACCTTCACTCCATGTCTGTATCTCTGTTTCTTATATTTGTGTCATCCTCCTCTTCATACTGCCTCTTCATCTCTCCTCTTGCCATATGATCAAACATTCATGCGGCATGGGAACAGCTCCGAGTGTTCCTTTACTTCTGTTCTCCTCCCTGTCTATTTTCAGAGCTGCTTCCAATGCGAGCTGTAAATCACTGGTTACATAAGCCTCTGCAAGTGTCTACCTCATTCTCTTTTTCTCCTTAGCTCTCGTTCCTATCTAAACCTGCTTTCTCCTTCATTCATCCGCTCTCTGTTACTGTCCACTCTTCAGTATTTGAACCCCACCCCCTGTCCTCTTGTTCATCCTTGCCATCTCCAGCTCCTCAGTGTTTGTGCATTCCTCTGCTTTAAAGAATGTGGGAGGCAGAGCTCTCAATGATGCATGAAGTGTATCTTCATTGACGAAGTTGACATTATGAATAATTAGTGAATGGAGATCTGTATTTGTCAGACAATCATCTTTTATATGTTATGGCAACACATCAATCAGGATTAGGCAAGTGACTGTATGGATACATACTGCAATGTCCAGCATGTCACACATACACATAGAGACAGCATGTGGTAATAAGTGTGTTGATGTGTGTGGGAGAGAAAAGGGCCAGCCCATGCTTTTGCAGGACTCTGTTGCCAGAGCAACTGTCTGAGTGCGGCTGGTAGTGGTGCAATCCATGTGGCGTGTAGTCTGATGAGAGTGCCGACATAACAGAAAAAAGGGGCAACAGTTAGATGGTAGCGCTCACTGTTCAGGGGAGTTGATATCCTCCAGGGGGCCTCTGTTTATTCGGGAAGGATCCATGGAGCCCCACTGCGCCTGAGGTTTCTGTTCCAGGTGGTTTTTCAGGATCGACTTCTCTCCATCTGTAACAAACATGACCACATGTGAATGACATGATCAACGGCTGTCACGTGCTTCATAAACACATCTGCCTCTGGTCAGCCATGCACACATATTCAATTTAAAAGAGCAGACAGAGTCAATGTAGACAGAAAGGAAACATGAAACAGGATTGACACTAATAAGTGCTCTACCAGGTGATCTACTGAAGCCCCCCTTAAGCTCCTCCCTAGAGATACATTTTACTTGTCTCCAAATTGAAAATGATGTATTCTCAAAAAAAAACATATAAAATGGTTTATGCCTATCCATGCTTGTCCACAAATGCATGTTACTATGTACACACCAGGGTTAGCACATTGCAAATTGTCTAGATGTTCACTCAGATTTTTATAATTACCATATTTTTGTGTGGATGGTGCTTTTAAGGCCACACTGAATAACTGGGAGGTTCCAGTTTTCCGTGACATTGGGTGGTTTCCTGGTGGAAGAGTAAGCAATGTATCTTCCCATTGACTAGTGCTTATATTATCTTGTATGAGAAAAGAGCCTAGTCTTGTGACTCACCCAGCTTTGTTAAAACACAGACAAAGGTATTTATGTACTTTTTAACAATTGACACATATTATATATTTGTGCCAAAAAAGTATTAAATGTGGAGGCTTTATGAAATGTCACCAATGTTCCTAAGGGCAACAGAAAACTTAAATGTTTCTCTGTGGCATTAGTTTTCTAACAGTCTTCTGTACCGGGAGCTGTAAATGCTTTGCTAGTTGGCTAGTTTTGCACTGTAGCTGCTGTAATGGAGCAGAAAAAATGCACTGGCAGTGGCAATGGTAATGCATCTCTCTGGAGCTAACTTAAATGTCACATCCTTTGTGGGTGGCCCATTTTAATCACGTTATGGTCCATTCACACATCCCATAAAAGGCTTTGAATAGATCTAAATGCAATACATGTAACCTTTAATTGTGTCATGCACAATGATGTAAGTGCACTATAATACACATATCTTCATTCTATAAAATTTGAAATGACTTGGGTCCATAAGTAAAATGTAAAGCTTTTGTGATGTAAAGATTTGTAATGGTAACCCACTCATAAAGATTCAGTCGTCAGCTGCCACTCAGTCAGAACAACCACATCTTGACTGTGAGGGGCTGGTGTTGAGTAGATGGCCATGTGCTGGTGCATATTCATGAAGACTGACAGAGAGAGGGAGAGGTGGAGTGTTGCTTCTCACCCTTTGTGAGTGAGCGTAATTGCTGTTGACATGGCGTTCTACTCTTATAACAGCCACTCATTCACGCTTCCCGATACATTCAGACCAGCTCTGATCTGAATAGTGATGAATACAGTTAGAAGCCAGATCTGATCCTAATGTCAGACAGGTGTGAGGAGGTGGTAACCTTCACTTTCTTTTTTATAATATGAAATATGTACACTTCCTGATGTAATAAGGCCTTACTCAAAGCCTGTGGTCAGTCTTCTGCTTTGGCTTGAATGTACAAAAAACAAAATCACAGTTTGAAATTGTAATCTGTGAGTGAAATAGCTGCAAGTGTATATTTACCCAAAGCAGAGAATGACTATATTTATCTCTGTTCTTCTTTGTGAGATTCAGTCTAAAAAAAGGAGCCCACACATTTTTTATTTTAGTTCATTAAACACAGTGGTGTCAGTTACCAGCTGCTGCCAAGGCCTCACACACAGTATTCTCTAAAAAATGTAAAATAAGATACTTTATATAAGCAAACTAACAGATTGTTGATGTATGTAAATAAAGTACTCAAAGTTCTGCATGGTTTCAAATGTGGCTCATTATATAGGATAAACAAAATCCTTCACTTGGCATAGACATAAGAGAAAAATATTAAAGAGATGAAAAATATAATTAGTAGACACAGAAACAGAATTGGACCCGCTGTGGGCAGTAAAACAGATGTAGGGGTGTTAAAAGAGTGACTACAGAGAATGTCTAACTTGACGAGCAGCACTTGAGCTATGCAGGTACTTGAGCTAATCTCATGAGTCATCCTGAGGCACGTCACAGCCCGAGTCAGACAGAGCACTCGTTCACCTGCGGCTGACAGGCTTCAGCAAATGTTCACACAGCTGCACAGCTGAAGCAGCATAATGACACTCAGAATGAAACATTATTAAAGATGGAGGTATAATTGGATTAGCTTTCAAGAATATCATAAGCAGCAAATAAACTTATCCCATAAACATTATTTTAACTTATTCTAGTCTTAGTTAAAAATAATGGATACATATTTATTTCAGTATTTGATTAAAATTTAAAATTTCTTTTGTTGCAGAAATACCTTAATCCAAACAGTGATGCTATCTATGTAAGTTTCAGACACTGTACTTATCCTGAATACTTTGCAGGACTAGACCTGTGCTCTGGGGCAAACCTGGTCCAGTCACACAGAATGTTCAAGGGCTTCTTCTGAATCAGAATAGGACTAGATTATGCATTGGGATGAGAAAGGATATACAGGGGTTTTATTGTAGCACTCTCCAACAGCAGTCATGCAGGCAACACTTCATGCTATACATTTTGTCTTCAATACTCACTTAGTACTGGACTACAGTCACTGTTTATTCACTGTCCAGTGGAAACTGCCTGTTCCAACATTTTCACCACTACTATGAATGCAGCATCAATCACTTTGTTCTTTTCTCTACTCAGCTATATTTAAGTTGTACATCAAGCACAACGTCTGTTTTTAATGTTTGTGTCATCAAAAAAGGCCCAGTATTGAGATGACTATGAGCCTGACAGTACAATGGGAAGTCTAGTTTTGTGTTTTTAGTATTCTTAAGGGAAAACTATGATATATAGTCAGTGTCTCACCTTTGCCATCTGAAAAGTTGCGTATGCTGAGGATATTGTTGGCATCTGGGTAATGGTTCTGTTTGATGTAGGGAGTTTTCTCTGGTGTGTCCTGCAGTTGCATGGTCACTTCCTCCAACTCTTTGTCCAGCTTCATGAGTAAACCAGGAAATAGAACAGAATAAATTGATTTTGTTTCACGTGAAAGCTCATAAAAATGCACAAGATTTACCAGAATGAAGTTACATCAGCTTTGCATAAATTGCTCTCTCTGCCAACCAAGCTTAAGTAGGCCACACAATTATCAGAAAACACACAACACACATTACTGAGACAGATCTTTTTTTTTTTTTGTTGCAAAATGTTCCTTTCTTTGCAAATTTGCTCCAGATGATTGGAATAACATCACAAAGAAGTTGCTCTAATTATCACAGACCTCTGTTATCCTCATGCGGAGCCGGTGGTTATCAGTCTGAAGCCCATCCAGTCGCGAAGTGTTGGCTTGGTTAACGCTGGTGACTGAGGTCGAGGTTTTGGAGTCTTCCTTCTTTTGATTCTGGGTGAACTTTAACCTCCGGTTCTGCGTGGCTGCATCTGGGTTCGTTCTCATAGTAATTAACTGAAAGGGAGTTTATGGGTGTTAGTCCCAGAAGCAGTCTGAGATGAAACTACTTCATTTAAGTTGCATTTTATTTTCCAGTTTTCAGTCAAGTGTGAACATAGCTCTGTGTTTTATCACACAATTGACATAAGTACTAACCTTGGGAACAAAGACTAGACACAGCGTAATGGTGCTGCAGAAAATGATGACTAGGGCCACAATGCAGAACTGGACGTTGGGCTGGTCCCTGGTTAGAAAAGACACCGCAGCACCGATGATGCACATGATTCCAACATTGTAGACGCTCATCCCGATGTACTTGCTGTCATTAAGGGCAGGGATGCTCACATTCCTTGTTTCCCAGGCTAGAAAACAGCCAAATAACTGCAGAAACAAAATATAAAAACATTACTTATCAGTTATCAGGTATCAGTTGTCTTCTTTTATCACATCATAATGCTGTATAGCTTAATGCTTTTCATTGTTTGCTGTCTACTGAGTTTCAATATATGTCATACAAAGTAATGTAGTGCAGGTTGACAATTTTAACAATGCATGCAACAATGTACTATGAAAGCTAAATAGTTGAGGTGCTTAGCTTGTACAGCAGATAAGTGGAAGGTGGGCCTCAGCATTAAACAAACTACACAAACCAATTGTTGCTTCCCCCATTTGCTTTTTTGGTTAATTTCATTTCATTTACAGAAAAAGGCTGCTCTAACACATACCATTCCTTTCAACATGTTAATCTGCTCACGTTCAGTCTGCTTATTTACTGCTCTGTCTATAGCTTTTCCGTGCTACACATAAAACTGATAACTCTTGCTCCATACTTTGTCCTGCCATCTGTTCACACATACAGTGCATTTTGAATTTCTGATGTCTTTCTCATTACGTGATAAACTGCATAATATACTGTATGTTTTTGTTAAACAGAGGCATGTATTCAGAGTTAAATCAGGTAAAAGCGTGTGGTCATGCAGGTGAAGGGCTTTGAGCAGGAAGTTAAAAGTCACATGCCTATATAGACATAAGGAGCTACAGACACATTTGCATTTGTGTGCGGCATTTGTGTCGCTTCAGACTGAGAGTACAAGATGAAATTTTGTGTCCTCTCACCATTAGCAGTCCCTTGTAGGCATAGACGATGCCGAGCCAAATGGTCATGTGGGTGTTCTCACAGTGCTCCAAGAAAGGACGGATGGCGATGTCTCGGCCGTGAGGATCTGGCTGTTGACATAAACACACAGGAAAAAGAGTTGAGCAAGGCAACCAAAACACTTAGTTAAGCCATTAGGAAAAGAAAAAAAACAACTTCACGTATATTAAATTCACCCAATTTTTGTCTTTGTGTCCACTTTTAAAGTTTAATTACTTGACATTGAGGGCTCGTATCTGAAAGGTGTCAGTAATCCTAATCATATCCTACTAAATGATGGCCACAGGCTTCTCTGAAATCAGCTGAAGTTAGATTAATCCTTGCTTAGGTTGCTGATGGGCAGGACTAATGACGCTTATTCATTAATGTGATTTACACCTCCTCTTTTCATTCTACTTTCACATGCTCCGTCACACTCTCAATCCTTCCCTGGTAAGACTATTCTGCTACTGTCTTTTTATTTCAGGTATTTGTCTGCGACTGATAGGACAAATGTGCACCTGTGGGTCGTATTAACGCAATAAAGCACCTCCCCTCAAATGCACTTCTCTCTCGATGGGTTATGTATAAAACCATTAATAAGAGCATTAGTTTGGCCTCTTTTGGATTCATCCGAGACCACAGCAATATATCAACAGTGCGACACCTGGGCTGGGCTAGGCATATTTACTGAAAGGCGTGTCTAATACATTCAGATTTTTAAAGGCTGTTTTTTATACTTACGGTGCGGTATTCTGTCTAGGAGGTGTCTCAAATGGCGCTCTCTGTCATTGATAAATGTACGTGCACCCACTCATGCCTGTAAGTGCAGCATCACATCTCCTCTACTCGTCATTTGACCCCAATATTCTCCATTGAGCTTGCATTAATGGAAATTGCAGCTGTTCATGCTTTTCTCAATGACCTTGCTGGGTTTACATTAGTATTTCTCGCAAGGGTCATTATTGCAGAAGAGAAATGCAGACTAAAGAGCAGGGCTGGTTTACAGAAATTGTCCCTCACCATGTGATTTATTAATATAAAATTGTATTTTTCTATACTTCACAATACATTCTCTCTTAGCTCATTAGCTCTTACTCATCCCCACTACATATTTTTTTTCATAAAATCTTAATTCTGCAGAGGGTTATACATGCACTTGTACATTACTGTACAACATATTCAAAACACACTACAACTTTCATGTCAACTTTTCTAACATCTGCAGAAGATAAATGTAACCCCAGACAACTCCAAACAGCAAGAGGTTGTTACTGTAGCACAGACTCACACATTTCATGACTCAAGTCACACGTGTCTAGGAATAATATGAGACTATTGTTCACAATGAGAGGCTAGTGCAAGAGGCTTTCTGCGTTATAAGTTATTAGAAGACTGAAACACATCAAAGTGGGGAAGAAGATGACTCACAGACAGGCTGTTTTGACAAGAAATCACAATTGTATGTTCAGACATACTATAGGTATGGGCTGAGCATGTCATACATGTGTTTATGCATCACTGCTCTTTGTCTCAATTCTAAGCAAACTTGAGTCACTAACGACAAAATGATAGAATAAAATGAGATACGATGCTTATTAGGTAGGTGGCTCTATGACAAACACACAAGAGTTCTGTCTCTTTTGGAGGGATGCTGTCTGGGGAGTTGCCAGGCAACAGTGCTGTAGGCATAAGGCACCCCCAAAGCAGTGGTGAAGGCAGTAAAAACGCAGCTTCACTGCCATTTTTCACACTCTGGGAGGGCAGCTGTGGCCACTGTACCAGGACATCGTCTACGCAGAAACAGAACTATGAAAAGATGTGGTAGGGAATGATGGCAAGGACAGAATGGGCTAAAACAGGAGCGTTTTTTCAAGGAACCAGTAGTATAAATGATCTAATATGTAATTTTAAAACATTACATATGTAACAATAATGTTTTCAGCACAATAAAACATTATTGTGCTGAATATGATTACATTATTGGAGAATTACAGTACACTAATAATAAAAATATAATTTGCATAAAATAAAAACAAGCCTAAATAATGTGTAACTTAGCCATTACCCACTGTGTATCTATGTATTGTTTACATATTATTAGAGCATTGATTCATTCAGCTCTAGATGAGATGGTATTCAGCTGGGCTTTGGATGGTAATAATACCACTACAGGAGAATAAGCACATATGTGAATTTTCCGATTACAATGCCTTTGGCCCAGCGCAGAGCAGAGACGGACCAACAGAGAGGCAGGAAATGGAGCGCTCACTCACTGTCACCTGCAGAGCATAGACATATATAAAGGCTAGATGGCTTACCGGCGCTGAGAGCCAATGGGACCGGCGACGTTCTTAGGTCCAGTTATAACATTAAAGTCTATTGTGTGTGTGCTGAAATAACTATATTTTGCTCAATTTTCAACCGATTTTCAAACGGCTTGGTGTGTCATAAACGTCAGGGATGCGGCTATTTAACTGCATACTTGTGAAAAATTATAGCCACGGAGTTTATTAAGCACAAATCATAGCCACGTTAATAAGGTTTGTAATACACCAAACCGTTTGTAAATCCGTCAAGAATTCAGCAAGTTACGAGCATTTTAGTTGGCGTATGTCACTCACCTTCCATCCACAGCAGCAGGGAGCAGCACTATGGCAGCACTGACCTAAGATGGCCGCCAAGTGACGACACAGCTGACTCCGCCTTGAGCCATCTAGCCTTTATATATGTCTATGCTGCAGAGGCTGTGTGCATGTGAGCATATGCTGCCGTAGGTGCACACTCTGGGATGTAATGGCGTTTGACTAGTGTGTGTTGGCGTGTGTGCGTGTGTGCGTGTGTGTGTGTGTGTGTGTGTGTGTGTGTGTGTGTGTGTGTGTGTGTGTGAGACAGAAATATTTCATTACTCACTCTGCAATTGCAACAGAGGAGATAGTGGCATGGTGGACAAAGCAAGTGGGAAGAAATGCAAAATACAAAAAGGAAGGATGTGGTATACCGGTGTATAGCCTTTAACGCCACTTTTGTATTTTGGAAAACTCAAAAAAGCCTGTGCTTTAGAAATCATGAAGGAACAGTCATGGGAATTTTGGGCTTGATGAAAAATGTATTCTGAAAAATAGTCAAGTTGAATGATTTTTATTTTGTCCTTAAGGGATACTCAAAATTCTATCATAAAAAAACACTGCATAAAATGACTGTGTTGTGATTACTCTAAGGAAATAATGAAATAATCAACATTAATGTATGATAAATACATGGCTTAAATCTTTTTCAGAATGTAAACAGTGTCATATGTTTTTATTAAAGAGTCAAATGCATGGTTTTTATCTCTGCTGTATGAACATTAGTGGGTGGCATAAGGTTTTTATCAATGCCCAGGATATGAGGCGAGCCAACTTTTTTATGCCTGGGCACTCAGACAAGCATAAATGGTTGTAACTCACCACGTGCCTACGGTAGTCTTTTGGAAAGTGTGACAAAGATATAGATATTCAGAGGAATACAAAGCCAAGATGGGAGACTTGGAGATTGGATTGGGGTGAAAGAACACACAGCACTGAGGGCAAAGAGACACAAAGATGAAAGGCATCCTAGTTCCATCGCAATCTATTTGAAAAGCAGCATTTTTCCCCGCCCTCCATGCAAGCCTGCAATAGCCTTTAGACAAGCAGATAGTGGAATACTGTTTGGACAGTGATGTAGATGCTTAAAGTAAAGACTCAAAATACATTTAGGAGAACTGTTCTTGTAGGCTAACCATTATGTAACTCGCAGAACACAGATACAAACCCGGGCTCATTTCAAGTGTTAGACAGTTGTTCTGATTACTCCAAATTGTTAAGGATCCCCTGTCAGCTTTTTCTGTCTACAGTTACATTAAGCACTCTTGAATTCTGTGGCATTTACTGCATAAAGCGAAATCTCTGAAATGATCAAATCAGACAAACAATAAATTCACAAAATAGTGAAGAACTTTTTAAAACATGATGATGTTGTCTAGGCACCAGGCTATTACCTATTCAACTACATAGTGTTACATAACAAGAAGGAACAAAAAGACAGGGTAAGAGGGGGCTGAGTATGACAGGGAGATGTTGTATTGGTGTTATGCAGCAGGGCAAGGCTGACCTACTTGCAGAGGGGCAATGGTGACAGAGCACCAAGACCCCGCTGGCGCTGGAGCCATGTGGGTCTTTGCCGTCCCACTTCACAAGGTGTGTGCATGTGTGTGTGTTTTACTGTACTGTCTTAGTCACAGTGAATGGTTGACCAGGATATTCCACCTCAGAGCCTCTTCACAGATCTTGTACTGTTCTGGCTCACTTAAGACAGGCACAGACCAGGGCACAGACCAAACAAAGAGGCTTGGGGCAGACATATTATGGAATAAAAATACAACTATGAAAGATAATTTTCAATGTTCTGCCACTTCTACACTCTACAAATCTCTTGATCTTTAATCACTATTAGCCAACAGATTTCATATCTTACTGTACAATTCCCACCCCTAAGAGCCTCCTCCCCTTTCCCCAGCCCCTAATGATGATAAAATGATCTTTTTACTTAGATGTTTCTATCAGCATTTAAATATTTCTGCTCTCTTGCTCGCTTGAGTATTCCCCTCCCGTTCTTCTGTTTTTTATACGAGCCTGTAATCCCATTTGAGGACTAATCCTTCTGATACAACCATGGCCTAACGATCTTCTAACCACCACTTGGCCAAATTGGCAGTGGCAGGATGACACTCCGAAAGGATTTTTTACTCTTATTCGCCTTCTCAGCAAGGAACTGGCATACTAATTGTTTGACAAAGAAACTGATGCTGTTGTGAAATCTGGCTGACCGCAAAAAACGCCTAGTGTTTGTGCTCATGCTGAGAGAAATTAGCAGCTGCTTAAGGGTTACTTTTCTTCTCTTTTCACGGCTAATTGTAGGATGCAAATGAGCTGACCCTCACTGTTTAATTTTCACTATTCAGCATTGTTAAGTGATTGGACCATTAAATCACTGTTGATAAGTCAGCAGCTCTGTTAGGTCGACATTTCAGTGCAATTCCTGACACATAAATGTGAATCATCACCCTATGAAATAAAACAGAAATATATAGTAGTCCCAGTTGAGAGATAAAATAGTTCCACAGACTATGTTGGAACTGTGCTGTCAGCAGACTGCTGACCACGCCTGTCCGAAAGCAGTCACCGTCTGCTAGTTTTCAAGACCTTTGTGGTTAATCTTATTTATCAGAGGAGAAAATCATTTTTTATGAAACCACTAAATATCATAACATAATTACAATTTAAAAAGAGTGATAGATGTAATGTGAGAACAGTCAAACACAGACAAGATCAAATGAGATGCAGGTGACAGGCATGACATTGACAGGAAAAGTGTTGTGGAAAGAAAACACCCTTGAAGTGGTGCTGTAGACACTTAGTATTCTACATAATGTGAGCGCAAGCCAAAGTCATGTAAACAAATTAGAACATAGCATGAACACACATACATTTAAATGAAGAGCCAGACGCTGATACCAGCACTGAGCCAGCTGCACACAGATAAGTGCAAACAAAGAGACTTCTTCGCTCACTTATGCATATTCCCAAAATTACAGCATAATGGCACACAAACACACAAAGCACCATTATTCTGAAATATGCACCGAGTGAGATCCACTCCCGGAGCTCCAGCAGGGAGCTGCCTTAACTGATTTATTAAGAGCTAAATGCATCATTAGTGTAAGCGGCTAACCCTGAACATTGGGCTCATTAGAATATGCAAATGCTATGTGGTATAGCACAACATTCTGTTAGCTAAGGCTTTTGTTATTATAGACTGTATTGGCTGTATTGCTGCTATTCTTTAACTGAAGTTCCTGTCATAATGCTTGCATTCATCAAAGTACCCATCTGCAAAGTGCTTAGCTCAGGGCTGGTCTGCTCGAACAGGATCTGCTTTATGTCACTTTGCCACACTTCATCACATCAGTATAGAAGTTGGAGTTTGGGGATAAGGCATATTCCCTGTAAGCTTGTATAATGTCATATACATTATGTGAAAATAATGTTAATGAGCTATGAACACAGCATACGACTGCTGCAGAGGTGGATATTTTCCATCATCTGGGTTTGTACAACAGCCAAGTTGTAGTGGTTTTAAAATATCTTGTTGTAAATACTGAAACTGTACAGACTTTATCTACTTTTGAGTTTTAATACAATGGTTTTAAGTCAAATAATACAAGTTGGTCCTTGAGAGTTTATTTTGGTTATGCACAAAAAGTTCTATAACAATCAAATATATTTGAAAAAATTCACAACAAATCTAAACACATTGTTGACTTGAACAGTTTATTCACACAAAATAAGGACTTTGAGGTTAAGCAGTATGAGAGTAAGATGCAGATGTGGATGCTCTAAAATCTTCCCATTCTGATATGAAACCATCCAGGTAACACAAACCTACTTGTTATAAACTCTTTACTTTTTACAAGCTTTACTCTGCTTCCCATCTTTCTGCGTGTCAAGTGTTTAGTAAATAATGTCCATATTTATGTCTGTTTACGCTATCTGATACAAGTCCACCTCATTACATCTTTTACAGGAAAAGGATTCAATGGACAATAAAAGGACCTGAAAAAGCAGTAGTGCTGATTAAAAGCACCAAGCTTGTACAGAATGTTCACAAAATAAATGTATTTGTGAACAGATCCCTCCCAGTTCAGAAAACCCAATGGCCTGTATCAACCTTTCTGCAATCTTTCTTCTCATATGTATAATGTGAAGAAAAAATTAGCTCAGGAAATCCTCATTCCCTTCAACAAAGCATACAGACAAATACACTGACACACTGTAGTCATATTTGTTTGTGTTTCATTTGGACAGCCATAAGCATGTCCTTACATCCAACAGAGGAAAATCACAGGGCTGTCTTTTGAGGAATGAGCCTCGGGTGTCTCTCCTTCTACCCCTGCCTCTGTCCCGCAAAGCCAGAGCAGTAATTGAGTCCTTTGAGGCCCAGGGTTGCCATAAGCCCTATGCTTAATTGGGTGTGTTATTCACAAGCAAACCACAGTGTACCGTACTGTGTTAGTAGTTGAGGCCTCAGAATAGTGCCTTCCTCTTCAAGGAAGAGCATGCATCTGAATATTCCTAAAGAGTGTAGATTAGCATTTTACATCATGTATACACAATGAGTTTGTGTCTTTGTTGCAATCTATGGGCTCCACAGAGCACACGTGTGCACATGCTGTTTTTGTTTCATAGTACCTTCAGCCACCCTGACCACAATCATTATATAAAAGATTTTCTCAATTCAGTGTGGTGCCATTCTTCTAATTTTAGCACCAGGTTCAGGGCCAGTCCAGCTCTTTTGAATTGTGCAAAAAAAAAAACTGTTAACATCAGATTTGATATGTTTTAATCAGTATCCTAAGTTTTTGTTTTACTTTCACCTTGTGCTTTTCTTAAACTTGTGCTTTTAAGTACAACCACTCATTGTTTTCCATCACAGCTACCCACATTTCCACTTATCCTCTTTTTCTTGATTTTTTTTCTTAATACAGTCTCTTGTTTTTTTTTGGCTTTCTCCTTCATTCCTATCTTCTCCACATGCATTCTATTCTCAGGTCCCAAACCATTGCCTGTGGGGTCCAGCCTCTTGCTCAACCTTAGGGAGAGACTTAATGATGCAGAATGCAGCAGTGCTTTGCAGGAGCACCATAATGTGCTATGAGAGCACAAGGGAGGCACACACTAGTGGAAACAGACTTAGCTCACAAACTAATGCACATTTTCACCCACAGCTGCAAAGGTGCTACTTCAGGTGTACTCGTGTTTGGGGCAAGCAGTGACAAGATAGTGTCCAGTGTGCAACACTGTGGGCAAGACAGAGAGGGTTATATGATAGGAGCATCAATAGCAGCCTGGAGGAGGTGACACAATGAGTTCAGCACCATTGGCTAGATATGACAGTCCTGCGAACACCTCATAGCCTCTGCATAGGAGACGCACACAAGCGGGCTGAGTCACACACTCCCAGGGGCATCTCTGCACCTAGCTAAAGCTTGGCTGTGACAAACACAACACCTTATGGTTGGCTACTCGGGCCCAAAGAGAAACCGTAAAGCAGACGCCATTATTATTCCTTTCCTGTGCAATTGTTAACACAACATGCAGCATGAAAATGACTTGGAGCAATTTGTATAGATTACAGTAAAGTTAAAATTACTCCATAAACACCTTAAAAAGGCAGTTAGCAGGGTAAAAATGTTTGTTGGGAGTGAGGAGTACAGAACGCTGTGTAAAGAAAACTCATCAGGCCACTGCAACATCAGCAGCCGGCAGGAAATCCATACCAGCTTTACAGTCAATTACTTCAACTGTCATTGGGCTGCCATCACCTGCCTCCCCAAGGACAGTAACCAATCACACCAATGAATGAGGCAGCACCAGCATGCCCAACCAATGAGGGACCTGAGTCACTGATCTAAGGTCTGCTTTAAAAAAAGTCACAAAAAGTTTTTGGACACCCTTTAAATTTTACACCATGGAAAATTTGTGGAAAAATCAAAGGTTGTAGCTGCATTAGACAGACACAAACAAATACAACTTATATTTTTTTGTTTATTGTTTACAAGAAAAACTAAACTTCTTGACAGTTTGCATGTCAGTTCTCAACATTGATGGTATCAAAGTCTACAAATAACAGAGAATGTGTTGATTCTTGTAAATAACATATGAAGCCCTCAGTGGTTGCCTGTAAAGCATGTTTACAATCACTTCCTGGAGCTGGCCTGGTGACAGTAGAAATTATAATTATTACACTCAGATGGTCAGATAATAGTTTAGGTTCAAGGGCTCAGCTGGCTGAGTGTGGCCATCGGGAGCATCACCAGGTGCTGACACATCCTCCCTGGGGCCAGACTTACCATTGGAGGGCACTACAGGGTTGGCACATCACCTTGCAGGCTTAACCTATGACTAAACAAGGATATGGTAGAAGGTTTTTTGTTTTCTGTTTTGACACAAGTGCACAGTCTGTGGACTTTGGGTATATGTCCTTCAATTAATCTAATCCAAAATGTAAGAAATCCACTGTGATTGAGGCAGATTAATTAAAAACTAAAGCACTGTTTAATTAAACTCAACTATGTAAGACATGAAGGCCTGTGTTGAGTTGGTTTTCCCTTCTGTGATATCACCTCAGCTCCTCTGTTGATGTCCCATTTAAGTTCCAGCTTCGGTCACTAAAACATTCCCACATCTGGGATACAAGTTTCCTACTGGTCACTTCTATTCTCATTGATTAAACAAAAATGTCTTAGACAGAATGCATATATTTCTTTCCGAATCACAGAAGACATGCAGTAAGTATGCCTTAAGGTGGAACACTTGGGGTATGAGCTGAAGCCATGCATCAACCAAATGCTCCCAGTCCCTCTGCCACTTCTCATTTCTTTCCTTTTATAGGTGTAATGAAGAACAGCAAATACTTCTCTTTTTTCCTCTCGTTGGTGCTCTCACTCATCTCCCGCCTCTCCATTTCTCTGCCACCTGATCGATCCCCCAATCCAATCAGCCTCTTGTGGCTACGTGAATCTCATTCTGAGGACATGGCAGCACATTTAATCTGAGCACAAATCAATGGCAGTATTTCTTGTGAAGCAATGCAAAGTGTACATGTATTTATATATTTGCACAGAAGTGCTGAAAAAGTCTAGTCCTAAACAACAAGCAGATTTGATATTTCTAGCATATTTTAACACCTTCCAGATTCTTAAGCACAACAGAAGCTGGTGTATGTGTGTGATTTAATAGAGCCTAATGCGGATAAATGAAATAAGATTTTATTAGATTGGAAAGGGTGGAAATGCAGCTCCTCAAAGGGTGCTTGTTACCTGACACCTTACTGCAGATACTCCCTACGAGTAACACTGCACTGCTGTTATGGCTGTTTTAAACTACAGTGCAACTTTTTATTCATCTCTGCTCAAGTTAAAAAACATGTTCCTCCCAATGAATCAAACAGTGAAGTGCACTGTGAGCCAGCATTACTGCCTTCATTGACTATGACACATAACACACAGGAGTCACATAGGTCCCACCTCCTTTGGTCCCAGATGTACTTTCTCTTAGCCCCTAAACATTCCTATGTTCCTCTAGACCAGGGGTCTCAAACTTAAATTACTTGGGGGCCGCAGGAGGCAGAGTCTGGGTGAGGCTGGGCCAGATCAGGTATTCCACAAAAACAGCTTTGTTAAATCCTCTCAAACGTCATTACTAACAATTCTTTAACTTCAATGGGTTCTTCTGAACTATCTCTTGAACTTAAATGGAATATTGAAGAACATGAATGAGCTGGCTGAGTGGCCCCACTGGATGTCCACTCTCCTTGGTGATATTGTCAACATAACATCGGCGTTAATTTGCAGATTCGTCATGATAACAAATCCGCATGGATAGCCGCGATCAAATTGCCATCAACTTTCAAACAAATCAGCCCATTTCAAATGATCCAATGCCGGTAACATTGAATTTGTCCAGCTCAAGGTCAAACAGTAAGAAGCAGTAATTTTATGACGGCTATGTGATGTTACACAGGCTCCTCCATAGTTGTGAAATGTTTCTCTGCCTGCATCAAGCCCAGCCGATGGTCCGCCCCCAGAGCCATATACTACACTGTGATGGTAGGTTGGTTCAGTTCCAGCTTGCACAAAAAGGAAGCTTCCACACACAACGTGGTAACGTGCCATTCATATAAAACTCACAGGGCACACTAACATTAAACTTTCATATCGTCCTGCGGGCCACAAAATATTGTCTTGCGGGCCGCAGTTGGCCCCCGGGCCGCGAGTTTGAGACCCCTGCTCTAGAGGGACATTGCAACTTTTTTTCAATACGTTGCCCAGTACACGACTGCCTGGCTTGAGCATGTGCACATGCAGCATAAAAGCTCATCATTTAAAAACTTATTCTTATCTTTGAAATGCTCAACTTTTGCAGATATTGTTTTAAAATTTTAATTGGTAATAGTCAAGACCTTATCCTGTAAGCCTTTTGTATGTTTCAATCCATATCTCTCAAATAGAGATCTGTGCAGTCTTCTTTTTAGAATAACAATCCAGACGAGAAAAAAAAAAAACTTTTATTTCTGTTTCAAAGTGTATAACTATTTACCAGTTACACCTGCAATAAATGTGACTGCTTGCGAAAAAAAAAAAAAAGAATGTTATCTTTTACAAAGAGCCCAAACTTTTATATATACTCCAAATGTTTCAAGCTTTAGCTTTAATTTCAATTTGGGTATGCTTTCTTTTAGGCGTTTTGGGCAAATTTACCTGGAATAAAAAGGGGCTACTATGTTGCATTCTAACACAGTCTGACCCACGATCATGCTTGCTTATATGACTAATGAATGCCAGGGCAAAATGTGCTACACTTGCAAACAAGATGCTGCAACTCAACAGAGCCGCGCCATTGTGCATCAGTTGACATCACAGCAATGAGCACGGACGCACAGTGTCACACATGGTCAACACAGCTATCGGTTCGGATCACAGCCTCAGAGGTAGATGCGAGAAAGTGCACCGGCAAGCACAATAAAAATGTGCACACAGTGATGCGGTGAAGGGCAGTAAGACAGTGGATGTTGCACAGTGTCAGTCAGGTTAATTACTCAACAGATGGCTGTCAGTGAGGAGACGGGGCGCCTGAAAGAAAACCCCACCTTTTCTGTAAACATACTCAAGTCATGCATTTACATCATTATGATAAGAACACACATACAAAAAGCTAATGACCATCACTAGAGTTGGCATAAAACATACACAGATCACATCATCTTTTGGTATTTCACCTTCTCTCTCCATCTTTTTTATCATCTTCTCTTCTATTGACACCTTTCCAGGATCACAGCCCTCACTCCGATCCACCGGGACGCATCTTTCTGCTTTGCGGCAACTAATAATGTGCCGAGCAAAGAAGCAATAAGATGATTTAAAAAAACAGTTTGCACATGAAAGGTAACTCAACACAAATGACTGTAATTTACCACAGTCATTTCTGGTTTCATGCTTGAGGTGTTTGCCTTTGATGTTTTGTTATTGCTGTGACCATACAATCCAAAGCAAAACACGAGCAAAAAAATAAAGGAAAAGAAATGAACTAGACTAAATCAAATCACATAAGGTTAAATAGTGTTGCTGAAAGAATCAACTTTTCACAGTATTATTCACTGGAGCGACAAAGCCAAGATGGTGTGCTATTTTCTCGATCCTGCAATAAGATCTCTACATGCTGCCACTTTAGAACAAGGTACAAGCTTTCTTGAGGAATCACCAAGAAGTGTAGAAGCCCTGTGCCCCAGTAACAGGCAGCAGTGAAGCTTAAATGGACAGGGTATAGTTCAAGTAGTACCATATGGGATCCATCCTCCCCCACTTGTGATGGCTCTTTCTGAGAGGATTGATCCCGGACATTCATTGGTGGAAGAGGTGCATGTTGACACCACAAGACAGAGCGGGAAAGTGGGGGTGAGAAGGGAAACCATATAGTGAGGACCATTTACGTGTGAGACCTTTATTGGAGCATTAGGAAGTGATGAGGATCAGTTACAACACAATGAGTGCACACTTGCTGGCAGACTACTTAAGCATAAGACTATAAGACTATAAATATAATTTAACGGTCAATACAAGTTCCCACTAAAAATGAAACCCACACACAAAAAAACTCCTTTTGTGATTATTGAAGAGGCAGTGTTGGAAATGAGAGAGAACCAAATAAAAACTTTAATAGATACAGACAGCTTTTACATGTCAAACGTGTATTATATTTCTATTCTATTACATTCGGTGTAATATTTGGCAGAAGCAGTACATTACAAGCAAGTGAAAATAGAAGATGTTTGCTAGATTTAACTGATTACACCTTGACTATGGGGCATTGTACTACAAGTATAACCTTATTTAGACACAGTTTTACCTGGCATATCAGCAAACTGCACCAAGGAAAACACGACAGAGTTTGATTTGGAGAGAGTCAGTTGGTTTAATTATGTGACCTTCACGTCGACTGGCTCACAGACTCACTGCCGACAGCAACTGCTAATCAATGTCACCCTGGGCACTATGATGCTAAGAAGCTAAGACACCCCTCTTTCTCTTTTGAGCTCTCTTTCGCTCTGCCTCTCCTTACACATCGTCTGTTTTCTTGCTTTCTGTCTCTTCATTGCACGTGAGCTTTGTTATTCTCTATTCCTTTCTGTTCCTCTTGTGTCTCTGTCTTTGCATCTTCAGCCTTAGTTTATGTAAAGGAGAAAAGGTTCTTAAGGCTCAAGGTCATAGAACAAGCCTTTCACTGGGTCTGTTTTTGTATTCTTGAGCTCATATTGCTGAGGCTGCGCTGCGACTTAGCGCTCTTATGTCCCATCACGGATTGACCTTGGTGGGCTCTCACACTGACACTCACACTCAGAGGAGCAGCTGTGCTTTGTGTTTTGTAAATCTGACAGAATTACCTGCGACTGAACTTTCTCTAACTGACCCCCTCTTTCTTCAGCTTCTATATCAGAAATAATTACAAATGTGAGTCGAAAGATGAGCTACAGAGCATCAGTTTTTGTCTCACATGCTAATGTTTTCATCAATCCACATCTTACAGCTTGACCAAAATATAAGGGTTAATGATAGTCACAGGCTGAATAACTGTAGGACCCATTTTGGTCTAAATGCACCTTGTCATCACCTCATTTCTGCCGGCATCATCACGACATGGTCATCATTATATCACCCCACAGTAATCACCACATCTAGTTTTCACAATCATCACTATGTGGACTCTCCAACTAATCCTGTGTTTGCCTGTGGTCAGATGAGATGGAGCTGCCTCTCACCCGGACTGTGAAAACTCTGGGTAAACACATACACTGTAGGGTTGTGTGTGAGAGAGGGAGAGTGCTACAGAGCCATAATGGAAGGCTCAGGGCTAAGGATGAGCTGACGAGGACGTACAGTGATGGATGTGTCTGGTCACTGATGGAGGGTGTCTCTGCTATGATCTGGAGACAGACAGGGGGAGGCAAATAGAAAAAAATAGGAAGAGACCGGAAGGATGGCGGGAAAGGCATAAGAGCCTGAGAGGGAAAAAGCAACTTCACATTAGAAAGAATAAAGTCAGGACGTAAAACTTTACAGTTTTTTTCCACAACAAAATGACAATATGTGGATTGGAAAAATTGCTGAAATGCCCCATTTATTTCTCCTGTGAAAAAGAAGACAGGTTTGACTCCTGGATTGTTTAAGTTCAGGCATATTGGTTAGATTTAGAAGGAAGTTACTTCCAAAATATTTTTTTTAATACTGCTCAGGTTTTTAAATCCCTTCTGGTTACTGTTGGAGAAATTTAATTTTAATATCTTATATCTTATATATATCTTAACCTCAATTGGCCCTATCTTTTCATTTAGGTCAGAACACCCTGTGAGAGATAGGAGAAGCCTTCCTTCAGCTCCAAGGCTGTAGCCTGTTTAGTCTAGACACCAATAAACACCATGGCATGGTGTGAACCTTGACGTACGTGGTTAAATACAGTTGTCTATAGTCTAGACTATATCTATTCGGACGCTTGGCAGACTGGTTATTCAATGCTACACTGTGTTGAGTGTCCTGTCTCTGGGTCCTGATGGTCAATAAATCTCTCCTGTCTAAGACAACCAAAATATCAAGCTTGTCTTTTTCTCTCGTGAGACTCCTCACAGCTCTAAGAGCTAAGGAGATATTCTCTAACAGTTAACTGTCATGAAGTATTGTTCTATTTTTCTTTCTTCTGTGAGCTGTGATTGATTTAGAGCATTCTTTGACGGATTAAACACATTGTTCATGGGTGTGGAATAAAAGGGATTTCCATTGTGTTAGGATTCATTACATTTTTATGTACATTTGGCATATTATAACATACTTTAACATAGAGGTAGACATAATGTACTGACATTAGTGTGGGAACCTCTGGCACCACTTTAAATTTCGAAGACCTCTAATTGGTCAATTGCATACCCCTCAATCAGCTGTCGCCTAGCAACTGCAGTCTGGTGGAGCAAGGGAATGGGAAAAAAGTACTAAGCTGAATGTGAGAGAAGTGCAGAATAGTGGTGCAGGTGGTGGTGGAGGTTGAGAGTAATTTTGTGATTTTTGAAAGAGATTTTTGCTTATTCTGAAAGAGAAAAAGAATGAGGTGAGAGAGGAGAAAGAGGAACGCGATAAACAAGTACGAGGAGGTAAATAATACCACCCAAATTCCATTTTTGAGGGATTGACTTGAACAGACTGAGCCTCACACAAACATGTGCAATTTACCAGCTCGAGTGTCAACAAATGGTGCCCCACTGAAACAGTCCTTTGAGATGATTCAGAGTAAACACAACCACATAACTGTACACTGTCCTCCCCAACAAGACAAAAACCAGGCCAGTGCCAAAGAAAGGCAAACCAAACTGAGCAAATATTCTCAACCCAAATGATGAAATCCTGTGTAAACCAAAACCTCTGTTGAGTTGGAAAGATATTCAAGTTTGCCTCAACTTTCACCCAAAATAGAGAAAGAAAAAAGATATAGAAAAGTAAAGGGCATTAATGTATGAACAACAGGTGGATGGATAGCTTTTTGAACTGTCTCCTCTTTGCATATTATGTTATATTTTGTCCTGTTCAATGCAGAAATATCAGGGCTCCATGTGATGGTGACATTAAATTGAAGCCAATATCTCAAAAGCAAAATTGGTGAAGTACAGTCCTAGTACTTCCCACCAAAGTGCTACTGTGTCATGCTGCTGAGTAAGTCCCTGCTAAATATTTCTGAATCTACCAGGTTTCTGTTGCCATTCCACCTGAGCCTGTTCTAAAGGGTCACATGATGCAATCGGCTGATGGAGCATGTGTGATTACAATGCTTTACAACTCTAGTAACACTGGCTAACCATGGCCTAGATGCTCAATGCCACACAACGGCTGGATCAGTGAGGTCTGTGGAGCGGTCCCCTTTGTTCTGCGCCTCGTCTCCACATCCCCACAGAGATGGTCGATGGGAAGAGGCCTAGGTGGGTGGTGGTTATCCCTTAATGACCCAGTTTACTTTGAAAAGGCATTGATCTCAGGCAGCGCTTTACTCATGGCTAACAAAAGGAGCCTTAAAGCCATCTTAGTCCAAGCTTAGCACAGCACTGTCAGAGCAGCATGGATATTGGCGCATATGACATTGTTCCTCATTCAACAAAATAAATACTTTATGATTCTCAGTTCATGTCGTATCACATCTTTGTTTCTGTCACTGGGAGTATCATTACCCCTGGATGAACCTCCATAATTAAATTTAGAACTTTATTTATCTACCAAAATCTGACATCAAGTTTACATTTTTCATGTAATGTTTATCATAAAATAGAATAGTGTGAAAAGACAATTGAGTTTGAGTAAAATCAAAAGAGTTCTCTCCACTTGCTTTTTATAAAGAAGACCGAAGCTGAAAACAGTGTCCTTGAGATGGCATTCAAACCAAATGCAGTAAAGAAAAGAAATATTTATATTGGCCTCTTTGGTCTATAGGTTTGTATTCAGCACTACTGATTGAAAAGATTAGGTCATATAAAAATAAACAACATCCTAGTAAATAGTGCTTAAGTGTGCCCACTTTACAAGATGTTTGATTCCTTTTTTTTAAGACAAAAAAAAAAACACAAATAGTAGTCATCTCAAGACTTGTCGGCTTGTGCTTGTTTTTCGATTTTCTCTGGCAGTGCACTCCCATGGGGTATGAAAATCACATGAGGCAGGAGATAGAATGTGGGAGATATACAGTAGTGTACACAGACAAATATAAAGGAAAAGATGACAACAAGAGTGAAGTGGATACATGACTCAGGTAGATAGCAAGACAGAACAAGGTTTGAATTGAGGAGACATTATAACATAAAAACGTGATTGTGAGAAAACCTCATCCCCAAGGGAGCTAAAAGACTGTGTTAGTGAGCCTATAAGCAGACAACAAGATAGAGCTACAACAAAAAACACAAAAATACATGAATAATCTTTTGTTAGTCAATCCCTAACAAATGATGTTCACAGTTTACAGCTAAAAAAGCAATGTAAAAATATATATTTGTTTTACTACACTAAACTATAATAGTTGGTCTATAACTGGTTTAGGAGCAACTCAGTCAACCATTTGGTCAGTTTATTGATGCACTGTGTTTCCACATTTAATACTTATAGATAGGTCACCTTGGTGCAGCAGAGCTATACAGTATATATGATACAGAGCACAGATGACTGCACCACTGGCGAAGAGTCCCCTCTGTATGCAACTTAGAACCATAGTGCGTACAGGATACAACTCCTAAACGTCCACATGGAGGTCTGTTTGTGCTTGTGTACGTATTTCTACTGTGATTGTTTGAGAGCTTTACTATGAGCCTAGTACATGCATGTTTTGATATGGTTATTCTTCATTGTGTCTCAACACGCTCAAGTGGGTACCCTAACCAGCTATTTTTGTCTCATGGATCAACAGTGCTGCTCTCTGTGTTATGGATGTCAGAAATCATGGCCGTTGCCATGGTGATGCCACACTGCAATATTCTTTTTCAGCCGCCTGCCTGTCATTGCGTGCAGCAGCTTCCAAGCTGAGAAAAACGACAGAGGTGGGAGGGGAAGGAAAAAGGAGACAAGGGGAGACTAGAGAAGAGGAGGTTTGCGACAGAATCCAGCAGAATGCTAATCATCCTTTCACGACAGTTTGTCCTTCATTATGCAAGAGACAATGTACAGGACACAAGAGACAATGTACAGGACACAAGAGACAATGTACAGGACACAAGAGACAATGTACAGGACCACAAGAGACAATGTACAGGACACAAGAGACAATGTACAGGACACAAGAGACAATGTACAGGACCACAAGAGACAATGTACAGGACCACAAGAGACAATGTACAGGACCACAAGAGACAATGTACAGGACCACAAGAGACAATGTTAATGTACACAGGCACAAACAAAAACATACCCATGCATGACTACACAGTCTATATGACAAGTACACTCAAGGTCACGTTGACTGTAGGTGCCTATTCATGCCTACTGTTTGTGCCTACTCTCATGAATACCTCCAAACATGTTTGCACATGTGTATTATTATCAGTGGTGTAAAGTAACGAATTACAAATACTCTCATTACTGTAATTGAGTATTTTTTCTCAGGAATTGTACTTTATTGAGTAGTTTAAAAACAGTGTACTTTTACTTGTACTTGAGTACATTTTTAGTGCTGTATCGGTACTTTTACTGCACTATTTTCCCTCAACCTGCAGTCACTACATTGTTCTTTTTTTTTTCCTGTCAATGATGATTGGCTAAGGAGAATAATCAGTCCAGTGATTCCCATCCAATCAAATCGCGCATAGAAAACTTGCATCAGACAGACTTCAAAACACCTGGCGCCAATTTAGTTTAATCATGGAGGAGGAAGGAAGTGTGGTGGATGCTTCAACATGCAGTAACTCAAATACAGCACTTTAGCATCCTTGGCCGTACCTGAAGGAGCTTTTTACAATGAAGGCGAAGAAGGGCAATTGTGTCATTATGTCATGCCTACTTTGCTTGCCCAGACCGGTTGAAATATCAGCATTCAAGAGTTCTTCCTCTAATTTAAAAAGCACATCGAGGTAAGATTTCATATTTGCTAAGTATCATATCTTAAATATTTATGTTAAATGGTATAATAAACGTCACAAATATAGTGTGGGGGGCATAAATAAAACTGTGTTAGGTTTTATGAGCCAATGTGAATTAGGGATGCACCGAATGTTTCAGGCAACCAAATTATTCGCCAAAAACAATTGCGTTAGTGATTAGCAACCAGCTTGGAGTGAAGGCACGGTCATTTTATTAATGCAGCAGTATGGACGTGTTCGAGAAGACGCAAAATCATCACAAGCAACGACTGCTTAAAAAGACTATCTCGTCAGTCGTCATTGATGAGAAGAGGGAGCGGGGTTGTTGCTGGTTATACTGTAGGCCTATGTATAATGACTTAAATCGCAAGATGGCTTTAAACCGCTACTAAATACACTGCAGAATACAATGCACAATTTGAATGTAAAAGAGAACGACACTGTTATAAAGCTACATATTTATTTCACAGGGTATAAGGTGGAATAAGTCACAGCATAATACTCACTACTCCCTACTCTTGAGTACTTTTGAAGGGGCTACTTTTTACTCGTACTTTGAGTGGTATTTAGGACAGGTACTTTTACTCCACTCACATTACATTTTTTGGTAAGTAATAATACTTTTACTTGAGTATGATTTTTCAGTACTCTTCCCACCACTGATTATTATTGACATAAATGCTCCATTATTCTTGGGCCACAAAATGGATCTATTAGCTCTCTGCAGGACAGCATCACCATCAACATTTTCTGGTTGTTCCTGGTGCATCTAAAACATACATTTCTGTTCAGAAATTTCCCAAGTGATGTATACTGAAATGTATATTGGAACAAGTCCAGGGTCACAGGTTAAATCACGACCACACTACAATTAAAAGTGCTTAAAGAGTAGCCATCAAACAGTACTCTGGGGTCACGTCTCTCTTATTTGAGAAACATAATGACATAACTTTCTGTATGACCTTTGGCCCTTCTTTATTTTTATCAGTGTTTTATGAAGTCTTCTGTAACTGAAGGCTGTAAGCCTTTTTTACAGTTAAAGGGGGTGCTCTAGTTTGCTGGTTCTCATTATGCTGCAGGGTCATGTTGCAGACAGTTGAATGTGTCCATGTTTTAACGGCGTATCCACTAACAAGTTGTTGATGGCCCCTTAACAGGTAATGACAAAACCATTATTCTACATCTTAGACGCCTGGTATACCTGTATTTTCATACATTTTTCAAACAGAACATTGCTGCAGTGCTTTAATTTATGTATGTATACATAAATACAACTAAATAGTGGGGTTTAGGTAGTAGAAATGCATGTGGTATGATGATCAAAAGAACAGCACGTGACATTCTGTATACTCAATACTACAGCAAGTAGATATTGCTCTGTGAACACTTGGTCAGTCTAAATCTTATATGGAGAGGAAAATACTGAAACAAATGGTTCTGGCATTGAATGACAGAAACAGCAAGAAGACAATATAGCATGATTTTAAAAGGAAACAGGAAGCTTCCTAATTAAAGGGGCTTCTCACACATCAGAGAAGGTCCAAGACCCATCACATTCAAGACATGAAGATCCGGTAGAAATGGGAACTATGCTGTCTTGTGGTCTGCATCATCATGTGCCAAAAGAAGATGACCTACTCTCAACTCAATGTGCTTGTTTTTCCTCAAAACTATAACACTGTTTGTATACCTGTGACAAATGTTTCTTCAGACCGTATTATTGTTCTCTCTCTTCTCTTCCCTTTTCAGGGTATTTGGGTTGCCTTCATATTTGCAGTCCTTGTGGACAGGCCTGCAGACACAGGCCACAAAGGAACTACAGGCTGCCTCTCCCATGGCTGAGCCTCAGGTGGCTAACTGCTGCTGGTGCAAGGAATCTGGGCTGGGCAGGCGTGTGAAGCCTCCTCAGCCCAGGCATGCAAATCCACCGCCCCAGGGAGGATACACACTCACACCGACTCAGTAATATATTCAAAGACTCCCCGGCCAGGGGCTCTGAGTCTCAGAATACGGCAAAAAAAACTTTACAAACAACAAACACAAATGCATATGTTAGGCATGGGTAAGCTTTAATATATAAGTAGTTATTATGAAGGAAATATGGCTTTGTCTCAAGTTGTAAAGATATGGAAAGTACTGCTTTTAGAGTCCACCAAAATGAGCAGGCAACTGTAAATAAGGAATTTACTAGAGATCATCCATCTTTATGCTATTTTTTTTTTCAAGATATATCCCAGAAGAATCTTATCTTTAAGGACAAAGACAGAAAAAACTGTAAGACTGACCTGCTCCAATCGTGCTTTTCTCTATTTTTTACTTTACATGCAGTGCTTTAATTCTCAAAACTGGGTGTAAGAAAGAGTCAAACATCCTTCATTTTCTGCAGATCCTTGGCACCAAACAAACAGTACGATGCAAAGCAGTGTCTGGCAAAAGCTGGCTCCAGCCTTTAACTACAGTAACCCAAGAATAACCTGTGTTTTGCAGAAGAGTCATTGAGGGTCCATTGAGTGTTGTCATTTTCTGAGAACTCTTGCCCATATATGAGCAGAGGAAACTTATAACTAATTAGGGTAAATCCTTAGTTATATTCGAGATGAATTGTTTCCGCTTCAAATGACATTAACAAACCCAAAGCACACGTCGCTGAGGTTTTAAACAGCACATTGCATTGAATCATGTTAACTGTATTTCATTCTAAATATCTATGTTATCACATTATTAAATATTCCCCAGAAAATCCACTCCAAATTCCAGCTGGAGAGTCCCTTAAATAAAGTTAGAGATTAAAGAGGTTACAAATCTCATTAACCAAGCAATGCAGTCTACAAGCATTAACAACCATGCATTTAGTCTTTAATCATATCCTGATGGTATGCTGGACACACTGTCGGCATGGAGACAAAAATAAATGAGGTGCAAAACCAACTAGTTAATTTCTAATCTCCACCTAACACCTCTGTACCAAAGAGATCAAACTCAATGCTGTTTTATTTCTGCCAATGTCTCACATCCAAACTGGCATATGTCTAGCCTTGGGATGAGCACAGGAGGTAATGATGGCACACATCTTGAGCGAAGATTAACAACAATCTCCCATAATGCACCAGCATAATAAAAAAGAGTGATGAGAGAACATGAAAATGCTCACTGACCTCCAAACTGTATTCTTCCACAGTCCTTTTAAGAGGGTCCACAATCTGCCAGCAAATGAGGATGCACAAATCAATTAGCAGCATCCCACCAACAATAATCAAGAGTTTCTGGTCCTTTATGATCTGGAAGGAGAAAAAAAAAATTGTATTAGTAAAATGTTTGTAAGGAAATGCATGTTATGTATTAGTAGAGGCATAAGAAACAGAGGAAACTGACATTACTCTGTGGTTACATGATGAACAAAATATACTTAGTATGTATTAGTAAGCTGTCATCAAGCCTTGATATTCTGACCTAATGGATTGTGCACCATCTTTTGTACTCTGAACTTTGAAAGATGAAAGCCACGACCTGTGTGTGATGTTTATTTATAATAGCGTTTGACTGTATGAAACTGCAGATCAAAGTAAAGGTCATGGCACACAGGTAAAGGTGTGGGGAGAGTCTCACATAGGCCCCAATCCAGACGCGGCACATTGTTTATTTTTTATTTAAAGTTCACACACAAATATATAGCACGGAAGTTAGATTAAAGTTGTTGAATGAAAACAAAATCCATTTTGTGGATCATGAAACACAGATTACAACAACAACTGCAAGAGTTGGGATAAAACTATTCAACTTGTGTGGTTTCTTACACCACCAACTGTATAATAATAATAATTACCACATGTTACAATGTTTTATTTTCATATAATAGCTGGCTGAAATATCTTTAAATGGTTTTACCAATCCTGACTGTTTCCAACACAACCAACTAATTTTTACTATAGACATACTTCAACATAATATTTATAAACATTATAAGCCTGCTTATGTGTGTATGTCTGGAATTTATGAAGAAAAATATTAGGATAGACATTGTAATAAATGGCAGATAAGAGATTTTAAGAGACTGCATAGTTTATGTAATCTATAGTAGGGGTGTGAATCTTTCAGTATCTAGCGGTTTGATTTGATTCCAATTTTTGGGGTCAAAATTGATTCAGAATCAATTTTTGTTTCTGAATCAAATTTCTGATTCAGGGTCTCTGATTAAATTCAACTGACTGCAACTTTTGCTAAAAAAAAAGAAAACTGGTTGAGGATTATGTGATAAGATGAAAAGACAATGTTAACCAAAGTGAAAATTTAAACATTTATTTAGTTTTTACCTGTACCAAATCTTTATATCTATATCAACTTTATATCCATACTAAACAGAATTGTACATGTTACAAACAATTTATTCTGTACTAAAAAATCATTTTTTAACATTCTGAATCAATTCAGAATCTTTAAGGCTTAGAATCACACATTTTTAAAGAATTGATTTTTTCTAACACCCCTAATGTATAGTGTGTATATTTAGTGTGTATTTGCAAAAGAGACATTGATTGACAGCTCACCAACACTCTAACTGTTAGGTCTCTAGCCCTGAGCTCTTTAAGGAGTGAAAGAGAACTAGCTCACCAAGTGGAATCCTTACTGACCACAGCCCTGATTTACAATCTGTGCTAAGCATTAAGATGGAAGGGAGGGTAGGGTAAGAAGTAAGGGATGTCTTTCTAGCCTTCAATTCCAAGAAACGAGGGGGCACCCTTGTCCTTGACAGTGGTTGGCACAACGTTCAGGGCAGAAACAGCAACTATCACTCTGCTTACTTTGCCAAAGGACCTACACTCCAACAGTGTTGACTAAGTGGAGGAGGAGGAGGAAGAGGAGGAGGAGGAGGAGGAGGTGGATGTCCGGCACACAGAGGCAGGCCCAGACTAGAGGGGAGGGGAGGTTTGTGAGGGAGGGACATGTGAGCAGAGAGAGTTGGCTGTGAAGGATCATGTTAAAGCTACTATGCACACTAACTATTCTGCGAAGATGTATTAATACCTAAAAGAACATTTAGGAACAATATGGTTAGTTGTTGACCTGTAGAAAATCATAAAGCTGGGCCGTTGCACTTTAGTACTACAGAGCCCAATTTGTTTTCTCTGCCGTTCGTGTTTTAGTGTTCTTTTCTTGTGCCCTGTTTCGCACTGCTACTTTTACACCCCTTTTTGCCAAGGTCGATAAGACATCTATACAGACGTTCAACGCTTTGACTGTTTGATCCATCCCTTTCCGCTCTGTCTTTGTGCTCTCTGTCTCTACCAGGCCACCCACACATCCTCAAATATGCACAAGGATGAGCGAGAGCTCTCGTGTAAATGCAAGATCTATAAATACAGAAAAGGCCACACGCACTCAGTGAACTTGGCAACACTTAATATAACTAGGACAGTGAAACAGATAATTTTGGTTTGTCTAAAAACGGTATGCATTTCGTTTGTTTTTCCTCACATGAAGGTTTTAAGCAAGGGCCAAGGGCTGCTAGTCTCTCTAGTGCGCTGGTGTGTTTGTGAAAAGTCTTTACATTGGCCACTGTGCACAAGCGATGGGCTTTAAAAAACACGTGAGGCTTTCAGGATTAGACTAGTTGATCTACATGCTTCAATAGAGACAGAATGCCATTAAATAAAGAAAATAAATTGTGAAAATCAAAATGTCATGTCACAACCCATTACCTTCTTCTTCATCTTCACATTCTTGAAGATGGCGTGCACCCTCCAGGTCTTGGCAAACATAGCGCCAAATGCAGTTGTGTATCCAACAATGAGGATCCAAGTCCGAACCTATCAGAACAAACACACACAATTGCAGCATGTCTTTAACTGGAGATCAAGGCTTCAAACAACATCTGATCTGACAGGTATTTGCATGTTCTTATTAGAAGTTCATTCAAAATAGCAAATGAGGAACTTTCTAAAAATAAGAGCTGTCAGATTTATTTTTTGTCTTTGCGTGTTGTGCTCTGAGAGAACATCCTGGACCATGGAAGCTGTCACACTCCTGAGAACATTTCATCATAACGAGAAACTAAATAAAGACCTTTAACTGCCCACCAAAAAGAACACCGCCGATGACGCATTTTAAAAGCTAGGGATTTAAATGTAGCACATCACAGATACTCCCCACAGACTTTACACTTGGCCCTTTTTATGTCCCATTCTACCTTATCTAGAAGGCAATAAAGCCCCCAGGGACCAAGGCCTGAGCTAAGAAGACGGCAAAAAAACAATTACAGCATCTCTTCTAAAGGAGAGCAGCACATATCGATTGTGCTCCTTCACTGTGGAACCTCGTCTGAAGTGACAAGCTCTCTACTTTAGCTTTGCAGCAGTGTTTGGGCCACCTGTCGTACCTCTATAAATCCATGACTTTGGCCATGTGTGCAACTTAAACTTACTGGAATAACAGACCTGTGTCAGTACAGTACCTGACTTACGCTCCTGTGGACACGATAAACACAGAATTAGAACAACACTTGAGGAAATCAAAGGTATAATACCCTACACAATAAAAAAAAATGGAGGAGTTTATTGTGCAGTAGTTGTGTGAGTTTTTGCATTCTGTCTTTTTTTCCACTTTCTGTGTTTAAACTAGGGAGTATGCACTTTTCTTATGCATGTGGGAAAAAAAGAAACGTTCAATGACTCAATAGCATATGTACTAGGAATTATCTGTGAAAAAACAATGTCATCTTAGTTTTAGTCCTGAAAAGAAGCTTTGGCCAATCACATGTGGAGTTGGGGATGCAGGAAAGGTCCCTAGGCTGATTTTGGGGGTTAGTGGTGGTCTGAGACTGTGATGGTAAATAGAACATTGTGTAGTGCTATGTTAAGATTGATAAAAATATCTATAAAATAACGTGTTGATTGATCAGTGCACAGTGATGTTTCCTCTTGAAGCTTACTAATGTACAAGCCAGACACAAACAATCAAGACATTTATTCTTTCAGCGTAAAACTTTGGCGCTATTCACTGATTTTGCGAGTGACATACCATTGTAAATTAGGATGTGTGCCTCATTTAAATACTCTCCTCTGCAGTTCTTGCACTGTCAAATGGTAACTCCCACAAATACAAAGGCGTAAGGGCGCAGAGCTTTAGTAGACCTGGCCTTAAATTGGCTTGTTGCAGGTTAGAACAAGTTTGTGTTGTTCTGTATGCTGCTGGTGCTGAAACTCACAGTACAAAGAGTCTCAAACTCGGTGTCAGACACAAATCCTCCATCCAGACCGAACAAGAAGATTGAAGCATATGAGAGCATGCCACCAAGGATGATCAGGTTGTTCATGTAGGGACTGGACATCTTGATTAGTCTAAAAAAAATAAAATAATGTATGTTAGAAAGATAGAATGTACACTGTAGAATAGAAGAAGAATGTAGAATATAATATATAGTAATAATATAATTTTAAATCATGTGACTACCAAAAAAAAAATCTAATTAGAAGAGAGGTGTCTTACCTGTGGTTACGGTTCTTGATGTTAAAAAATAGGAAGGCTCCAGCCATCAGCATGCCTAATATGGTGATGGTAGAGAGTATGCTATAGAGGGGAACGTTGATGTGACGTCTCTGAAGGCGCACAAAGGTCCGATCTTTAGGGGGCTCAACACCTGTTTGGGAAGAAAAATAAAATAACTTAAAGTATAAGATTTGTTATGGTATAAAGATTTGTTTTCACATCAAAATTAAAACTCCTTAAGACTTGAAGTTTTCTCCTAGTGCTCAGTTTTCTCTCGTTGAGTGCCTGTATCTACTTTGTATAAACTCCCCAGTCAAGTTATTGTGGTTAGACTATGCACTTTCTTATCTTTTGCTCTATTTCTATCCTTTCAGCATGCTAATCGATAGCAATGGCATCATATCACTTCTCCACTTACTGTGGTCAGGGATGTGGAAACAAGCATTTTAGATGGCACTGTGCTTGGAATTTTGAATGTAGGGCTAAACCAAGATGGAAGAGCAGTGTGGGTGTAGGGCGCAGAAGAGCCAAGAAGATTGAACAAATTTCAAGTATGAAAACATAACGTAAATAATTGAGTGGACGGAGGCGAGGGGTCTAACACTGAGTATTGGCATGACTGGAACAGGGTAGGTGATGGAACATTAAAAATACACAAGTGAACCACATATCAATAGACACACATCAGATACATTTGGAAGTTATTCCTTTTTTAAAAACGTGTGACTTGTGACTTAGTTCTTACCTTGGAACCTGATGGAGTTGTTGATGAGATCAAGAATGTCTGCAATTGCATTGTATTCTCCCACCTTCACTTCGTGGCCTTCTGTTAAAAGCACACCAATCAGAAACTTAAGCAGCTTTTTATTTATTGGCAAAATCAGTGTTTAGCATAAGAACCGAAGTTACATGTAGTCTTGGTTTGGGTTGCATTCAGTGGTAGAATAACATAACATTGACGGGAAGCATCTTGCGGTATTTAAAAAATGCATCACCAGTATTTGTTGTTTGAATGAACTGTGTTAGAAGCTATGAACAAATCTGACTGGACACAGTTAAGAATTGCCAAACAGTGTTCATGAGATTACAGAGAAAAGTTACAACAGTATAAAAATCATTAGTAATGTAGGTATATATCCAGATCATTTTACTGACTTCTGAGATACAGTATATCACAGTTTGCTCTTTTAAGATGCTGCCTGATGTTGCCAGGAAATTGTATTTTATATTTTTACAGCCTCAATTATCAGTTTATTTTACCTTAAGGAAACCAACGAGGGAGTTGAAAACAGATATTACAAAGAGCAGCCAACAGGAAAACATAATAAAGCTCAAAATTGACCATAAGAGTAGAGTTTCCATGACTACTGCAAAACACTAAGTTATTTTGCACAGCAATATACACTGATGAAAACATTTTCAGCAAACAGACAGGGAATTATAAACTGTGGTGCAGTCAGTCTGTAAACACAGTGTTTCTTTGCACAAACAGAGCTTCTTGTTTAAGCCACAATAGTTTTGAATCTGATGGAACCGTGACCTTGTCTGGCAAACATGGGCCGTCACTCTGCTTGGCTCACAAAGATGACTCCCTTTCAGCAGACACCGGGTAACAGGCAAGAGGATGACAGATAACTCTTTTGGAAATGGTTCTTTGGGTGCACATGTACAAATGTCTCTCTTGTTACACTTAGAGCTAATTGAACGCCTCTGAAACAATGGCTACTGAGAAAACGACATCACAGGGCACCCTAATCTTCTCTCATTACCTCATCATTACCAAATATGTAGGCTTCTACTGTATGGTATATCCACACATAAACTATAAATAATTGTACTTCTTAAACTTCTCCGGGCTAAATGAGGATTTATGACCGTGTGATTGATCACATTCTTAGAGTCTCAACCTATAATGCTCAAATAGAGCTTTTTACAGATTAAATACGCCTATGGCAAAATTATTTTTCAAGTTTCTTAAATTTAAAACTAGCTAAAGTCAAGTAGAAATGACTACTCATGTGTGATTTGAACAAACAATGAACGACTTTCCAAGAGTACTCTGACACTACTGTTTGTATAAGTTTAGATTGATGGAACGGCTGAACTTGAGACTTGCTATAAAAATATATCTCTAGAAAACCTAAACATTGCAATATTTTAACTAAACAGAACACATCAGCTTTAACTTTATATTATGAAGGACATGGACAAGGGTCATTTATAAAAGCCTAGTACTGTGCTATGTTACAATCAAGATTTTGATCTTCAATCCCCATGAGACAGTAGGAAGAAAAGCCTCTGTGGCCTATGACTGTGGTTGTATGACAAGGGGAAGTGAGGTTCAGGGCCTGATTGAGAATGATAGGGTCATGTTCAGGATCACCGCCTTTTGAAATATTCAAGGTAGGGCAGTCCCTCTCCTCTTTCTGTCAAAGCCTCACAGTGGTAACAAACTGATAATCCCTGACAAGTGAGAAGGATCAGGGAAGGAGATGATCGAGGGGGATATACAGAGCAGAGAGCTTGGTTAGGAAAGTAGTCATGCTCAGGGGGAAATGATCCTGTGTGTGCAGCAGACTGAGAGACACACTGATATCTTCTGTTTTATAAGTTTGACCTTTTTTATCAGGCAGTTGGTTAATTTCAGTGTGGGTGGTTTAACTTTTTTTGGTTTATCTCTAAGCCACATGGTAATTTAAAATGTAATAACTGTCTTTTATTAGAGAGAAACATCCCAATGCACACTTCTGCAGTACAAAATATTTGACAGAGGTGTTTCTCATTATACTGCAGTGCACAAAAACTGCCCTCTATCTTCTCCAGCCCAGACAGAAAACACACTCACACATGCACATGGAGTGTGACTTAAACAGCCAGAGGGATGAAGTCCCTCTGCAATGGGGAAGATAAGACGTTTAGGCCGAAAAAGCTGAACAGCCCCATCCAGTGCACTACATACTGGCTGGGGAGCCTAGGAGCTGGGAATCCCCTGGATACAGATGCTATCTCATTGCAAGACCCTCTGGCTGGGAACATCAACAGGACAATACAATGAGGCAAGACAAGACCAGTATGTGCAAACCTTTACCATGAAATAGACAGGACCACTTCAAGTAACGCAGTAAATGAAGGGCTGTTTGTAGCATACACACTCCTGAACCAAGGACACTTGTGTTTGGGAATAGTCCAATGTGAAACACGTACCTTGAAACTGGTTGAATTTTATTGTGCCCATTCTTTCTCCATTACGAAACATAACTTGACCCTGAAAGAAAAGCGGATAAATTTTACCCAACATTGGAAAGTATCAACACACATACAATAAGGGCAGTAAAATAATTCACTTTTGTTGTCATTTTTCAATTACATCAGCAATATCTGTATCACAAAGAAAGCTTCAACTGCAATAATTGCTCCAAGAATCACACTGTATATGTCAAAATACATGATCGATGAGGAAATAATGGTATGACAAAATAATCTATAATTAGTGGCACCAGTATAACCATGTAATATGTTACAATATTCAAGAGCCAAGATACAGATAGCATTACATTTAGTAAAAAGAAAAAAGTTCAAATTCAGACAAAACCTTATTAGCAAGCCTGACAAGACTCATCTCAGAACACGGCATCATACTGTCTTTTTAGAGGTAAAGAAAACTCTATCTATATCTGTATATCAAGCCAGCCATGCAGCTTAGATCAAAATGTCGCTAAAATTTAAGATGTATGCAAACTAGAAAAAAAAAAAATCTGACATCTGCCATTTTATTTCTAAAAGATATTCTTATTTTCTTTTTTCTATTTCTTCCTACCACCCTGTGGTCACTGGCTCCTTTCCCTTTTTATCTAGAAAGACTGATAAATTAATTCAGCTCACCATCTGCTTATATTGAGCTCTTTAATTACGCATTTAACTGGGTTTACATATTACTGCCAGACTAACAAAACAGGTGAGAGCCTGTAAGACAGCGAGGGAGTGAAAAAGAGTGGACGGAGAAATGAGAGAGATTGAAACAGAAAGCATTTGCATTGGCTGATTAAAAGACAGCTGAGGGGGAAATGTGGAGAAGGAAGCTCGAGAGCCAATTTTGCCTCAAAAAGATGGTGTGCTTTGAAGTAGCAGAGCGGGACCCCACCCCTCTGTTTGAATCTGAGGCTTTGTGTGGCATCTTTGATGTTTGTCTGAGAATACGCTTCGACCTTATATAAACATATGAGCTGAATGTGTTTACAACTATGCACATGCACATTTGTCCTGTGTGTGATGCCAATTAGCTATTCTTTTATGAAGCTGTATATACAGCTGATTTAGGTATAGATTTTACACTGTCTCAAACAGAAGAATGAGATGACAGCACTATATGTGGTTTATAAACAAGGTCAGACAAAAAGGACACATACACATAATGAGTTTTCACTTTCACATCAGCAGAAGTGAAACTATAACAAATTGAACGTGGCCATGCATTGCCATGTGGTAATTGTAACAATATCCAGTGTATACAGTGGACTATATTAAACACATGCAGCAACAGTGACTGACATTTGTAATTACAGGTCATGTTTGCAACACAAATGAATCCCAATATTAAAATAATCTTTCCACACAGCACTAAACTTGTCTGTCTCAGATGTTTTTACTAGACTAGACTGCTCTGAACCAGACAGGTGTTCCTTGTCACATATTCAAAGAGCACTGAAAGCTCTTTCACAACAATGGCTGATGGAGCATTCAGGTCACATGGGTGCAATGTGTTAGTGTGTAGGGCAGTTTATTTTGTCTCTGAGGGTGCACTCAGTGAGAGGAGGTTAGAGGTCAAATGAAATGTTGGTCTGCGGGCTGCAGTTGTGACACCTCCCAGGCATTTCTCCTCTGCTGGAAAGTGCTTACACACAAAAATACAAAACTGGTTGTAAGGCATGACTACCGAATGATGCCACAGTTATCATCACAAGCCATACAAACCTAGAGCCATATACTTCTATCATCGTTCCTCCATCATCACAAACTGTGGGGTCTTTTTCCATAAACACTCCCCGGTGAATTTTAGGCTGTTTCTTGTGAATGGTACAGCAATCTGCACTCTCTCTCTGCCCTGAAAAGCTCATCCAGCTAATGTCAGCCTTCTTCTCCGTGGCCCTGACAGCACTAGATCAATGTTCACTCTCCTGCAGCAGCTACAGATCCAGCAGCACGACTCAGATCAACAGAGTCTGCTCCCACAAGGCAGGTGTGTGTACCCAGCAAACACACGCAGGAAATGGAGAAGCACCAGGCCTGAGTCAGACTCCATTAGATCATAACAAACCCATTTGGACTAGGACTTTGGGCATAATTCTTTTGAATGATATCACTGGAAGAAAATGTTTTTAAATAGTGTCGACTTATGCATCCATTTAAAAACAGCTTGACTTTATACATTTTTCTCACTGTGTGGGTGGAGGTTTTGGTGCTATAAGTATTGTATGAATGCTTTGATCTCCTTTTATGTAATCCCTCAGCACTGAACAGAACAGCTATAAAAACTGATGCCTGTTATGTTTTTTGCTTGAAAACTGCAGTCAATTAACTTGTAATTCAACAAATGTCAAACATATTTAGAACACGGCCGTGTATTGAATGAGAGCTAAAAGCGTATATTTCTTGTCTAATATGAAAGCTACCTCAATGAAACTTGTATTCCAAGTACAGCAGGATACTACTTTTTTTGCTTGTGCATTTTGTTTCTTTTTCTTTTGAAGATGTCCAAAATAAAATATACCTTAAAAAAAAGAATAATAATAATTCTGCCATCAACAGTTGGTTTGATCTCATTGGGGTTCGAAAGAACTAGTAATGGAGCAGATCATTTGGTAAACCTAATTGTATCTTTTGTGAATAAAATTGCCTCCCCGTGTCTCTGGTGAAAGACTCAGGCCGCTGCTGATCAACAGCTGGGTGGGTCTGTGCTGAGAGAAGAAGGTGAGGAATGATGACCTGCAGGATGTTCTTTAGTCTGCCAACACACACATACCCCCAGAGAGAGTCTAATCCAAAGCCCAGTGCTTCTCAGGGATTCTCTCTCTCATATACTCCCCTACTGCATCTGATCTTGTTAGACTGCTTTGACTTCATACCCTTACTGAATGTTTATTACAACACACAGACCTTAAATATTCAACACAACACTACACATTTCAGTTTTTTTGAGATTTGGGGCCTATATTTTTATCCCCTGGTGCCTTATATAGTCATTTATTCCTAAAGAGACCATGAATCTTGCATAAGTACTAGCGTGCATTGGAATTTAAATGGTCTTTCATTCATTTAGTTGTTCATTCATTCATTTATTAATTCAGGGTAATGAGGGATGGCTGGGGTAGAAGCAGAAGCAGGCAACCATTTACATTTACATTTACTGCTATATGGATTAGTAAGAACTGCTAATTCCACTAGGTCCGTTTTTTTTTTCAACATTAAGAGAAGAGCACTCACAGAAAACCAACAACCATACAGTTGGGAGGAAATTTGGTAACCAAAACCATCCTCATTTAGATTAACATAAATGCAACAGTTTGTTCACACAAGAATTCAAATCCAAATTAGTACATCTTTCCAAAAGCTTGCAGCTAGCATAGCCACCAGGATCATTCTTTAGAGGGATTCTTTGGCTCTAAATAACTCATCACTTCATACAAAGACAGAGTAAACCTCTCGGTAAGCTCCATAACTTACCGTAACGCCGTTAAAGTTGGTTTCATTCATGACGTCGAGCACCAGTTTCCCTACTTCCCGGTCATCCACTGTGAAGTTATGGTAGATGTTCTGCCCTTGTCTGATTCGGAGCAGCTCCATAACTCGAGTCAACGTTTTAGCAATAACCCAGATGCCATCATACGCGAACCCATGAAATTTGCTGGCCTCCACACCTTTCTGCACAAGCTCTCGGTGGTACTCTCGCTCATACTCCTTAGGCGTCTAGAATAGAAAAAGTGGAGAAACAACATTATTGACTGAAAGAAGAACATTTAAGCTTTTCTTAGATTTAAAAAAAAAATCATAACGGTATGAGCTTTTATTTTTGCTGACCCGTTCAGAGATTCCTTTGATCTGCCGGGCACTGAGCGGCTCGAAGTCCACACTGATGTAACCCTCCATGGCTGCGAGAAGCTTTTTGGTGGTGCAGTTTGTAGAGTTGGCCTGCTCCCACCAATTGCCTTGGTACCATCCAGGGATAATCCACTGGTATTTACTACCAAACATGTTCAGGTTATAGGCCTGAAATGAACAGAAAACAAGAAAAAAGCAGAAGTTTATAATTTTGTACATGTATTTGTTAGAAATAAAATAAAAATAAAAACAAAAATACCAAAAGTTTTTTTTGTTTGTTTTGTACTTACACAACAGAAGACTTTGGATGCCAGGTGTTCATCAAACTGTCCAATTATAATCCTAACATCATTGTCCTGTCAAAACAAACAGAAAATGAGAGCAAATGTTTAGCTTTAATGAGACATGAGTTAGAAAATGAATGTCCTTATTCATCAGCTTCCTTCATTTTTTTTGAAAGCCTTTTGAGTTTTGATTTATTTATTTTTCCCATAACTTCACCACATAGCCAAGGTTATTGGCCTGTTGAGTAAATAATTCAGCTTTGCCCGGGTGAAATGCAGCGTGTTTCATGGTGGGAGAAGAGATCATGTTCATTTACTGAGCACACCCATATGTACTGTATGTTAGCAACGGAAAACACACACACACAAGCAGATGGACCAGCACTCAAACATGGGCTTTAAGTCTGACATAGGTCTAACAGGTATGAACACTGTAGGTTTTACACATAGTGACACAAAAAAAGGACTGTCATAACAAAATTGACGTTGTGTAGTGTAGAATGTGTAGAACAATGTTCAGATAATATGTGTTGCTTAACATAAACTAACACTTGGTGTGTTTGATGTTCTCCCTCGCTGCACGACAATGAGAAAGCATTATGGAAAACAGTTCACAGTCCTCTTCCTTAGGGCTATCTCATGCCATATGTCACATAACCAGGGATCATAGGGGACAGCCAGTCACTGTTGTTTGTCCAATCCCTTCAGGCCATTGGGCTCACAGTTAGAGCTATTTTGCAGATAATATTTAAGTAGTGGAAAAAAAAATCAGTGGAAAAAGGCAATTAAAAGGTTGAAATGACTAAAAACAATTTCTCTGGCCCATGCTGTGATATTTAAGAGGCCGAGTGAACTGTGTGAACTTCTTTATCTAGATTAGTTCTACATTTTTGAGCAGTGTAACAATGTCGTTTAAAGTGCAAGAAGGGCAGGTAGCTATTGTTCTGGGGTGTATTCTTTTCTCCTTTTATGAATGTTTGCATGTGTGAACAGCTCCTTCACAGACCCAGTCAAATCTTCAGTCTAACTAGAAACAAGATGAAATATTATGTCATTGCGAGCAAGACCACAGGTAGCAGTGTTGTGTTTGCTCATTAGGCCGACGGGGCCAGAGCTGGAACACAAATTAGCTTTATTGCTCAAGCTTTTATGTAACAACAATCCACAGAGGGTGAGTTAAGAGCCCTCACTGTTTTATACATGACATGGTTGTTTGTTACTGTATGAAGATGATTTATTTCATAATAGACTGAGTTATATTGCACCTCATATGCACTGTTGAGGCTTATTAGGTCTACACACACTGTAATGACGGTTTTTATGAGCTGGTGGGAGATGTGATTTGTATATGGTGCATGTGTTGCTTCTAGTAACTGTAAATCCCCTCTCATAATTGCAGTAATTAGTGTGGAATAATGTCTATTATACAGATAAAACTGGCTGAGGTGAAAGTCTATCCACTAAGGATGTCTGAGGTCTCTTCAATCATTTAATCGTGTTATAAATTGTTAATGATAAAGCCAGGTAACTGTGAAATAATTCTCAGTGACCATTCACAATCTTTCTTCTTAACTTTGAATAAAATCCACCCCCTTTTGCCTCATATCTGAGACAAAAGGGGTTTTGCATTTGAATGTGTCATAAATTATTAAAAAACAATAAAAAATAAAATCTCTTAGACTTAATTTAGACTGTTCCAAATATGTTTTTCCTTCTGGAGCCTGTTTTCACAAGTGCCCTGAAGTGGCACAAAACCACAGGAGAAATAAGAAGCGCAGGCCTGAGATTATGGTGAAGGTTTGTATAGTGAGTTTATGGCCATATTAAAACAGATTAAAATCACTGCAGCTATAAAAAGATATTAATATAACAGTGGCATGTGTGCCTTTGTTTTCAGAGGCTTTTGTCACCCTGTCTACTATCAAAATGAAAACAAACAAACAAACAAAAATCAAGACATAAACGCAGTGGGATTGCGTGCACCCCGCAGCAGCTCTGTTCGTCTGCTTCTGAAAATTCCAGCTGGAATCTCACAGGCGTGAGTGCTCTATTTATGGATCGTACAATGACGCCACAGCCCCCTTTCTGCTGCTCCACACACACAGTTTTGCATAAACCAAAAAAGACTGCTCTTGAATATGAATATTGATCATTCCTCAGCATATTGCGTAGCTGGAAGACAACTGCTGTTGTGAAAAAAGCGAGGGGACCATTAGGTTTGTCATGGCTCCCAACACATCCAACACATCCAATGCTCTGCAAGAATTATCTAGGCATTGGGATCTGCATATTGAGAGTTTCTTAAGGGGTGATGCCAGCTTTAAATGTCAGCTCTCAACATGCAGAAATACACTTATATTTAGGACAGACAGTTACTGTATTGTGGTAGGATTTTTTTCATTTTTTTTTTTTTTTAAACATGCTCTGAGCACAACAAATATCAGCGTGAGTCCTACAGTTTTTATCCAATTTTAACTTTAACATTGGAATGTCCACCTTTTGCAGCAGTTACAGCAGTAAATAAATGGAAATACCAGATAAATCGGTAATAATTATTTTTAGGGCTGGGCAAGTTAACCCAACAATTATTTTATCACACATTAACGCAGTAGGCGTCATTACGCGGACTCAATGACTCAATGACTCAATGACTCAATACTGCTGCAGCGCTCACATGAACTGTCCTGGAAACTCATTAAACATAATGTAAGTGAATAACTCTCAATTAAAAACCAATGCCTCTGACGCTACAATTAATCGCAGAAAACCATGCGATTAACCGCGGTTTAAAAATGATATCATTACCCAGCACTAATAAAGTTACAGCAACTGATGACATGTTATATTTCAGTCACTGGCCACTAATTTTGTTGTGTTTTTTTTTACTGTTGTTATTTGACAGTACTTCACTTTAAAATATTACAGACCTTTATAACAGTGTACTTCTGACTGACATGTTAGTTCTATCTTCTCCTTTTCTGTCACCTCTGTAATAAGAAACACTGAGACACTTTAGTTCACACTTACCTTGAGCTTTTTAACATTGACGCAGGGATCATTTGAGAAACTTTCTGTATCTGCAATCTGAATGTCGGCTTTCTCCAGCTCATTAGTCAGGTCATTTCTCACCTGTGGCAAAAACAAAAAGAGCACGTGAGCGTAGGTGATAACCTTCAATTCCAATTGTTCTCTACTATCTTTTGCTTTAAGTTTACTGCATTTAGATTTTCTCTGTTAACTAATGTTTTTTTTTCTGGATATATTTTGTGTCTCTAGATCTTTGGAGGTTAAATAAATTTCCTTGTGTCACACTCACACCTTTGCTGTGAAAAAGTAAAAAGCAGCTGGTAGCCTCATGTTTCAGAGGTGACATAAGGCTGTCCAACACCTATCCTCGACCATAGCAGGTGTCAAAAGGCCTGCAGTCAAGGAACACTCATATTAAGCACAAGAAAAAGACAAAGCTCCATGTCTGCCTTCTTTATATTGCGTTATACTCATGTAATAATCGTGTGTATATAATCCATATGTCATACATAAAGAGCAATTAGTATTAGGTCTGCTTTGGTGAATAAATGTATACATTAAGATAAGACAAAAATGTTGATCCGTATGTAATAATCCTATTTATTCATCTCACACGTTGAATGCTATGCAGTGAACAACCCTAGCTGGTGGAGAATGTTGGGAAGAAGTGTAGTGTAACTCTATCAGCAGCAGGTAAGTGTCTGCCTTGATGTATTGATTTACTGGAATGATGGGTAATGGGATCAGCGAAGGAGGAGAATGGTGCAGGTATCCCACAGTGATGATGAGCTGGAGGTGGTTTATCATACGCCTCCTTCTCTCACAAAAGCAATTTATTCCTTCTCACAGCTTTTGGAAAAGCTTTTTAATGGCAGACATTTTCACTTGTCGAGGAGCGCAGGTGTGTTCCAGTAAAACCATGAGATGGGCCATGATGTACAACACACTGGACTCAAGAAAAACATCTACATACTGTAGAGAGTAGCCATGTTTAATGAGATGTACTTTGGGGGACATTATCTTCTTATTTTAGGTCCCCAGCCAAGTACTTGTATAATGGGCCACGGTCAGAGACATTATTGCATAAATGCTTCAATAAATAGTAAATAATCTGACAAGGTGTTTCCCTGCAGGAACTTTTCAGATGAAATAGCTGAAGTGATGTGAGGCCCTGCAGCACCAGACATGACTACAACTAGTCCACCTTACATTATGAGAACATTTCATGTAATTGTTTTTTTGCCACTTAATAAAATCAATGAGCACTAACATCCACAACTTTATTTCCCTCTACACTAGATGTTTGTTGTCATAATCTGTGACTTCCATGCTCGCCTGGGGGCAGCTCTAAAACACTATGTGCATCATTCATTTTTGTACAACACTCCCTCTAATGTGCTGCTCGCTGAGATGAAACAACAGGGAGGATGCAGTGGATCAATACTATACTATGTTTTGCTCTTCAGAAACAACAACATCGATGGTCAGGACAAGGTACAATGCCCTGTTGAGAGTTGATCTAAAATGGCCTGGTAAAACTAGGTTGACTGAAATCTGTGTCAGCTGGTTATTTAAAAAGACACAGTGGTGGATGACACACAACAGATGACAGAAGAAATATGATGCGCCATAGGACACTTCCACAAGACTGAACACTATAGGAACACAGGGAATATAGCAAATTTGCCATTTACTTCCACTGAGCTGGAGATGGTTCAGGCATTTGTAAGTTTGTGAATTGGATTGAAACATGGGGGGCAGATAAATTGAGGAATGCATTGTACTATGAAGAAAGAAGGTTATTAACCGCCACACTATCTTCTTTGGGTCAGCGAGGGAATCCCCAGCAGCAGCAGCAGCATAATCCTGCATGTGTGCACTCTTATTACATAAGTCATGATAGACAACATGCCAGAAGCATTCAGGTCAGGCTTATGTGTATGACATGGTGTTAATTCATATAATACAAACACACACCAGTCAGCACTTAAATAGTAAGAATTTTACAATTAAACAGGGATCTCGTCTGATTTTTTAAATCCTAGATCATTTTAGTGATTGCCATCATAATAATTTACATAAATCATGTAAAGGAGACCTTCAGCGGTACACAGACTAAAGAGAGTGGTGTTAGTTTCAAATGATGACTCACATGGAGCAGAATTACACATTGAGAATGAAAGCAGTGCTCTAATATCAAATCAGGAACACATCATCCTAAGGCACGGTCACAGTGTGAAGCTCTTTTGGGTCAGGGGTGTGCCATTACTGTGGAGAGGAGGCAGTTGCTTTTACTATGCAACCACACATTTGGCATTATGCCTGTAAAATTTCAACCTTTTACTGCAAAGTAATCACTCATTGATTACAACATACCATATGCCCATGAAAATCTGGGTGAAAATCCTTGAGATCACAAAGTAAGTGTCATGGTCAAAATATTGAGACAGCGTGGTGGCAAGAAGGTCCTTGGGTTTGAGCCCGGGTCTTTTTGTGTAGAATGAGCATGTTCCTTGTCTGTGTAGATTTTCCCTTCCTCATATAGGCATGTACAATAGGTCACCTGGGGCCAGGACCCCTTAAAAAAGTAAAATATATAATCTCATGGGAACTTCTTCTGGTTTCTGAGAATCTCATACAGCCTTGTGACTTCAGTCAGATCCATGCCTAAAAAAAAATGAGTGTTTGTATTGTGATCAAAACTGGAGGTTGAGGATTGAGCTCTAATCCTGTTCTCAGTCATGCTGTCACTTGTCTGACTGATAATGGCTGCTCTGTTCCCAGGTGAGCACTTTTTGTCTGGCTCAATCTCAGTAATGTTGATTGCTGGGCGTATGCATGTGTGACTCTGTGTAGTGTGGACACACACTTTCACAAGAGCAAAAACACAACACCTTTCCCATAGACACCTAGCACTAGCATTAACCAGGAACCCCCATGTGTGTGTGTCTACATAGGTGTGTTTGAAAAGGGCCTAAAAATAGATGTGACAAGCTGGGGACGTTACTGTACGTGTGAGTGTGGGAATTCTGACTAAACAAGCGTTACATAACATTAACCTTGTGAGCTCTCGCTGTGGGACAGCGTGTGCTGTAGATCACAAGTAGAAAGTGACTGATACAGAGGTGCAGCAGATGATAGCACTGTCCATAAAAGACTCATAATGAACAAGTAAATGTGTGTGGCTCTTCACACATACAGTACTATTCATGGAACTATATGGTAGTTGTACAAAAATGTTCTATGCCAACACGCTTTTTGGAAATGCATCGGGTGAATGTTACTGCTCTTGTACAAAAATTGATGTTGTAGATGCAGTGTTGCAGGCTGCTCATGCTTCTGGGTGTATGGACCTTGCTGTGTGGCTTACAACTTTACCTCAAAGCTTAAGTGCGCCATGCACACATTAAGCATGGCACACTTAAGCCACTTAAGATTCATGCTAGTTTTAAACAGAACAAAATTACACCATCATTTGTCTCATAAAAGGCATTTGTATGAATATAAAAGAATGTGATTAATATGTATGTAAATACATTCTCTTTTTTGTTGCATCATTTGTTTCCACTTAATTTCTTTAGTTTAATTGCTGCAAGTTGCTGCAGTAGTTGTCAGATGCTCTGGAAAGCAGCAACGCGTTCTGAGCGTGACAGAGGAAGGAATCATGAAGAACAGAAGCGATGTTTGCATATTTGTGAATCAGGATTAGAGGCCAATCTCGTAGCAGGTTGATTGAATCGGGCCGTCCGTCTTCCTTCCGTCCTAAGCCCCTTGGCGCTTTCAGGAAGAGAGAGATAAAGGGATTTGGGCTCTCTGAGATTTACACTGAGAATTCTTACATACCTCCTTCCCCCAGCTGCTGAACCACTGCCTCAACGCAAGCATTAACAATACTTCAATAATTCTCACATTGTCCATTTTAATGCAACCTTTTAACTAAATGCTGCCATGTTGCCGGGTGGATCTGACGTTTCTATTTCAGCCAATTGGAGCCACTGCATTTTGAGATTTTTTTAGGTGATTTGTCCAAAAGGTAACCATAAACTATAAATGAATATATATAACTATTCACTGCAATGAGTTAAAATGCCTCTTTTCTCCAATGTAGGATGAAATAAACAAGTTGGAAGTATGAGGCCAGCAAGATTGGAAAGACCCAAAACAATGCCTTGGCATATTTTTACATGAAGTGTACAATTCTTTATTAATTAAATGACACTAGTTAAGTGTTTAATCTTGACAGAAACAAGCTGACCTCTGAGAAGCGCTGGACGTCCTGGGTCAGCGTCCCTACACGGCTCCAGTTGTAGTAGTTGAGGAACTTGACCACTGCTGGGTTCACAGCGTTGTCTGATGGCACTGTGCGGAAGAAGTTGGGGTATTTCTTCTTGTCTGCCAGTACTGGGGTTGTAGCTGCGAAGGAAAGCTGCAATAACAAGAAAAGACGTGGCACCATTAGAAACATAGTGTTTATGGAAATATTACTTGAAGAAAATAAAGCTGAAACATATAATTAATCAACTGTTCACACTTTTGACTTCAGATTTCAGAAACGGTTCTCTACGTGTCACTGGGATCCTCACACCTCACTACTTTTTTAAAACCTAATAGCTGCTTGCAACATAGAGTATGTATTCTCGAATATTTCTGGCTTCAACCTAAGCACCCCGACTAGATCAAGGATTAAGCCTAAATTTGAATGAAAAATATTTAAGCACCTAGAGAAGGACCAAATATGAAATGTTATAGAGGTTATAGTCCCTAAATGTAGGACTTTCGACGCAGTTAGACACATTAAAAAGCAGAAACATGAATGTGAGTAAACTCCACTGTGTATACTGAGATGGACAATGGTCCAAATTTGCAACAAATTTTTATTTTTGTCATTTCGACGCTAATCAAAAATCTCTTTTTTGTGGGACATGTTTAGCAATAGGTGACTCTGAGAGTACCTTACAGCGGAATGGAAGCTAAAAAAACTGCACTGCTCTTTTTACTGTGTCCTATCGGTGCTAATTTAATGAGCGATATGAATCGGTGCAGGGTTAATTACATACTTTGTAGAGATTAAGCAGAACTTGTGATTCATGATAGCGATCAACACAAGGATATTAGAATTCTAAGTTAGACTGAGTGGTGCGCCGGTAGATTTCCTAAAAGTCGAGTAAAGCTTAAAGAGTTCAAGCACCTTCTAACTTTAAACTTGACTGAGGTCTCCTTATTTAATCTCTTTTTGATCATTAATAATGGCACTGACTGATTAACTAACTAACAAGGTAGATGTTTGCAAAGACTAAAGACTAAAGACTAAAGCCAATATGCTCTGGCTTCCTCACAACTAAAATGACCCTGCAGCTCTGGTCTCTGTACTGTTGCCTAATCAAAATGATCAATAGATAGATACTTTATTGTCTGTTTAATGTCAGTTTAGCTACACTCAATGCTTGCTAAAAGCTATAGATTTCTAATAAGAGCTAGTGATTTTCTCAATTTTCTCCACATGACTGGCCCGAGGAGATGTTTTGCGTTAAGAAAATGAAGAAGAGGAAAATATACTGTAATAACTTGGATGTGCTCTTAAACTGAAATTAAAAGCCTGTTGGGGAGCTAGTATTGCATAATGCTGTCCATTTGGTTTTCTGCTGCAGGGAAAATCACAGAATTGGTCGATTTCACAGTGTCATGAGCATATGGATGGAAACTAGCCTAAGGCTACAATCTGGCATGTTTACATTTATGTGGCTGCGTCTCATGTATGTTAATCAACATGCACTGCCCCAATCAAATAAATTAATAAAAATATATATGAGTTGTGACCTTCTGATATTACTGCTTCATAAGGTCAGGTTGGTAATAAAACACAAGAAACAGAGGCTACTATTAGAAATAAATGATACTCTGATTACATTTAGTGCACTGGATGAACCAAGCCCAACAAACAGTGCTTAACTGTGAGTAGATATTGTAATAGCTAACGCTAACGCTTTCTTTCTTTAGTTTTGTGGTGGAAACTTGGTCAAACGACAAATGTGAAAGCATCACAAGTATAAACCTGGCTTTGGATCTATTGCTTTGTGTTGACTGGACATCAATACAGCGTCCATAAAAATCTGTTAGATCAGTTTTCAGTCCATCTGGCTGCCTTTCTGTAAATGAAAAGAACGTATTTGGCCAAGACTAAAATTGAGGTATTATTGTATAACATTAGCAAACTTTTTATATCCGTTTAATGTTGAACAGATCTAGGTTAGAATTCAAACTTTCTGTTTGGCGTTAAATGCAGTTGTGAGGGCATAGACAAACACAAAAGGCATGCCTATATTTCATAGCATCTCCACAAAGTCAATTTAAGCCTGCCAGCACCATTTTGATGAGGACAATATATTGCGACGAGTCAAAATGAGAGGGAGCACTGATGTATTATTTAATAAATATTCTTGTCTTTATCAAACAATGAAGAGGCTTTTTCAAAAAAAGGACAAAAATAGTCTGTGATATCGCACATCTGAGAGTAGTGGCTTATGTAAGAGGGTTTTAAAGAGGGACGACCCAAATAGGATGGTGGAGAGCCCTACACAGTGTCACTGCTGCACACACACACAAATCAGGTTGAGGCACAGGCTTCACAGTCTCTCTGATAAACACAAAGTGCAGCAGCCATCGCCGAGAACAATTCAAATTTAGACTTCAGCATTTTAGCTGCTAAAGCATTTACTGTCTGTACATACAGTACATTAATAAATAAAAACAAGCGTAGGCCCTCATACCCTGCAAAAAAGTGTCTTTATTTACATACTGTACTATGCATGATTTGGCAGGAATTGGAAATCAATGGTGCATAAATTAAAAGTAACACAGCGTCCAACCTTTCAAAGCAGCAGCAGTTTGCAGAAAAATAAGGATGCAAAAGAGGGCCTAATCGCTGTGACAGATCTAATGGCATTGATTGGTTCTAGAGGCATTGCTGGTGAAAATGTCTGCTTGGCCTTTAAATAGTGAAGTGGCTCGGAGACACCAGATAAATAAGCACTGAATATAAGGTTGTATTTTATGTGCAGCAACCAAAGCATTTTTCATAAAGCAGATGCAGTTTGTTGACAAAGATTTGAAAGCAGCTTAAGGTTTACTTAGTTACTATGGTAACAACTTTTGAAGATGACCCGCTTCTTGGTAAGTTTAACTTTTTGTCTAATTGCCTCTTCCCCTCCTGCTGTCTGCCAGAACTCTGATAGAAATAGCTCATATACCAAACACATCATTAGGAGATTCAGGGAGTTCAGAAGAGGGAAATATTGTGATCAATGGACAATTAAACAACATTTATATTAATATTATTTTTTGAAACGGGCCTAATTATTATGCAACATAAATGTGTCCATCTGTCGGTAAAGAGCAAGAGGTAAACAGAAATACGGGTCTTCAATATTGCATTCATCAAACCTCTGCATACAGTGTAGGGCGTGCTGCAGTAAAGGCTTATTAGATATCAATATAATGAGATTATCAGGTCACACAAGGGTCCAAATAAGTGTTATAATACAGCAAACAGCCTGATGACACTACATTGGTTTTGATAAACAGCTTCCTGAGTGTCAGACCTTAATTGGATACATCCCAAAATAACACTAGTGAGGTGGTATAAAACTGAAAAGAAAGGCATCCTAACCTCAAGGGATAGTTGGAAACTACTTCAAACACTCATCCTACCCTTGCCTATTATCTGCTGCTGCTCCCACAATATGGCAGATCGGAGCCCACCCATCGCGCAGCTCCTTTGTGGTGGAGAGGTTAGTGGACCCAGTTTGGGTGCATGAGACTGGGGGTTCAAATCCCCTAGGGAGTTACTCTAGCCTCTGTGCCAGTCTTAGCCCGGGAAAAACGGAGAGGGTTGCGCCAGGAAGTACATCCGGGGATAAGCCGAAAGGCATTTACTTATGGAGCCCATCCATCACGGCAGACCCGGGACCCAGTAATAGCAAGGAAAAAGTAGAACTGTTGATCAGGAAGCACGAAGGTGGTCCCGAGCTTTATTCAATATTCAAGAGAGGCATTTGTTGCACCATGGGAGTGCCCAGCTGGAGAGGCAGCGGTGAGGGAGAGGCTTTGGAGCCCGCCCCGACCACATCCAGAACTCATTAATACCACCATGAAGGAGAGAAGGAGGAAACAACATGATGGTACAGTACTGTTGCAAGACGTTGTTTATTGCTCTTCTCCAGTAATTTAACCTTTATGTGCAGTATGTTTGAAGTACCCTTTACATGAAAATAGATTCTGAAAAAATAATAGTCACTTTAATATTCATTATGGATATTATTGGAAGACATTCTTAATTCTACCAAGCATCCATTCCATCAGTCTGCATGTGATAGTTTGGTATAAATCATACCACAAAGCCAGTCTGCGTCAGTATCTTGCTGTGCCCTGTTCAACATCTGGATTGCCCTGTGCGAGCAGTCAGACGTGCATTGCAGCTGAATTGCTACTTTGCGAGGCAGAGGCTTTCATCTCAGACGCTCAGATATTTCAAACCACCATGCAAAGACATCTAGCAGAATCACACAAGACTCCCTCTGCTAAAGCTTTACCCTGTGCAGCTCAGCCTGTGAAATAGCAACTTCCAGACAAGTGTTAAGGCACGCTGGACAAGATGTACTCAGATAAGTCAGATAAACACTGCGGAGATAGGAGGGAGGCCGGCGAATTAAGAAACAACAAAAGATAGAGAAAACTCAAAATACTACTGAATGCCGCTCACCTGTAAAACCAGCATGTCACACATATTCATAGGCAAAGAAATTTCATTTTGCTGATCAACATATTAAAAGAAGCTGACACCTTGGCACTGCCTGAATACATGCAGAGAATGTGATCACTCCTGCTTCAAGTTGGTGCAGCACAGGACAAAGTCCCGACTGTTGTAAGGTTTAGTGCACTGTGTTGTTCTTACATCAGATGTGACAAGGAGAACTGATCAATAGAAGGCGTCACCTGTCACTGGCGTGTATAAGAGTGAAGCAGTTCCCTCTGACCTGACATAGTTATCATACAACCGTGTTTTTCATATTAGTGTCCTTCAGGGATAGAGATGAGTGGCACTGAAGCATTTCTACAACTAACTGGATCAAGGAAAGTATTTGGTATCAGTCCAGATCAGGTGGAGTGTGCAGTGGATATTGACGGGATAGGAAATGGCATTAGAGAAGAAAATGTGACTCTCACTAAAGCCACAATCTTAGAAGTGAGTTACTGCAACTCTTGTGTATGAGTAAAAATATAAGATATTAAAGGAACGAGCTTGTTTAAATTACATATGAGTGCATCCTATATTGTATTAGAGGACCTCTGCTTATTGAGAAAGATATTTTTGTTGACCCTTTCTTTGACTCTGTGTGAAATGGAACCTTAGATCCAGTGAAATCTGTGAACGCCACATGGCTGTATAGCTCTTCTATTTATACATTGAGATTTGATACCATAACCTGAAATCTCACTGTGCTCCCTGCTGCTGCCACTTGCTGCCAATGAATGATTAATGAGCAGATGCTGAATTGTAGAGACCATTATTGTATCCCTCCTCTCTTCATTCTCTCTCTGTCTATTCTCTCTATCCCTCGCTCTTTAGGCTCATTCCTTTGGGGAGGCAGGGGATAACATTTCATGAGCTAGTAGTTTATTCTCTGCTTACTTGGACGGACAATTGTGAATACACTGCAAAAAAAGTTGGTGATTTCAGTTGGGGTGTTCAATACAACAATATAATATCGTGGTACGATATGAACTGTTGACAATAGGACAATTTGGAAAGATCGCTGTATTGCGCTACAGTGCATTTCTATTTGAAGCAGTTCTTTTCTGAAAGACAGTTGCCGGCAGTATACATTTTCCTCCTACTCTCACTATAGGTTAGTCCGCGTCGTCAGGCTCTGACTGAATGACAAACAAAATCAACCAATCACAGTGAAGTGTGGGCGGGGCTCTGGTCAGTCTCAGCCAAGCCTCCCTCATGGAACCTCTTAAACCGTCCTCAAGTAAGGGCGCCGCCATACGGCGATATACAGCGATATACGGCGATATACAGCGATATACAGCGGTATACGCCGATATACAGCGATATACGGCGATATACGACGATATAAAGCGATATACAGCGAAATACAGCGATATACCGCCGTCCTCCAAAAGCGGAAATATAAGGAGAAACCCAATGGCGACTTTACAAGTGTAAAAATCATGTTTACAGCCTGGTGCAAAAGATGGCTCCGGTCTCTAGAGCTAGGTTTTTACTACATGACAACTCTGGGGAGGTGAATTTTTGATTAATATGGGCGTTTATGCTATCTGAAAACTACTGTTTTGCAGTGCAGTAAAAGCCAAAAAGCCCGGTTATTGCCCTGTCATAAAAAGACAATATCGGTGATTAGGGACCAATCGGTGCGTGACATCCATCATTCAGCAGAGCTAGCGCTGAATGCTACGACGGGTAGTTTCTCCTCTCGCTGCCTTCATATCATTTTCATGCAGAGTTTAAACAGGGGAACAAAGAAACGATGACAATTCGTTACTGAGAGGCGTTTATTTAAGCGTAAATGACGACGTTGTTAAAGATAGTTTTGAAACGATCGTTATTCAACTCCCAACTGTTGCTAAACAAAACTAAACAGAATTTAACATGTTTAAACTTCAGTCTGAGGACACAGTTCTGACATCCTCTAAACAAGGACTGAACGAGGTCTAAACCAGTATAAAACAACTTCTTAGACACATTCATTCACAAATATTTCTGAATAAAAAATAAAAAATTCATGATTTGTAATTTATAGTTTAATTGACAGTAACTTGCAAAAAAACAATGTATTTTCCTAGACACAGTAGGATATAGTAGTAGTCCTCTGTATGAGAGAATATACTGTAGGTAATAATACAAAAATAAACATAAATCAATAAATTGTTATTTTGCCCACCCCTTATTGCCAGTATATTTTACACCCCGACTTTGGCTGTGTCCAAATCAACGCACTAATCCCTATATAGTGCACTATATAGTGATCACGGCCTTTTATAGTGGTGTCTGAATGTCTAGTGACTGAAATGTAGTGCACTCAAAGTTTCCCACAATGCATTAGTAAAAGTAGTGAGCAGCTATGATCGCATGACAGTCAAAATAGACCATAAGGCTTTGCAAATTGTCAGAGGAGAACTGAACTAAACTGAACACAACAGGTTAGAATGAAAATCAATAAAACCATCACGATGTAAAATCACCTGCGTTAGCTTACATTAGAGAGATTCCTTTTTACGGCATAATCCAGTCAGTTTCAGTTATTAAGAGTTGTTGAATAAAATAATAAGCTTGTTTGTATTAATACTTATATCACTAAAGTGTTGATTTTATTTACAGAAGTCTATCAGTTTTTGTAACATGTACGCCAGAGTCACGTGACTAATGGCCATGTAGTGTCCGAAACGGTTCATTAACTGAGTGCACTACAGTATATAGTGATTGAGGGGTTAGGGACAAGGGTGTGACACAGCTTTTGACAGTGTTGTGCTTAACTTGGTTTCATGTATCACTAGCTTCCTGTGCACTATGATCTGCATAAAGAGACTAAAAATACATTGTTTGTTTGCGAGGGTTTAATCTCTTACGTTTGAGAAAACAACATCCATCCTTCCACGTTAGAGCACCCCACATGTTTACTGGCACTCGGTAAAGGATTCAAATTTCTGAGTGCAATATTCCCTCTCTAATAGCTTATAGATGGGCAGTGCAGGGAAACCCACGCACGGGCCATTCATGTTGTGAGTGGGCCGACACAATTCACTGGAGTCAGCCAGCATTTGCAAATGAATTATCTTTTAAGTTGGCTGACACTGAGCTTTTTTTCTCCCCGCTCATTTTCTGGAGAAAGCATTTATAGTCGATACTGGCAGGATTCTGTCTGATCCATTTGGTTCAATAACTTTTCTAATGTGACTTTTTTACCCTTGCTTTTCAATTAAATTGTTAATGAGGGCCAATAATGAATAAAGCATGGGTGCACTGAACAGACACAGCATGTATAGAGACAGAGGAAGAAGAGACAAACATGGCGGGGGCCCTAAACCAAGGGAGGATGCTAAACACCCAGATGGTTTCATGAGCAACATTATCTCCCGCTGTAATTTTCATTCTTTGGTACATTTGCTTCTTGTTTTGCTCCATCACACATCAAGGAGCTAGAGCACAGTGAGAAACCCGGTTAAATAAAGAGGCTCTGATTGTTAATTACAAACTGATAGGTATTGACAAGTGCTGTGTTAATGTTTAAATAATACCTTTCCATCACAATCCATTATCTTCATTTCCTTTGTGTTGAAATATTTTGTTATGAAAGTGTAAACACTCCTTGCTTTACTTAGTTTAATGGTAGTTTTGAGAAGATTTAAGATTTAATCATTGTAATGTAAATCAAACTGGGTTCTAAATATATTTCCAACCTGACCATAGGCCTACTGTACTTCCTTCTGCAGTACATTGTGTGTTGGAGACAAAAAGAACAAAGTGGTAAAAGTCAAATGCAGCTCTGCACCCAGCCTCGCTCTCCAACATGTGACCTGCTGCAGCTCGCTGGATTATTGCTCAGATTATTCCTCTCAAACCAAAGGTGCCTTCAGACCGTGTGCTCTCACATTCCCTTCCAAATGTAAATGATTTAAGGCTCATGCACATGGAGCCACAGTTGTTAGGTGCTTTGTTAGAGAAACACAAAACACACTTCCATAACACACACAATAACTGAAAATAGCATAACAAGAAAACAAAGCATGTAAAAACAGAGATGTCATAGATCTTTTCTGTGATTATACAGCACAATTACATAACTTTGGCAGTTCAAATGGAACTGGGATACTTTTTGTGTTTTAAACAGAATTTAGTAAAGCTATAATAGCTCACAGATCTCCTTTTTTAATGTGGGTATTTAAATGTGAACGTAGGAAGAACTGGACAAAGAGAGACAAGCAGACATGTAGCATCTCTTCTGAGGCCAGTAGGCTACTGAGATGGGCCTTGATGGCGCATTGATCTCAGTCATCAGATTTAGCCAACACAGTATGATTGCACATTGTAGCAGTATTGACTTTGTGTTAAATCCCGGCCTGTCACAGAAACTCACACTGACCTCAGCCACCTTGCTTTTCCATCTCAGTCTGTGTCCAATACTGATAGGTACACAGCACTGGTGAATACCCAGTCTTTTTACACTACAGGCCTGGAGCAATAGTTAATGAACTGGTTCCAAAACTGTAGAGCCAAATTGCTGGTGGCGTTAGCCTTAGGACATTTAACAGAAACAGGAAATAAGTTTTCCCAGTAGCTGCACAGCTAATTAAAGACTGTATTATGGATTTTTTTCATTCAGTTTTTATTAAAGCCTGTTACTACCAATGTCTTCCAGTCCTTGAATACTAGTCAAGATATTGTGCACATCTGGTTTCATGCTACAGAACAAAGCACACCCCAACACAAGTCCAACACAATGGTTTCATTTATAAGCTGAGTGTATCCAATGTTACTATAATGTGACCTGAACTAAACATATACCCAATATGCAAATAACAGTTGTAGGAACAGCACTGTTTTGCATTTAAATATGATAATGCAATGTTGCATGCAAATTAAACAAGCACTCTTATCTGGCCTGCTTCTTAGCCTTCTTTTCACACTCCAGTCTTTCTCAACTGTCTGACTGCATTAGCACCTTTTTGGATATTCACAAAATGCATTAGTGCGCAGTGCAACCTGGCCCCAGGGGAAGTCCCACTTGTCGCTTTCTCCAGAGAAATAGGAGAGAATAGCAGATTCTTCTCCACTCCTCTGGGCAACTGCTCCAGCGCCTCCCTGCTTGTCAGAACACCCTTTTTGCCATGCAAATTGGTTTGTTTTGTTTTTCGAGATGTTTTTGCTTTTCCTAAGCATTCCCTCTGCTAGAGGCATTTTGAATGAAGGCTTCTTTTCTGCCTCTTTTAAAAGTCAGTCATTAAAAGCAGTGGTCCATGCGGATAGAGAAAATGTACTGTGTTCTGGTGGATTTATGAGCACAGTGTCAAAGGATACTTGTGTAAGGGTCCATTGTAGGTGTGCAGTGGGCTCTCTCACTCTAGCTAGAACTAAAGGAGCTCATTAAAATAATACATTTAAATTATGAGTGCATTAAATATCAGAGAGTTGTTGTTTCTTTTCAACAATGTGTCATGTCCTAATTTGTGCTGTATTTTATTCATCAGCCTCTACACCATGTGAGAACGGAAACAGCCTGCACCTCCCTGGGGCATGGCTGGAGGCTGCTCTGCTTCTCCACTTCGAGACACACAGACCTAGCTTCAAAAGAAACAACCCGATTTTCCACTTGCCCTCATCATGCCAGAAAGAACCTTAATCCAGTGGGCAGTTACAGAAAGTCGGCCAGAGTCCAGTAGCCACAGTCAGATAGCATTCACATAATTGAGTTATTGCCTTTTAATGCCATGGACATTTTAGATTAAGAAAAGTATGTAAACTATATAAACAGTAGTTGTCTCTTTGGTGTTAAGTGTTATCAATAGGCATTGGCATGCGTCTGTGTGTCATTATTGCAACAAAAAAATTGCGCTTTTTGCAATATTGTTATTGAAATTTATGATAATCTATTTGGAGCAGTTCTTTTCTGAAAGACAGCCGCCAGCAGTTTACGTTTTCCCTCCCACTCTCACTATTGGATAGTCCGTGTCAGGCTCTGACTGAGTGACAAACAAAATTAACCAGTCACAGTGAAGTGTGGGCGGGGCATAGAATAATTTCCCGAAAGACAAAGCAGAGAAACCAAAGACAACTTCTAAACCAGACTCTGACTGCAAATTTCATTTGTTCAATGTCAAATAAAGGAACAATTTATTTTTAATTGGTCAGAATTGGTTAAAATGTGGCGGGATGTTTTATGATAACTGATAATCCATTATTAAAATGCCCCATCACATTATAAATGCATAACGAGATATATCAGCAAAACTTGAGTGAAATTAGACATGTAACCTTTTATAAATAAATACATACAGTAGGTAGTACTTAGGAACACTTTACACTTGAAAAGACGTTTTTCACTCAATCACGCTAATTTTCTGCCTTTTTGGTTGAAACGTCACAAAACCAGGAATTGTGGGTAATACCCTTCAGCAAAGTCCGCTTGCATGAGCGCTTACCGAGAGTGTGCATCAAGGGCACAAAAGGGGGGCATCAAACCACTCTGGAGTATTGGGACACCCTGTGCACTTGCACCCATCAGCGAGAACACGTAACTGAGGAACACGAGACAAAAATACTTTTTGTCCACACTACTACATTAACTTTGTTTTTGTTTTTTATTTTTCAAAATCCTATTCCAAGCTATTATTTCTGCCCTAAAATGCTGCAGTGTTGACATTTTATAGTGTTTCTAATAGTGTGGCTATAACCATGCTGTAATTATTTTGTACTACTACTAATGGAGCATTTTACATTTGCATGTCGAATGAAGGTGAAGATACAATGGGGAAAAAAATGACTGTATCTTTCAAAGTCCAATAAACACAATTGAATGTCAGCTGTGGCCTGCAGGTAATCATGGAAATGTCTTTTTATCCACACAAGCTCCATCAGAGCTGCGAGCTGCACACGTCCTGTTTCTTCTATAGTCTAACCATGATTATAGTGCCTCTTATACGCTCGGCTGCAAACGTGTCTGGGATGTCAATGCAGTTCTCACACTCAGCATGCTGAGTGTATATCAGCGACTCATCTCCAAGACACAGGCTCCAAGGTCCCTCAATGTGAGAAATGCCATTAGCTCTCTGCACTCCCCCTTCTTTCTCTTTCTTTGCATGAAATCTTGGATGACGTTGCTGTGTCTCCACTTTGGTTTCCTGGTGGATATTATTTACTTTGATGGTGGATACAGTAGCTGACACAATGCCTTGTATCTTTTAACAATAGGGTACACACTGACCCATAGGTAAACTATAAGTTATTTTGGAATAAACATTTTTTGTACAGTATGTGAGAAAACCAACTGTCTACTCTGCGCTGAATACACCTCCTATTTGTGAAAGACAGTGTCCTTGATCTGTGCTTGTTGCTCTGCTGCTAAATAGGTGGACACGTGCCAACCAATTAAAGGTATCCCTCTTGTGATCAACAGTTTGGTTGCAGAGGCGCTTGAGCAGAAGGCACCTTGAACACCAAACAATCAGTCAACCATGTATTAGCCATTAAAAGAGACAAATAATATGCTGCTTCTGGCTATTCGCTGAAGAACTACAGTATTTTTACTGTAGGTGAGGGATGCTCCACAGAAAATGTGCAATTATTAGAAATCTTGTTAAGCTGACTTAAAATGTGTTTATAGCACAAGATGTGCGCAGCACATGTAAAACTGGGCTCGGAGCACTGCCAGTGAGGAAAAATTAATTACCATGGGTCTGAGTCAATCAGCCATAGATTTTCAATTACTCGTCAAATGGTGAACATGAAACAGGTTTAGCCATGAAATGTGCTGTAGAGATGTCTAAAAAACAGGAACCAATCAAGGGAGTCATTTCAATGAACAGCCCTCAATACAAGCTGAAATTTTCAATGACGCCAACTGATAACATCTGGCCTCTGCTGCAGAGCAGCACTGCATTGAACACAGAAAAAGAAGTGCCCAAGATCATACCACAGAGGTGATTCAAAGTCTATTCATGTCCACAGAATCCTCTCTCCCATCCTTCATAGCTTTACTGCCTCCATCTTTGCCATAGCTCGCTTTTTACTCTTTCCGACTTTTCATTTTCCAGACGCCTGCAGGGCCAAAAGGTAAGCTCCAAAAGGACAGTACATTTTTAAATTCCATCTCCTGGGCTGTGAGGGGACATGGCTCAGGTCTGAGGTGAGGTGGTAGTCAGACATCAGGTAACATGAAAGTTTAGCAACATCTCAAACTGTATGTCTGTGAAGGTTCTCAGTCATCCAGGACATCTTGACAACAGTGACACTTACCACCCTGCACCTGAATGGAGCAGTGTCACTAACGACTCTGCATATGTATGGGACAGTGGCACTTACCACCGTGCACCTGAATGGAGCAGTGTCATTAACGACACTCCTGAGCCTTAACGACTCTCACATCAGGAGTCACACTTTCCTTTCATAGCTAACAACTAGAACCAGAAGAGCCTGGTCCATAAGGTTTAGTTTCATGTCAAACCCCTCCCTCTAGAGATATAAGCTCAGCTCTCTTACCAGTTGATCTCAGAATTGATAAAGTCTCTTGGAATTAGAGACAAAACGTCTTCACCTTGAAAACGGAGTCCAGATGCTTTTACTTAAACCTTTTTGTCATCTCAAACTGTAAGGAAAAATGCATGTTTTTAGACCATGTATTAGATCATATAAATCATTAAAGACCAATAACAAAATTATCATGTTGTTGTTTGATTGTGATTTCATGTTTCAGTGGAAAACAAGCTAAAGATATTCAACACCCATCTAGACCAAAGACTTTGCTAAAAGCACGAGATTTGTTCTTTGCCCCAATAATCTGAAAATATCCATTTAGAGAGGCAGAGACATGTGTTCAAGGGTTCACTGCTTACCCAATGATTAAAACAATTAAGCTGATTACTCCCTGTTGTCTGCCTGTGGGGAAAAGGAAGGGATGCCACAACAGCGCCTGGAACCCAGGTTTACCTCTGAAGGCTGAGCACACAGTTTAAGTGGAGGGACTGCTACCTGCCTCCATGGATTGGTACAGAAATATTGGACTTTCACAGGTGACCCAGTATTGGTCTTACAAACTTTATGTAGTAAAATCACTCTCACTTCACTCTCTGTCCAGTCTACAGGTCAGGTTGAGTTTATTTGCTGTGGTTTGTGCAGTGTGTTTGAATAAAACGACAGAAAATGTCAAGATTATTACTGGCAGAGTATGCCAGATAACGTGTGGTTGGCTTTGGCTTCTAAAGAGTAACTGTGTGAGTGGGAGGGGGAGAAGAAGAAAGTGACGATGGTTACTTTCAATTATGTCCTCATTCATATTTAATGTTGTTTATTGGAGCTAAAGGTCGGCAGTGGTGAGTTTGCGTGTGCTTCCTATCACCGAGGGAGGCTGCTGGCATCCCACTGGTAAGGCGCAACTGTCTCTTTAAAAATGCACACCAATGCGCCACAGGAAGTGCTGACCCCCGTTGGCATTAACCTATAAGGCAGTAAATGTTAGGGAACATGGCCAATGAGATTCCACAGCTCATGATCATTATTTTTGTGTTCAACCAACTACAAAAGAGGGAACAGTATTTGTGCCATTAATGTCATTAATGAGAAGCACAGGCACAAATGAAATTCTGTTTCCCATTTCCAAATGAGAAAGTTAGTACCCATAATCAATTTACATGGGGCTCTCAAAAACCAAAACATTCTGTTTAAGCAAGACATGTAAAATGGCCTATACCTGTTTTGAAAGAGAAAACAGCACCATTAAAACATATAGTTTTAGAAATTATTTTACTAAGCTACATAAAACCAAAATCTAACTATAAGTATCTGTTTAAGTGGTATTATTAAAACAGACAGTTGAGCAGAAGCTCACAAGCAGTGGGGTGAGATGATGCTTTTGGATGTAGAGGAAGACAGCACTCAACCCTGACACAAAGTTGCTTTTAATACCACAGGGGTATTTCTACATTTAATGGGAGGTACAAGCTGAGAATGCATCTACCTGGTGTGTTTGTGAGCAAGTGTGTGTCAGACAAAAATAACGCACTATGTGCACAGTCTGGATGCTGTGTTTAAGAACAAGCTGCCCTACTTTCCCATTTATCTTTGACCAACCTGTAGATGACTAGATAAATACACATCTTTGGGGTATGCTCCTAAGAATACTCACTGAACAGCAGTCAGAACACCATTAACAGCTTAGAACAGTAAAGACCATGTGTGTTTATTTAGGTATGGAGCAAGACACGTGTGCATAGACATTCAAGGACAGCTGATTCCAACCAGCTTCATAAACTAGCTCTGCTTTGTCTCTCAGGCCCCCCCGCCTGCAAACCACTAAAAGGTTTGAATTAAAATTTTAAACAGAACTGCTCGGTGCTGCCTGCATCTCAGGACATTTATATATAAAACATACTTCGCATAACCCAATGCACTATGAGTCATATAGTTTTTGCACTGTCAAGAATAATCCTCTTCACCTTTAGAGCATGTTTTTCAGAATAAGTTTGATATTTTGTGCCGACAGATGTATTTGTAATTTACATTAATAAAACACTGAGACAGGGACACATTGTTTAAACATACAGTCCTCAAATCAAGTGAACAGTGATGGTACTAAAATGAAAGTCATTTAAGAGTGAACAGCTCACAAACATTTTAAATCTCTAATCCTCCATTCCCCATAACCGTATATCCAATTGAAAAATTACATGAAGATTTACAACCTTTACAACGTTTATCAGTCTGGTTTTAGAACTAACCACAACACTGAAACTGCACTACTTAAAGTTGTCTGTGGAAGTTCTCAGTCATCCAGGACATAATGAAGAAAAGGTTTTAACAAGGTTTAGGTTTAAAGGTGAAGAACGTTTTTTCCCTTTAAGGGTTTTTGTTAATTCAACTGGCAAGAGAGCTGAGCTTATACTGTATCTCTCAGAGGGAGGGGTTTAACCTGAAACTAACTGTGATTGGACCAGGCTGTTCTGGTTTCAGAGTCATTAAGAGTTGAAAGGGCAGTGTGAGTCCTGATGTGGGAGTCGTTATGCTCCTGTGAACCATGAGTGCTTCCTACTTAAAGTTGTAAATGACCTCTGCGAGAACCCAGACTCTGGCAACCTCTCAATCCTTGTCCTCCTGGATCTTAGCACTGCATTCAACACTGTTGATCATCAGCTCCTGCTCAATAGACTCCAGAACTGGGTTGGACTATCTAGTCCTGTCTTAAACTGGCTCTCCTTCTACCTACTCAGCAGAAACGTTTTTGTATTGGTTGGTGACTTTACCTCTGAGAAGATGCTTGTCAACTGTGGGGTTCCACACGGCTATATCCTGGGCCCACTCTTATTCAATCTATATATGCTTCCTTTTAGACAAATCTTTCAAAAATACAATATCATACCTACGCTGATGCTACGCTTAACTCTATAGCTCAAGGCAACGTAAAACCTCTGGAATAATTGACTCTCTGCTTAAAAGACATCAACACCTGGATGAATCAGAAAATATTATCATCGGTCCAAAATCCAAAAGACATCAACTCAGCTCCTTTTCACTCACTTTTAAAAAACATGCAGAAATCCTGTCGTCATCTTTGATTCAGATCTCAGTTTTCATCGTCCCATTAACAGTGTAACCAGATTAACATTTTTCCATCTTAAAAACATTTCTAAAATCAGTGCCTTTGTATGTCTGTTTGATGCTGAAAAATGTATCAGAAGTAAACTGGACTACTGCAGTCCTCTGTTCTCTCGACTCCCTCAAAAATCAATTAATGTATGCAGCTCATACAGAACTCAGCAGCTTGTATTCTGACCAGGGACATTCTGAGGACAAAGAAATTCTCACATAATACACCTGTCTCTAAAGTTGCTGCACTGGCTCGTTCATGTCAGAACTGTCTAAAAAGCCACACTCCTCTCTACATTAGAGCTCTACTGACTCCATACAAAACAACAAGAGCTCTCCGTTCATCAGTCCAAAGCTGGTGAAGCTGCATTCGCTCATTATGCTCCAAACAAATGGTATTCAATTCCAGACAGTAAACAAAACAAAAGTAGACTTGAAACACGCCTTTTCTCACTTTTTTTTATTAATGACAACTGTAATACTTCTGTTAATATTGTACTAATGTGACCTTTTTATTTTTTTACTATTGTAAAAAAAGAGCAGGTGAACATGACAATGGCCAAACCTGCTTACAAATACTGTCGGACAGTTATCTTTAGTATTAATGTCACTTTGTAATGTCGTTATCTCTTTACATACTCAGCTGATGTGGCCTGGAGCTAGACCGATATTACCACTTGATTAGGACTTATCATGCTGGATTCCATTTGCAGTGCATACTAAAAGGAGTACGGTATTCAAAGACTGCACCAGTAGAAAATGTAAATGACAAGTCTCAACCCCAATAAAGCATAAAGGATTGTGTGGGAGGAAAGACACAGGAAGGAGTGAAAAGGGGAAGAAAGTGCTTGACCAAAAAGGCAGTGGAGAAAAGCTTTTGTGCTCAAACCTGGAGTTTGACTCATTAAACAGTTCATTACCATACGCCAAATACACACTGCAGAGTAATACAGGAATACAGTACTGAGACAAACCTCATGCAAACTCACAAGAAAACACAGCAGGCTGCAGGAAGGAGAAGTTAGAGTGATAAAACATGTTTGTGAGAAGATTTAAGTGAGTTATGTGTCGCCTTTGTAGCTAACAGCCAATGAGGTCCTACTGAAAATCATGAAAGATTAGCGTTGACACGTTGTAAAGGGTAAACCACAGAGGCTAACCACAGCCTCATCCTGGGACATACTATCATGACATGCACTCTCTGACCTACAGTAAAGTGCCACTATTTTTAAGAATTTAACATTATAGTTGTAGTGTGTTTATGATATACTTAAATGCAACAGACGTAATGCCATAAAAACAAATGGTACGTATTAGTGTAGTAAGTACAGCAGGGAGGGGTGAAAGAAACAAGAGCCGTGGAAAGCCCGGAAAGCACTCAGGGACCATCTCCAGAGCATTCCTCTCTTTCCACTTCCTCTCTCTCAGCCACTGAGGTTGTCCTCCTCTTGTCTCTCGTCCTCCAGTGCTTTCTGCAGGCCAGTTGATGTTTCATAGTGAGCTTTGTCAGACAGTTAAACTGCCTTTTATCGATTCTCAAAGCTTCATTCTTTCCAAGCAGCCGTTATGGTTTTAATGGCTTGTAATGGAGCTGGTCCTCTTTGATGTCCAGTTGCTGGACGAGTCCACCCTTGTTTTCATATTGTTCCAAAGGGTATTTGGTCCCATTTTCTACATACCATGTTCAAGATTCAAGATTCAAGATTCAAGATTTTTATTCGTCACGTACAAAATTATATACAGCATATATAACCAGCAGTGAAATGTGAGTCAGGTCCGCTCCATGGACAGTGCAATTATTAGGAAAACACACAGATGAAAATATACATAAATGTAGCTATGCAAGAATGAGATAAAAGTAAACAATAAAAAATATAAGAATAAAATCTAAAAAATATAAAAAGTGTGTAATGTGGGAATGTGGGAGTGTGGGATGTTAGGAGACACTGTGATTTAAAATGTCCTTTAAAACAATGACATGAAGGAAAGTGGTAGAACAACATACTGTATCCTGTTTTACAGACATAATTCAAAACTATTAATTGGATTAATTTTAAAATAGGCTCTGAATTGTTTAATTTGCGATACAGAATTCAACCTTCACTGTGCTTCCTTTTATTAACAAGCCATCAAGTGCATTGTACATCACAGGCTTCTCTTGTTCAAAGCCCCATTTTGATCTAGACCAAGTCATGTAAATGTGTTCCAACTTTTATAGACTATGTGGCCTAAAAAAAGTAATACTAGTGCCTGAAAGCCCCAAAAATTCAAGTCCAAAAGAGAACTAGGATTTGAGCATTACATAAAACACTCACTCAAGATTTGATTGTAAGTAAAAGTAAATCTGAGGAAAAATAGATAGTGGTACTAGAAGTTGAAAAAAGGAGGAGTGGTAGAGCACACAAGTTTGTTTCAATGCACTCTTCAGACAGGGTGGGAACAGGGTTTCTTTTATGCCACACACAGAAGCAGAAGCAAGTCAAAGCTCTTGTGTTCTCATTGAGTGCCTATGAACTAGCATGTTTCGTCAATATGACACCAACAGTTGCAACATCGCATCCAAGCCGTTAATGGTTTGCATTCAACAAATGTTGCTAATGAGCTAATTACTGTGTTTCTTCAAATGGCACGTATTCAGCACTGGGAATAGGTACAACACAGTGTGTGAAGTCAGCTTTGCAGTTTGGGCTGCTGCACTCTACAAGTTCAGGCAGCATTCATGACAAAAACATCTGATTAGTACGCAGTGACATGTAATTAATACATCTTCTTTCTGCTTCGTTTTCCCCCAGAGCATTAGAAAAGATAGAGAGATGTCAGTAGCTCAAAATAGAGAAGCAATTTCCACTTTTCACATTTTACAATATTACTATTTGCATTTGGGGATAGCTCTTCTTCAATATGTAGATACGTATGATGATAATCAACTGTGATACACATTCCCGTCTCATGTGCTCTGAGATTTTAGCTTAAACTTTGGAAGTCATCAAATATTGATAAAGTACACACGAGGAATTGACGTAAGTGCGGCAGAATACAGAAGTGCTCAGTATCACATGTTTTATTGAAGCATCCCGTATAGCACTCTGGGAGTGAGGGAAAGAAAATGGTAAAAAAGAAGATTTTGCATTGGTGGAGTTTTCAAAGAAAGACAGGGGGCAGTAATTAAACTGCACTTTGCCCAAATAAAGCATCAGTAGAGCAAGGTGCAGGAAAATATTTAAATTATGTCCAGTTCAAGGCTCATACTTTTTCAGCATAGATCACTTTATCCACAATAACAAAAAACACTTACATATATGCTTTATTTTCTGGATCTGAAATTCAATTTAATTTCATATAAAGTTAAAGTTTGTAAATTCTTGTGTTGTAATCTAGTGAGAACATTTTTTACCTTGACCATCAACATTATTATTCTTTAAAACTTTTTAATTATTGTTTTAAAATAAAAATTAGTTCAAACTGGATTTGTGCAGCCTCATGTTAAAGCAGAAAACACAATATTTGAAATATGACCGTAGTATTTATTTCAAACTACATACACAGGTGACAAAATAACACTTTCTCTTTGTCGCTTTTAAACGTCAAGAAGCCAAAGTGATTGGGAAGCATAATTTTTCATTACGCTCTGAATGTGGCTTAAAATGAACAGTGCCACCACTGATGGGCTTAATTTGCAAAGTGTAAAGGGGCCAGCAAGTGGCAAAGGGGTGGGCTGGGGCTATTTCCTGACAGTCAATGAGCCATTTACCCAAAATTAACCTCACTGTTGCTGAGAGGCAAAGAACCACTCATAAGTTCAAAAATACCAGCATGTTTGGTGGGAACAGATACCTGTGCCAGCAAGTGTTTCAAAACAGTGCCAAATGTTTTGTGTTTCTTTTTTTACGTCATGGTGAGAAGAACAAGATTAATCACATGCCCAAATGGCAGCCAAAGGGAAAGCTTTAACAGCCCTTGTCTTATGAAAATAAAATACTGCAATCAGGGACAGTTGTGGCTCATGGCAGCTCACAAACACAGCTGCCTCTTGCAATGTTTCTTTGAATCAGACTTTTATGCTCCAGTCTCTGTTTGTTGCCATCACCCTGTTCCTCTTATGCTGTCTCAATCCGTGTGGCGCCATCTGTCCATCAGCTATGGTCGCATCCACCATTTTAATTTGCTTGGGCGGTCATTTTAGTACGGCTCAGTACTGTGACAAAATGGGACTGAAGCACAATGCACCAAACAGAGTTGGTAAAGAAAGCAGTTTAAGTTCAAATGGATCCATCCTCATGCCCTGGACAGAAATAACAATATGCTCCTGGCAAAGCCCATTTTAAACTGCCATCTGTTCATGTGGGTGCCCCACACAAATAAGGCTGAACCTTGTTGTGGGTGAAGGCAAAATTAGTTGAGTCCACAAAAATAATACACTTCTGCTTTACATTAAGTTTTGTAAACATTTTCATACAACAACATGCAGATATGTATGCATGTTAAATTTGAGAACACAAGAGGTAGAGGAGTCAGCTATTGGAGCATGTGCAGCTTAGAACACACATGACACTCAACATGTATGGAACAAGGAGGGACCGTGCCATTTGTTAAATAGGAATATAATGCACCATGCTGGCATCAAATAAAAGCCATCCATCTCAATCAGGCAACTTTTAAAGCAGTTAATTTTTTTTTCTCACACTCCATTGTGCATTAATGCCCCAAAGAACAACTTAAAGTTATTTTGAGCACAGTGAAGTTGCCTGGTGACTCATTCTCTCAAAAGAACGTAGCTGTCTGCTAAACATCACAGTCAGACAATGATGCCTAACTTCAGCTTCTAATAAGACATCTTACTGACAATCTGTACACAAGCCCAGTATACATGGGGCAATTTAGAGGACAGGTTACAGACACAGAAGTTTATGGTTTTTTTTTTTTACTTTTATGATATCTGCAATCACTTGCTGTGTCTTGAACGGCCCCTGCTGATATCCTCATGAACTATATATTTAAATTTATTTTGATTAATTTGTACATATGATGGACTATTTGTCAATGACTGTCCTGGACACATCTCTTGCACGGCCTGTCCGTCCTAAGAGAGGATCCCTCCTTCTGTAGCTCTGTCTTTTTTCCCACAGCTGTTTTTTGTTTTTGTTTTTTCCTGTTGAAAGGTCTTTGGACAGAGAATATTGTCTTGTACAGTATTGTCTATTTGCTGCCTTTTGTTTTTTCTTAAGCCCTTTGAGGCAGTTGTTTTTGTGACACTAGGCTATATAAATAAAACTGAATTTAATAAAATTTAATTCATATAGTCAAGCGTGTATTTAGGGCAAGATCCGCATGTATTTGTAGGTGTTGCTATGTGCATTGACAGTGAAAAGAAGGTCGCTGGTGAGCTGCAATGCTCTGGGGAACGTGCTGTACCAGGCAGTGCAGATGAATGCTACTGGAGCGCAGGGGCTCAGTGGTAGAGCTGTCTTTCTATAACCAGAAGGTTGGCGGTTTGAATCCAGCTCTCCCCACAGTTCATACTGTTGTTTAGTCCTTGGGCAAGACACTTAACCCTACTTGGGTCCAGTGTCTGTGGCCTTGGTGCATGCATGTGTGAGTATGTTTGGAGAGTCCGTAGGCGCAAAATGTCTGCAACGTCTCTGTCAGTCTACCCCAGGGCAGCTGTGGCTAAGTCATCAGATGTAGCTGGTGTGTGACTGAATAATGTAAGCGCTTTGAGTCTCTGGAAAAAAGCGAATGCATTATTATTACTGCACATCTCACAGGTAATCAAACAACCAAACGAGGCAATAAATAGCGAGGAGCATGCACACATACAACCACTCACTAAACTAGGCCGCACGGTGCATTGTTTGAGAGCAGTGCATGCTCGCTTCTCAGCAAGAAGGTTCAGGGTTTGACTTCCTGGGTGGAGTGCATGCTCAGGTGGGTTTCCTCTGGGTACTCCGGTTTTCCCCGCCAACATAAAAAACAACAAATTTCCCCACGGGGATAATAAAAGAATAATAAAAAAATAATGCACAGACTACCAGGTGAATTAAAACACAAATCAAATGAGAAAGAAGAAGAAATTCAATGATCATGTGAACCTTGGACCAAACTCAAATCATTACCACTAAAGCAGATGAACAAAATTGACTCATGCAGCAGATCCTTCCTATTTAGAGGGACCCCGACCGTGACCCGAGCAAAAAGGAATATGAAAAGTAATTGTGAGAAATAAGTACTATATGCCGAGTAATGTAATATTCAGTTCTAAATGCTGCCTCTTAAAAAAAGCATGCTATCTTTTCTGAGCAAAAGTTTCACTTGGTTTATTGCTGAATAACTTTAGTAGCGTTTATGGAAATGATTTTTTAGTACAATTTAGTATCACATCACACGTTCTCATTCAGCATTCACATTTAGCTGAACATTAGCTCATAGTATACTCAACACAACAATTAGTCATTTAAACAGACAACATAAATGAAGGATTACAACCACACACACACTAATAATTAATCTCACAACCAATTTATTTTCTATTTTACATACTTTACAATGCTAAAGAAAGCTGTGACAATAAACGTTTAAGTTACTTACATACTACGCTAATAATTTAAAACTGGTAGACAAGAAAAGCGAGATGGGCTCAAAGTATACTAGCTCTTTACATTTTGTTTGCAGTCTTTAACACACGGAAATCTTTCTTGCATTTTTTTAAATTGTCAATTTCTGGTCTTTGTTGGTCTTTTTCAAATCTATATAGAAGCCTCTATTTAATTCACTAATAAGTCAAATGACAAAACAACCTAAAAGTAGAGTCTAGTTGTATGTATAAATGTATTTAGTACAAATGAAAGCACAGATTTTTATCCCAAAATGATCAAAGACAATAAATGATATCCAACCTGCACCAGGTTCCATCCCTCCAAGGACTCTGCGATGATCGAGGTCACAGACGGACAGACGCCTCCAAAAATCATCAGATGTTTGGGGCCATAGCATATGGCATCAAAAAAGGCCCGGAGCCCCTTGGCATTGTCACACTGTAGAGCAGAGAGAGAAGAAAAGGGCATTAGATTTGTGAAACAAGATGTATATAAATGACCTGACACTAAATACCATTTAACTTGTTCTACTAAGGACATAGTGTCACACAGTATACAGTAATTGCAGCTCTGTCTGAATGCACATATTCAAAGTCTCATGTAAAACAATGTAGCTCACAAGCTGCAGGAGCAGGCCCTCGCTCTGATCCACTGCTGCAGAATGCAGCCCATTCATGTCACTATAGCAACTGGAGAAAAAGAGTGTGCTAAAGAGAGAGAGAGTGAAATAAGAGAGGAGAGAAAAGTGTGTAGGTTTCTATTGATTGCTACATGAGCTGGCTAACTCGGTTTTGCTGTGATTTCCTGATTTCCACAGTGTGTAATGATATTCCTATCAGCAGTAAACACTTCCCCCTCAGTCTTCTATTATTGCCACTCAATTCAGGATGTGCTTCTGTGTGCAGCTGGCAGATAGACAGCCACACTGACTAAATGGCAGGTGCACTGTGTGTTTGTGCCTCCTGACACAGTCTATCTCATCTGGAGAGTCATTTGACCTTGTTAGACATCGGCCGGCAACTGAATGGGATTTCCCACAGAGCAGCAGCATAGTGGGCCCTCTGCAGATTGAAAAACTGTCCCAATAACATATATAGGACTACACTGTATCACTGTGTCATATCATGGTAAATTTGGAAGACGATTTGTTTACAGCAATACTGCAATCCAAGATATTTATCTGCATGTGCTGTATATAACTCCTATCCAGACATTGTATTGTGAGTGGCTTGCTTACAAAAGCAAGAGCTGCCGAACCGAATGGCCAGTGTGCATATATTTATGCTGTAGTGTCATTCATAAATAGACCAAATTATGGATATACCTCAGGTGAAATGAGACAAAGAAGATGTGATTTGACACAGTGGGGATTCCTCATCCTAGACCTGAATGAACAGCAGACTATTTAATAAGATTTCCTATTTGCATACTCTTATCCTTCACTTCTCTGACCATATGAGCAAAAGGATGGTAGGACAGACATTTTCAACTGGTTACCATGCAACAGAGAGTGCATGTGGGCAACCTGTCATTGTGAGTACAATGGGGCTTGGTGATATCACAGGTTTAAGATTTATTACTCACACTGACAATGTAGTGTAGGTGGTAACGGTAATGTTCCTCTACTCCCTATAGGGCAAATAAAACTGCTTTACAGCTTCATAAACACAACCAACAGACATGAACATGTGTGCCTGTCTGAGAAAATCCAGGATTCCTGACCGCTGTTGACAGGCCATAACACTTGTATCAATCAACTTTATACTGAAACTTCCATGTGTGGTTGTTTGTGGGAGATAAACTTGGCTCTAAAAGACACAAACTGTTTTTTTTACCATGCTTTATCTTGTTTGACTTCAGATGGGCATACATGCACACAATCTGTTGGAGCAGCTAAATGGTTTTTGACCAAAGAGTTGTCATGCCAACGGTGTGACAAATTCGCACTAGATAGAAGCCGTGGCAGGACTGTGTACAGATGGCTATATTTAGACTCATTAAGGTAGCACTACCACTTAGAAATTAATCAACACTTTTTCAGCTTCAATGACACTATAAAGCTTTATGGCAGACACAAAAAATAAAATGCATTTCAAGTCTAAAGAAGTAATTCCAATAAATATTGAGAAAACTAGTGCAATGTCAACAGCATAGTGACACTTATCTACAACTAACCACTTATAGCAAGAAATACTACTGCACTACATTTCCGTCTTCCCACTCTGCAATCTAATTCCTGGCATTTGGAGGCCATTTAGAGCAGATCGATGGAGTTAACGCCCATAGTAATCTGTTTGACCACCTTGAGAGATGGCCAAAGAGCTGCATGTTGTGTGTGAGGTGTGGCGTAGAGGGCACAACTGCAGGTAGAGACTCATAGGAGAATAGAAAGTCATTTACTTGAGGTTACCACAGCAGGGTATAAACGACATGCCCTTTGTGTTCAGCGCTCATAACAACACTAAGGCCATGTTACTGTACATCATGTCTCTTTGTCAGCTTGACATTTGGAGTTTGCACCAACGCCCTTACCTCTCAGAGAATATTACTGATGGGATAGATGTTTCCACCACTACCATTACGTTTGCTTCACATTGAACTTTACGGAAAGCTGTTGACAATGTTTCCTATTGATTTATCATTGCATCAATGACATCAGCCTTGTGTTTTTGTGCTACTGATAAATCACTCTGATTAGGCCCAGTACACTGGTAAAGGACCCAAGCCTCTCTCATGGAACCTCCTAAATGGTCCTCGCGTAAGGGCGCCACCATACAGCGAAATACAGCAAAGAGGGCAGGCTCCAAAAGCGGAAATATAAGGAGAAACCCAATGGCGACTTTACAAGTGTATAAATCATGTTTACAGCCTGGTACAAAAGATGTCTCCGGTCTCTAGAGCTAAGTTTTTACTACGTGACAACTCTGGGGGGGGGGTGAATTTTTGATTATTATGTCCGTTTATGCTATCTGAAAATGCATTTTATTGCCCTGTTGTAATGACAATATCGGTGAATAGGGAACCAATGGCCGGATTACATCCATATTTTTACAATCTATGAAAGGACCACACAAAGAGTTTTATTTTGTTTGAGTTATGCAAGATACATCACAAAGCTCCTCCTTGAACCGCAACCTTATCGTGGTGGAGGGGTTTGAGTGCCCGAATGATCCTAGGAGCTATGTTGTCGGGGGCTATATGCCCCTGGTAGGGTCTCCCAAGGCAAACAGGTCCTAGGTGACAGGCCGGACAAAGAGCGGTTAAAACCCCCTTATGGATAGGACAATATCAAGGACCGTGACGTCGCCCGGTATGGCGCATGCGAGCGTCTGGTGGCTGGGTCTTTCCCCACAGGGCCCGGCCGGGCTCAGCCCGAAGGAGCGACGTGGGGCCGACCTCCTGTGGGCCCACCACCTGCGTGAGGAACCGTAAGTGGATCGAGGCGGAGGCCTCGATGACCCAATCCCCGGACACAGAATCTGGCGCTAGGGACATGGAATGTCACCTCGCTGGCGGGGAAGGAGCCTGAGCTTGTGCGGGAGGTTGAGAGATACCGACTAGAGATAGTCGGGCTCACCTCCACGCACAGCTTGGGCTCTGGAACCCAAATCCTCGGGAGAGGCTGGACTCTCCACTACTCTGGAGTTGCCTGCGGTGAGAGGCGGCGGGCTGGTGTGGGCTTGCTCATAGCCCCCCAGCTCAGCCGCCATGTGTTGGAGTTCACCCCGGTGAACGAGAGGGTCGCTTCCCTGCGCCTTTGGGTCGGGGATAGGTCTCTCACTGTTGTTTGTGTTTACGGGCCAAATGGCAGTGCAGAGTACCCGGCCTTCTTAGAGTCTCTGGGAGGGGTGCTGGAAAGTGCTCTGACCAGGGACTCCGTCGTTCTACTGGGAGACTTCAACGCTCATGTGGGCAGCGACAGTGACACCTGGAGGGGTGTGATTGGGAGGAACGGCCCCCCCGGATCTGAACCCGAGCGGTGTTCTGTTATTGGACTTCTGTGCTAGCAACAGTTTGTCCATAACGAACACCATGTTCAAGCATAAGGGTGTCCATCAGTGCAGGTGGCACCAGGACACCCCAGGCCGGAGATCGATGATCGACTTTGTAGTTGTTTCATCTGACCTCCGGCCGTAAGTCTTGGACACTCGGGTGAAGAGAGGGGCGGAGCTGTCAACTGATCACCACCTGGTGGTGAGTTGGATCCGATGGCGGGGGAAAAAGCTGGACAGACTCGGCAGGCCCAAACGTACTGTGAGGGTCTGTTGGGAACGTTTGGCAGAGCCCCCTGTCAGAAAGATCTTTAACTCCCACCTCCGGCAGAGCTTCGACCAGACCAGAGACATTGAGTCCGAGTGGACCATGTTCTCCACCTCCATTGTCGATGCGGCCACTTGAAGCTGTGGCCGTAAAGTCTCCGGTGCCTGTCGTGGCGCGACCCCCGAACCCGGTGGTGGACACCGGAAGTAAGGGATGCCGTCAAGCTGAAGAAGGAGACCTACCGAGCCTGGTTGGCCCGTGGGACTCCTGAGGCAGCTGATAGGTACCGGCAGGCCAAGCGGACTGCAGCCCGGGTGGTGGCGGTGGAGGCTAAAACTCAGGTCTGGGAGGAATTCGATGAGACCATCGGTCGGCCTCGAAGAAATTCTGGCAAACCATCCAGCGCCTCAGGAGGGGGAAGCAGTGCCCTGCCAACACTGTTTACAGTGGAGGTGGGAATCTGCTGACTTCAACTGAGGATATTGTTGGACGGTGGAAGGAATACTTCGAGTATCTCCTTAACCCCACCGACACATCTTCCACTGAGGAAGCAGAGGCCGAAGGCTCAGAGGTGAACTCGTCCATCACCCAGGCCGAAGTCACTGAGGTAGTTGGGAAGCTCCTCGGTAGCATGGCACCGGCGGTGGATGAGATACGCCCTGAGTACCTCAAGGTTCTGGATATTGTAGGGCTGTCTTGGTTGACACGCCTCTACAACATCGCGTGGCGAGAGACATAGAGGGACTATGTCTCTCGGCTGGCCTGGGAACGCCTCGGTATCCCTGGGCGTCTCTGCTTAGACTGCAGCCCCCGCGACCCGCCCCCGGATAAGCGGTAGAAGATGGATGGATGGATGGATGGAAATCACAAAGCTACATTTCTCCCGGTTTTAATTCATTTATTGTTGGTATTTTTTTGTGGCTTAAATTTTATCTTTGGGAAGATTTGCATTACTGCCCTCACTGTAAGAACATTCAACAAACCTTCAACTGTGCTGTGTCTCATTTGTTCGTTTATTTTATTTATAAATAGATTTAAAATGTAGAAATATAACCTACTACAACTAACACACAGTATACCATACATTATTACAGTTGAGACATGTCTTCATGCCTGTCTGTGATACGTGATGAGCAAAAGCAGATCTGAACACAAGGCTAGAGTTAACCATGATGAAATGACTTGTTAGTGCCACAAACAGAGGCAGCTGCACCTGTCCCTTGTTTAATGGCAAATTACTGTGCACAAATGAGCAACCTGAGGCCCAATGCTGCACACACGTTTATTGATGCAGAACAGAAAGCTTTTAGACTGAAGTGACGACAGAAAATGGGGCCTGATCTAACGTCACAAGTAATCTGCTTGTAACGCACTTTGTTTCCTGATGACAAGGGCACCAGCACAGACACGTACTGAGCAAAACATCAGGAATCCACTGAGGCTGCTTGCAAGTTAACAAATGCTGCACACTGTGCGTGTTGTTGGCTCAAGTATAAAGATCATGTCCTACTACCACAGATGATTTTTTTCAAAATGTGAAATGTTATTAAGGCACAAAGCACAAGACCACAGACAGACCACATACATGTACAATTAGCCTGTCGCCATTCTTAAAAAGATTCTTAAAGACGTTCCTGATCAATGTGCCATTTGGCAATTGGTAGGTCTACTTGCATATCCGAGGAAGGCAACCAGGAAGACCTGAGTAAGAATGCATGGAGAAAAGTGAGGGTTCAAAAGCATGAGGGATGTGTACAAATAGCATCAAGGCTCTTTGAGGTAACATTTAGAGATGGGACTCCAGAGGACTGGAGGAGAGAGCCCACTGTTTGAGGTAAAATGGGGAGGGTACAATTGAGAGACAAAAATGGTTGCAGGGGTTAAGTAAGCTGTTTTTCTGGCTACTTTTGTGCACAGAAAAAAATGTAGGATCCTTCCATTTCTTTTCTCCGCTGGCCTTTAAAATGCACTGCAACAGACTGAGTGATGGCAGTTTGCCCTCTATCTCCCTGCAGTCTGACTCTTGTTATTGCAGTCAGTCTATCTCTGGCTTCCTGAAAAGCTCAGATGGCCACCAGGATAACCATGATGGCACACTACAAGGCTCTTCGCCGGTGACAGGTCTTTTCCCACTTGATTTCACAAATACCCTGAAACAAAAACTGCAAACAAATTCATGCCATAGTAAAAAACACACACCAACAATTAACAAATACACACACAGAGGGTGAATTGTAAATCTGTGATAAGCTCAAATTGGCCTGCAGAAATGACTTTGAGTATTGTCGACATGGCCACTTAAAGCTGTGGCCACAAGGTCTCCAATGCCTGTCGCGGTGGGAACCCCAAAACCCGGTGGTGGAAATCGGAAGTAAGGGATTCCATCAAGCTGAAGAAGGAGTCCTATCGAGCCTGGTTGGCTTATGGGACTCCTGTGGCAGCTGATAGGTACCGGCAGGCCAAGCAGACTGCAGCTTGGGTGTTTGTGGAGGAAAAAACTCGGGTCTGAGAGGAGTTCAGTGAGTCCATAGAGAAGGACTATTGGCCGACCTCAAAGAAAATCTGCTGTGTCCTTCCAACACTGTTTAAAGTGGAGGCAGGCAGCTGTTGATCTCAACTGGGGATATTGTCTTTGAGGATCTCCTAAACCCCACCAACATGTCTTCCACTGAGGAAGCAGAGGCTAAGGGCCTGGAGCTCGGAGGTGGACTCGTTCATCACCGAAGCTGAAGTCACTAAGGGAGTTAAGAAGCTTCTTGGTGGCAAGGCTCCAGGGGTGGATGAGATCTGCCCTGAGTACCTCAAGTGTCTGGATTTTGTGGGGCTGTCTTGGCTGACACGTCTGCAACATTGCGTGGTGGTTGGGGACAGTACCCCTGGACTGGCAGACTGGGGTGGTGGTTCTCTTTTTAAGAAGGGTCCTCAGCCTCCCCGGGAAAGTCTATGCCACTGGAGTGGCCAATAGTTGAACCTCGGATTCAGGAGGAACAATGCGTTTTTTGTAGTGGGACACTGGACCAGCTCATCTACAGTATCTAGCTCCTGCCTCAAGTAGAGGAGTTCAAGTATCTTGCTGTCTTGTTCACAAGTGAGGGAAGGAGTGAGCGTGAGATTGACAGACGGATCAGTCCAGCTTCTGCAGTGATGCGGTTGATGTACCGGTCTGTCGTGGTAAAGAATGAGCTGAGCTGCAAGGCGAAGACTTCAATTTACCGGTCAATCTACGTTCCTGATCTCACCTATATGGTCATGAGCTTAGGGTCACCAAAAAAACTAGATCCTGGGTACAGACAGCCAAAATGAATTTCCTATGCAGGGTGGCTGGGCACTCCTTTAGAGATAGGGTGAGGAGCTCAGACACTCAGGAGGAGCTCGGAATATATCCTCAACATTGAGAAGAGAAGTGTCCGGGGAGAGGGAAGTCTGCGCGTCTCTGTTTAGACTGCTAACCCAGCGACCCGGCCCTGGATAAACTATTTTTAAATTACATGTCGTTTTATCAAATTACAAAATATTTCATTTGTCAGTTTATTTAATTTAAATGCATTTTAAGGTAAGTTTTTAATTCACATGCACTTTTAACACATCTAGTTTTATATATTAAAAAAAAGTTAGTTCCAGCCCTCAGACATAGCACACATTAATGTCATTAATAGTAGTTAGTAGTAAAAACTGTAGATTAGCTGCTGAAAGTAAATGAATGAATGCGTAAGTTAACACAGTAGCATGTGTTCTGATAACTTCCCTTTGAAGCAGCCATATTTAGTATGTTGAATGCCAACACATGCAGGGACATATAGAAAACCATACCCTGTGGAATTAATTAACTGGTGCATATTTAAGCAAGTGGATGACATGCCAACAGTGTTTGCAGCACTCATCAATCAGTGTAGAGCATTAGCCCCCACTTAGATACTGTCCAACCCAGGGGTAAGTCACCTCACAATGGCTCAGTTTTGGCAAAAATAAATTCTCCACTTAAAAGCTTAACTGCAAGTGCTTGCCATTTGTAATGAATGGCTTATTGACTGGTGTGCTCTAAGGTGGCGTCACAACAGAGGGGCAGTAACACTGGAATGTGACAGCAATCAGGCAATCGGACAAAGTTGTCTGCTTGTTTGAGGAGCTGACGTGTAGCACAGTGTTGCCATAGCTACCGAGGAAGAAAGAAGGTGAGGGTGATGAAAAGAGGAGGGAGAGAGGGGGTTAGGCTGCAAAGGAAAATTAATTTGTGTACAAGACCATGTCACAAAGAAAATTGCATTTTTCTTTTGGACAGGGATGGAGGGGAGCAGGCAGTGGGATAAACTCTGTGAATTCAATGCACTTGTGTCTGAATGGATTTAAGGCAAAAAAGTTACAGAACAACATGAGGCTCTTCAATGCAGAGACAGTGAAATAGCGGGGAAGTGATAACACAAAGACTAATGAAAAGCCAAATGAAATGACAGAAATACACACAAACACATAGGAAACAGAAAAGAACACGGCTGAGCATATGCTTTGCATGACACAGAGAAAGAATTTTCTTTCTTTGTGTCATGACAAGTTGTCTGAGTTCCACGCTTCTAAGTAGGTCATGCAGCCCTTTCAGAGTTTCACTCCTCCCCACACTGCATCAAAAATGCATAAATCCTGCACAGTTTCATTGCTGGCACCTTCCTGGGCTGGCTAAAGCACATCTTTAGTGATTCTAATCCCATCAAAGGTACTTCAGCTGATATGTAAACACAACATGGGATAAAAATGTGTTCTCTGGTTTATGACAGCACCTCCTGGTATGGTAGGTTTGTGTTACAATGAAGCAAAGATTCAGACTGTGGTGGAAAATAAATAATAACAGAGAGTTAAGCATGTATGCTGCATGACCATGCACAAGAAATCAAGAGGTGCTAGCTCTTCAGTTTGGATATTTACTCTTGCTTTCAAACGTGTCCACAACTCCACCTCCTTTTGGAGTGCTAATTCTGTAAATGCCATTTCTGCGATTATGTAGGAGCAATTTCTGTAAGAGCTGTATATGCCCCTATTTAAACTGCCCTAATGTTCTAAATTAAACTTATTTGCCTGGTACTTTCTGGCTGTAGTCACATTTTTGGCTTTGAGTATTGAGTTGATCTAAAGATGAATAATTGAGTGGATCCTGTGGTACATCCCAGTGTCTGACCACTGAGCCACCCATGGGGCCAAAAGTGACAGTCCCTGGCAGTGTGTATGTGGATGCTTGTGCAAGTTCTTTGTTAGTGAGGGCCTGAATAATTTAGTGAGAGCAAAGTACCTGTCCTAAATGACATGTCTGACCAGTCTTAGGTTTATTCTAATTATAATGACTCGTATCACATATTGTCAAATTTAAATCCAAACTATAATTAGCCAACATTTAGTCTTTTTGAATGAAAAATAAGACTCAAACACTGCTGAAATAAACTCCTATCTATGACTCCTGATATAGCATCAAGCAAATGAGTGCGGATGCAGGTTGTAGAAGATTACAGAGCTTCAAAAACAAAAGGTAGGAAGAAAAGATTAGGTGGAGTTTGAAAGTCTTGTTTAATGTCAACTGTTGACACTGCTCAGTGCTCAGTGCTCAATTTGCATCATCTATCAACTTATGGCTCATGTAAGGAGTAAAGAAAAAATGCTTCTAAACACAATAACCCTTTGTGGCACCATCCAGTGGAGTGCAGAGCTTTACCCTACATGACCCACCACACAGGAATGTGTCTCCCTGAGCAAGAGCACAGTGAAGGAACATCCACTCTTATTTCCATCTCAGGAAGGAGCAGGAAGATAAAGTATTATTCAGAGGCTGTTTTGGCCTACAGGAGGAGGGAAAGGAGTCCTTCTCAGTTTGAGTCTCCTAAACTTTACTGCACAGGCAGCTCAGCCTAATGAGAGTTGTGGAGCTCCGGTAAGCATGGCCAACCAGGCAGTTTCCTTCTTTCTCCACTCTGCAATGCCCAGTGGCTTCCTTTCATTCCCAGTGTGCCCAAACCCTCTCACACGCACCGTATCACACAAAGACCGGGCTGCAGCACTGAAATAAATCCACTCTAAGGGCTGGACGTTACCTTTTGGTCTAGGCTTCTTTCACAGTGTGGTCATGTGTGTTTTTAAATGTACCACTGTTGTTTACCCAACTGAGAAAACACAGATATCCTCAACAGCAGCTGCCCCCGAGGTTCACTCCTAATTGCCCCTACCACAAGTAGGCCAGAGTAGTTCATCACAAAACAGAGGGAACACAAAGCAGAAGCATACGACCGCAGGCAGCCCAGCCTCCTCCAGTTCTTTAATCCTCCAAGGCTTCAGCTTCTATTTAAGGATGTGTTTAACAGCCTCAGACAACAGTAATGAGCCTAACTGGCATACCATTCAAACTGTGGGAATATGTACAGCAGATAAACAACAATAACCATTAGGAGACACAATAATGAACAAATGCAAAGAGATACAGAGGAGGAATGAAGATAATAGAAAGACAACTTGCCCCTTTGCCCACCTCAATGTCTGTTTATGTACCATTCAGCGTGCATGAGCCTGTTTCCCAGTCCGACAGGGAGTTATGAATAAAAGAAGAGAGGAGGAAGATGGTAGACATTGGAATGCACCACTGCCTGTGCCGCTTGCATCTCTGCCCACTGCTGTTTGCTCCAGCTGGCAGCGGAAAGCACTGCAGGTCAAAACAGTCTATGATGTCCATAGGAACTGTCAAAGTACTGCCGATTAATAACTTGGTGTCAACTTTGACAGTTGACACCAACTCAAAGCTGCAGAGAATATTTCAAGAGAATATCAAGTTTGAATGTTTGTGTACTATAGTTCAGGTAGAGGGGTAAATGGAGAGTACTGTGTCTCTGGAGGCTATTCTTTCATGTGTTTGATGTGTCTGGGAGAATAGCAGTGCCCCGGCAGCAGACCGGGCCAGAAGGCCTTTGATGAGGCACCTCTACTGGCTGTGATGGGATAAAACTGCTCCCATCTCACTCACCTGCCCCTGGAGAGGCCACCAATCGTCCAGTGGTGCTGCTTAGTAATACAGAACCATTGTATTGAAGGCTAGCCTGAGCTGTTAGAAGATTTAAAAGACAAGGTAATTGTTGCAAAGCTATATTGTCAGCTCAGTGATTCAGTTGTAAAAATTCATCATTATCCTATTTACAAAATTAACCTATTTTTTTAGGATGAAATCAGGGGATGCTGCAGCAAAGATCCAACTCAAAGACTTTGTGAGGACATTAACATGACAGCTCGAGTGTGAGGATGTAGTGAAGGCACACACACAAGCAGAGAAATTATTTATAACGTGCTCTTCATCAGAAAAGACAGCGTGAGTGAGGATTTGAGGGACCGAAATACGGAAAAATAGTAGAAGCTGGAAACGAAGAGTGCAGGAAGGCAAGGGACACAAATTGCAGTAGCAAGCGTGACAGATAAGAGGAGAGAAGATGAGGAAAGGAAGAGTGAGAAAAAGAACCAGGGAGGAGGAAGCAAAGTTCCATCAGCGCTGTGATGATGTGGGTGGGAGGCAGAGCGTAGGCACATTCATTGGAGGGAAGAATGGAGAGAGGGAACTGGCTCCTGACTCTCATCCAGCCCAATGCTGAATGAGCACGAGGTGCTTTCATGTCTCCATGTTGCTGTGCATGGCCACAAAACAGTGCAGGATAATGACGGCCACAGATATTAGGGCAAGACATGGCATACGTTGTATGAACGTATAAACCATAACAAAGAGTTTTGTTGATCTTTACTCTCCTCAGTAGGTGCCAAGAGAGGCTACAAAGTGACAATTCAAGATTCATTGTCTCATAAACGCCAAGAAGATGCATACTAACATTTGCATGTCTGTTCTGGTCACCAAGAAAATGCTTTTTCACTTACATCTTGCCTGGTCAGCCGGCAGCTCATCACCATGGCAACAGAGAACCTGTTGAAGGAGTTGACTTCCTGAGCAGTGTTTGGAAGAAGGCTTTATGTGATGGTATTTGTAGTATTTGATTTGGTCCAAAGTGTTGTGGGTGTGTATACTGTACAGTGTTTTGTGTGACGCAGTGTGCATTGACGTACTTCTGCTTCCTTTCTGGTCGCATGTGTTGTTCATGCGTGTGAAAACCCCCTCTGACGAGAGCTAGAAATTCATATAAATCAAATTCAAAAGTCCAATTGTTGTGATTCATTCATATGAAGAGACATTAATATAGACAACAGAGGCAGCTTAATGTTTAAGGTTGCATTTGTGAATTAGATTATCATCCAAAGGACACAAGCTTTATATAAGGTTCACCAATAATTCAGTGCTCTTTAAAGTCACAAGGCTGGAATCAGTGCAAAGCCAGTCCTGCTCCAGGCATTTCTGTGGATCAGTAGATCTAATCCAGTCACGCAGATCAAGTGAGGTTGCTAGTTTAACAGAGTCTACAAGAGTCTAGTTGAAAGTACTCTGTGGCTAATGAAATTGGTGAGGTTTAGAAGCACACATGATGTTTGGTTGGGAGTTCATTGACTTTTCCCACAATTTCCAGACAGTGCTAACTAAATTAAGCACAAAATGTAGCACAAACACCACACTAACAAATTAATAATAAGAGTAATGTCTCCTATCACAGATGACCAAAATGTGCTGAAAATAATTCAACAAATCTAATGTGAGCTCACTTTTTTCATGCTTACTACGTTTTAATGAGATTTAAAAAAGACAAAGATAATAATATTGATGACACTAAGAGTGACAGTGAAAAATAGACAGTGATCTGTGTCCAATTTTGGCTTGTCCTCTCTTTTCAAAGAGGACATGCTCTGACAGTGATGTGTCCTGACATCCTCAAAACGTAACTTGTGTCTGTCTGGATGTGTGTCTATGCGCTTTATTCATTTGTTGGTGAATCACACAGCTCAGAGGGTCCCGGCTGACTTCCTTTCCTCTGCCAACTCCCACTGATCTTAGGCCTGCACTTCCTGCCCTTTATCTTGCTCCAGTCACAAAATGATACACAACTGAAAACAAGTACCCTTATTCCTGCAGAAATAAGTACACCAATAAAATCAATAAACTTACTGGGACAGAACTAATGAGTAGGCCTGCCATACTTTTTATCTGTATGTGCAAGCCTAACAATTTCCCCCCACACTGCAACCTCTAAGAGTCTTTTCATGGCTTGGTCACAAATACCGAGTGCAGCACTGGGACACTTCTGTTGAAACAGGATGTTTTATCAGGCAGTGCCAACGGGGACTTGTACTGTCTGCCCTTCTGATCTGTGTTCCCATCAGCTGAGCCAAGCTACCCAACTAATGAGCTGCTACAATCCCTTACCTTCCCTTGTGAGGGAACAGTATTTCTCTCTTGACAGAGACAAAGCTGACAGTATACAACACCTTTTCATAAATTAAGTAATGTAAAATGTTTCAATGTGGCAATGATAGAAAGCTTTGATCTGAAACCTGACTGTGCTATTCAAACTAAGAGAACATGCTCTGATGAATTCATTACAAATATGAAAAGTTAAATGCCTTACAAAGGGAGCTGGGCTGAAGAGAGCTGCTGCCTGGGTTGGCTCTTCCTCTCCTCGGCACAAGTGTCAGCTGTGCTGCCCGTCTTGTTGGGGGTTTGAACAGCGTGGGTGAGGGCTGTGTCTGTAACAAGTGTGTCTCCACTCAGTTAAAACTACAGCCCTGTGGCTGGCTTCAGGTGGACACATCAACTCTTTCACTTTTTTTCACTTCTGATGTTACTTTGAAACACAATTAATAAAAGCTGGGACTAAAGCTCTCGATCCACACTCCTTTTGTCGTGCCTTTTTTTTGTTTTACATACAATATACACGAACAGCAGCCAAAAAACACACTCAAATACTGTATACACCAGATTTACAGCAGAAAACCCACACTTAAGCAGCTTCCCTAGCTCATTATAGTTCTCATCCCTGCAGGTTAAAACACTCCATATTAGCCATGAGCCAAACAGCCACACCACAGACAGATATTCACATGATTTATGCCTTTGTACACAGTACATGCCATTATTTGCACACTGAGCATGTTCAGTGTGTGTTCTTTTAGACACACACGTGGGCCCAGATAAAAGAGCATGTCAAGTGAAGGTGCAGGAAGCACTGACACTACTGTGCAACTGAGGTATTCTTCGGCAGGAATTAGAAAAAGATCCAATTAAAGATGAGCGCAGCTACAGGGTGAATATGTACAGATGTGAGTGTTGTCTTGGTGCACACACAGATGCCAATGTGCCTATTAGAGAGTGTCAAGCCCAAAGCAAAGAAAGAAGAAAGTGATTAGGAAAATGATGCACAGAGGCAAAATGCTATATTTACACTACACTGCACCCTGGCCCTGTTAACTGGTTAGACGACTGCGCTTTGGATCTCTGATATAAATAACACAGCCACTATACTCATGGCACATAGAGCCAAATGAATGGGCTTGACCAAGCGAGGCAAACAGGACAGGCAAATGTGAACAGGGCTTTTACATCACTATGTCTCACAGGGAGAAAAACATGGAGCATTTCTTTATTTTGTGTTTTGGTTAAAAAAAAATAAAGGCCATGTGCCACTGCTGAGTATACAAACATATGGTCAATTAGAGGTCTGCAATGCCTGGAACACGTTTCTACCTCATTTTGAGCTTTCCTCCTTCCTATCTCACACAAAGCCATCTCTTAATCAACTGCTTTCCTCTTCCTCTGAGCGGCCTTGTATCTGTCCTGCCTTTTCCCCACATCTCATCTCTTCAGCTATTCTCTCGCTCCTTTTCATTCTAAACCATAACCCTTAATCTCTCCCAGAGCCAAATCAGCAGATTAGATAGTGCCTCTGGCTCAGACTTTGCCGAGCAGTTTAATGTTCCGTTCAGAGAAAGTTAGCAGGAGATTAAAACCAAGAAATCTCTTTCCCTCCTCCCCTTTTCAACCCTGGGAAAGGAGTGCACGCTGCAACAAGCAACCAAACAGCCTCACTTTATTTCAGCTACTTCTACTATTGTTATTAAGTGATGGAGCAAAGTGCCACATTTTTCTCAAATAAAGATTAAATGAAACCCCCTGAGTCTGCATTAATCCTTCACAGTTCTGTTATCAGCACTGACTACCCAATACTGTACAGCCTCTTAACGTTGGGGTCCCTTCTAGATGGACACATGTGAGCAATAGACGCACACCTATAAGGCATTGATTGAACTGGAGGTCCATGTGTCAGAGCATTTGTTTGCAGGTGCAATACAGTATGTCACACATAGCAACACATTTCCATCACAGGGGGAAGATGTAGTGCTGCTGGAGAAAAGGAAGTGTAGCCTTTAGATTAAACAGAAATTCTGAAGTGGATGGAAACTTGAAAATAATGGTAACAGCGTGTTTGTCTTGTACTTAATTATTCATATATTCCTTGATGATTGTACTTGAGATATTGTTGATTTTTCTATTGTTCTTCATAGCACTGGACATTGGTTGCGTGTCACCGGTACAGGGCTTTATTCACATCCACACCTACAATGCCTTTTTCATCACTAAGTGTATGCTTTGGCCCATTAGAAAATGTCTGTACTGGTAACTCATCATACAGCGTGTTTTTAATCTGGATAGTTATAAATGAAGATACAAGAGCTCAAAGTTCTGATGATGGGTCTTTTTTTACACAAACCAACTGTATTGGACAGGGTTATAAAATAATCTACTGTAATAGTCTGCTTTGCTACTTGCTCAAACACAGTGTTGTCTCTGATTGTAAGTGGCAGCTCTAGCGCTTTGAAAAAGCCTGAGGAGTAAGCGCCCATCCTGCTTGCCCAGCCCCCACACCCACAGTTCCCAGTGGGTGGTGTTTTTCTTACCAAGCCTGGCATGTGACAGTAGCAGCACATGGGCATGGGCCTGTTTCCCCTGATCGTCCGACAGCACCCCCCAACAAGTGCCATATTTGTCATGTTCCTTTATTCTATGATATTATTTTATAATGGACATCATATTCTATTAAATTCAATGGAACACATGCAGAGCCATGAAACAATGCGTGGTTGAGACATGCACTGATCAATACAACAACAGATGATACAAGCGTGTTTTTCCTCTGTTCTTCTGTTCTGATCACCACACTTGTGCCACTCACTGCTTGTATGTGTGAGAGAATGTTAGGAGGGGCTCCCAGGGTTTGTAAATAAAACATCCTCCAGTTTCTCCAGCTGCGTTAATATTTCAATTACTCTCATGAATAAATTAATTTAATAAGCGCTAACTTCTTGGTCTTGTCTGTGTCGTGGTGGGACGGCTGATGGCAGAAGAGTATTTCTTTCAACAATTTAGCACATTTAAAAAAACAACATTTATCAGTTCAATTCTACAATTCTAATTTGAAAATGTATTTTCTGTTATACTGCCACAAAACAGAATGATTTATCTTTATCAACAAACATTTCGGCAAAAGCTCGGATTAGGAAAGCTGTTATCGTGGAATGCCTACTTTCTCTTCCCTCCATCTTGTCTCCAAAAAGAGTGTTTGGAATGCTTTCCAACTGTCACAGCTTATTCTCTGTAGCATCTGAGACTCCAAGAGCTTTCTTCTTCAGACACTGCTGGCATTTACATTTGTCCTCTATCAAAGAAAGAAGAAAGGTCATGGCCCGACCCCTGACGCTTTGCCGTCATTGTCAGACATCCCGCCTTAAGGAACAACTGAGCTGATTCCCCGTCAGTGCATCACAACCCACAGTGCTGTATATAAAGCAAACACATTCACTAAAATAAAAAAAAACATAATCATAATGAATCTGAAAACTGAAAATAACAAACCAAATGTAAACTACCAGAAGAAGTAAGAAAATGTGCTGCCAACAGAAGATGGAAGAGTCACCAAAATGTGGTTGTAGTGAGCGGAGGATACTGGCATGAAGACCTTGGAGAAATCAATAGAAAGTCCCCTGCGTGTCGGAGCAAGTCAACAGAGCAGAGAGCACAGAGCGGGGCCATACAGATAATATTTATGTAGAGGGAGGCTGCCAACAGGCACCGGGGACCATCTGTAATTCTGATTCATACACCTTAAAAGCACTAATCTAATAAATGCAGCATGTTCATTATTCATCAGGAATACGTGCAGCAACAGGTCAGTGCTGGGGAGTAGTTTAGTGTGTCTCCTTTAAATATTTAACACATCTCTGGAATTGATCATATTATTTATTAAGTAATAATAAATAAAAATAAATATTATTAAGTTCATGCTTTAGACCATGTCCATGTACTCAGCTGTGATTCTGTTGAGTATTGTGCACATACATGTCTCCAGCCATACAATTACACAATTTACATACAACACAGCCAGAGGTCTGCTGCAACACACTGCACTACACAGGCAGCTGAAAAAGCTTTTTACACAGTTTGCCACTTTCCTGTTTATAATCTCCATGTTTTCCCTCAGGACATTCTTATTCTGTTAATGGCTATGCTAATTGCTATTTTTTTCATAGGAATACTAATAAGGGCAGTAATTAGTGTACACAGACTGCAGTTTACGGTGAATGAGCGGTGGTTTGCTTTCTTTTCTTTTTTTTTACTCTCTGCCAGCAAATGGACCCAGAAGATCAGGTGTATCTTTTAGTGGCTCAGTGCATAATGGCATATTTACTACGCTCTGTGAACATACAGAAATGTTTATGAAAAGGTCTTATCAGTATTATCCTCTGTTCTTCCAAAAGGCCCTCGGAATTATCTCTTTTACGTGGGATAATGAAATCTCACTCACTATCCAACTGCTTTCTATTGAATTAACGCGAAAGGCAATTCAATATTAGCATTACATCTGAAATGTTGTTAGGTGTTGATTAAGTGTTGTTAAGTCTAATGTTGTCATTTGTATTGAATGTGTGTTTTATTGTGTTACATGTTCTCTGTTATCTTGTCCTGACCTGCCAGGGACTACAGATGGAAGTAGCCACTGTGCTAATTCTGGCAAATTTACATTTTTATGTTCATCAATATGCACTGTCCCTTTTAAATAAATAAATAAAAACCTTTCTTCACACAGCTTGGGGTGTCATCATTCCAGCCAGCACTCCCTGTTCATTGGACACATCAATCACAGACAACTGGGGTAATAAAAGCTTACAAAAGCCCTATAACCATCACAGTAGGAAAAGCAGGGATGATGCATGACAGGGATATTCTCGTTGTACTGTAAAATGAGGGACTCCTTCTAAACACAGCACGCCATTTTAAAGACAAACTCGCCGTCACTCTTGTGTCACTGTAAAACTTCTGTATGTTGTGTGCTGTAGAGCCAGTAACATGCAGTCTCCAGACAGTCTTTAACCCTGGACTTTCAAACTTAATGAAAGGGTTTCATAAGAAAAGGCAGCGTGCTGTTTAAAAACCATCCCACTGCATCTGTGAACATGAACACATCATGTGTGGATGGCATTTCCTGCAAATATTGAACTTTTAAACATTTATAATTCATCAATTTATGTGTAGAAAGGCAATTAAAGCATAATGTCAGTCAAACCTGGATACTTCCCAAATCAATACACATTCAGCCATGTGTGCTTTTAAAGAAGGTATACACATGGAAGTTAGAGCCTCTATAAATGTAATTGTAAATGGCATGCATTTATATAGCACTTTTTTGCACCCTTCTCGGGCACTTTACATCGTGCTTCCACTCACCCCATTCAAATACATTCACACCTGGGGCAGACAGATAGGGGGGGGGGGGGTCACACACATTCATACACCAGTGCTACGGACACTGGAGGCAAGGTGGGTTAAGTGTCTTGCCCAAGGACACAATGACAGTATGAACAGGGCAGAGTGGGAATCGAACCGCTAACCTTCTGGTTATAGGACGACTGCTCTACCACTGAGCCACTCCATTCCACTCAGTCCGTAATTGTCTCTGTGACTCATAATCACATGAAAATATATCTCTCCAACTGGAATGAGAAGATTGGTACATTAAAAACATCTTTAAATACAGTATCTGCAGATATATAAATGTATGCAAATAAAATTGGTGTTATAGGGTTAGATTATTCAAATATATTTTCACAATTAGAGCTTAAAAATACAACTCTGTGCTTTTAAAGTAACCAACTGTCTAGACTACTGTATAATAGTCTGAGCCAGCCTTTCCCAATGTAAGCTGGTAAATATGAACAGTTGCTTATGGTATGGGGCTTGGCAGGAAACAGAATAGTAAAAAGAGGCATCAGGTTAAGTCAGAGCACTCACTTGCCAATAAAGAAGGCAATAAAAGGCTCCCGCCTTACTGTAACAGTTCATTAGTCAGATAGGCTGCTGTGAATCCCACTAATCACAGGCCCAGCCCATCTATCAGCTCTGTGCACCAGTCTGCACAGACACAACTGTGGCATTATGGCCTACACTGTATTGTGAAAAGAGATAAAGATAGGATGCATCTATGCCTTTCTGCTGCCATGAGTTTATGAGTTCATACACACAATAGTAATAAAAGTATCATGTGGGTTATGGTTACGCTATTGCGAGTTGTTTTAGTCACTTCCAATGACAAAACATAGAATAAACAAGTGTCCCATTGTCCAAACTAAAAGACAGACATGTGCACATTGATTAGGACTGAGCATGGCAGATAAAGCGCGGTTACGGATGATCTCTTATCATCTTTACACAGCCTATTGTGATTGCATGATATAGATGAAATATGTATTGACTTCATGTGTGTACAAGCACTTAAAAAGTGAGCTTGTGTATGCAGGTTACATCTGTGATGCTACTGTCTGTTGTTATCGCTCTTGGCACACAATGAACTCACCAACTGCTCTCCGCAAAGAGGCCTCAGTAATCACCACGGAGAAGTGTAGCTTTATAAGCAGGCGGCAAATGGACAAAAGGTCTGATGTGTATCAGTGAATGTTGGAGCACAGAGCTGCCATGCACCTCACAGGAGCATGCTGAGGTCCACTACCAGCCACTATCTTTACAGTTTTACACACTGTACTAAGGGTTTATACAGAGGAACTTAATGTTACACCACCATATCAGCTCATGGCACAGAGGGTGGAGGAAAAAGATGCCTGTAAGCTCTTAACTGGTGGAGTATGAGACAATATGAGACAGATTTTCCATTTCCAATTAATCCATCATTAATCATCAGAATATCTTCTATAAAAACAGATGCTTAGATAAAAACTCTTTTTCCAAATAACATGTATTCAAAGGAGAACACATCGGCAAAAAGGTCCAATGAATCTCTAAAGTGTCAGTTTCACAACAATTCACCACCAGAACTGATGGGTTTTATAACATATCAAATTTGAAACTATGTTGAACATGAATCAAGAAACAGCATTGTGCATCTGTGGCACCTGCCTGAGTTTCCACACATCCCAGCTGCGGCCAGGACAACCAAACTGCCCCTGGGAACAAATGTTAAGTGCCACTGACCCCTGGGAGTAGGATGCACACATGCTACAATCATGCACTACACATGCTGCTAGAAATACAGACACACCACACAGCCAGCGGCCTCAGAGTCAACCACATGGCGGCCTGTGTGTCACTCAGTCTCTAGTGCTTTTGCATACGATTACTGGCTTTTTCTGCTTTTGACTAAGAATTACATGAGCTTTAATGTAATTACAACACAAGGGCAGACTTTCTGCTATTGTCCTGTGCTGGCCCTCTTGAGAGTGACAGTCACAAGCGTGCACACAGCATTTGTTCAATCTCTAATGACAACAGCACACTCTTTCCATAATCCTTTCACTTATGTCCAATGGCAGGAGTGAACGTGAGGCAGAGCAGAGCGGGCAGGGTGTGCATGAGAGAGTGCAACAGGATGGATAAAGAATAATGACATGCAACCATTCAGAATAGAGTGAACATTTAAGGATTCTGCATAATAATGGTGGTAATGTACTAAGCTTTACTTCTTGACAGTAGGAGATTGGGTCTGCCTGTAAGAATCATATTCAAGGGCCTCCACCACATCACAGACTATTCCCATCAGCAACAGCAGCACGCATTGTGATCCTGGGCAAGCAACCAACAAGCTTTGCTTTAGGTGATTCTCAGATTGTAATTATTTCATTTGGCCTAACCTTGAGCAGGTTGGTCCCTGCCGTCCTAGAGCACATTTAAAAAATACTGCCAATTTCTGGTCTCACTCAATCTCGTCAGCAAAAACACACAACATGGAAAGAGGAAGAAGGATAGCTTGGCCAGCATTTCTAATTCTTTTTTTATTCTCTGCAAAGAATTAGTCTAGTCCCTTAAGAACAAATAGAAAATTGAATCTGGATGCAATTGAGGACATATAACCAATCAAATTTCAGGTCTCAGTACCAACAAATGCAAAATCAGCTGCCTGTGGACTGACACAATTTGAAAAAACATAAAATTAGAGAAACAAACTTTTGCAGTTATGATTGGTCAGATTGATTTTGGTGGAAACTGGTTTGAATGTGAGAGGATCCAGACACACTTAATGGTAAGGCTGGTAAAGCTAGAAATAGGTAGTTATGTCTGAATCTTAAAAGCCTTTGGTTAGAAAATGTGAGTTAAGTTTAGAGTTAGAAATGCAAGTTAAGGATGCATCTGAATTTTATCATTTTCAATTATCCTTAAAAAATAAGAGGCCCTCTATTTCCTGTTTCTCTGGTCTCTCTCTGATGCTCTCTCCCATGCGCCAATCTTTCTTAGGAACAGTTGCAGGCTTGATTTTATTTGAACCAGTGGGTCACCACTACATCCTAGAATCAATGTCATATTTCTAAATGATTTATTGGTATTGACATCTTATAAATGCTGCATTGTATGCTATGTCACAAAGAAATTTACACAAAATGTAATGAGTTTCAAATTACTGTTTGTATCTGATCAGTAACAAAATGAGCATATTAGAAATAGGCAAATACAACCACAACAATGCTGCACGTGATCACTTCAGCTGCTTGAAAGCATTCAAACCAGCATTATGCTAATGCATTTGAAACCAAACTTTTTCTGACAAAGTGACAAAATGCTTTAGATGTGCTCAGGGGGTTTTTATCCTTCTGTGAACACTGTAAGGTGGTCTCAGGCTCGCCAACATGCGCACAAATGTGACATTCAATTTCATCCTTAGAGCAGAGCAGCTATCTGTGTGGGGATCAACTCAGCATAGGTCATTGCTAATATAGTCTCAAGAGGTCCATGGATGGACATGGCACTATAAATACCATATGCATACTGTATCTGTTGCACTATACATAGACAAGATCTGCAGTGGCTGCTTCTGTGGTTGTATTGATTAGCTTTTAAATATACATGTGTCCACTCTTCTGGCTGCTTGAGTACAGAAACATGATAGCAGAAAAGCACACATTCTCTACAAATGCAGACTGGTAAAGCAATTACTGGCCATTTATGAGTTATGACAACATGCTACTGACTGTACAAACAAAGGAAGCCTGTGAGATGACAACGTTTAAGTCTAGTATTTCAATTTTGATTTTCTACTAACTGTTTTATAACTATTTGCCCTTAGGTTTGTCTAAAAGGTGCTGATTTTATAAGTGGCTTCTCCCAAGGGACTGTCACACACCCAAAAAGCCAATGAACTAGCGTAGCTTAGATAAAAATGCTTCCACTGGCCAAAGTCTCCAAGCCATCCTCTTCCAATGCTTCCTCTCCTCTCCAAAGCTTTGATCCTCTAAGCCTGTAGAGTTACACTATCAGTGCTCTCTTATACTAAAACCCACACTCACACTGTGGAGGACCAGCTCCTGCTCCAGCACTAAGCCTTCCAGTCAATATAATCCAGCCTGCTACTTCTTTACCTGTAACACACCGCTTTTGGAGCTAATTCTTGTTTGCATGTGCGCCACCCTCATTTGACTTTATCAGCCAACATCTAAAAGTGACTTTGTACTACAGACTAACATGCTTAACTCTTGCATCCCATCCATTTCATAACCACTCTTCTAGCAGCTACTGATCTCACCCATACAGCACAAGTTCAGCTGTTACCATCCAACAGAATGCAAGTCCACCCCACAGAGGGAACAACCCAGGCCTCAGCTCGGCCTGAGCCTGGGCCTGCTCAGTCTCCCCAAGGCTACATCGACAGAGGATAAAGGGATAAAGAGCCTCTGCTCAGGGACTGATTACTTACATCTGCCAGGCTAAAGCCCAATGTCTACAAACACACTACGTGGACAACCACTGAACAGACTCACACGAGGCTTGCTTCTAGCTGCAACAAAAGCTTTGATGCTTCTAATATTTTCTGATATGAGCATGCAGTATGTGGGAAGGCCAAGTGCATCAACAACTAATAGCTGTTAGAGCTTTTATGAACAATATAAACTCTCAGCAATAACACAGTTTTGAGCATAGCAATAGTCTATACACACAACAGCATCATTGATATTGATGATGTTAATATTGTCCTTTGCTTAGTGAATGACACCCACTTTACCATAGCTTCCTAGCTTGTAATTATGCATTAAGTCCTTGAACATGTGCTTTTCTCAAACATTGCCCAACTGATGCTCTAATCCACTGATTCTCAAACTACTGAGTACCACCCCAAAAAATGTTTGAAACCCACTCTTCGGTGTTACTGTATATTACTGGTCACATAGAAGTTTAGTTCCAGTAAACCTCCTATAAAAGTGGAGTCACAGTAAACTACAGTGGCAAGATCAAGTATTTGAACCTTTTGAAATGTCATGGTTTTCTGAATAAATTTGTCTCAAAATGTGATCTGATCTTTATCAAAGTCAAGGGTATTGACAAACATTATGTGTCTAAAAATAATTACACAAAAAAAGTCTGATCGTTCATGTCTTCATTGAAAACAACTGAAAAACCTAACGTTTATGTGAGCCATGCCTCGCCAAAAAGAGCTTTCAGAGGCGCTACGTTCAAGAATTGTTGCTTTACATAAAGCTGTAAAGGGTTACTAAGTTATTTCAAAGACTTTAGAGATTCACCAGTCTACAGTTAGGCAAACAATCTACAAATGGAGACGTTTTAGGACTGTTGCTGCTAAGTGGGCGCCCAGTCAAAATGACATCGAGAGCACAACTAAGACATCTCTGTTCATGAGTCTGCAATATGTAAAACACTGAACAAGCAGGACACCACAAAGGGAGCCACTGCCTACTTAAAAGAACATTGTTGCACGTCTGAACTTTGCAAAAGAGCACACTGACACTCCAGAGCAGTATTAGCTAAATGTTTTGTGGACTGATGAAACTAAGATTGAACTAACACACAGCGTTACATCTGGCGTAGAAGGGCACGGCATATCATCATGAAAACATCATTCCAACTGTAAAGTATGGTGGGGGAAACATCATGATTTGGGCCTGCTTTGCTGCATCAGGGCCTGGCCAGCTTGCCATCATTGAGGGGAAGATAAATTCTCAAATATATCAGACAATTCTTTAAGATAATGTGAGGATGTCTGTACGTCAGCTGAAACTGTTTAGAAGGTGGGTGATGCAACAGAACAACAACCCAGTCCACAACAGAAAGGCTTCAGAAAAACAAAATCCGCTTTTTGGAGTGGCCAAGTCAGAGCCCAGACCTCTCTTACTTTTTCCTCTGCCATTTTGAATGTTAAATTACTGTGTTCAATAAAGACATGAAAGATCAGAATTTTTTGTGTAATTATTTTTAGACACTTATGTTTGTCAATACCCTTGATTTAGATGAAGATCCGATCACATTTTAGGACAATTTTATTCAGAAAACCTTGAAATTCCAAAAGGTTCACATAATTTTTCTTGCCACAGTGTAATTATACAGTAATTTCTCAGTGGTCTGTTTATTGCTATAAGAAAAATGTTATTTTAATCATATTTTGGAATGATAATCTTTTAGTTGAGTTTGTAAGGTTAAATCTTGAAACATGTCTTGCTTCTGACTTGACTGTAAGTCCAGTCATAAGGGTTATATTTAGACGTACACATTGAACAACACTGTACATTGCTATGTCCCATAGAAGGACACGCTGCTTTGCTACACAAGAAACACATCTGCCTTTCCCTTCTTTGGTTACATTCTGAATGTATTCTGTGATTGGTAGCTGCACCATTAACTACAGAACTTTCTAACGTATAGCTAACATGTTATCTTAAAAATAAAGCTTTGAGAAAGAGAACTGACTGAACCACGATACCAGTGTGTTGCCTCTTGTCTTTCTCCCTCTAATCAGTGTATTTGAAGCATGCATTATCGCCTGTAACCGTCAGATTCTAGAGCTAACATAGCGGAGCAAGTTACGGACGATATTCTGAATATGATATCATTAGTCAGCGGGAGCTGACTTCGGGCCAAACCGGATAAAGATCTACCGACTAGCTAGAGTAAAAACGTTATTTCATTTATTGCTTTAGCAATTTTATTTTTATTTTCTAATTATATTTTTAAATATCTGTCTTAAAAAAAAATTTCAGAGTACCACCAGTGGTACTTGTACCACAGTTTGAGAACCAATGCTCTAATCAAACTTATGTTTCAAACAATTCAAAGTTGGGCCTAGTGCTTGACAGTAGCACAATTTGCAAGCTTCAGCTCTAGACTAAACACATCAAATACATGTGTTGCCAAAATTGCCACTGATATTGCCACCAGACTTTTGGAGGTCAGGCTTTGTCCCACTGACTTTTGTTTTGCGCTCATCTTTCTTCCCTAATGATCTGTATTGCTATCAGTGGTGCTACAGCATTAACTTAAAGCAGGCTACGTTTTAACATGTTTTAAAAGACATGTTTCGAAATGTTCTTCAATTTGAATTTGTAACATGAGATCACTCTGGGGTTGGCATGGCAACTGTGTGAAGCAGTAAGTAGCCATTCTATAGGGCACTGTATAGTAGTTATTATTTGAGGACAAACAAATCAGTGGAAACACGCTTACATTATCAAAGATAAAGTTTTAGTGAAAACTAAACACTGCCACCAGAAATGGAAAATCTATCTGTGTTGTTACTTGTAAAGCATTTGCAGTTCAAAAACAACGACGCAAAGTCATAATATCACACAACCAATTACCGCCATCTTCAGGCTCCACCAAAATAGGAAGTCAGTGATCATTTGAGATGCATGGTTTGATTCGTGACTGAAAATCTGAGCGGTGCGCCATGGAATGTCGCACAGACAGCATGCTCTAGATGAACGATGTTTTCATTCCACAGCCTGATAAGAATGACAGTTATGGAATCGATCTAGCGTTTCATCGGGTGTCCCCCTGCACCACACTAGCCATTAGACCCGAGACACCGCCAGCGCAGGGCTTATAAATAGAGACCGTTCAAATGACAGGCCATAATGCAAACAAGACCAGTTTTAAGACGACGGTACTTCACATTTACTATGAAAACATGCGCAGACACCAAACACACCAGTCCCGAGCCTTCCCCCTCAAACGCGCACTGTGGAGCGCTGCGGGCCAATGCGCGGGCACAACACACGTGCGCGCACACACTCTGACAGACAGCAGCTTAGTGAAAAGCTTTAGTAATGTTTACCTCGGTGTCGTAGATTTTTGTGATGAGAGAGAAGGCGTACTTCCGGGACTCACGGATGTGCTTGATGGCCAGCTGGACCGCGGGCTCGATCCCCTGGCTGATGCTGCTCATTAGGGCAGATTCGTTCATGGGCATAAGAACCATTATTGGTAACTTCTCCCCGTCCTTAGAGAACCAGGTGTTGTCCTGTCCGTGCTTGGTACGGTCATTGCACACCTTGGCCAGGGCGGGCTGGAAAAGCAGAACAGAGAGGAGCAGGCATCCCGTCGGGAGGAACATCCCCCGGCCGCCGCAGTCCCTCCGGGATGGAGCCATGCTACCGTAAACGGTGACCAAAAGGATCCCACCGATGCCTTACTGACTGGGCATCGCTCGCCACTCGTCTGGAATGCTCAGACGGTTGCCCGTCGAGGGAACGGTACGGAGACGAGCGCCGCAGAAGCCCCTGCAGTGGGTAACGCTTCTTCACACACTGACACAAACTGAGCAAATGTGTCTACGCGAGGACAGCTCCAATCCACGATAATTCCGAGGACAAGGATTCGCCAGGCAGAAATACATATATTGCCAGTGTGTCTCCAGTCAGCATATCCTCTCGTTCATCCCCCTTCACCTTTATCTCGAGCCACTTGTCTCAGAGGCACACAGATGTCCCGAACGTTAACCGCTGTAAAGACGGGATCAATCACTCCTTAACAGTTGGAACAGAGACGTCCAAAGTAAATTCCCAGCGAAGAGCAGCTGTGCGCATCCCTGCCAAACGCAGCGCTAAATCTGTGAAAGACACGGTTTTCGCACTAAGATCAGAGAGATGCGATGTCGAAGCTTGGCCGCAGTGATCCGAGGGCGAGGTGTCGAGAAAGTATGTCTTTAGAGCAGCCAGTGGGGCTGGGATGCTCCTCTCCGATGGTGCGTCAGAGAAGCACCGTCGCTGCTGCTGCTCACGGTGCGCGCAAGAGGGAGCAATGAGGAGGAGGAGAGGAAGGGTGGGGGCAGGCTGAAAAAGCTTTATGTGGGCAGCCTCATCTGCGGCTTGACAGCCAGTGGTGATATACTGAGCACTTATGTTGTACTAGTCAGACGTTTCAACATTTTCGCGAAAATGTAGTTTAACTATATGGGATGGTAATACTAGGCTATACGTTAAACGTTATACCACAACAACATACCCATAAAGCTTCAAGAATGACGTATTCCTGCTGTAATGAGCCGGGTTTCAGCTCCAAGTTGAGACAAACAGCAGGTACCACATGGGAGTAGAAAAGAAAGACGTTTAAACACATAGGGCAGCATAGGTCTGCTCCAAACTCAGAGGATGTTAAACCTGGAACCATTTTCAGTTTCACAAACAACTGGGAGTTACAACTAAATCGGTTACTGTGGCAACTTACTCTGTGGACCTATTTATAGTTTACAAATTCATAAATAAACGTATAAATTGTAACAGTCTGGTGTCTCTATGGCATTACAACTATAATAGCAAATTGTTAAGATTAATATAGGCTACATTGTTTTATTTGTATCCCACTGATCCATGATTATAAACCTCAATCTAGGCTCTCCACTGTCACATGACTCTCTTCTGGCCTTCATTTGATTATCATTACTGTGGTGAATCCTCTCCATTTTTCTAACCCATTATTAATTAATGTTTTTCTTTCTGAACTCAGAGTGCTAGGGCTCAGAGTTGGCTGAACTAACTCTAAATTTTCTCAAAGACTTATATGTGGCTCAGTGGTAGGAGTGGTCGTCCTTCAACCAAAAGGTAGGCAGTTCGAATTCCGCTCTCCCCACAGTTCATACTGATGTTGTGTCCTTGGGCAAGACGCTCAACCCACCTTGCCACAGTGGTGTTACACTGGTGTATGGAACCTTAATATTAAAGCGTTGAATAAATGTTATATATTAATAATAATGCAAACATACAGCTTTTATTCAGTACCACGGATAGCTCCTTGTCCAGCCAACTACCCAACTAAATAAACAGATATTTATTACACCCCTTTCCAACTGGTAATATTTATCAGAATTTTATGAACATGTTTTATGTAGCTTGGTTGCCTATGTTGTGTCAAAAACAAGCAGCTATTGCAAAAGATTCTAACTTGATGAAGATGGAAGGTCCACTGCACACAAATTATGTTAAGCCAGAATCAATATATGTTTTCAAGTTGGGACTTTTTGCAGTCCAATACCTGAAATCATTTAAAATTGTCATTGCTATCAACTTTTGTGACAATACCATTGCATATAACATACATCTATTTGGAACAAAGCAAACCTTATAAAACTGTTCTCAATGCCACCATTGCAGGGGGCATTTAAGGGGGTCTAGCTTTAGTATAAGACACACAATTTTTTGTCATTTGAGATTTAAAGCAAAAAATAGCAATCATGGTCGATGGCAGAGCTGACTCTCCTTGGTCATTATTTAGAGGGCCAAACACCCACATAAGTACAGCTCTGGAGGATTGTCAGACAGGGTTGATCTCTGCTGAGCACAGAATCTTAGTGGTTCTGCTCATCTCCAGGCTTGACCTTTGTGCTCACCTGAGAGGTTCATAGTGACAAATCAATTGGCCAAAAAATATTCTATGATTGGAAATATTCTTAATATAGTAAAGAATGATCATATCCATCCATCTTCTAGCGATTATCTGGGGCCGAGTTGTGAAATCAAATACATTTCTCCCAACATTACTTTTTAGTTTTATTAACTAAATGAAGCAGTAGGTTAAGTTGTCTCCCATATCCCAGCTACTGTTTCCAGAACACACACATGTACAGTTCATTGAAAATTAAAGATAATGTTTTTTGCCACTGCAGTTCAGTGTCATTTTAACATTCCCTCAAACCCATTAACAGAAAAGCAGCAACAGTCAAGAATTTTACAGATTTTTTTTCTTCTCCTCTACCAGTCATAAAACTGTAAAATTAACAGCACATGAAATCTGAATCAATTATTTGGAAGAGACTTATCTGAATTTCCCATTGGGGACTAATAAAGTGAATTGAGATAAAATTGTTGGAGATTTTTTCCTCATAAATCAAACATAACAAAGTCAGTTTAGTCGGATCCCCAAAACAAAAGACAATTTTTAATGAATTGCCTTTCTCCAGTATTTTTATTTTTATTTATTTTTTAATATTTATCCATTTCTGTCACCAACACCTGTGGCACACTTTATTCACTCTAATGACTAATGAGAATAATATAATTATTGTGCTACCTACTGAAACTATTGACACTACTGAAATGGAGAAATATTTATATTATAGGCCAGTTCCTACAGTATATGGCATATGCAGGGCTGTTCAATTTCAGTGGAATTATTAGTCAAAAATATTACTATTGAACAAAAATTTAAACACAACACTTTTGTTTTTGCCCTCATTTTTCATGAGCTGAACTCAAAGATCTAAGATTTTTTTCTTCTATGTACACAAAAGGCCTATTTCTCTTAAATAATGTTCCCAAATCTTCCCAAATCTGTGTTAGTGAGCATGAGATAATCCATCCACCTCACAGGTGTGGCATATCAAGATTCGGATTAGAGAGCATAATTATTGCACAGGTGTTCCTTAGGCTAGTCACAATAAAAGGCCACTCTAAAATGTGCAGTTTTGTTACACAACACATTGTCACAGATGTTGCAAGTTTTGAGGGAGCATGCAATTGGCATGAGCTTGCACTGCACCTGGATTCTCATGTGATTTGGGAGTTTCCAAACTCGGGTAAATCTATCTTGTATCACGCCAAGCAAACCGCTTGAGTCGAACCATGGGCTCACCGCCTCTTGTGCCCAATGATGTGGCAGCATGAACAGGAAAAGGTGGGTTTTTAATTTGACAGATGCAACAAGCGTCCTGTTCTCCTCTTTTTTTTATCAATCAAACAATAGATTTTAATTTGTGCTCTATTCCTACTGGCTTTGGCAGATCCTAATTTAGGATTTATTTGCAGATTTATTGCAAAAACAGTTACAGTTACTGTTACAGCGATTTGTCCCCTCTCTGGTTATGTAAAATGAATCGTTGCTATGATTGGCTAAAACAAAGCTGGTGGTGCTTCAATCATCTAACAAGTTTCCGACAGAAGGCGCCTCCCTTTTGCAAACGCTTTTTGACGGGAGCCTTCTCATATGGTTCTGTGAAACAGACTATGTCATGTGAGCAATTCTATCAGGCACTCAGTTACAATTGGCATGCTGACGGCAGGAATGTCCACCAGAGCTGTTGCCCGTGAATTGAATATTCATTTCTCTACCATAAGTCGTCTTCAAAGGCATTTCAGAGAATTTGGCAGTACATCCAACCGGCCTCACAACCACAGACCACGTGTAACCACACCAGCCCAGGACCTGCCCATCCAACATCTTCACCTCCAAGATCCTCTGAGAGCAGCCACCCGGACAGCTGCTGCTACAATCGGTTTGCATAGCCAAAGAATTTCTGAACACACTGTCAGAAACCGTCTCAGGGAAGCTCATCTGCACTTTTCGTCTTTATCAGGTTCTCAACTTGACTGCAATTCATCGTCGTAACCAACTTGAGTGGGAATCCCGGTTTTCCCTGTACAGGACAGATGGCAGACAGCATGTATAATGTTTTGTGGGTGATCAGTTGATGATCAGTGATCATCAGTTTCCTGATGTCAGCGTTGTGGATCGAGGGCCCCATGGTGGCGGTGGGGTTAGGGTCAGTCATTTGTTGTGGACAACAAACACAGGTGCATTTTGAATAATTATAATTTTACCTACTAATCAGTAAGATATAAAAACTATTGACCCTAGCTGCACATTTTGTAAGGAACACCCAGAAACATTAGTCCCCTATTTTGGAACTTTGGTATTACAAAGACATTTTGGAAAGTCAATACAATTTATCAAAACTAATATTGTCTCTAACTTCTTGTTGAAATTTGAACACATTATGTTTGGACATGGTAAAAACAATGAAGCATGTAAATGGTAATTATTCTAACCATTCTATTTGGCAAATTTGACATTCATAAATGTAAATTCTCATCTGCATTCCTTTACTTTCCTGTATGTATTAAAAAAATTGAATTGAATCTGTCCTCTATTCCTGGAAGCTTGGACGAAAAAGCTATGGCCACGTATAAAGGTTGTCTGCTTTGTTTTTTATTTTTTATTTATTTATTTATTCTCGTTACATTGTTTATGCTGTTCATTGTGTTTGTTTTGTTTTGTATGTTTTATATGTTCCTATTAATAAATAAAAATAAAAATAACTGACCGACACAGACTGGACTGGGAGTTGTTCCTGCACAAACCGCAGCGACGCATTCAGGTGCAAAGAGAAAGATGAAAGACATTTCAACATTATTGGGAAACTCTGAAAAAGGTAAAACTTGTGTTTTCTTTAAAACCTCTCAAGGGCTGCAAGAAATTCTGGAGGCCCCCGCGCCATTAGTTGAATAGGTCTCACATAGGTGCTTAACGATAGCAAATTATTTCCAGTAACTAAATAATGTTTGGAGCAACTAAGTAAAATTGGAAATTTCCCACGGCACACCTTTTTCTCAGCACAAAACAACAGCACATTGCTTCAATTCCCCCAGATTAACACCTTAGTTCAGTGCCATCACACAAGCCTGTTCTCAAAAGTCCAACACAATGACAGCTCACACACTAAACTGTGTAAGTGTCTTCACTGTACAGCAGGGAGACTTTAAAATATCTGTGATGCTTCTCCCCCTTGTTTTCTCTTCCTGCTACAATGACAGCTATTTGAATAATTGGTTTCAGAATCTGGTGTCACAGTTCTAAAAATCCTCTTCCCTACCAACAAGTCTTAACTCTTTATTGTTTATGTGGCAACCAAATGCCAAAGGGTGTAAGATCTTATTTGGGTCTATTGTGCGATGTACAGGTTTTGTGTTTAAACTGAAGGTTCTCTGTTGGTTAGTGCACTCGGATTGGGTAAAGGAGAATGGGGGTTCAAATCCCAACCACAGGTCTCTTTGGGGCCGGTCCGGTCCCTACAGATAAATGTAAATGGTGAGGGTTGCGTCAGGAAGGGTGTCCGGCGTGAAACTTTCCCTCATGCAGATTACTTCCTAAAAAACCGAAAGACACTTTCTATAAATGTGGGAGACTTACCTCTTATTCCTGTGCTACAGTGGGTCCTCTGCTTCCAAAAGAGGTTAGGCTCTACTGTGGGAGAACAGTATTTTGACATCACATAAATATAATAAAAGCCATACTTTGTCTAGCTAAAATCGATGTGTTATTCCAAATAATTAATTTGGTAAAAGACACAGCAAACATGAAATAAATGATGACAATTTACATCTAATACTGGAGTGCTGCTCATGTGGCAAATGTGTCAGACAGGCAGATTGGGAGACATGCATCTTGTTCCCCAGACATGTTAAGGGCTAAAGAGACAAGATTTAACAAGTGTGTGAAACTTGGCATAACCTCGGGTTCAAAAAGGTTAAATATAAAGTCAAAAGTGACATTATTCCAATGCCACTTCTCTGTTCTAGAGGTCTCATGTCACTTTGAGAGCTTGATAATTAGGGCCTGAGGTGGCAACAGAGCAGTCTGAACGAGCTAGTAAACAAGCGCATGCTATCCCACAATGGCCGCAAACTATTGATAAAAAGCTGTCACTAATTAGTGGCTATGGAGGTATGCTTTCACACAAAAGCAGGGACAATACTGACTAACCAACAGCTAGATTAAGTTGTTGTATGATTAATATCTTTAAAAGTTTTAGTCATCCAGTGAAGTGGGTTTATTCATTTGTGTTGTAATTTTTTTCCATATCTATTTTCCTCACTGCAATGCTCATGGACAGTAAAGATGCTTGGCCTCTTTCTTTATTTAGATGCATTTTTGATCAATGACTGCAGCTTGAAGAAGGATGCTTTGACTTTACTCCTAACTCCAAGTTAACGTTATTCTGAAACACAAAATTGGTAAGGACTAATGGTCAAACCCCAAAACTTCAAGCACTTCCAAGGCTAATTTTATTTTTACTGTAACTCACTCATAGTAAAGTATTAATGTAAGCACATTCATGACTGAAAAATATTTTTCAATGTGCCATCATCAAGTGTAAATACAATACTACTTAAACATACTACTTCAAGTATGCACTTGTATATTTCCTTGAACAGTATCTACACATTGACAATAAATCTGTCCTATTAGATATTTAAATATTTTTTTCACAAACAGACTGTTACATGCTGAGCAATATTCAAATAAACACTGTAATAATACACTGTAAATACATAGAAATAATTATATTTAGACCCCTTTATGTAACAATGCACTTCATGCTATATATTCACAAATTAAAGCATGTTCATTTTTACATAGACTGGCTGGGCTATTCAAGCACATTATTCCCAACCAAGAAAAGGGAACATCTTCCAAAAATATTTCTGCAGGCAAATGGCTTAACAAATGAAAGCTATGAAAGATAGATGAGAAAGTTGGTGCTTCATTCATATTTGATAGCTGGGCCTAAGATGCATTTCCCAACCAACACAACAAGCCACAAGCTGACAGTGACAGAAATAATGAGCTTGAAGGAGCATCTGCGACAGCAAAGGTGCATGTGTGTGTATGTGCCTTATTCTGGACAGTGGCTTGGAAAACCATGTTGATGGGTGGACAGCTGTTGTCTCCTCTGACTCATCTTTCATGCACTGTGATCAAAAACAGATTTAGCTTTAAAGATTTACATTCTATTCTGCATTATAAATACACAGAATTAGCAGTTTTATAACTATTAACATTATCCCGACTTGAAAAATATTTTTTAGGCCCTTGCACACTGCCAAGGCCAAAGCTACAAGATCCTTTTTCTGCTTGGAGAAAATAATATTTGTGTTGTAAAGACGGTGTTTCGCAAAGTAACCATGCAAGACAGAGAAATCTCCAGACCAACGTTGTCCCAGTACCATTTCTCAGAGATTTACAAAGGTTTGTCAATTTGCTCTCTTCATTTAGCTTTGGCACTTTAAGACATTGCCTGCCAGCTTTCTATCATAGCCTTCATGCAATGCAATGCAATATCAGTTTGCACCACTTGATGGAGGAGAAGCTACTGCATCACTCTAGTTTTGTAGCAGAATATATGAAAATAAAAAATAAAAAAAACTATTTACTGTCTAACTGCTCCACCTGTATTTCAGTTTGTTCTGAGCACAATGGTTCACATTAAATCACTTTAGTAGGGGACATCTTACTGGTAACACCCAATCTAGTCCCAGTAATTTAATCCCTGTCAGATAGAGCCTCTTTTTTTTTCTCTCTATTATTCAATCTCTACATGCTTCCTTTAGGCCAGTTAATACGCAGCTGTGACGTACCATACCATAATTATGCAGATGACACTCAGATTTACATTTCACTCACAGCAGGTGAAAATGGACCAATCCATTCACTGTGTCACTGCATCGAACAGAATGATGTGTGGATGAAAAATAATTTTCTCCAACTGAACAGAGACAAGACTGATCATCTTTGGGAACAGAAACAAAGAGAAAGTGTCAGCAGCCACCTCGAGTCTCTTTCTCTAAAATCTAAAAACCAGGTTAGAAATCTAGGAGTCATCATGGACTCAGACTTGAATTTCCACAGTCACATTAAGTCAATTACATCATCTGCATTTTATCACCTTAAAAACAATTCCAGAGTCAAAGGGATGATGTCTCAACCAGACTTAGAGAAACTTATCCATGCTTTTATCTCCAGCAGGTTAGATTACTGTAACGGCCTGCTCACTGGTCTCTCAAAACGAGGGTTAAGACAGCTGCAGCTTATTCAGAACGCGGCTGCTCGGGTTCTCACCAAAACCAGGAAGTACAACCACATTACGCCAGTTTTAAAATCTCTGCACTGGCTTCCTGTTGCTCAGAGAATAAACTTTAAAACAGCACTGCTGGTTACAAGTCTCTTAATGGTTTAGCACCAGAATATATCTCTGACATGCTAGTTGCTTATGAACCTCTTCGGACTCTGAGAACATCTGGGACAGGCCTTCTGCTCGTGCCCAGAGTTAGAACTAAACAAGGTGTAGCAGCGTTTAAGTTTCATGCAGCTAAAACCTGGAACAGCCTCCCAGATGAAGTAAAACAAGCCTCAACCTTAACAATGTTCAAGGGGAGTTTAAAAACCTTCCTCTTTAGCTCCGCCTACACTACAACCTAAAGTGTTGTTTTTTTTTATCTGCACTCTTCTTTTTTAAATGTTTTTAATTTTTCTTATGTTTCTTAATATAAATCTTGTAAATTGTCTTTTATTCCTGTAAAGCACTTTGAGTTACCCAGTGAATTGTGCTATATAAATAAAATTGCCTTGCCTTGCCTTCTCCCTCTCATCAAATTGAAGAACAGACTGTTCACTTGCTGTCTGCCATAATTTAGCTCACTTTTGACAGGTGCCTTAGAAATAAGATTATGAAATATTATTCACTATACCTGTCACCTTTTATTCAGTGCTAAAGCTGACTTTTGTACAGGTATTGCCAACCACTCAATACTCACTTGCTGGATAAAAGGAGGCTGTATAGGTGGCTGTCACTCACTCAGTACTCATACAGAGTAGACATTATGAACACTGCCACAATTTTCTTGTTTATGCTTATACCTCTTCTATCAACCCTCTCTTTCCCACTGTGCATCTGTGATCCCAGGTGTCCATTACAGCCCTCCACTCTCAGTCTACCAGTTTGCCTGGCATCAAATCAGCTGATGTGGCCAAATCAATACACAGGCAGGCAGACTCTCTTCATTAGGAGTCCCTGGGGCTAGGCCACCTGCCACTCACTCACCAGCTCCTCTCTGGCAGGTGCTCTTAGACTGCCTCTGGGTGACGCCACATGGATTTTGTGTCCTCATGTCTTATCTTACATCTTTTGTGTGGTGTTGTTGTGGGTAGAGAAAGAAAACTCCATACAGCCACAGTGCTGATATCCATTGAAAAGCATTAAAAGCAAGATCTGACACAGAGGAGACAATATTTTTTGTCAAAATGATATGTGAACATTAGTTTCAGCAAAAAATGGGGAAGGGGGAAAATACAATTAACACAGATTAACAGTCTTGACATTTGGGGCCACACTCAGATTACCTTGTCCACCACCAAGTCCTGTAGGATGCAAAGTTTCATTTTATGAAAGTTTAAAAAGGGACAAGATACCTGGAAAAGCAGTGTAATTATTCACTAAATATGTGCTGAAGCTAATCACAGGAGTAGGTAATCAAAGAAGAGCTGCAGTGGGAATCAGTTTGGAAGTAACCTAGCCAACAAGCCTGGCACAAGCAGCTTCCTCCTTCAACACCACACAAAGGTCTAATAGCTGTGCCACTTGAGCTGGATGAAAGCAGGGTGATGAAAGCAGAGTTAGGCAGTAAGTGGAGTTGGCCCTGCTTGCTGCCACTCCTCCACATGTCTGCAGGCTCATTACCAGCAAGCAGCTTCAATGAGCACAGTCCTACACGCTTCATTTTCATACCACTACCTGCTGAGCATTGCTCACCTGTCACCATGTGCTAATATAATCTTAAAACCTGGCATTTATACAGAGCAGTGCTTGTATTTTAGCTTTCAGGTCAAAAAGAAAGGTTTCACATTTTTCCTTACACTTAGAGCAGCTGTTCATTTCCAGCATTTATGTTTCGCTTTCTTAATCGTCTATTATGTCAAAACAGGAGACCAAGGGCGTCTGAAACAACTGTTAAGTGCTGTTCATATTCCACAACAGATGTCTACCACTCTGTCATGGCATCAACACACAGCATCTCAAACAGCACACGCAGGTTGATTGACACTATGCATATGCAGTATATACATGCTCATCACAGACTATAGAAGGATTTGTTCCTATGTAAGCAGCCACGTTTGACCCCGGCTGAACTGTGGTCTCCAGTGATCTGCAAGTCCACAGTAAGACCCGAGCCGCTTGGATAATACACTCAGGAAAAAGCCAGCAGGGGTGGATGAGGTTAGTAACCACAAGCAATTAGGGCATCATCTGACAGTGTGAGTCTTCTCCTTCTTGTCTCTCCGCTGAGAGATTTCCGGAGCCCTGCGATGTTGAGCCTTATCGATCAGCTCGCTGGAAAGGTCAGTGGCTTGGCTCACTGCCGGCACCACCATGCGCTGGCATTCGCTGGGGTGCAGCCTCCACTGTGTCACACTGGCACCAGAGGACGCAGTCTATAGCGCAACTTTGACTCCATGTTTTTTTTTTAGAGAAATGTACACCTAACCTTTCAATCACATGGGTTAACTCTGAGTTTCACAGTAGCTACTCTTTTGATTTGCTGGTTTTGTAATGATATGATAAAACCACTCCAATACAAAATGTTTTGTTACTTTTGACGTTACAATGAGACACACTGCAAATTATGCATGATCAATGTAAAAAAAAAGATAAATAGTTTCTAAGATCGTTATATAAGGCAATTATTTTTCATGGCAAATACACCCACATAACATAAAAAGAGCAAGCAGAAGATCATAAAAATTCCATTCATTCTTTTTAATAACAGCATAGTTTAAAAATCAAAATTCTATTAAATACTATTAAATTTTTACTTATTTCTAGAGACAGAATGACCTCTTGCTAAAATGCTTTAGACAGTTAAACATACCAAAAGTAACCATATTGACGGCCAGTGATTAACATTTTTATTGACTTTAGACAACGCAGTAGTCCACCATCATAGATGATTAAACCCATATACGCTCCAGCTAAACTAAATTTCCATTTGCCAGTGTATTTGCCTGTTCAACCAAGCACATCATTATCACATCAGCAATGAATAATGCAGAAGCAGGATTACATTTTTCCCTAGACCTGGCGACTGCAAAAGAACTTTAAGTGCTGCTTCTCTCTTAAAAGAACATTAGCCAGTTCTGCTTGCACTTGGAAATGGCTGCTTCCTGTTTTTTTTTTTCTCACTACTTTCTTATCCACTGCCTCTGCATCGTGTGATAAGATTAGTCGATGACAGTAATTAAAACCCGGGCAGGAGAATTACTTTTTAATTTAAAGTAAGCCTAGAACATGGCTACAGCGCATGCAAACGTGTGTTTATATGTGATATCCAAATCGACTTAAACAGGAAAAAGAGTCTGTGCACAAGTGATGAGGCGTTATTCACACATGCTACCCTCAGACAGCAAGGGATCTAATGTTTGACCTGCATTATACCACCCCAAAGGGAAGAAAGAATTCAATTTAATCATACACTGTGAAGTGCGGTGTCAGTGTCTTCAGCACTGTGAGGCGGAAGGACGTCAAGGTGTAGGATTCATTCCACCTCATGGGAGAGGGACGGGAAAACAGGAGTTCTCACTCAGCCGTTTCTCAATGAGGTCTCAGCTGTGTGGAATATGCACACTTTGTCATCCCGTGTGTGTAGGCACGTCGATGTATCAAAGCGTTTGGACCACAGAGTGGAGGAGTTTAGAAATGCACATAAGCTTTCCAACAATCACAGGGTTATAACACATAAAGAACATGTGCGTCATGTACACCCTTAAAATATGAGTGACAATGCAATTTTGGGCCTTAGGTGGGCTACACCCTGGACAATAGCCAGTTAGTCGCAGGGCTAACACTTATAGACAGACATTGACAGATAACCATTCACTCTCACATTCATTCACTTAAGAGTTACTAAGAGTTACTAGACTAATATCACCACCAGATGTATTTCCAGGGCAACTGACAGGCTGTCCCGGGCCTCAGGGTCTGGGGGGTCCAAAACTAAGCCCTCCTATGCTTTAGTAATATGTAATATGGACAAAATTATATAGAGGGCCTCTGGTCCCATCAATGCTGTCTGAAGGCCTGTGTATTCTTATCAGTATTATGTCTGCATAGAAGTGACCAAGCTATTTGCTGCAATTTGCTAAATGAAATAATTTTTCTGCGTGTTTACAGCTTACATAAAATCAATCAGAAGATAAAACCTGACTGGTTTTACACGTGCCTCCTGTAAGGCAGAAATGTGTGGATGGTTTCCTGTGGCATACCTGAAGCCAGATTAAAAATATTTAGAAACTTAAGGCACACTTGACTGGACTGAGCTACATTTGATTGAATAACACTAAAACACTCAGACGCAAAGGCAAATCTAATCAAGCAGATCATTTTGTCCAAAGAAAATGCATGGCGTACATTAGTCCAGGGGGTAGAACCAGTCCATTTAGCAAGCAATCAAGTAATCTGACAAGGTGAAATAAATTGGAGTAGGGCGGAATGGTTAATTGCCTGTGGACGTATTCATCTCATAGGAACACATTAAAGAGGTATTCTGTCAATGTAGGCTCGGCCGGGGGAGGCTGTGAAAAACTGCAGTCTTCAGCAGTGTGTGAATCAATGTGACTCTGGTGTTCTCTTTCACATGGTTTTGGCAAAAACACTAAATTACATCAATCAAGATGTACGTAACAAAAAGAATGCAAAGAATGCTACATTTAGACTTAACTTTATAGTTAAATGACACAGTGAGGAGTCCTATTAATATTTGAATCCATGTCATGTTGCGGGAATCACAAATGCTGCCAAGTTGTTTGGAAGAAGGAATTATAACAAACCTGTTGTAGCACATACTGTGATCTGTGTCCATTGTCAGAATATTCAAAGCCAATGTTGTAACAGCACTCCTCTGTTACACTTCTGTAAAAAGTGCCTTCAGAATTATATTGAAAAAACTAATACAACCAATACAGACTTTTCATGACTGGATTTAAAACAGAAGATGTGAGATGTGGTACTTGTGCCTGTAGCTGATGCCCTCTAGATTTCAAATTAAGAGAGCTTCATGGGAATAAATGAAAATGTATACATTTGGAGAACTTGTTCTTTTTGCTTGCTATGTTTTTAAAGATCCAAACCAGTGTATGTGCTGCAATGTTATTTTTTATATCTGTTTTTTTTAAGCAATATCTCATATGTAATTTTAGTGCAGAGAAGACCAGTTATTCTTTTTTTTACTTCTTAGAAATTCTGAATTCTAAAAATGTTAAAGACTTGGCTAATTAAATAAATTTAGCAGTCCATTGAGGTAAATCAATGCCTCAATGACACCTGCACTACATTTACAAGACCCACCTGATGATTATACATCGTGCTGTGGCAGTGCATTGGAACTGTGACGCTATCTCTGTATCTAGGCCTCACATGTTTACTGCTCCGTCTGGAGTCCCTCCTGAAAGTGAATGTGTGTCATCTAATGTATGCAGCCACTGCTCCTGAGCTGTTCAGGGTATTGGGGATTACATAAACTAAACCGCCTCCTATCATGAAGTGTGTGTGCATGCTGCTCCTCTGGTTCCTCGCTCCCTAACAACTGAAGCTCCAGCGTCTCCAAAGACCTCCACCGTAGGGAGCCCTGTTTTGCATTATTATTAAAGACACATATGGGGTGTGGAAAAGTGCAGTCTGTATGCCACAATAGATCAAAAACATGGTGTATAACTTTGTCACACATTTTTTGTAGCTCTGTTTTTCAAATTTATTTTTAAACAAGCCTACTTTTTGTGCCACTTATGTCACCCAAAAGATTGGGATGAGACAGTGGCATAGATGGCGCCATTACAGCCTGTCTTTTCCTCAGAAGCAGCCAAGTTGCAGAGTTTGTTATAATGTGAGGATTTCTAGAAAGATTTCCGTCAAATTCCCTTCCTGCGTAAGAGAGCTCGTCTCATGTGGTGCCTTCAGTGGGATACAAATGTTCCAGCGCCATTATTTTTAGCACTGTAATATACTTTAAAGCTTGGGCTGAAAGCGGCGCACATATTTTCCATATGCATAAGAAAGGTTTTATCCTTTATAGACATTTCACATGGAGCACTCCAAGGACTGTGACAGAAAGAGTAGAACATTATCACAGAGTAACAGGGCAGTGCTTTTAACATGAGGGGAAACAGAGCGACTTGACACAGGCATCTCATTCAGCAGCTGGTGATCAAAACAATCAGATATGGTTGGGAAAACTTGGGCTCCCTCCTCTACTGCTCTCATTACCCTCCGAGCCTCTTGATTTGTGTCTCCATCACAGTTTCATGCCTCTCTTTTTATTCTGGCTGATAGAGATGAGTCACAACATAACAGATAATAAGTATATACGGCGGGAGGAACATTATGAGCCAAAACAGACACAATCACAGTTCTTAGTTGACAAATGATCTTATTTATTGGACCAAACAATTGAAAAAACTTAATTACACATTTTTGTAATAACATGATAAGCCCACTGGAATTATAGCACAACATTCTCCAGAATTATTAGTGTATGTTTTAAAATAACTCAAATATCCCCACAGGGATTGTCAACAGGCACTACATGTGTGATGAAGTGATAGTACAATGAGCCTCTTTACAGGTTCAAATCTTGGCTGATCTCTGAAATGTCCTTAAGTCTCACAAGTTTTGGTGACATTAAAGTATATGGCCTGTAGAAAGACAAATGATCCTGGTGGATATCATTTTTATTGCACTTTCATGTGGCATATCCCATTTGCATACAATATAATGCCTTTATGAAAATGCTTTACAACAGAGGACATGTCAAAAATAACAGATGGTCACAGAGGAAAATACACTTTAATAAGAAGAGACAATATTTGTATTGTTGGTGAAACAGACACCGTGACAGAAATGAGGTCACCTGATATGGGTCAAGTGTAATAGAGTCCCCCCACATGTTGCCCAGATGATAGATTAATCAAAACTACCTTTCCTATGTAAAATTAACTGCATTTCAACACACAGCAGCCATGTACTTTTTGCCATTTTGCAAACAAATGTATTATCCACTATCCAATCTTACAGATGAATACTATCTTTTATGTTTCATTCACCATTTAGGATATACTAGGATATACAACTTTCTGAGAAATATTTTATACTTGATCTACCCATTTGTTCTCTTTAGTTCTGTTAAAATGTTCTTAGTATATTTTATTACATTTTGAGAATAGACTGAAAATCAGGAAATATTAATTTGAGTATGTTAACCGTTAACATCAATCGCCAATACTTAAACCAGCAGTGAGTTAAGGTTAAAGTAGTAGTTATATATGCTCCATCTGCCTCTGCTGCTAAAAACTGTGAATGTGAAATGTCAAATCCCAAAAAGGCACATACACAAATGTTAATGCGAGTATGATTTGGACAGTCCGATAGATAAGCCGTTCTCCGAATGCTTCCAACACACAGCAAGGGAGAGGTGCTGATAACAAATTGGGAGAAGACCAGAAAATCAATCAAACTACCATCTGCAACCACAGTACTCTGGAGACACTAACAACTGTGTGAGTCTCCGCGGTGTGTCCCTTGGTCCCTGTATGCAGCCTGAGGGACAGACGAGGGGCACCAGCGTTCTGACTGATGGCAGGCAGCAGAGGTAGAGAGTACAGATCAGTACCACCCACAAGATGCACTCGCACACGTGCAGACTGAATGCATAAGTGTGCACTTTCTCACAACTACTACTCTATTTCCATCTTATGATGATGCAAATGTTCATTTAATGTGATGGATTTAGCAGGATATTTTTATCTTTAGGCACTTTTACAGTCCAAGTAAACAAAAATGCTACTTTAATGCTACTACTATAGCATTCATTTTTAAAGTGTGCACCTAAACAATACACAAAAACAAATTCAAAAATTATTACAAATAAACAAAAATAAGTAAATTGACCCTTTGTAACATAGACCTTCTGTTACGAAATGACTTCTTTAAAGCATGCTGGAATGAGAGTATATGGATTAGAGCTTGTGTTGTTATCAGCAGTGATGTGAAAATGTTCAAGCGGGTGTGATTGTGTGATGTTTTTTCTAAGCCATGGGTATGTACAGTGAGCAAACGCTCAAATATTCTGAAAAGCTTCTTAACCATATGCATGAAGATTTGCCCCACTTTTGACAAGAAGAAAGGAGACATATGCCATCTAAAGAGGCTGCTCAAAGGAGCAATGAGGCCCTCTAGTGAAAGTGACTGCTAATGGCATTTTTAAATTCAAAATCAGTTCTATATATTAAGAGACTATGATTATTCATAAAAGTAACTAAGTAAAGTAAAACAAAATCAAAAATGAATCTTCAGCAAAGGTATGTAATGACAAAGCGACAAATACCAGCATATCATTATTAATGCTCAAGTTTCTCCTTAAATAGAGAAACAATGTACAATCCAGCATCTTTGTGTTTCTCAGCATCTTGGTAATTCTTCTCACTTGCATATTCCAACAAAAGATTATATACAGTTTTGTCTTTTTTCCAAGCAGAGGTCACAGAATAGAGACTTGCTGTTTTCTATGGCAAATGTAAACATGTTGCTTCACCCATATCCCTTCAAAGAATAAGAATCCGAAAGAAAAAAGGGTTTGGAGCCTCAAATACTACATTCTCTCTTCAAAGTACCACTGTTGGTGAGGAGTGTTAGAACAGGGCTGTAGTGACGGGGCAGGTGTCCCATTGTCAGTCTTGTCAAGGGCTTGCACACATTTTTGGCTCATCACATGGTACATAGTACCATCCTAAACCAAACAAATAAAAATATAAAACCAGAAAGCACTTTAAAGAGATAAAGACAAGTGACAGTTAGTTATACCTCCTTCAGGATGAACTTCTGGTCAGCTGGTATAGGTTGGCCTCGTTTTCGACAGAGCTGCATAGTCAGATAAGTGCTGATGTTGTCACCAGCCATGCATCCTGCTGGTTCCCTCGTATTATAGCGGATCTCCCCATCCATGGAGAATTCAAAAAACTGAGGCACAAAATTTAAATTTTTAAAATACAAGTTTCTGTTCAAACCCTTCCAAACTGAGTAAATGACATGTAACTCAATGAGAATGACAAATCCAAGCCCATGTGGCCTTGTGTTGAAAAGGTAATTGTATCATTACTTACAGGGTGTGAATAGCTATTTATAGGTTGATTAAAAAAAGTAATAGTTGGGTAAATGAAACAAATAGGAAGGAGAGAGCGAAAAATAAAAGAACTAAAAAATCATGTAAAAAAATTAAAAATAAGACTGCATAAACTCATACCTGATTCTGACCCATGCCATGGCAGGCGTAGAGAATGACCCTCCCTCCAGACAATGGAGTTTTCATCTAGGGGGTTGTAGTCAAAGCAATAGTTGGGTTTTCCTCGACTTTTTAACTGCCACAAACAAAAACACAGTCTCACCATTTATTCACGTTGGCTTAAAAGCAAATAGTCAAATATAAATAATCAGATGTCATGTTTAAAAGACTTCTATTTCCAAGCTTCATCTATTTATTGAAGTTAGTTATTTTTGCCATCACTCACACTTGAATATTACATTAGTTTCATGAGCTGAGCAGCTGCCAATTATATTTTGTGTTTTAAGCTTTCTCATTTGTATTTCGGATATCCTCTCACCATTCCAAACAAGCCGGGCCGATCCTCTGGGACATTAATTTCTGGATAAACATTGTCCAAGTACCACCTGAAGTTCTTACAGCCGAGCCTTTCCCTGAGCCTCCTCCGCTCTGTCACATCACCAAAGGCCTCCTGCAAACACACAATATATACACTCAAATCAACAAAACATACTCACATCCTTAATCTTGGTTAAACAACTTTGCTCATCCATGGAGTATAAATGCAGATTTATCTTAATGTTTGCATGCTACCGACACGTAAAACACCAGCCCACTGCATCTACATGGGAGGGTAGAGAACATGATGCTGGTAATGTACCCAAGACCTGAAGATGGTCTAATGGCCTTTCAAACAATGTATTTGAATCAAAAGAGGACTCATGACTTATGATACAAGCCATAAAGCCAGCTGTGGCAAATTATAAATATGTGAAGGTGTGACTTAAGTCCACACCAGTGAAGCAGAAACAGTGACATAGTATTGTATGACCCAACTGTATGGATTACAAAAGGATAAAAGGAGATCAATCGGATGCACAGAAAACAAAAAATGTAAAATACTTGGAACTATAGATGGTGTCTATTAATATTGATTTCCTGTTTTGTCTATTTTGTTGCCCCAATAAATAGCTTCTCAACTCACAAGCACATCAACAAAGAAAAATATGTTAAAAAACTGAAGCTATAGCATATTTCTATTATTGTTATGTATTCATTTTATTATTTTGTTAACTGTTTGTGCTCATTTTAGTTCTACTAGAATTACAAATTCTGTATTACCACGGGAAAAAACCTGACCATAATTCTGTATGTGTAAAAGGCTGCTGAGGACATTGTTGGGAAATAGAACATTCAAAAGGTTTTGCCACACAACACAAGAAAGTGAAATACATTTTGTAAATGTGGGGCATATTTGGACTCAATGCAATACCATTCATCATTGTATAGTGCTGTGTCAATTAAGTTAAATTAAAGATATTATTACAAAAATTAAATAAGTCATGCGAAGACTGAGCCCCTGATAATTTAGTCAAAAAGGTTTGTAAGTGTTAACAGCTTTGAGTGTATTGGGATTTTCAGGCCTCGCTAAAGTTGGCAAGACTACCTCCTCTCTGAGAAATGAGTGCCATCTGATCTGTGTTTCCAGAGCGTCTCCTCTTAACTACACTGTGGCACAAACACACTGGCTGAGCATCCAGGGGTTACCACGGCTCTGTCAAGGACAGATGGGTGACACCCACTGACACTGAGTGACACGGAAAGGTGGTAATCACACACCGGAGCGCCCTGACACCCCTGTCACCTTGGGTGTCTGCCACTCACGTATCCCAAGTGTCACCTAATCAGGGGAGCTTTCACACCAAGATAGCAGCCTGCTCCTTGTGTGTGTGTGTGTGTGTGTGTGTGTGTGTGTGTGTGTGTGTGTGTGTGTGTGTGTGTGTGTGTGTGTGTGTGTGTGTGTGTGTGTGTGTGTGGAAATGAGAGCTCTGTGGTGAAATCAGTTTTGTGACGGACACATGTGTAATCAAACGCTACCATAATGAAAACATTCACTTATTATTAAACATCCTGAAATCAAAGAAGAGCTATGCTAGAGATTGATTCACACTATCTACACACTCACCAGTCGTGCATGGGGACTTCGGTGGTAATAAACTTCTTTGAATTCATCCATCCAGACCTCAGCAGCTCTCACACTGTTTGCAAGAGCTTTACTCCGTGAGTAAGGGGCCTTTTTGGGAAACACATGACCCACATGGGAACACGGATGGACCTCAAGGCTGCCTCCACACTGCCAAATCTAATAGGTATGAACAGGACAATGATTTGGTTAGTGCCTTAGCCATGATTCAATCATTCAACCAGGAAACAAAGAACAGCCTTGTGAGCTTGTACACTTGTGAGAAATCATTTTCATCCCATCTCTTCAAGAATTTGTTGTTATTGAAAAAAAGAGGGGGGTGCTCAAATTCCTTGCTGCAATTGACACATTAAGCTAGTGGGTGCTATGTACGTTTTTGGTTTTGACAAGGAATCTAATGGAAAACAAACTGAGACACATTTTAAGTGGTTGTTGTAAAATGTGGGTTGGAGTTAAATGCATTGCATAATTCTTATTCTGTGCCAAATACATGAATGCTCACAGAACAACACCAACAGGCAGATGGTAGTTTCTTACCCTGAAAGAAAATTCCAGGTTTTCTCCACCCCACACCTCCATCCCTGTGTCGTACGTCCCCAGGTAATGGAAGTAGTCCTTCTTCACAGCAAACAGGCCACCTGCCATGGTGGGAGACCTGTGTGGAAAAACACAAACTTGTTTTTTTTTTATACTGTTATACTAAGCTGCTGAAATGTAATGCACCAGCGCTTCAATCTATATTGATGAAATCTTCAAAAAAAAATTTACATTTTATAGTTTGAAAATGGCTTAGTGCTTTTGTTATTTAAATTTATTTCAACTTCCCAAGACCAACGTTGATGTAGAAAAGACTCCTCTAACTTTCCTGAAAAATACACAGCTTATCAAATACTTATATAAATAATAATTTATATAATAATAATAATTTGATAAATATATAAAAACTGCAGGTCTACCGCTGCCTTCATTTGTAAAGTAACATGATTAACGGCAGTGAGGCAAATTGAATGTTTTGTCACATATTCTTCAAAGAACAAGAAGTAAAACTTTTTTAGGTTTCGGCGAAGGAAAACAAAAGTAAAGACCATGTCAGTTGCTGGTTTGATTTCCAGATGTAACAAACCTGATGACATCAGTGGGTGAGCTCCGGCGTTTCTGTTCATAATCAGGAACACTATGCCAGGTAAAAACCAGTCGCCAGTCGAACCCTCCAATCTGAGGCTCACCAGCGTTCCCCAAATACTGAAAGGTGTTCCAGTCAATCACATCAATGACAGGACACACAACAGCCTTGGGCTCCTCTTTAATTCTTAAAAAAGAAAAAAAGAGTGATGTCAGAAAATATGCTTTTATGTGCTGCTGCTGCAAAGCAAAGAACACTCTCACCTTTGAAGCAGTGGCTCTAACCAGCCTTCATGACACTCGCAGTGACAGTCCAGAAAGGTTAGGACATCCCCAGTTGTAATGGATGCCCCTAGCAACCGAGCCCGCACCAAGCCTTCCCTTTTGGTGGCCCGGATTAGACGCACCTTTCGTAAACCACTGATGTATTTCTCCAGTGGCTCCTTTAAATGAGCTAATAAATAAACATTTCTTAATTAAAAAAAAAAAAAACTGTGGCCTGTGCTTTTCTACATTAACATTCCAATAACAATATAATCCCCATTGATTGTGTTCTGCTGTTTTTTATTAAATAGTGGAACCTCTTCACCACTTATGTAAAAAAAAATTAGATGAACGTCAACCTTAAGACATTTTTTTTCAATAGTGAAAGAGTTACAACATAAGGGAGAGGCCGACATTGCCTGATTTACAGGAACCACAAAACCACACCTTTTGTAATTGTTGTGTACACTTCAGTTTGTAGTCAGAAACAACACCCTTTTAGAAAGACTGAACCAGAAAAGCACAGGAAACTCCATTTGTACAGTTCAGGCTTGTTTCCATACCTTTTTCACTGTAGTCGTCCACCAGCACCACCTCTTTGAGCAGGATGTCTGGGGAGGTCTCCAGGACACTGTGCACTGTCCTCAGTAGAGTGGACCAGGCCTCATTATAAAAAGCTATCACCACAGAGGTCGTGGGCAGCGATCTGTAGTCATACTTCAAGTCTTTACAGCTGTAAGATTACAAGGAAGTGAATTGAAAGAATGTGACAGGACAGTCTGGTTAATATAGGGGTCATCATTACGTACAGTGGGTTCCATTTTTCTGCCAGCCTGCGGTGTAGTGATATTTTTTCACTCACATAAGTGTTAATCTGATGTTTTTTTATACTTTCCTCTTCTTTCCTTCTTTCTTCCTCGTCCAGGTTGAGTTTAACAGGTTTGCCCAGCTCACCCAGGGCGTTTAAATCCAAAGGGGGCTTCTCGTACACAGGCTTCTTAAGGTCATCGTTGGACACTTCTCCACGTCTCACTTCTTTTTTTGGGGACTCTCTTTCATTGACGTCCCCTGAGCTGTGGCTGGAAAATATTAGATAACCTACTAAAGTGGCACCAAAGATGATCAGGACTGTCTTTGGTCTGTTTCTTCTTCCGCAGGCTGCCATCGTGTCGTTTCTTCTCTGTCAGTTTCTGGTGTTTTCATGCCTCTAGTTTCATTTTGCAGGAAGACGCTCCGGAATGTCTTGAGTGGAGTTGTTAAGCACAACTTTCTGAAGGACATTAAGTTAGTTGTAGACTCTCCGCTCTGAGCTCATCAACTATTTTACATCCACAAGTGTAAATGGATTAGCTACCAAACTGGGATTAATGATCACCTCTCGGATTAGCCGGCCATCCTATAAACTTACACTGCACAGTAGGCTACACCAAACAAACGTAGGTCAAATCAAAGAGCTCGAAGGCGGGTTGTAAGCGTCCGTGTTAATCCCAACACTGACACTGCAGCTCGGTGAAGGAGAACAAAAAAGTGCGTGAAAGTTCGCAGCTGGATTCTTGCATAAACTTGATTTGTTTGTGAACTAAGAGGCAACACGTTAAAAGAGATAATGACCACATCCGGTGAGTCGTTTTCAAAGTAAAATTGTAAACGAGTGTTAGGGCATGTCAAACTTAAAGACGACTGTACATTCAGATTAATATATGTTAGTTTATATGCTTTCTCTCTCTATATATATATTTATATATTAGCTAGTATAAATATTTTGTATACCGGGCCATTGTAGCACTTTTGGAGGGAAAGTTGCATAGTTGCATGTAAACACCATACTGCAAGTAGTGGCCCCTAGACACACAAAGAGACAGTTTACAGCAATAACCTCAAGGGCAGCCTTGAGATTAATCAGTTTGTGCAGCCTTCCCTCCTTTAAGCTGTAGTCCTATCAGTAGATGGTCATAGTGCCCCAGGTAACACAAAACAATTTAACAGATATGCACAAAGTGTAAATTAGCAGATGAATTTCCTAAAAGTATTTGCAATACAAAGAGTTTCTAAATGTAAAGTCATCTAAGCTATTGTGATAAAAACTTGTACTTGTGTATTATAAAACAAAAATAAGAATCCAATCATAGTTTTCTTATTTCACCCTAATGCTTTGTAAGTCAAAATTAAAGTCATGTGTTAAGACATTTGCAGAATAGTTTTTTATTTTTATTTTGTGCTTTTATTTTAAAGACTAAATGACTTGAGCAGAAGCGGTGCTTGTTGACTTTACACAATTGACGAAGGTAAAGTTTAAAGTTCGTCGTCACCTTAGCGCCAGGTAACAGGTAAATCATTAAGAGGCTGTAGGCACGTCACATGTAGGCTTTGTATCACACCAAGATAACCAGGTGTGTTGGGGTAATTTGTTAACTTTGTCTTTGTCTATTTCACATTGCGTTTCATAAAGTCCATCAAAAAGAGTATAATTTGTAACATATTAGTAACATTATTTTTTTTAAATAATTTTACTGACCCTAAAAGAAGTCATTTACATCAGCACTCATTTTTTATATTAGGCTTTAGTTATTAAAGCTGCGTGCCACTCATATGAAATTGATATGAAAACTCTTGACACCAAAGATGAAATCTGACACAAAATGTATGTTTAAGCAAATTAAAAGGCTAAATAATTAAGGTGACATTTTGGGGCCAGGAGGTAATTTGAGTGGCATTCAGTTTGATCGAGCACCCTTAATGTGAAAAGCACAAAGACACATGGGAAGGTGAAGTGAGCTGGAGTGTGTGGAGGAGTGTAGTAATATACCACGCTAGACTGGTTTTGTCTATCTGTCACTGACACAGCACACTGGTGTTAAAGCAGGAGGGCGTTTTCATTTAGGAGCTGTCTGATGAGAACAGTTTCCATGCAACAGATATTACCAGTGCAAAAATACTGTTGTATATGATGATGACGGGGATCAAGGAAGATATTGCACTAAAGATGGCATTGATGGGAGGAAAGGTCAGGGCAAAGGTCACTTTGTGTCATCTGCAACAACACTATGCTGCCATCATTGTTTTACTTTTATTTAACCAGGATAGTCTCTCTGAGATTTGTAATCTGAGAGGGGAGTCCTGGTCCCATGTGTGTGGTGTACATGTCTGTAGTTGTAGGGGAAACCGGAGTACCCGGAGGAAACGCAGACACAAAGAAAGGCCCGTCCCTGGATGTGATCCCAGGACCTTCTTGCTCTGAGGAGGAGCATGAATACGGTTAACAGTCTGCCCTGGGTAACTCCTAAAATGTAATCTCAGTAGCAAGTTTCTACAAATAGCTATTTGTTTGAATAATTAATAAATTCTTTTCACAAAGCAAGATTTGCTGCACATTATTGTTAGCCATAGCTTTACCAGAAGCTAAATGTAATGTGTGCTAAAATTAAATAAAAAACTTTTTACATTTGATCAACAGCAAAGATCAATGTATGTTATTTGAGAATATATAGACCAGATTCAGATTCAGATGGAAATCAGTCACCATTGTAGAGAAGTAGCCTACGGGCAACCTGAGGTAATTCAAGTGATACCAGCCTCTCAGGCCCCATGTTTTCTGCGTCAGTCCGGAGTCTGTCACACTAAAAGGATGTTCATGATCCAGTTTGTTTTTCAATAGAGTTGTGGAGTGCAGATTTGTCTGTAGCTTCATTCTAATAGCCTCCTAAAGAGCACACCCCTATGGAGAGTTTTTCTTTTCAACCACTTGGTGGCACCAAATAACTGGGCTTAGAACATAACTATAACTCAAAGAAAAATGAGTGTATGATGGCATGCAGACGAACAGACTCAATAAACCTTTACTGACATGTTTTAAGTCACAGAGAAGATGACATTATTCATTTGTTAGTCTGTAATTTATTCAGTTTTTATTTTTTTCCCCAAAATATTTGTCCCATTTCTATTACATTCTTCATCATATCAAGTAATTAACATTCCCTTTGTACAATCAGTAGTTTAAGAGGTGCTTAGTGCATTCCACCTCTGGTCCCTTAAATCAAACAACATTTAGTCATCCTGCATGTTTAACCATGGCATCATCTGTCTTAAGGTGCTTAGTTTTAGCAATTTTCTTGCAATTATATATTCTTTACAGCCTTTGATATCCCACTAAATCTGACACACTAGCACAATCCAGTCGGCACAATTACTTTTAACATGATAGCCATTTTAGAGGCACAGTGACGGATGGGTTTGGATATTCTTAATTTTACACAAGAAGGGACAAATAGATTACAACATTCCTGTCAACCACTAAACCCTGTGAGGCAGAATTGCACTTAGTACACATGCTTAAAGAATGCTTCAGGTCTTGTTCAGGCAGCATTCTACCATGAAACTAGTTCCGCTGACACAAGATACAATTGAGAAGCAGTCTGCTATGACCACAACATCCTCTCACATGACGGAGCCTGTTACAAAGTGGCTGGTTTAAGGCACTTCTTTTGAACAGCCAGTCTTTAAACTAGTCATTTGTTCATCATCATCATCATCAGGCAACAAACAAACTAAGGCATAATTTGGTAGTGCATCAGTGTTGTCGAAAAAGTCTTTAAAAAAGGCACTTAAACACATTGAACAGTCCCATCATTTTGTAGCTTTGAAAATGTTTCCTTCATTAAGCATTGCGTTTGTGTGCTACTTGTATGCTCTTCAGAAGGTCAGGCACTTGGTTGAATACATCTCCAAGTATAGGCTTTAATTCACTAGTTTTCATTTACTTTTCAACACTCTTAAATCTGCTCATTGCCCACTCTGCTCAGTTTAATGAAGTGCAGTCCTGAACTGACAGAGTTGTGAGCAGTAGAGGAGACGTCCGGTGTAGCATAATTGCACCAAGGTTGAAGAATGTCAATCAACCTTCTCCCTCTGACTACCACTCGAATTTCCACTGCTGGTTTTTATCTCCGGGGTTACACGTCATTAATTTGGCGTCTGTCCGGCCCTCTGCTGTGCGGTACGCTGTGATGCACATGTTTGAATGGGAGTGGTAGATGGTCCCGTCCTGGTAGGTTAAAGAAAAAAAAATAAAGAAAATCTAAATGTGTAGATTAAATGTACCGTTGAGTTTACGTGAGAGCACTTACATTTCTAAATTCCCATACAATGCCGGGTGGTTTGATGTCTCCATCACGAGGACAGTGTTTCATTCCGATTGAAGTCTGCCCCTCAGCCACTTCGGCACACAACTCTGTCACTGAGTTAAAGCGGATCTCCTTCTCAGAAGTGTACTCAAAGTACTGGCAAAGAGAAAGAGATTTGCTATAAATAAAAACTCTTTTGTTGTCGTCTTCTGTAATTATCTGTGTACTTAGAACTACGGCATAATCTCTACTGAAGGCCTGTAGAGCAGGTTGACATATTTGTCTGCTAGAATAAAAGAATGTTTTGATTGTTTTATAAATGAGGCATCAGATACTAGACATACGCCAGTGATGCAGGAAACTTCCCAAAAAACTTCCCTTTTTCAACAAAATGTGTTGTTTGGGTGCCATTCTAAGATACTGGCCTTTTTGCGATAGTTCATTTTGTTCTTAAAAAAAAGGATATTCAGCTAGTATAGTTAAATATACATCCACACAGACAAATAACCTGCTGGATACTTTGTCAATTCTGAGTTGACAAAGTCCCTTGGATGAAAGCAAAACGTCTTCACCTTCAAACCTACATCCAGAAACGTTTTTTTCAATATGTCCTTGGATGACTAAGAACCTCCCCAGACGTACGTAGTGTCAACGTTATAAAGTTAGGCTGGACAGTTAGCAGAAAGTAATTTAGGATCCCCCGTAGGTCCAAGGAATACATGAGCAAGACAGCATAAATGAAGTGTCAAACATTTTACCTGATTGCCTCCTTGACCATGGCAACCGAACAGAGAAAGGAGGGATCCTGTTGCACTATGCTCTGGGGCATTGTAGTCCAGACACTCCGAATGTATGCCTAAATTGCGCACCTATGTGGAAGAAAACCATTAAAGTTAGTAGAAACACAAACATGTTCCTCTTATTTTGTTCATTACAAAGAGGACACACTTTTATGTTACCCACATGAAAGAATATTCACTTGTCCAACAGATTATTTAGCAGTTTATTTATGTATGTTGTGTATGTTAATAATAATAAAAATACAATACAGCAAACCTTTGGCATCAATAAATAAACTGAAATACTTCTTGATTAACGTGAAAAAAAATTAAAATCAAGGATTATTTTGAAATACTATTAAAAAAATTATGTGTTAAACAATGGTTGAACCAATTGCATTAACACTGTATCAACCAAGAGTTCCTGTGAACAATGTTTGACTGTAATCCTGGTGTCTCAGGATTTTCAGTCAATCGAGGCTCGGTCTAATGCCCATTCAAACTGAGGCTTAGAAAGATTTACATTACAAAAAAACATTTGAAAGCATTTTAATAGAAACTCACAGCTCCGTGCCAGCCTGCCCTGTCCTCAGGTACATGCAGTTCCGGGTAAATATTCTTCAGATACCAATCAAAGCTGTTACACTTCAACCTGTCCCTTAGCAGCAGGCGAGCAGAGATATCCCCATAATTCTCCTGCAAAAAAAAAAAAAAAAGCCCAACAAGTGTGTCATAGATATGATTTAGATTAAATAAATGTAACCAATTATTCTGGTGAACGTACAATTTTTAAAACATTCTTCTACTAAAAACAAAACTGCCCGACATAAAAGTAAATATTCACATCCTGAATATAAGACCAACAGGAACCCAAAGTCTCATGTGATTGGCTGTTTCTGCATACATATTTAAGACAGCGGTGTTTGCCAAACTATACAGTGCTTGAAAAATACACACTTTACTGTGTACTTTAGCAGTGTCCGTTGTCATTACAGGATGTAGCTGACAACACCCTGGTTTGAGCTTTTTCCTTTTCTTTCTTTTTAGATTAAAACTAAACAAAACTCTTGACAAATTATGTTATGAACACTATCATACCAATATTGTAGCTTTGTGTTCAAACCCATTTTGTATCTTTTTGTTTGAACCCATTTTATAGCTTTGTGTTTAAACCAATTTGTAGCCATTTCTGAACACAGCTGTGCTCAATTTTTACTCGAGCAAGTAAAGTATTGTTTGATCAAAGATCTTCGACATAAATAATGTAATGTTTCAAGTGAAACTGAGATGCACAAATGTTTTCATGGTGCATGGCCCAGACAGATTTTATGATAAGCTGGCCCTCCAATTAGAGTACCATATTGCAGGATATGCCACAGTATTGCATCAAACAAACCCGCTCATTACAACCTTATGCAATGAGGCTAGACACTGAAGTGTGTTTCTACAAAAACAGTTCTATATTTCCTATAAAACGACATGAAGAAGTCCATAATCCTTAAGAGAACTAGTAAATGCATATGAATATAATACCTTTCTTGCTGGAGGATTTCTGTTGTAGAAGTGTTGTTTATAAGAGTCCATCCAAACCTCAGCAGCTCTCACTGTGTTTTGGAGGAAGTTTGGCCTGGCATAAGGAGCCTTCTTAGGGAACACATGACCCACATGAGAGCAGGGATGAATCTCCAGGTTGCCCCCACACTGCCAGACCTGGTGTGATGCATGAACAAAGGCATAAAGAATGCAAAAATCCTGTTTCATTTTAGGATTTTGCATAAATACTTTAGGGGCTTAGTCACTTTTTTTGGTTGTTAAATATATTCAAGGTTGTTCCTTTGCAAACAACTCCTTTCATCAAGCAAATCCGTTTCCACCCTGCCTTTTATACACTTTATGAACAGAGCGAGTAGGCCTACATTGTATCATCAATGTGTATCCAACTATTGTTTGATCTTTCACCACAGAGAAGATGGGAAAACATCACCATGGAAAGTTGCTAACAAGGTGCTCCTTAATAACCAGTAGCGGTATTTTCCATTACAAACAGAACAAATGACTATATAACCACACCCAGAGAGCATATTACTCAGGAGAATAGTATAATAATATGATTATCTTCACATAACCACATACACAAGCAAAATCCTGTTTTACCTTGCATAATTTTGCAGCAGGTTTACACATAGAATAAAAACCTGTAAAAAATATTTTGACAGTCTTATGCCAAACATTAGCTTAGAAAACACACTGTGCCACTCTGATACAGGTGAGCTCTCGGTCTAGTTACAGTTGCTTTATTTTCCAAAGCCTCTAAAAGCTGCACACTGTTTTTATTTCATCAGTTGACCTTTAGTTTGTTATGGTAACTTGAGAAAAGACTTCACTCACCCTAAAAGAGAGCTCCAAGTTTTCTCCTCCCCACACATCCATTCCAGTATCATATGTGCCCAGATACTCAAAGTAGGCCTTGCTCACTGCAAATAAGCCACCAGCCATTGTGGGAGACCTTTTGTCAATAAAGAATTAAAGAGAGACAATAAGTTTAAATTTATTTTGGTGAGGTTATTACAAGCAATTAATAAGTCTAAATTTGGTGTCTCAGTTTAATTAACATTCAGCATTGGTTGGTTGTAATACAGGTAATAAAACAGAAAGTGTTGCTGTGATAATAAGAGGAGAGCAGAGTACTACTTTGCCTAGAGTCAATCTGATAAAGCAGTCCATGTGAGCCTTAAAGTATCATGGTGTCACCTGATGGGGGCAATGCGAGACTTGCGCCTCATGCGTTCCACTTCAGGGACCGAGTGCCATTGAAAGGTGAGTCTCCAGTCAAAACCTCCAATCATTGGCTCATCAGTCTGCATATAAAACTCAAAGGTGTTCCAATCGATGGTGTCAATAACGGGGCAAATAACGGTACTGGCATTCTCCCCAATCCTAAACACAGCATGAAGAAATTATTACGAGAGAATTGTTATACAGTGCCTTGCGAAAGTATTCGGCCCCCTTGAACTTTGCAACCTTTTGCCACATTTCAGGCTTCAAACATAAAGATATGAAATTGTAATTTTTTGTGAAGAATCAACAACAAGTGGGACACAATCATGAAGTGGAATGAAATTTATTGGATATTTCAAACTTTTTTTAACAAATAAAAAACTGAAAATTTGGGCGTGCAACATTATTCAGCCCCTTTAACTTAATACTTTGTAGCGCCACCTTTTGCTGCGATTACAGCTGTACGTTGCTTGGGGTATGTCTCTATCAGTTTTTCACATCGAGAGACTGAAATGTTTGCCCATTCCTCCGCAAAACAGCTCGAGCTCAGTGAGGTTGGATGAAGAGTATTTGTGAACAAAAGTTTTCAGGATTCAGGTCTGGACTTTGACTCGGTCATTCTAACACCTGGATATGTTTATTTGTGAACCATTCCATTGTAGATTTTGCTTTATGTTTTGGATCATTGTCTTGTTGGAAGACAAATCTCCGTCCCAGTCTCAGGTCTTTAACAGACTCCATCAGGTTTTCTTCCAGAATGGTCCTGTATTTGGCTCCATCCATCTTCACATCAATTTTAACCATCTTCCCTGTCCCTGCTGAAGAAAAGCAGGCCCAAACCATGATGCTGCCACCACCATGTTTGACACTGGGGATGGTGTGTTCAGGGTGATGAGTTGTGTTGCTTTTACGCCAAACATAACGTTTTGCATTGTTGCCAGAAAGTTTGATTTTGGTTTCATCTGACCAGAGCACCTTCTTCCACATGTTTGGTGTGGCTTGTGGCAAACTTTAAATGACACTTTTTATGGATATCTTTAAGAAATGGCTTTCTTCCTGCCACTCTTCCATAAAGGCCAGATTTGTGCAGTATACGACTGATTGTTGTCCTATGGACAGAGTCTCCCACCTCAGCTGTAGATCTCTGCAGTTCATCCAGAGTGATCATGGGCCTCTTGGCTGCATCTCTGATCAGTCTTCTCCTTGTATGAGCTGAAGGTTTAGAGGGACGGCCAGATCTTGGTAGATTTGCAGTGGTCTGACGCTCCTTCCATTTCAATATTACTTGCACAGTGCTCCTTGGGATGTTTAAAGCTTGGGAAATCTTTTTGTATCCAAATCCGGCTTTAAACTTCTCCACAACAGTATCTCGGACCTGCCTGGTGTGTTCCTTGTTCTTCATGATGCTCTCTGTGCTTTAAACGGACCTCTGAGACTATCACAGTGCAGGTGCATTTATACAGAGACTTGATTACACACATTTATTATCATTAGTCATTTAGGTCAACATTTAATCATTCAAAGATCCTCACTGAACTTCTGGAGAGAGTTTGCTGCACTGAAAGTAAAGGGGCTGAATAATTTTGCACGCCCAATTTTTCAGTTTTTTATTTGTTAAAAAAGTTTGAAATATCCAATAAATTTTGTTCCACTTCATGATTGTGTCCCACTTGTTGTTGATTCTTCACAAAAAAATACAGTTTCATATCTTTATGTTTGAAGTCTGAAATGTGGATAAGGTCACAAAGTTCAAGGGGGCCGAATACTTTCGCAAGGCACTGTGTGTAAAAAACACATTGCTTATTTAGGTAACTTACCTTTCAAGTAGTGGCTCAATCCAGCCCGGGACGCACTCACAGTGGCAGTCCAGAAATGTTAGTACGTCTCCTGTAGCATAGGTGGCACCAATGAGACGTGCACGTACCAAACCCTCCCTTTTGTTGGTGCGGATAAGTCGAACACGTTGCAGATTACTGATGTAGTCTTCTAACTTTGATTTCAGGTAACCTAATATTTAGAGAACACACAAACAAAGACACATTAGTTTCTTTCTTTAAAAGTGCAATAGGCAATAATAAAATAGTCCGAACAGCTATAAATAATGGTCCTGAAAATGGTACGCATCATTCCAAAGTGCAAAAATTTCCTTCACATGGCAAATGTCTAAAGACAAAGTTATTATTCATTCATTGAATTTGAAGTGACACATTGCTGCCCCAGCTTTAATGTTCCATTCAAATCAATCTACAAAACTAGAACAAACAATTATGTGGTTGCAGGTGTGGCAGTTTAAATGTTAAGCAGGACAGGTATAACCTGCTCTTCTCCTATGAATGCAAACATTAAAAAGTTGTTCCACATCTCGGCTGTTAGCTAGATCTCGAGTGGCTGTCCATCAGCAGTGGTGCGGTTGGGGAGTGGCAGGTCTAGAATCCCTTTTGGTCTGATGAGAGGAAATGATGTCATGGCAACTCAGGGCACACTGATGGCATCGCTGTAGTGTAATGTCTCAGATGCACACAGACAGACTGGCAGGGAACAAATAGCTACTAATTTTATTAACACAGGCTAGACATGAAACTCGACACTAGATCTGGTTTTGAAGTCAGAGTGGTATAACTTCAGTTCACACAAATTAGTTCTCATTACAATCTTTGAATTACTAAATCATGCAAGATGTTATGTAATGTGTGATAAAATACCATGCTGACAAATGAAGTTCAGCGCTTCGGTTAACATTACTTTTTTTAATCATAATTTTTAAGTGAAATTTTAATCAAGTTATAATCAGAAAATGTGAGCCACGCAGTTTAAGAAGCTGTTTTTGTAATTGCTTAATCTAGTCATTTACCTGTGTATAGCAGTTTTTATGAAGAATAGTACTGCTGTTTACTGTATGACATCAAAGCACTACAAAAAGGTTTACTTACACTTTTAGTGCTTTTTTTTTCATAGCTTACAGAGTTTTGTATGATTTATTTTACTCTGACAGAAAACTTACCCCGTTCACTGTAGTCATCAATGAGGATGATCTCTTTCAGTAGGATTGCAGGCGTACTCTCCAAGACACTGTGAATGGTCCTTAGCAGAGTAGACCACGCCTCGTTGTAGAAGGCTATGATCACTGAAGTGGTGGGTAACCGCCGATAGTCATATTTCTTGGTCTGACAACTGACAAACAATTTAGTTTTTTTTTTTTTTTCTTCATAATAACTTGTAACAAACACATCAAGAATAAGTATGTTGGATATAAAAAGAGACATTTTTGTAAATAGGTCAAGACGTATTAGTAGTTGCAATGGAAGACAAGAGATGTATAGTGTTAATCCAGATGGCAGTCATTAAAACAATAAAAAGCCACAAATGGGTGATGGGGGCGGGGACATTTGTTACACCACAGAGCAGCATACCACAGCAGTGCTAGGAGAGTCAAAAGAAACTTGAGCAAACAGATAAAAGGGCAGAACAGATAAAACAAACCAAGAAGGAAATATATGAATCTGGCGAAAAAAAAGTACAAGAATAAAAGGAGGCCTGACGGTAGAGTAAACCGTGTGGCTATGAATCAGAGACAAACTAGAGAAAAAGTGCTGGCATAGACTAAATGGTTTTGTCACAGGAGGCCCAACCCAAAACTGAGTAGCCACTGGAGCGGGCTTCAAATCTAGCAATGCGTTTGTTACTATCAAAAATGTCAACTTCATCTTAAAACAACACATAATTCTGTTAATATTAGTAAGCCTAGGGCTTTAAAATGTGGTTGTCCTTTTAACAAATACAGGCAACTAAGACACATTACTTTATCTGTTTTTCTACAAGTTCTATGGAAAACTGAAATTCACCCGTTTGTGAATAAGATGAGATGAGGTCAACCATTTAAATAACAGGTTTCTCCTCACTAATAAATACTACATGTCCAGTTCATTAGGAAGGGGTAAAGGATAGGTGACAGATGAGAAAACCACTCATAAAAGTTGTATTGTGCATTGAGCTGCCAGCATGACAGGGGCTCAGCTAGCTGGGGACTATAACATGGAAAAACATAAATGTGTGTAGGTAGACTTTAATAAGTCCAGCATTGCATTATGAGAGCCATCATCCTCACTTTGCCTCCAGCAAAGAGCTCAGTTTAATCTCGATTTAAATATCCCTGACAGTTACAGTGTAGTTTTTGATGCAGTGTTGTACTCACTCACTCATCCTGTTGTCTTGAATGTGTCGGTGAAGGGAGATTTTGTCACTGACAAAGATATTGATGGCATAGCGCTCGAGACTGTCCTGTTCTTGCTTCTTTTCCTCAGGGCTGAGGTTGAGGTGTGTGGCCCGGCCCCACTCACCCGGTGCATTACTGTCTGCCGATGGTTTAAGGTACAGGGGCCTAGCGAACAAGGCTTCAGCCCCGCTCTCTTCTAAAGCCAACTCTCTAGACTTAATGTCCTGCTCCTCACCGTCATCTTCCCCAGCACCAGGGAAAGAGGAGCGGGCCAAAAAAATGTATCCCAGCCATAGCAGCCAGAGCAGGAAAGTGGCTTTGGCCAGCACACCCAGTCTTCGAGAACAGCGCCCCCTCATGACAGCACAGGAGGGTGGCGTGTACAGTACTGAGGTACCCTACAAGACATAGGCCTCTGCAGAAAAGAATGAGAAACAAATATAAGTATAAACAAATAATCAATCCACAAAGTCATATAGCTTTAAAGTGTAGACGATTTATGGGACTTAACTCTGTCATCACTCTGCCGTAAAGGACACAGCTACAAAAGCTCAAGACATAATCACTGCTGACATGAGGCAGCGTTAAGACACTCATTAGGAACTAATTTTAAAGACAGACAACACCAAGGTAGGGAAAAGCAGTCAATAAATTAAATGTGATACACCACAGCAAAACAGTCCAGCTAAAGAAAAGTAAAGCTAAAGATAGATGCTAACGGTGTACTTTCAGCAAAACAAAAAAGTGTTTATTTAGTCCTTTTTACTCTACATGTAAACCCCACTTCCTCCCACTTTTCAAAGACAGCATGTAGAGGTCAACTGGTGACTCTAAATTGTCCATGGGGAATTGATCTTAGAGTGTAAGCTCTGCTATTAACTGACAATTGTCCCATGTACAGCCCAGTTCATAGGCAAACCAGCAATTGAATAAGCAATGAGTGACGAATGAATGGCTAAGCGTGTCAGATTTTTAAATATGAGGTGGTGAAAACACACCACTTAGCTCGGTTTACATTGCAATTGCATTTAAATCACATAATTGTGTTGCGTTACTATTGGGAAATGCCATTCAGGCTTATCATAATTACAATTGCACACAGGAGCTGTCTTTATAATCACATTACAACAAGGATGAATAATGTACAATTGGGTAGGTTGTTTCACAGAGGCTGCATCTTAAATGGCATTATGTAAAGCACTCTGGAGTCAGAGTCAGACAGAGGGAACTCAGTTTCAACTGGTGTCTTTTATAGCAACACCACAGCCCTTTCACTCGCCTCTGGGCTGCAGCCAAAAGACTAGGGAGTCCTGAGATTACAAAATGGAGACGCCTGCAAACAAAACCCCCTTTATTGGCTGTCCATCACACCTAGCACTCATTCTAAATCTGATAGCCTTACATGGGAGATATTTAGATTGGGGACAGCTTTAGAACCGGATGGGACCAACAGCTTAGAATGCAGTTAAACCGTGGCCCATTTTTAGGCAAAGTAAACCAATAAAAAGTGTACAGGGATATGACTTGCATTTGCCCCTGAGGGAAAAGTCTCTGTCTGCTGTGTGGAAGAAATGTAGGTCAAATCAACTGCTTTACAAGTAAGAAGAACATGTAAAGTCAAAGCCTTTAGTCTGCACTCAACTTTGTGGCACATGAAAAGATGGTGAACCACTGTGTATTGCAGATTTTCCTGTGAGAGTACTGTAATATGCAATATCCCACAAAACAGCAGTGAAACAGGTTCAACAGGCAATAGGTCAAAAAGTAAATGAACCAGCTTATAATTCCACTTTGCCGTTTCCTACAGAACTGGATCTCTGACTACATAACAAACAACCCTCACAGATGACAATACTAACAGGAGTGGTTTCAAAAGGGTAGATGAATGGAAAGAGGGACACACAGCACACTATCTCAATCACTGAACAGCAGCTAAGTTGTGCACACACATACACACACACTCAGACAGATATGTCAGTCTTAAATGTTGCTCCAGACTCTCGAGTATGATTCTGTTGTCTAAATAATCTTCGACAGACATAATTTTTAAAATTGTTTTGCTACGCTGATAAAATGCTGATTATCAACAGTAAATGCCACTCAATAAAAAAACAAAAAGGGAAGTTAGTCTCATGGCATGAAGGTCTCGGTCAATGCAAAACAGTAATGCAACAGGTTTCCTGCCACGACTATGATCCGTTTCAAAAGTTAATTATTGATGTACAAACGCGCGGTTGAGATAAACTTATCAACACTTTTCACTTTTCAGTTCACGGCTATGCTATGTCGCTATTGACGTCCTACCAAGATTAGCTTTGGCTTCAAGTTTCAAACGATTGTAAAACAGAAGAACATCTCACATCAAGGAAGCAATGGCGATCAAACAAATACAGAGCTACTCGTTAAAAGGTAACATTTTTTGAAAATAATGTATGGCAAAAAGAATCTTTCAAAACAAACTAAAAGTAACCCAAAATTGCAATTACAAGTGTACCGTGTCAATATGTCACATTTCTTGGAGTTCTTAGAAGCGACTCAGGGCTGTAGTTTGTCGGCTTGTTGCGGTCTTTTCCCTGCTACACCTCTGGCTTGCAGATGTCAGCAAACCCACATCCTCTCCTCCACATTTGACTGTGACATTTAACAGCGCAGCGACACAATCTACGGCGATTCCGGTCAGACATTGTCACAATAAAAGTCTTCAAACCAGCATAAAGCAAATACTCGTGAAGAGAAGTCTGAAAAGTGTCAGGCTACATGGTTGGCTAGGTAGTCCAACTTGACAAGGAAGAAGTGAGTAGTTTAAAAGTAGCCTACATTAATATTACTTCCTTACTTGACGTTACTTCCTGTATTAATACGCCATATCAGAAAATTGACGTGGATCATAGCTGTCAAAATCCACTTTTTTTGTTGTTCTTTTAGTTGCCTATCCATTTACAGAGATTATGGCCTGACCCCTAAAAACAACGCTAACTGTGTGCACACACCTCTAGAGTGACTTTAAACTTAGGTGTTCTTATTTGCATTGACCTGTCTAAAATCAGTCACAATGTCAACAATGCTAGAGCCACTTAATACATAGTTAAATCAGATCACAGAAAAGTGGCTCATAAAAAAGTTGAACAGTGATTTATCTTAACCATATGTACTACTACTGCTCTAACCCATCACTTACCTGTTAATGTAGTGAGAAACACACCCCATACACTGTTAACAAGTGTGAAAGAAAGAAAGATAAATCACTTTAATAGAATGGAACAAAATCTGTGCAGTACGGGTGAAGCTGCAAAACAACGCCATTTGGGAGTGTTATTTCTGTCAAATAAACACTCCCAAAACAAATACCATTCTCTTCAATAGAGTCAGTTATTGAGGCCTGTAAGTCCAAGAACAATGATCATAATGATGTCCCACTGCGTATTGGAATATTTCTAGATTATTTATAATAGCTTTCAACTGTGTCAGTGACTCTTGATGCAGATCCTTCCAACAACCCTTCTGATTGTGGATTTTCTATAAATCCACTGAAGGCATGTGTTGATTTTCGTACAGTGTTTAGGCCTTGCTCTGGCTGGACCACTCTAGCCTGGAGTATGCAATGCGCTAGTGCAGCCTGTTGTCAGGCTGACACCTGCACCACTTGGTAATTTGCCAATGTCTTTTATTCCTCCTCTACTGCTTTCATTTCTTTCGTCTCCCCAGTTGAAACCAATTGACACTTTTCTCTGTGCCCCATCCGGAACTGAAAGGGGTCCCATTTCCCTGATAAGGATCTAGGGCTTTCATGTCTACAAGGAGGGCTCTTGTACAGGTCTTGCATTTCAACCTTTCCCTTATTCACAGTCTTTATTAGTTTACAGATGGGACATGTCCAAAGACAGCTCATCAGCTCATTAGACTGTTGATATTGTGTTGTCCTCACAGCTAAAGCATAAAGTTAGTTCAAATTACAGCATACAAAGTTGCTCTTAAAAAATACAAGTTGCCTAAATCCTTAGAGGTTTTGTTCAAATCCAGTGTTTTATCCCCAGTAAATAGATTTCCATTGCCTCTTGATCTGTTGCTCAGAGACTAAGCCTTTCTGTGTCTTTGCAGTATTTGGACTCAGCTCAGCAGCTGCAGAGATTATGATTGAAATCTCTCTCATTTGAAGAACATGAGGCAAGCGGATTTGAAGAACGCCATCAGTGAGTGTTTGACCCTGTGCCATAAACAGAAGGATTAGCGCTGGAACAGTCCAAGCACAGAGCACCATCTAGTGTCAGGATTGAATATGAACTAATGGCACTCCCCATTACAGTGACACATGATCATCTCATGACATGCACAGAGCAAAAATGCAAATGTCTTTGGTCATTAAACTGTCAAATAATAAATTTATACTAATAATTGATTGTTTACTTTTCAAGGTCACTTTACCTCTAAAATTAGCTTCATAAGGACTACTGAGTTTGTCACTTAGCTAATAAAGAAAAGTATTGCAGTGTTTCTTGTTTTTCTCCTCCATATTCATTTCATTACAGCTCTTTTCATATAAGAGCTAACCACTGTTTTCATTAGCTAGTGTCCTTTGTGTTTAACATTCATTTATTCTCACAGTGCAATAAATCTCTAGAGAAGAGAGGTCACATTGTAGGACCAGGCTCCCTTAAATAATGGAGATGGATTCTGACTTGCGCTCCCCTTTGCCTTATTGTCTCCTTATCTCCCACAGAGTCAAAGACATGACCTTTAGTTAAAAAGACCAAACATGGTTATCAGTTAGTGATTCTCGCAGTGAGGGTCAAGCTTTCTTGTTGACTTTGTCAAAACAGGCGTGAACAGGCGTTTATTAAATAGTCATAATACTTACTGAACCATGTGACACCTAAATAGTGATATGTTGATATGAAAGCAGTAAATATTTTGGCTTGCAAAAGTGTTGTCACCTTGGGAGAAGGGCTGTCCACAGATTTTATAGCACGGTGCACAGTCAGTGACAAGACTGTTGGCACGTCACTCTTGATTCTGTGCCAAAGCTGTTGCTGTCTCTGTCTCTGCTGTTGTAAATGTGCCACAGTGAGACACCTAAGTCACTGCATTGTGTGGTGTGTCCACTTTCTAATGCTTCAGCTAATTGGCTGTGCCTTTAAAGAGATAACAGCAGAGGTGGGTAGAGTTGGTGGGAAAGTAAAAGAACTGGAACTTTAAAATTAAAGGTCTGCATGAATAAAAATAAATATCAAACAACATTTTCCTGGAAAACTATGCTCATGTTTAGCACAAGCTTTTCTGCTCTGTGTGTCACATTGCTTATTCCACCTTAAAGAACAAATTTATGGTTGTTAGAGTCAGTGGCGTCTGTGTCCTCTCTGCATGCTAATTGTATAAAAGAGTCTGATCGCTGAGGACAAGTGTCTCTTTTTCTTAAGTATTGCAGTCGAAGGCTTGTGTCCTGTGTGGATGTGTGTATGTGTTGGTCTTTTGGCTGTTGTATACTTGTCGGCCGGCCAAGCCAAGGTTGCAGAACAAAGCAGCATCCACTTGTTTATGCAGCTGAAGTAGAACCACAGCCGAATCAGCATTATGGAGCGAGGAGGCGAAAGACGAGGGAGATGAGCAGACGGCAGAGTGTTGGGCAGGAGGAATGAGGGGGGTTGTCTGTATGCCAATCAGCTCACTCAGCAGTCAGTCCTTGCCTAGCTGAGGGGCCCCAGTGGGAATGTCCAAAGTAGCACAGAAACACACATTCACCTCAGATCTCATCCAGCTCTAGACTCCCCAGGCCTGTCCCTCTGTCGTCCAGGCAACACATCACATTCAGTTCAGTAAGCTTTTGGACTTTCACTTCTGATTCACTATTACATCCGAAGGATTGAGAGATAGAGAGGGTGGTGTGTAAAGGGAGCTGCTTACAAACTTCTGAGTGCTTTGCAGGCAGAACGCCAGGTCCGCTCTTTTGATACAAGATCTTTACAAGAAATAAACACAACTGTTACATTGCAATAATTGGCTCCTCCTTAAATGAGACAGCTGCCGATGCGTCGCTCCACAGGGTACGAGAGAAAGACTCTTCTTTTATGCAGGATGCCATTTGGGGGCACTAAGAGAATAGGTGGACTGAAAGAGGGAGTTGTTCATCAGCTTTATTTGTAGGAGAGACAGTGTCATGTTTGTAATTAAGCAAGACAGATACTCATCATTGGGAATCATCACACAGCTGCCAGAGATAAAATAGCAAGTGAGTTTCAGCAACTAAAGTATTTACAAAGGAATTCTCACATAAATCACAAAAAAGTGTTTGCTTTTATAACATTTACATCTTGAACAACTGTGAAAGTGAGGTGGTGTCTTTGAGGCAGTCAGTGAGACAAATGGACTGTGTTGGCAAGGTCAAACCAATCAGCAGTTAAGTGCAGTGGAAGAGAGATTTTCAATCATGTGGTAAACACAGGAGCAGAATTCCCTCCGACCCAGCTGCAGCAGAAAGTGGGTAAACACAATATCAATCCAGCTGTTTGAACCACAGCCAGGCCCTATGAGGACACACTGATGGGGCCCTTGTCGAGCTCCGGGACCCTTGTCTCGCCTCTGTTTGCTCCTGATAACACTGTTGGAATAGTTCTTCAACCAAACTCCACATTAACCAAAACCTTGGGACAATACAGTGTTCAGTGGCTGTCCACAACACAGAGGGGCTTTACTGGCTCCTAAAAACACAGAAAGCAATTGTATGTTTTCAGCAGAGAAGTCCTGCTCTCACATAAACTTTACACAGTTTATTGTACTTGACCAATTTTTTGCTAACACCATCGATACAACCTCAATTCTCTAAATATGTATTTTAATTGACCCCAATTTTTTTTACAACTTACATTGACCAGTGAAGTAATTTTAAGCCATTGTTAAGCTTTGTATTTTTTAAAAACAAACTCTTTCTTGGCCTTGCATTACTTCAGGTGTCTCTGCTATGATTTATCTGCTATGATTTTACTTCACCAAAAATGCACAATGAAGCAGCTTAACTAACTAACTAACATTGCAGATAAGACATTTTTAAACTGGAGTGTGTCTTTTGAATGAATGAATAAAGGGTAATGACAGGGCGAGCAGTGGGAGCTGGAAGTGAACACCTGTCAGTGTCAGCAGCCTGGATGATTCGCAGAAGGTCACCTTGTGTGTGTGTGGGACCTGAGCACTGGGCTGGCAGCTGATAACTCAGCAATGTACTATACTCCCTCTGAGGATAGAGAGCCGCACTCATCACAACTGACCCCATCTGCTGTCAGCCAGGGATTTACTGTATTCCTCATCTTTTAAAGCTTGTCCCTCCTCTCTGTCCTCTGTTTCCTTTCCCCCTCTCTTTCTTCCTGGTCACTTCTTGCTAACTCACATTGTTTGTGTTTTTGCTGTCAGTTTCAAATCCCGAGTTATAATTACTTTTGCCTGTTTTCCTTGTTACATTTTTATGTTGATGCGTGCTAACTTATCTGTCTTAATAAATTTTGTTATCTTTTACTAAAACCACAACAAAAGAAATCCTGTTACAAAGCTGCAATAATGGGGTTTTTCTTTTCATCTGCACAAACACTCTTGTCCACTCTGGGCTCACTAGAACTCATCACAAACACATTTGGTTTTTGGTGACAGTCGACAAGTCAACATTTGAGACAAGTATTTGATTAAACTGGACCCTATGTATACCCTCACCAGGAAGCATGGAACTGATTTCAACTGGGGTCTCAAACTGCTGGTGAAATATGGGATTTCATTAGAATCCTACTAAAAAGTCAGGAGATGCAGTGAAGCTTAGCGCAGGTTGACATTTGTTTTAGCAAAGTCACTCTTCTGGCAGCTTACAAGTGCCCGCAGGTGCGCTGCAAAATGTCTGTCTGCCTGTCTCTGGGACATGGTTCAGTGGAATTAGAGAAAATCTGCAGTGCCAATCTCTTCATCAACTCAATGCACCTTTCAAGGGCATCATGAGAGCAAAACACAGGCACATACACATGTAGAATGTATGTGCTCGAATTGTGTGCAAATGTAAATCCAACTATGTTCTTTAAATAATTATTATGGTATGTCTAAGCTGTTGTTATTAATAATACAAACTACTTCTCTAGTGACTGACCTTCCTTTTTATTTTGACCAAATGGATGAATCAGCATTGGGCATTCTGCCTCATAGTGCTTTCCTTGTGCAATCTGTTTCTGAACTTCTTATTAAGTTTCCTGTTTATCTATTATTTAAAACTGCTTCTAGAGTCTTTGCTTACGTGCACATGCAACTTTTAGGATGTATCTAATTGCACAATAAAGGACACTCTCCCCCCAAACCTCTTTTGATACAATTTCTATATACAGTATAAACAGAAAAGTCACTTCCATTGATTATGTAACAATAGTATTTTCTAACCATTGTGTGCCGTGCTAAAATGGTTCAAATCTCACATCTGTGCATTATTAATGCAAAATTCTATCCTGCTTTTGCCAGAAACCAAAATCAAGGTTAAAGTCTAGTGTTTCCTCTTGCTGCAGAGAAAACCAAATTACAACACCTCAATGTCACTATGAGTTACTGGAGACTTGAGTAAACCTTTGCTCCACACTGCTATCACTTGGTCTGTCTGAAAACCCAGTAAAAAGTGGCAGCTGTGTGATGTGCTCCTCAGCTCTAATTTAAAAAATCATCCCCCAGCCACTGTATCTTCCACTCCCTTTTGTATCTCTGCCTATTCAACCTGCTTCTCTCTCCTCACCACTCTCCCCTTTCCACCATTTTGCACGTCTTATCTCTTCCAGCTGCCAATCTCTTCCTACCACTTCCCTTCCCTTCTCCCTTGCGCCTTCTAGGCTCTCTTTAGACTCTCTTTAGAAACTCTTATAGCTGCTAAGTTGCCAAAAAAGGGCCACTTCCTCTCTTGTCTCTTTCGGGAGTGCTGCTACATTAGCCTAGAAAGCTTGGATCTTTGGAGTCAGGTCATGTGTCGGCTTTAGGTTCTGTAGCATAATTATAGCAACACTTTAGACTTACTTGATTCAGCATCTTTTATTTCATACACCACCTGTTTCCTCCTTTGAATAAGCAACTGACCTTGTAATTGTGAAAGTACTTGCAGCTGATTTAATAGGCCAAGAAATGGACTGAGATCCTACACCTAATGTAAATGAGTCTGATGGACTGTGAAGCAAATTGTGAAAAAAAAACATACTAAAAAACCCAACTGTGTTATAATATTGTGGATTTAGTTGGTATAGTCTGGCTTAATTATAATAAGAGCCACAAAATGTAATTTTAAAACATCATTATTGCAAAATTTGTTGTGTCTCCATCATACGGTGATTCTGGTGGTATTCAAAAGTGCATTGTGCTGTGAATGGAGGTGACAACAGGACCAGTAAAATAACAGTTACTAATGTTATTTGCAATCAGATGACCGTACTGAACTGTAATCACACTTTCCTTTGATTTACAATGCTGTATAATGATTTTCTATGAATGCCTCTGTATAAAACAGAGGAGTTATAATACTGTTTATGTAATTCTGCTTGTGTAAATTTCTTTAAAAAAATAAAAATGATCACTTTGTTATCCCAGTGGGGTAGCTGCCACCAGGGGCAACCAGCATGTATTTGATGTTAGTGGGGGAAACTGGAGTACCCAGAGGAAGCACGGGGAGAACATGTAAACTCCACACAGAAAGGACCGGGAGTCAAACCCTGGACCTTCTTGCTGAAAGGCAACAGTGCTTACCAGTGCTGAACCTAGCTTTTGGCCACTCACTTTTGGTTAGAAATTTGCTTGAGACTCAGTTATTTCAATATTTCTGTTATGCCTTTTGAGTCCATTTCACATTGTGTCATCATCAGACAGACGTCAGTGTGACATCCAACCGGGGGAGCCTGTGATGTCTGCGGCGCACAAATCCAATCTAACAAAAAGTGACAAGACACCTGTAACAAGAGGACTTGGCTCGCTCCCACTCCTTGCTCTTCTCTCCCTTCATCGCCCGCTGTGATCTGAATAAAAAAAATTCACTTGATTCTGTTGCAGGAGTATAATTCCCATCCCAACTGAGCCTTTAAAGGGCTTTAACACGGCAGCAAAAGGAGGGATTGCTGTGTTTTTCTTAATCTCAAGCTGCTGATTGCAAACACAAAGTGCACTGGTGTGGAAAAAACGCACCTCAGCAAATCCTCGTTAAAATCAAGCAATCTGTTAGACCTTAGACTTATCTGTCCTGCTCACGCCTCTGGGCATTAGATACAAATTATTAATTAAGATAATTAGGTGTTTTACTGGTTAGGCTTGAGCCTGTGTGTGATCTGAGGTAAATAAGTCTTCTGAGCAAAGGGACAGTGATTTGATATTCATTTAGCCATCAAAAAAAAAAAAACTATTTCAGTTGAGGAGCCAGAATGCAAAATATCAAAAAGATCCAATACCCAGAAGTGGTTATAACTGCTTCTGTAAAGGCCACCGATGCAATACACAACTCCTAGAGTGATATTTCCAGGTGATTTCCCTTTTAGCGCAAGGTAATATCATGCCAGATAGTTTTCTGCAAGGCATGCTACACTAATATTTGTCACCCTCTGGCTATATGCAGGTGAATAAATATTATTGCTTGTGAGACATCTGCACCAAGACAGCATCAACACAAGCCGTTGATATTAACTCGCACGCCGTTCAACGCACGACCTGCTGTTGGTCTCTTGGCAAACTGTTTGTTTAGGGAAAAGATTGAAAACAGCGAGCATCTGCGCCTGGATTTACATTCCAATCAAGTGAGGCCCCTGTCAGGAAACACATTCATTTTCTTGACACTGAAGCAAAAAAACACAAACACATATTATTAGAAAACAGTCTGAACACGATAGCCTCTCTGCTCTTTTCTTAACTGCAGCCACACTGTGAACACAACATTGGTCAAATCTGTTAGTTTCAACTTTCTCATTTCCACTTCAGAGATAGAAACAAAAGCATTTAGGGGCTTGGGGCGTGACTTCTAAACATAGCCAGACTCACTGAGCGGGACATCCCTGATTGACCTTGTCACAAAGTATTACTAGGTGAGAATATGTATTTTGGCACCAGCCACGCCTCATTACAGTAAAAACCTATTTGCTTTGTTTATATGGTTTCCAAACAATAATCATATCATGGTGCTATCTTTAAATGCCACAGTGCACATGTTTGAGTGGAATTGTTTTCACACAGGCTGCACTTTTGCTGCACATTGAAGCTGCAAATGTTGTGGGGCGGTATGCATTACTGAATTATACAGCATCTTGAGAGAGGAAGACAGGAGTCAAGATACCCAAGCTAAGCAAAGTGACAATGTAAATGTACCAATAGATATTTATACAAATTCTCCATGATTGTAGACAGCTTCTCCAACACCGAGGCAAAACTATCAGACTCCTTTTACCACCACCACAATATGAACTGAGAAGAATCTGATCAAAACCAGAGGAAAACAGGACTGTTACTTTTCCTCATTTTATTTCCTTTTAGCAATCAGAGCAGGTTACAGTTAGTGAGAAGGACGCACAACAAGACTTCTGTGGAGTGACAAGCGGGGTCATCAGCAGTGCGGCTGGTGGCATCCATCTGTCCTGGGAGGGGTCATGGGGATCAGCCACAAGGGCAGACTCCAGGCAGCTCCACTGGCTGCAACACAAGACACGAGCGGGTTGGACAGGCAGAACCCATGTCCTGTGTTGCAGCCTCTGGCCCAGCCAATAGGTCACCTTGAGCTACGGCCAAAACAGGTGATCCGCTGCAAAGAAGGAAACAGACAAAGAGATAAAGCCAATTACAATAGATTCTGTGTGAGGGTATGAGAACAGATGAGGAAAACGAGAGGAGGGGAGTGATAGAGTGAAATGGAAAAAAGAAACAGGGCGCGGGGAGAAAAAAAGAATGACAAGGTTAATGGAAGAAAGGAAGTACTAATTGAAGTGAATGGCAAGAGACTGCCAAAAGGGCAACACACCTCCATTGACATCACATTCATCACCTGACCAATAAAAAAAAAAAAAGTCCTGTTCACCTTGCAAAAAAGGGACTCGGCTGGCTTCATCTAATATCCTACCTGCTTCAGAAGAAAAATGCTCCACTGGCCCAAATTCCCTGAATATAAGGTTAATGACTAATAGTACCACACTTCCACATAAAAAGATATGTCTGCAATGTCCTCTTATGAAAGCCTGCGGTAGAAGTGAAGCATGACATTGGGAATAAATGTAATGATTATTGCTGTGAAAAAAAAGAAGGTCTGTTAGGCATAGGAAATAGACATGTGACTGCACTGGGAAAGCAGTTTGTCATCAAAGACGTAAAAGTCATGCAATCAATTCTCAAAGCAGCCCCATGCCTCACGTATTCTCTCTTGTTTTCTTGCCGGCTCTCTCGGGAAGACTGCCATGTAGCAGACATTAAAAGGTCATAGCTGAGTGAACTGTAAGGGGCGGGCATCACAAGCAAAGGTCTGAAACTTTCAGCGCTTCCCAGACACGTCCTTGTGTCTGCAGAGAGAACATCAACAGGCAAAATAATAAACCCAACGTTTACCCCAATTCTACTGTTCGTATTCATGTCAGGAATTTGTTCTGTTCTATTGAGAAGTGTTTACATCGGCCTCTCTGGTTTAAAAGACAATTTGGATGCTGCATGGTTGAACAATTTTTTCTTGTTCTGTTCTGTCTGTGAAATTGGGTCCAACCTAGATTTGAGACTACAGGGATATGCACTCACTCAGAGGACACATGAAAGGAGCTGAAGGACAAAGAAAGAAAAAAGAAAGAAGGAAGTATAGCCATGGGCAAAATTAATTTGTGTTAACCCTTCTTTCCTATTCCAGCTTCAAGGAATATCATTTAAAATGTTGATTTTGAAGAGGTCAGAGAAAAGATCTCAAGATAAAACCAGCAAAGTTTTGCATATAGATATTTTTTCAGAGAGGAGAGAGAAGTCTTGACATAATACCTGCGTGTGATTTGTTTGAAGTGTATAGAGGACAGCTGATCCTCCATCAAGGCTAAGGTATTATTTTGCATTTGCAATTTGCAATGGAAGTCTTAGTGCATCCTTATTTCTTCATTTAGGACACTGAACAATGGCATGCAGAGACTAATAATGGATGGCATACTACTGGAAACTGCTCAAGGCAGGCATGTGGTGAAAAAGAGGCCACCTAGATTCTACATTTAATCGTTCACATGAATTTCTTTTCATGACAGCAGCCGCAGTAGATTTTGACAGAGCTGAAATGACTTTGCCAGGCAAAGCCCTCAGACATCGAACAAAATTAATGGGACTTGTGTTAATGTTGAGTAAAAAGACGCACATATATGGTATAATCAGTCACAATGATCACATAGAGTGTAATGGATATGAGCTTAGCATGCCTGCACCAAATCCTTACCATTTGAAAAGAAATGTCCCTATAGAAAGTTTCACACAATGGGGGACTCAATAATGATACATTGTGCCCGCTGTAACAGTGGCATAGCTCCACTGATCTGAGATAAAGAGGTAGACTTTCAGTTTGCGAGCTGATCATAAGTATCTGAATTTCATTAAAAGGTCCTTTTGCCTTTGAAAGAACAGGACAAAAGAAGGCCTACATAACAGATTTTTTTACATTTGCATAATTATTGCTCGCTTTCACTGCTAATTTATGTTAACTAACTTTTCACAGAATTCACCAGAAAACTTTATATTCAGGGGCGGCAGTAGCTCAGTGGGTAGAGCAGTTGTCCTTCAACCGGAAGGTAGGTGGTTCGATTCCCGCTCTCCCCACAGTTCATAATGTCGTTGTGTCCTTGGGCAAGACACTTAACCCACCTTGCCTCCAGTGGCTGTAACACTGGTAACTACATTAGAACAATGTAAGTCGCTTTGGATAAAAGCGTCAGCTAAATGAATAAATGTAAATGTAAATGTAATATTCAGGCTTCAAGTTTAGGTGCTGAGTTTCTCAAATAAATAAATACTGATCACAGTTATAGCTTGGAGTCCAGGGGCTTTCAGGGTATGTAAGTTTTTAGTTTTTAAATGTTTTTGTAAATATCTACATGGCATGGGATGCTATACTGTACAAAGTCAGGAAACAAACATTACAACAATTTAGGAGACATGGTTTCTAGAGATTATTTTAGTAAAACATTTCATCTCTCATCTAAAATGCCTCATAGTCTAAAGTCATTCCTAAATGAATGAGAATACTCACAAAAAGCAAGAACAGATCAACGCCACATGCACTAACCCATTTGTCAAACATTAAAATGTATGCCATGTTGTTGGTATCTGTCAAAAGCAGCAGTGGGATGTTTATTCAAAAATAATGCGCAAAGAGGCTTATTTGGATTTGGCTATGAAAGATGAATCCATCTATAAAGCTTTTGGGCTTTTTCAGAACATGTCTTTGAACTAACTCAAGCACATAACAATAAAAGCTTTTACTTTTTCTGCTTTTGCTTTCCTTGTTTTTTTCTGTTAAACCTGCTTCTCTCACACCAGCTTCTTGTGAATGAGCTACTGTTCTTCTGAGCTGGATGCAGCGCTCCTCTCAATCCATACAAACACTGTTTGTAAAACCAATGCCTTTGTTCTGCAAAATAGATTTTGCATGGTGTAAAAACACAAGCTGTATGTCCATATATAAATGGATGCTCACTCATGTGGACAGAGATACATATCATTGTAGTATTTGGATTGATATGCTGCCAGCCTACTGTGACGTGTGAGAATAAATATGTGACAAAGAAAGACAATGATGTCATACTTTAAGTGACTAAGGCATTTTTGTCCAACAAGAATGTAGACACAAATAAACACATTTAGCAGGAATAGATTGACCACTTAAAATCTATTAGACACCTGAACACCAAAGACATCGTCAGGAAGCAACATAAAGACTACTTTGGAAGTGTGTGTGATCTTCGTTGTGTCTTCTATTATTAGGCTGTACAATGTTCACCCAGTGGAAACTGAAAGCTGGGAGTCTACAATGACAAAGCAGAGGTCTAGAGAATGCTGTGTCCCACAAAAACATTCACGTGATCATCGAGAACAACTAACGTAACAAGCAACAACTTATCAATTGATTTACCAAAAGACATTATTATTATGGTTAATTATTAATGCATGTGGATTCTCATTTTTGAGACTCTGTGTGTGAAGCAACTGGCTGTAAGCTAACAGCCCCAGTCTGATGCACTTATGATTTATCAGTGTGAAAGCAGAAACTGACTAAAGTGGGCCCTTATGTGAAGTCAAAAACACAACACTGTGCACTTGGTGAGATGTGGCATTTCTCCGGAGCTTCCTCAGCACTATTGGAGTTGGTGTTGCATTTCAGAACTGATAGCTGGCTCAATAGCTGCTGGGATTGGCTGTTCTCTGCAGATGCTGACAGGACACTTCAGAATGTATCACTACCCGCCCCCAATCAGCAAGGTCCTGTGTGAAAGAGGAGTCCTGCTGGCACAGAAACTGTTTCTCCACAGCACAATAGAGGCAGGTGTGGTCCGCTGTGGGTCCTGTGAGAAATGCATTGCAGATTGCATTCTCTGTGTGTATTTGGGTATAGATAAGTATGCCTACCCACTGTACTCTACAAGAATCTAAATCTCATGGGCTAAACTTGCCCCAAGTTTGAAATGTGCCCTATCATGCATTAAATAATAAAAAGTGCATTATCTGAATGTTTAAATAATACTGTGTGAGTTTCATCCGAGCTACATTTAAGTCAAACTGCATGTGGGTCAGGCTCTTCAAATAGCCCAGATTGCTCATGATAGCATCAATTCATTGCTACAGCTCTTACCATTCTATTTCATTTTGTCAGCAAGTCAGGACAAAAATGAGTATGTGGTCAACCCGTTCGGGCGTCTCTGTCTGGCTCTCTGCTAATTTGTGTGTCTCACAAGTCAGTGTATGGCTATGGTAGAGTATAAATCCGTTTATCCACGGACAACATTTTCGCACGCGGTCGTAGTGGCTATTTCACTCTGGCGCGTCTCTGTGTGAGTCTGACAGCGCCTGATAAAGTAAGGATTTACTCCCGGACAATCACTCACATGCGTACTTCATCAGGTTCTGTACCCTCTCTCCTTGTCCTGTAATAAGAGGTATGTCAATGTCCGTGTCAGTGTCACATCTCTCCTGAAGCTACATAAAGTCACTCACGCACGCACGCTCACACGCAAACATTGATAAGCAGTGCATACTTTACATATTTTAATTGAATAGTATTCCTGTTAAAAGAAAAAGTATTAAAACAAGTTATTAATGCAACACACTGTAAGACTACGTTTATTTAAAATAACAGGTCTTTTGAATAATGTCCAACACTGAAAAACAACATGAAAGAACAGTTTTTTTATTTGCGTTATGAAAAATGATTACGCATCAATAGACTACCACTGCCGCACTTGTGTGGAATAAAGGCAGTTAACTTACCGTTCTGGATTCCTAATAAAGATGCGCGTAAAAGGCACCGGTTCAACGACCAGGGCTTCATTTTCGCTTCTTCTAAAGCACATCTCCACACGTGCAACAACAGCACCTCTTCATAACTTAGGGCTTGTCGTCTGTATTCCGCTGGCTCCGTGTTTGTCTCTTGCCTGTTTGATAGATCCGCACCACAGCGGGTAGGTATAGGCTACCCATCAGTGCGCACACAGGACTGACTCTTCCTCCCGCTGCTGCTGCTACCTCTTTAAAATATCCTATTTCAAACTGGAGCACACACGCGTCTCCCTCCCCAAGCAACCCTGCAGGGCTAATAAAGATTGTATTGGCTCCCTGCCTATGGACCAGAGCCGTTCTTAATGCCAGTGTTTTGGGGTTAAGGATGCTTGATAATCCTTTGATATGCGTTGAGCACAGCATTAATGATGTCAATATACCACACTCCTCTAACATTGGTAATTCTCCTATCCAATAAGATCTAAGGAATGATGACATCAAATAAGCTCTGCTCTGTTCAGTAGGCTACTGGGCAAAATAACGTACGGTGCCAAAATAGCCCGTATGTATATTATTATTATTATTATTATTATTTTTAGAATAGCTACATTAATTGTACTTTTTAGATTATCGGTAGGCTAATTTACAAATATAGGATAATTTTTGAAACTGTCAATGAAAAAAATCAACCTGTTAAACAGAACTCATCCAGCCCATCTGAAGTTTTTATGTTGGATTTATGGAATTGAAAGGCAAATACCTCAATTGTAAAACAGCTAGGCTAAAACAATGTAGTCAAATATCAACTTGGATTATTAAATTCCTAAACTTCGAGTTTACTCTATTTCCCATAATGCACTGCCAACAACGTCAGAAACCTGCGCCCAAACGTGGATATTTCTGTACCGTTTATCCAGCCTGCTCAGCTCTCACGATGTTTGTAGTCTTTACTTTTACATTATTCTAGGAATGTTCTGATTATTACTTGAAGAATACCTTTTAAGAAGAGAGTCTAAACAAAGTTCCGCTTCATCCTTGTTTGATACTCAGCACTGTTCGAAAATGAAGACTGAAAAGGCATCCAACTTTCTGCTTCAGGCGGCTCTGTTGTATAAAGACAAATGCCCGGCGCTATCACGACACTTAATGTAAGAAGTAATTAGTTATATCTGCTTGACTTTGCCTTCTGCTATATTCACCAGAAAGACTTTAGTTTATGTTGTCTGCTGTTCCTTTAAATATGTAATTTAACTATCAGGCCGCCAGGTGGGAGACATGAGACATGGCTTTACTGTCCTGACCGTTGTTTTAAGTCGAGTCACCGTTATACGTTTATAAAAATGTAACTTAGTTTTAGTCAGTGTTGAGGCTGAATGGTTTATCATTTTTTTTAGTCATTTAGCTTACACTTACTTACATTCACCAGTGTTATATTTACATTTAGCTGACGCTTTCATTCAAAGCAACATTAAGGTTGCATTCACCAGTGTTACAGCTGGAACACCACTGGAGGCTAGGGGGGTTAAGTGTCTTGCCCAAGGACACAACAGTATGAACTGTGGGGAGAGCGGGAATTGAACCGCCTACTTTCCGGTTGAAGGACAACTGCTCTACCACTGAGCCACTGCTTCCAATTACTACTAGTGTTGTTATCCTAATTCGCAAGTCGCTTCAAACTTCAAATGCCAAACTTCATGAATGTTCACAAATGTTGTGTGTTGGCTGCTCACAACATTTGCTCTTAAATTTTCCAGTATTTTCATAAATGACACATGGTTATCCATCAAATTCACAATAAATTATGGTTTTCACGTTAAAGCGTTAATATGGTAACCAATTTCCTTTTGTAGTTTTGCATTTCTTCCGCACTCAAACCAAATGTGTCCAATGGCCGCTCCTTTTCAGGTGTTGCAGGTAATAATTTTTGATGAAGTTTAACTACTGCCACTCAATTTTCTGTGGTTGCAGTGTGGAGCAGATTGGATTGCTGAGACCACTGTAAAGAGCTATTAAGGCTAAAATTGGCAGCCGCCATCTTAACAAACAGGTGTGAATGTGTGATTCATGTGGCCAGAAAGCCAAACAGTCTGTAAAGCCTTTGTGATCTATATCTGTGAAAGGTGCTATATAAATAAAAAAAATGCCGCACTTACTTACTTAAAGCTATGGTAACCAATTTAGCTTTTGTAGTTTTGCATTCCTCCTTTAAACCAAATGTGTAATTAATGATGTCCTTTTCAGGTGTTGCAGGTAATCATTTTTACAGTTGCTTCACTTAAGCTCCTTTTTGTTTAATAAAGAATGCATTTATTTTGTTTAATTTTCTGTAGTGTGGAACAATATTTGTAATGAATTATCTTAAGCTTTAGAATGGAGCAGTAGAAAGTGGATTTGTGACATTGTATACAATTGTCATACTTTCTCACTGATTTTAAAAACCTCAGCCTCTAAAAGTGATGTGCAGTACACTTTGTGGGCTTGCCTCATGTTTGAGTTGGGTTTAATTCACGTCCCCTTATTCCTAGTTTGTTTTTACATTTACCTGTGCCAGGAATTTTGTGGGTTAAACCACAAATGGAAAGACAAACATGGGTTTCAATCATGAAACCTCAATCTGAGTAACCTTACAGATGCATGTGTCAGTCCTCTGCTACATTTAAGCATTGATCTATACACTATATTTGCTTCCTTAGATGAAAAAATGTAACACTTTTAACTTTGGACAGCTGCCCTAGGAGTTAAAATACAAACCTGCAATAGAATCACATGTTTGTGGGACACTTGGTGTTATGCCCTGGCAGAAGAGGGGAATTATGAGCCAGACTTTTCGCTAAGCATAGTTTATTTATAGCTAATTTATTAGTGAACCTGAACTTCAGCCACAGTCATGTATAACTGTTTAAGCAGATAATTTAATGAAATTGAATTCTACATTAGGGATGGACTTAAATATGGGATATGCTAATTTTTTTTCTTGTTTAGTTTTTGCTGGCCATAAATTAAATCAATCCATAATTACACAGATCACAACTGGCAGTGTTTTTGTTAACTGCAGTAAAATAAATCCACAAGGCGCTTGCTTGTCCTGTTCTTGCACGTGATGTCACAGCAACACACACAGAGCAGGAGAAAGAGGCGGAGGTCACAGCTGCACAGACCTGTCCAGCAAAGGATCTGTGTGGAAAAAAGAACGGCTCAAAGCCTAACTGTGACTCAGTTCTCATTTTTTATTAAAGAGTCTTCATGGCGTCCTCTAAACGCAGAGAAGTTTGGAATTACTTTGAACAAAATAATCAGCTCAAAATTTGTCAGGTGAAACTAAGTTACAATAGCAAACACTGTTTAATTTTCAGCTACAAAACACAGTATGTAGCCTGTACCTTTTTTTTCTAAATATATACCCCAATACGCTTGTTTGGAAATGATGTTCAGAAACACATTTCATATATTAACGCCTCTCTCATTAAACTTCATTTAAATTAACTAATATTCAAACAATATTTGAGCTTAAATATTCAAATATATTTGTGGAAATGCCCATCCCTATTCTACATCTGCCATACTTGACCCCAGCCCTGTGTTCTTCTGGTCGCTTTGAGTGTCCTCTTCAGTCACAGACTGCCATGCATCAATGAAGTGTTTGTCTCGTGGGCGTATGCGGTGCATGCTATTACTCATACTACTTTGCATATTTATTGGAGATTGTGTTACTGCCATGCCACTGTCCTCCCCTTCTGTTAAGCTGATGACAGTACTCATCTTGTATTTAGGTTACAGTGGATTTTTATGACTGTACATTTTGTTGGTTTCATTTTTTAATATAAATGTCTGCTGATTTTTATTCATGGATTAAATTTCAATAATATCTGTGGTTTGTGGTACTATTGTATTGTAGTAAACTTGGGTATGTTATGCTTTAGTTAGTAAGCATGATACTCCGAATGTTTACATATGTCCTTGAAAGTTGACTCATGCGAGTTTATAATGGCTCACACTGGGAGCATAGTGAGTACTTTCCAGTAACAACATGTATGTGTTGAGTTCTGATAAGTATACCGGACGTCTGCGGGACAAACGCAGTTACAAATTTGTTTGTAAAAAACCTTTTACACTGAAATAGATGGTGCTACTTCATAGGTTCTGTTTTTGTAACCATTGTGTAATTAAGCACTATTTATCATTGTGAGCCTCATTGTGTTGATGCTGTTGATGCAAGTTGTGGGGTTTTGGCTGTGGTATGTTGTTCAAGTGCCTCTTCAGTGAGTCATTGTCTGCAATGATTATATAATAGTGATAATCCAATGGAGCTCTGGTTTATCATTGGAGCTTTATGTTAGGCACATAAGTTTAGAGCCAGTCATTCATATTGGTATCAAATTATAGCTACTTCACAAATACTTTTTACAGATCTGTTGGTCTGTGGAGGTTCTCAGTCATCCAGGACTTATTGAATAAGAGGTTAAAACAAAGCCATCTGGATGTAGATTTCAATGTGAAGACATTTCATTCCTCATCCAAGGAACATTTTCAGTTCTGATTTTCAGCCTTTGTTTTTACCTTTTCTACAGTTTAAAACTCTTTCTACGGATCTTTTTTTTTTTTAACGTTATTTTCTATTTTACTCCCTTTTCAACTCACCATCTGCTTTGTCTTCTCCTGGTGTCTGTTATAAGTGAGCTCAGGCTACAAGGCACCTGCTGGCCTCTTTCTCTGTCAAATCCATCTGGTAGAGGAAACCTTACCGTCTTGTGGAAGAAGCACCGATCACCTGCAGTCTACACATTACACTAAGCAGACCCACACAGGCTATTTATTTAATGTGCTTTGAATAACCAGCTCATGTGCTCAAGATATTCCACAGACCTATAACTATTCTTTACCCATTAGCATTGTCCAAGCTACATTGTTCATATTATCTCCTCCTTGTCAGAAGAAGTCTATGTTCAGGGCCCATATCTTTAGTGTTTATCACCAAAGCCTTAGCATGCCCTTAAAAGGAGCTGCATGGTGAGTGTTCTAATAAGATAAGTAAAGGAGACCCCGTGGTTCTGAGAACAGACTCCTCCTTGTTGTTTGTAAGAAAATAGTAGTCCCAAGAATTATATATATATATTTTTTATGCTTTAAAAAATCTTTTTGCCAAGAACTAAAAATGTTTTGACGTTAATTAGTGCTTACAATATGCAGAAAATGCACAATGATTCATTTATAATTGGAATAACAGGCAACCTCTTTATTAAAGTCAAAAATTATAAAAAAAATATATATTTAAAATTAGCAGTTACTATTACATTTTACCATTGATAACAGCAGTAATGGAGAGTTTTGACAGTTTAATCCAGTCATTTATTATTAAATTGTGGGAGCCATACAGTAAAATGAGAGATGACAGACACTGTATGTATCAGATGTTTCTTCTTCTAACTGCATCCAAAGTCACAAATAATGCACAAAAACCTCACATGTCATGTGATTGAAAGCAGAGAGTATCAACACAGAGCCACTGCTAGACGCCCGAGCCAGCGGGTCAGCTCCAGATTACACCCCACCCTTCCTTTTCCCAAATATACAGCCAGCCTCATTTCTGTCACTCACAGCTACACGTGCTGCTGGATGGACAGGATATTTCCCTTCATCGATTTTTAGCCCACAGCTAATTTTAGCAGGACTTAGCTGTGGCTTTGTTAAAATGTTTGCTCAGATATCTCTTATTGTTAGTGATTCAAAAGTGGAAACAGGGCCTTTTAGAGATGCACGTGCATGTTTTCCACTACATATAATAATATTTAATTTAAAAATGTGTTAATAATTAAAATAAAATTATTCTTTATTTTCATTAACTTTTCTACATTTAATTTGTCTTTCTTTTTTCTGTTTAGGCAATGGCCAATGGAAGCTAATGGTAGGTCATATAAACACTTGAGAATCTTTTCTGGCATTTTTTTAATTTTCTGTCCCTTTTTATGCCACCAGATTGTCAAGGTTAACAAAACTCACTAAATCTTCCCCCCTGCACGTAGAGTCAGCCAGCTGTCTGTAGCAGACTGCCTGGTGGGATCAAACACAGGAACCTTCTCTCTACACACAGTTGTATACACACACAGCCATTGTTGCCAAAAGTACATCAGTAGGTGGTGGTTTCATCTAGTGAAGCGGTGCTGAGCTCCTAAAACAAGCATTAATGTGACAGATCATTTGAAAAACAGATCAGCCTAATGATATTCACTCTACATCTAAAGATACATTTCTTCAAACATTTTCAGTGACTGTGTACCACTCATTATTTTTTTGCTATTCTTCTTAACATTGGCAGTTAGTGGAGGGGCACCCCGATAGCTCACTTGACAGAGCAAAAAGGGCAAAAAAAAATTGTCTTTTCACACTTACTAATACTAATTACTATTTATAATAATTAGAAAACTGTTAAACATGTGGCAATGGGATTAATAAAAATCTGCTCTTCTTTTCAGATGCTTCAAAGAAGAAATCCTGCGCTGTGTTTCCAAACACCTCCGTCTGTCCATTCTGTTATCAGTGGCTACAGCCTGACAATCACAGAGTGCGAGTGCGCCCTAAGCAGCGTCCCTCAGCTCGGGTGCAGAGTGTTCTACGCAGGAAGGCTCGGGGAAAACACCTCAGTCTGGTGCAGAAAAATCTGCTGCAACGATTTTACAAGTCCTCCTCAGTAGTGGTGAGAGAACAACACAATAACCCTGCAGACCTGCTCTGTGCCACTGCACTGCAGCATATTCTCCTTAGGAAAAAAAACACCTGGGGTATTTTCTTTGTCCCCGAGCTGCTGGGGTGAAAGATTATAATTTTACCAGAACATGCCTTACTTTTTACACTAATGTAATAATTTAGAAGAAATGTTACACTTTTTCACCTATATAATATGTTTTGCTTTAAATATAATCTATAATAAATGCTATATATGGTATGTGCTCCCAAAACATGAACTACTAGCTCAGATTACAAGACAACTTTGACATACAATGTTGAATTGTGATCCTGTATATAAAAAAAGCTGGCTCTCATCCTCTCTTTTAAGGAGTATTTTCAATAATATCATTGCCCCTATGATGTAAACAGATGAGTAAAATTGGTGAAATACAGGGAGCAAGAAGATGTCTTACAAGATCACTCACTGCCATTGTTCAAGAGGCCCACAGTAGTGAACTAAAAGGGATTTCCATTGTGTGACAGTTGGTTTCCCACAATAAATCTTGCATTTATACCTTTTTAAAACAACACTGTAACTTTTCTGGACTTGCACCCGGTTAAGACTCTGTCTGCACCTCCACTGCTGCAAGTCACAGGACTATAATGTCTCAGTATGGCTCTATATCAGGTGTGGGGAGAGTAGAGTTATAGTGGAGTGTCTGGTCTGTTCTGGTCTGTTGGATGCACTGGGTCTATAAAAAAAGGTGTTATTATTCAGTCAGGGAACCACCAGATTTTGAGGCAACATATTTTAAATACTTCAAGGTTAGTTTTTTTTCTGGTCCAAAAGGTCTGTTAGGATTCCAGAAGTACGAGAGTGTGTCCCTAATATTAGAAAAAATTAGACCCAATAAAGAGTCAGAGGTCAACAATGGCTAAAGGCAAAAGTGGGAGCCAGACAATTTACCTACAGAGTTTAAAAAACACATAACACCATCATTTATTATTAATAACAACCACCCACTGCCTCTTAGTATATTGTTTCGAATTTTTGTTGCTATTTAGATTGATGAGTCCATTTCTAATCATTCCATTGTGACTGTCTGGTTTCATTATGCTGCTTCACTCATTGCATCCTTTAATGTGGTCCCATTAAGCTAAATTCATAAAGTCATAATGTTTCTAGACTTTGTCCACACTCACTCTGACAAACCCAACGCTTGTATTAGCCACTTCCTGCTTACTGTTGTGATAAGCCCATTTAGATGAAGCTATTGGAGAAACCCTGTGGCATTAGGGTAATTCAGTCACCGCATTAGCCTGTGGTGATGGAGGAGAGCGAGTGTGGAGGCCCTCAGCGGTGATCTGACATCCACTTAATAAAGAGTGACTGTAGTAGAAATGCTGCTGCCTCATTAAAATCTGTCCGGGTCCTTTAGTGGGCAGGTGTGGGGGGGGGCAGAAAAAATGAAGTGAAAAGATGTAGACATGACTAGTTTGCAAGCAACAACAGATAGAAAGGCAAAATGAAGAAGTCAATCCCCATTTTTAGACTCCCCTGTTACTCTTTGTGGACTTTGTTCAAGTTTAGAGCCATGAATAGAGAATTCATTTGGTTAAACAAGAACTAAGACAATGTTAACACTTCACACAATGGAGCAGTAGTAAAGCATTCACAAATGTGTAATAATGACGTATTACTTAATAAACCATTTAATGAATAATTAATTAATGGTGCTTATCAGTGTAGATGTTTAATTAAGTAGTTTTCAGTACTTAACTAAGACTAATGTTTTAATAGTGTGTAGTTAATATAAAGTGTGACCAATAATTGTTCATAGTTCTTGTGTTAAAGTCATACACTAATTTACATCTAGCCTAAATGCTTCACGCGCCTCATTCTCATTTGTAAAGTATTTTGGTCACAAAGAGGAATGCTGACTGTCACATCACAACCAATACTCCCAAAGCATCCCCACCGCCAAAGTATTTGTTCATTCTTGTTTTGATGGTCATTGCTTTAGGTTCGGGGCTTTATTAACGGTAAGTGAGGCCTTGTTCTGCATGCACAACAGCACACACCTGTACTCAACATAAGGTCAACATAAGACAACTGTTATGAGTGTGGACTGCCCACACTGTTTTTCTCACTTACTGCTGGTCACACGGCACATGCAGGAAAGTGTAGATTTATTGGTCATAAAACTGATTTGCCACATTTCCCTTGTGTTACTTCAAACAAGGTGTGAGTATTTGCAGATCGTGAGTGCTTATGTTCTTGAAAGTGGCCAGGCTATTCTGGGATTTAGCCTTGGAAAAAGTGCTGTGGATGCTCGGAATTTGCCAGTTGTTATTACTGCTTCCATATCAGGTTCAAGCTAATAATCATACCTGCAACAGGAAGAGTGTACATATTTCTAAAGGTGTACATCCCCTTCCATTTTACATTCTTTCATCACCTTTTTGGACGTGCACATCCACACACATTTACCTTGTCTGTGAGATGAGCAGTAAAATAAATTAGTGTCTGTTTATGCTTGTGAGGTTATGCACCATTGACTATGGAAAAAAAAAAAAGAATAATAGCCCAGAACAGAGGCCTTAAATGGAGCGAAAGGGAGTGTGTACTCATTGTTCAGGCTTGACTTGTATTTCCAGGCAGAGTTTAAGTTTCCAGGTTTTTTTTTTGTTCACTGCATGTTATGTTATGTCAGGATGAATTCAGCATAAACCATTTACTTAGAAAACAGCTAGCGGTTATGCTTAATGGGTTACAACAAGAATGATGTTTTGAAGGTATGAAAAAGGGACTTCACAGAAAACAAACAAAAGTGGTTACTTTTTCCCAGAAGAGCCATTTCTCCCTGACATCAATCTATCCTCTCTTTGCAATTGATTTCACCACTCTTTCTTTTCTCCTCAGTGACCTACTCATTTCCTTTCCCTGTACTCTTAAAATCTATTCTCCTGTGTTTTATCTCAAATCCTTTTACCTGACCACCCCTTGGCCTCTTCCATTATCTTTTAACCAACACATTGCTTTGTCATCTTTATCTATACCCGAGAACTGTTGGAGGTTGTTCGTCTAGAGGAGATGACAGAAATCAGGAGAGCACATTGCCAGGCTAAATGTTGTAAATGTTGGCTCACAGGGTGTAAAGGAAGCTCCACAGAGGATTTTGACACCCCAAGGTTGGCCAAGAAGTGAGTGGATGACAAAAGGAGGAGGCAGGAGAAGAAGAACTGGAGGGAATCTTGAACAGCAACAGCCAACTTAAGTTTTACACAAAGAGACTACTGAACGTAATTCTGGCAAGTCCTGTAGTAAAGTGTATTTGGCACACATACATAATAGTGCCAGAATTAATGACAAGGCATGTCTGGTAGCTTTTAGGAACCTCAGTTACAGATATGCACAAAATCCGTAATGTTTTTATATAGAATGCATGCATTTAATTTAGTATTTATCTCATGCAAAATAAAACCTACATAGAATAAGATCCTCTTCCTCCACACATTCAGTTGTTATCCCTCTCAGAGCCGGGTAAACCACATGGGGAAATTTCATTCCTCTTGTTAAGACCATGTCATTTCCTGTTTAAACACACTTCCTAAAAATAGACCTAAAATTCCCTTTCATAACTTTAACATCAAAGTTCAAAAGCTGTCATTGTTAAAGTTTTCACATTCTGACTCGCCACCGGTTAGCTGTCAGTGGATGTTAAATGGTTCTCAAAGCAGATCCGTTTCACAGTTACAAACGTGATGTCGGCCTCGCCACATCTGATTCTAATCACTGCTCCAATAAAAGATCTGTCTCTAAGCGGCTTTGTCTATTTCTGAACCCCCAAAACATCAACTTTGTGTGGAAAAGATGCATTTTAAAGCACAGGTTGCATGGACTTAAATGTTGTTGGGTAAAGATACTTCTATTGTAGTACTAACATAAGCAAAGTAGCACTGTTTTTCTAATACGTGGCTCTTCATTTTCTTAGCGTCTTAAAGTTAGACGTTAGAAAGTTAGAAGTCTTGTGTATATTACAGTCATCAAGGCCATGGTGAAAGTAAAGTTTATACTGCTTGACTTTTATTGATCCCCAAACTGCTTTTTCTACTTTGGGCTTTATGGTGTATTGACATGTTCTCAGATGACTTTCCCCATGTTTGCATGTTTCTGAGTGGACACTCTCGCGACAGAGTTGATGACGATGTCACACAGTCAATTACAATTTCATTATAGTGAAAGATTATGTGTTTTGTTTTTTTAAGTTGTTAAATTCTTCCACTCGTCTCTCTGAGTGATATCATACTGCCAAGGTCAGGTTGATAAACTCTGCTGACCTCTTGCAGCCCTGAGAGAGATGCAGGAAGAGTGGTATTTATGGAGCACATGCTAATAATAGAAAGAAATTCCATCTGCTCAATTGATTTATGTGGGCCTGTGTGTGTCCATGTATGTCTGCCATGCTTTTTCCAATTTCACACGCAATTTTTCTCTTTCCATTTTCACAAACTATGCCATTTGTGAAATAGGACCCCTGCAATCCTTTAGACCTGCACTCCATGCAAAGATAGCAATGTCTGCAAGAATCTGTGAGCTTACACTCCTCACTAGAAGTCTTTCACCTCTGAGCTGGGCCAAGTTTTGTTATGAGGATGTGTTCCCCTCATTATCAATACTGTGTTTCACTACTTGTTTTGTCCGCTATTTTCACATTTTTCTTTCTGTTAAGACATAAAGGAGATTTAAATGGGTGTTGTAAGGAGGGTTTTTATTATTGCATGCTTATTTTATGATTTAATGCATTAGTAGCAGGTGTAGACCCAGGACATTTGCTTTGCTTTGTTTGATTTCCACAGCTAACCATGTACTATGGATGTTTAAGTGCATGTGTGTAATGCATAATGTGCCAAGAGGCTACCAATTAGGAGCGTAGTAAGGCTGTAAAAATGGTAAGGTAGAGAAGCGACTGCATTTTTTATAGATCTACATACAGTTGTATCAAGAAAGTGTATGACTACATTTCAGGGGCAGCTGATCCCTGTGATATCCACATTTAAAGATTATTATTTCTTATGACATGGCAATTACAACCCAACTGCTATGGTTTGGTTCTGTCTTATTTACTTCATTGATATACTGTATTTCCTTGTTTTTTCTTCAATTGCAAAAACGCAAGGCTCTCTTTGTGTGGCGTATCTAGTGGTAACCAAACAACAAGCGCTAAGCAGTGAGAGGTCATTCTAGCTGTAAACATCCATCTGGAGCCCGCTGTCTGTCTGTAGTTGATTCTCTCGCAAAGGTTCTATTTTCTTAATTCTTACGGGAAAGTCTAAACACTGAATCTAGAGTGTCATGTTTAACTTAAAAAATGTCTCTTTTTTTTGTATACTCAAATGTAAAAGCCCAGATATGTGCTAGTAATGCTCCACCAAATCAATTCTTGCACTCTGCAACCATTAGCCATTGTACTGTTGTGATAAGGGGACCAATAGCTGGCGGAAATAACTAATCTGCATCACAAATAAGTACAAATGTTACCTGGAAGTGGTGTCAGTATCCTATCAATTGTAATTTTAATGTGTATGCCTTATTTGGAAACAACACAAGGAAATGTCTGGGAGCAGATTGTTCACAATTTAAAATAACCATAATTATTTGATTGTAAAAAATATATTCCAGCTATGTCTTTATCTCTGATTCTGTATTGTTATCAGTTGAATAGTTAATTAGAAAAAGTTGCAGTTATTTAATTATTGATGGTGGAAAATTTGAAGCGGTTATGATTCTGTTGTATCAAAACAGTGTAATATTTAGTGTTTTTATCTATTTTAAGGATCAGTTTTGAATCACTTGTGCATGTCCAGGTTTAACCTCTTCTTTGCTGAAATGTTTTTTGAGATGATCTCAATTAGTGTGTTATTAGAGATGAGCAACAGAGTGCTGGCAGTCCCTCTGATTATATGGCCTCTTTTCACAGAGCATTGGTCAGTCTTGTCGAAGCCACACCCCTATGTTTTAAAGGGTGGGCCAGCCGTTCTGTATAAAAGTGGACATGCAGGCTCTAGTAGTAAACGATTGACAGACCATCCCATAGAGTGAAACTCTGTCCTCCTTGGTTCTTCGAAACCCAACCCTTCAATATTTGCAGACAGGCACTTGTCACAATCCGAAATGGCTACCTTCGTGTCGGTGAGTTTTCCATCTCATCAGCATTCAGGGCTGTCACTGTCATTTGCAAGTCCTGGAAGTAGGAATAGTGATAAGTAAAAAGTAACAATTTCAACTTTTAATTTAAACTATTACACACTCTTGACTCTAACCATTTTTATTATTATTATTATTAAAAAAGTTTGAAGACTTTACAAAACTTTAAAGTGGGAAAGTTAATCTAGTAAGTGGCAATTTAGATGAGTGACAGTAATCTAAATTGGTCACCTATTGTTGGGTTTTGTGAAACATTCTACTATGCAATGGGTTCTTATAGATTGTTCACTGCTGATTTTATAACACACTCAGTTTAGCTTGTAAAACTTTTATGTAGCGACATGTATGTATATTATACTCTTTTAAAAATAAAACACCTTGCAGACTGGATAAGATGCAACTTGTTGTCCTTAAGTGTTTTTGTCAGCTGTAACTTAGGTCTGAGCAGGTCTTGTTGCTTGTTTAGAGTCTCATAAATGTCGGCTTTCATGCATACATGATTGTGCCATGTAGAAGGGTCTTGTAAACAAATAAAGTTGAGCAACAGGTATAACATATGGGACACGTAATTAGTATTGCCAAAAATCCAATTTCTAGGGGATTTTGGCAATACTAATGAAAAGAGTCTCAGCTGTTAAGTTTACTCTATCCCCTCCTGTCAAAGGCTGGCTTGCTATACATGTAAATGAGCATACCCTTCCATACCATGGCTAGTCCTTATCTTTACCTTAGGTCACTGCAGTCAATGTCCGGATGAGGTCACCACAAGTCTAGTGTGACAAGTGTTATTTTATATTCTTTAGGAAATTCTGCATCTCTTCTCCTCAAAATGTCTTTTTTAAATGAGTAGAATACAGATAATATACGGCCAAGCAATATTAATGAATCTGTTCCTCCTTTATTCCAGATGGCTACCTGCCACACTTGCAATAAGACGTCCAGACACAAAGGAATGGGTAGAGACTTCATAACTACTCTTGCAAAGACTCGTATCACACCAGGGCAGTGCTGGCAAACACAAGACACCACAATCATCAAACAGATCCAACATGACCACCCCCAAGACTCCTGGGAAAGACAAGACGCCAGTTCACACACCTAGGTAAGTTTTTTTAATGTTATTAATATACAGTGTCTACGTGAGACACTTTTTATACAAGATCTAACATTCCTTAGATGCCACCTCTCACCCGAGATGTTTGTGTGTCATTTAGTGGTTAAGGTTTCATTTTGTTTAGCATTAAGTGAATTGCGAGTAGTAAGAGTTGTACGTGTTGATATTCATGTTCGACAGATCATGTACCTGTTGACTAGACACTTTTAACATTTTCAACCTACAAAGTATTAAGTTACTGTATCTACATTCCTGTCTTTTTTTTTTTTCATCTAGGTCCTCCATCTCGTCCACCACTCCAGGCTCGGGCTCAACTTCCTCCAATCCTCCATCTAAAACCAAAAATTGGGTAGTGCAGCGTCTGAGCAAGATACTCATGCGAGAGGACAGCCCAGATAAAAAGAAAGGCGGATTGAAAGATTTCCTCTCCTCTCTCTGAATATTTCTAAATTAACGTAAATGTAAATTTAAGAACAGGGTTAGAAATCAAGCCTGTGATGTGACCTTATTGCTCCTGCTGAGGGGGTCTTAAGAAAATAACTTGCGTTTCCAAGCCAGTGTTGGAAGTGTTTACGTTTGCAGAGCTCTCCAAAGTACTGTCCTAGGAAACCCAAACACGATCACTGGGAGCAATAGACAGGTGCAATTATCAATAGGTTATGACACCTTCCAAGGAGCCATTTGGGGGTGAATACTTCTTTTCTCTAATTCAGTATTTTCAAAATGTGTTTGAGGCAAAAAAAAAAAAAAAAAAATTCTTACCACACTGCTTTGTGGTTGCTTTTTATGCAAATATTATTTTAGGGTAATCCTTTGGGATTTAAGGTTTAAATAAAACTATGTGGTATTCACGCTATTTGATGCTAAAACTAATGTATTTGACGTTTGTTCCTGTACAGTGGGGAGTTGTAAATTTGACAGGTTTACAAATGTTGGTTTTATATGTTTTTGCTGATTTGGCATTTTTGTATTATTGATACAAATGGGTTTGGAACCTTTAAAATTGAGTAATTGTTTTCTAAAAAAAATTTTAAAACTTTTAAAGCTGTTTACGTTTAACTGGCACATCTGCCATGGGTTTGTACAGACAACTGATAATGTTTATACATAACAGTATGGTTACTTATTACTCGTATTTTATTTGTACTTTTTATGTTTTTGTTAAAACCTTATATTGACTGATTTTCCATTAACTGTTGGATGTATAGTGTGTTTATATCCTGAAATACCTCAAGATCAAATTGTAATGCCACCATGTCGCTATAAAATTAAACATTTTGATGCTTTAAATGTGTTGTGTGTATATGGTAAAAATACAAGGAATAAACTATTGCATGTATCCCTATGTGCAGATAAGAAATAGATTTATTGTAGCTAATTATTTAACATTAGCCTACATTTCAAATGTAATGAGTAAAAAAAAATTCATAAAACATTAAAAAAGGTTTTATTTAGGAAAAAATGTTCAAATTTTGCATGTAATGCTCGTCATATCCTGCAGATGTCGCTGGACTTTCATTTTACTAATCTACACAGGAAGTCCAGCATTAATGTAGTCTGCTAGCTAGCAGCGGTTTAGCACAGTAGACACAAGTAAGAAAGAAATAAACAACTTGAAACGCTATATTTTAAACCATCGACAGGTTTTGGTAACGTTATTTGTCTACGTGCCGCAACCATGTCTGACAGAAAGCGAAAAAAGGAAAAGGATGATAGACGAGAACACAAGAAACCCAAGGCGTACAAAGATGATTTGGAAAAACTGCAGACACAGACGAAAAAACTTAGCCAAGAGGTCCAAAAATTGAAACACGTTGAGACGTTGTGAGTAACTAATCAGGAACTTTGCGTTAATAATATGTCTATAACGTGAATAAATGTTTTGTTTCTATCAGTCTTGGCTTGAATATAATAATCTGTTTGCTTGTGTGATAACTAACATTCCAGTTAAAGAAACTTCCTTTTGTATTCTTACAGCTATGAAAAACCTCCACCAGGGCTCATAAAGGTAGTATTAACACGCTTTTTATTTTTATTTATTTACTGTTAGATGTGTATTGACAGAGAGGTGTCGTTGCAGGAGAATGAAGAGAAGCCAGAGGACTGTATTCCTGCAGAGCCAGGAAATGAAGACGCCAGGAACTTTCTGGCCAGTGCTCCCACCAGAGGACTGTGGATGCCTCTGGGGAAAGAGGTGAAAGTGATGCAGTGTGAGTTACATATTCCTATCTTAAAGACTATGTGAACTGCAGACAGAAAAAGACAACCTTGAAACAGAGCCTTGTGTCCTGCCATATTAATAGAAAAATCTCTATATATCCATGAAAATAGATGGGATTGATTTTCAAAGGGTAAAGGAAAACAAATTTTTAGGAGTTTAAATTGATGAAGACTTGAGTTGAAAATCTCGTGGCAAATTGGCAAATTACACAAAAGGAAAAATTGACATAGCCATATTACATAAGGTAACACACTTCTTAAATAAATCTGCACTATTTACTCTGTCCAATTAATTATGATTGTGCCATATTTAATGTACTGTATAGAAATTTGGGGGTCAACATGCAAAACTTGCTTACATCTTATTTATTTTACAAAAAAGGGCTTTAATAGTTATTAGTAATTGTCGGTATAGAGATCCATCAAACCAGTTATTTGTAAAATTTAAGGTTATAAAATTCCATTATTTTAGTTGAATATAAGTATCTTTCAAATTATGTATAACGCAAACCACAAAACATTACCATTAAACATCCAAAATAAGTTTGAAAAAAGAAATGGTTGGTACAAAATTAAAGGAACAGATATCTTGGGGAAAAAAACAAATTTAGGACTAAAATAAGGGAACAGAGTACAGCACTAAGAGGGATCAGCTTGTGGAATGGATGAGACAAAACAATCAAGGAGACAAAAACAATAAAGACATTTAAAAAAGGTATAAAATCAAGAATGTTGGAGATGTATGGAGGGGGTTGTTAGATTGGTATGGGTGAAGGTGATAAAGAGAGTTCTACGGGCTTTGATGGCAGTGATGGTGGTGGGTATGAAATTATATCTTTTTTTTTTTCGACTTTGGTTTTGTGGTGTGTGACTGTTTGCTTTGTGGTTTTTTGTCATGTTTTGACTTAATGTTGAGAGGGGTAGGCAAGAAAATAAGTTTAACTTCAGTCTATGACCTTTTTGGACGATGTGGATTTTATTTTTATTTTTTTTATTCAATAAATGTAAGTTGGGGGTATTCAAGGGGAAATTCTAATATTTAAGTTATGTGACAATCACACATTTCAACAAAGAAACTTGTATGTTGCATTAGTTTTTGATTTTGTCAAACCCCATTTAAGTCAATTTCTTCATAGCACGTAATGAGCAGCTGTCGTTATAGTCAAGCCACTTAAAATAAAAAGTTCCTATGAGTTCACATACAGAGGTGTACTTATTTTTGAAAGAGTTTATCATCTTTTTCCCTCAGGCTGGAGATGCAAGCGTTACGGCCACAGAACCGGAGACAGAGAGTGTCCTTTTTTTATCAAAGGCAACCAGAAACTGGAACAGTTTCGTGTCGTGAGTTTTTTTTTTTTTTTTTCCAGCAGAACAGACAAAACTAGCCCTTCTGTAGTTATTTAAAGAACAAATTCATTAATCATTTGCAGCCAGAGAATGCAGGTTAAAGCCTGTTGTGGCTGGGTTACTGAGGCAGAACTTTGAGTCTGTGCTTAAGGAAAATGCTGGGACACATTTAAATTACATTAATGGATTAATGTTGGGTAGCAATCGTCTTTACACATTTTTAAGGGAACAATAGCAGCTGCAGGCACAAATCCACATGCACCGTGCCTCTGCAATGATTAACATAAATGCATGTGTATCAAATTTCCCCACTTAGCATTATCAGACGGATGTTCTGTAAAATTCTGACAAAACATGAAACGAGATAGAGACAGTTAGTTAAATTAAAGTGAATGCTAGTTGTTTTTATTTTGTGTTGATATGACATTGTTTTGTGTCTTTTAGGCTCACGAAGACCCTATGTATGACCTGATACGTGAAAACAAAAGGAATGAAAAAGAAACCAGGTTCTTTTCTCTTTTATTATTTTCTTGTGGCTGTTCAGTTGTTTCTGTCCTTAACCTTTGATTTGAAAGACTGTTATACAGGTAAGTAGTACAATCTCTGGGGCTCACTGGTAGAGCAGTTGTCCTATAACCAGAAGTTGGTGGTTCAATTCTCTCTACAGTTCATACTGTTGTTGTGTCCTTAGGCAAGACACTTAACCCACCTTGCCTCCAGTGCCACAGCTCTGATGTATGAATGTGTGAGAATGTTTGGAGGTTGGAGAATCCGTAGGCACAAAATGGCTGCCATGTCTCCACCACCAGTGTGTGACTGTGGAGTGAATGTATAATTGACTCTGTAAAGCGCTTTGAGATAATAAATCCATTATTTATTATTATTATTATTATTATCTCAGATGACCTGAAAATTTACTCATGTTGGATGTGGCTGGTTGTGGCCTAGTTGAGTGTGTGCAGATACACATAGGGCAGCAGCGCACACATTCACAAGTACCCTGTGTTTTTGCATGAATTACTAAAAAGGTTATCCAAAGGCCACTAGTGCTTTGAAGTCTCTTTGCATCTTTGTGCCATGTTCATTTTAGCATCAGTTTCAAAAAAGTGTTACTTTACATTTTTAATACTTGACAGCGTTAGTTTATGAATAGTGTCTGACTGTAACAAAGCAAAAACACGTTCCTAAATTGTTTGTAAAAGACGTGCAAGGTGCCAGCTCACATTTCCCAGGTACTCTGACTAAAGATAATAACTTTTTTACTTTTATTGTGCCTTCTTTCCTCTGCCATGTGCTGTTGGTTTAGTCCTCCTCTGAAAACCACTTGACCTAGTTGGGGAGCAGATGGCATTACCTGTAATCATTCTTGTTGTGCGGTTCTCCAGATTTTCAGCTTACAGACAGCCTGCTTTTTTTTTTTTCAAGTTGGCTGTGACAAAGCATAAGTCAAAATCCATATAATCTGTCAACACAATGTCTCTCTTAAGTAAAATCCTCAGTATCAGTTAATGTTTTTGAAATTACTGTACACACTGGAACACAAAAGACACTTGGCGAACAGCACAGCCCGATCAAAGAGACTTTGTCAAGGCCTCTTGACATTCTTGCCAGTAGAGCAGAGCCATTCAAAGCTCACATCACTTGTTTCCCCTTTCCTGTACTTGACGGCAATCTCACCTTCTCCTTTGCTCAATTCAGGATTCAGCAGCTTCAGCAGCTGCTCCAGGACACCACCTCCTCATCCTCATCTGATTCAGAGAGCTCCTCCTCCACTGACCACCGCCACAGCAAGAAAAGGAAAAAAAGGAAGGACAAGAAAAAGGTCAAAAAGAAGCGGAAAAGGAAGCGAAAGCACAAATCCTCCAAAACGAGTGACTGCTCTGATTCAGACTGAGGCTTTGCGACATGCACTGTAAATGTCAATGTCAAAGTGAACAACAAAGAAAGGATAGTTGGGTAATTGTACATACTGCATAGTGCACTAGCAAGAAGTGCACTTAAGAGACCTCTTGGATGGTTGAAACTCCCACCATTTATATCTACTGTGCATGACTATTGTATCTGCTCCCGACTGACAACTTGCGTTTACAATCTCTTGGCTTGTATGGAAAAGCTGCTTTAAGGCTGTATGCACACATGTCTTGGTGCATATGTGTGTCATAATGCATTAGCTACTTTAATAATGAGTCTAAGTGGCCCTCTGTAAGGCGTTCTTTTACCAGGGTGAATATACTGTGTCAGTAAGAGATTGTATTTTCCACTGTATTTGTAGCCCTTATTTGATTCTAGGGTGTTAAATTGTGGGAGATGGACAATGGAAATTGGAGCGCAGCTAAAATTTGTTTTCCACACAGCTCTGAATGTTTAAATGCTTGCCACTGTACATACATATTTGGAATGATTTGAGGTTGGCTTATGCTTATTTGCTCTGGACAAAGCCACAGAGATGGGGAAGGAATGTAAGTAAATGGGTTTCCTTATCCTGACAATAAAATGGCTCTCATTTTTACCCAACTGTTTTGTCAAATGAAATATGTAAATTGGTTGATTGTTAATATGTCAAGCTGTAAAGAAATACTGTTAGTGTGTGAAGCCTTCCTGTAAGGGAAGCATTTGTTCTCATATACCCAGAAGACTAGGGGTATTTGGGAATGCTTCTCACAAAACATTTCTCCAAAAACTGACAATGTCTTTTAATTGTGCACCTATTTTCTGGTGGGTGCTAGAATTTGCATATTAATCCCTGAAGAAATTAATCCTCCTGAATGACCTGATAAAGACACAATTATAGCCAATATACAAGGACTAAGCAAACTAGATTTCCATTTAGATTAGCTTATAGCTTATGAGTTGCAAAATGTTACAGGGAGTGAGATATTACAAAACCATTAAGAGTGATAGATTAAACAGCAATAAGAAGATTTAAGACGAAACTGTATTTATTACTTTCTATTGCAACTGTATGCAACCCCTTTTTTCTGGTGTTTAAACCAAATTCTAAGATAAATTTGCTATGCCAAAGTAGTATGTTCAATGTTAACGTTCTCTTCAGTCTTTCCCTCCGTCTGAGTAGTACAATAAATCTCCCAGATGAGATTCAGTCACAGAAGCAGCTCAGAGGGAGGCAGTGCCACGTAGAGCGAGTTTGGTCAGTGGAGAAGCTTTATTGAAGCACTCTGTCTTCTTGGAAATGACCAGGTGAAATTAAGAGCAGAGGCCAAACTTATATGCAGTTAAGGCCAGACATATTTGCAAAAATCGAAAGAAATAAACCTTTCTAGGTGCAGTGCACACCTCTTGAAGCATTTAAAACTAAAATGAAAGGTGTTGGAAATGCTGTTTTTATGGCTATGTGACAGAGCAGCTTCACTCCAGATGTTCAGACTGAACAGAGGTAAAAGTGAGCCATCTCCCATAAATAGGTGTGTGTTGTGAAACACAGATTAATACAGATGCCAGCTTGTTTTAGAAGGCATTGCATCTGTATTATATTAAATACATCATGTAAATGTCAACTATTAAATGAGCAAAGTGAGAGAATTTGTTGTTTTATGGCAGTCCAACACAATTACAAATTTATTTTATTTTATTTATCATCTTAATGTGAACTCCAATGCTTGTATGTCTTTCACAACTGAGTTTGAATTTATCAGTTTGATGTTAGCCTTTTGGAGGATGAGATTTTTTGGGGCTTTGAAGTCCATCTGTGACATCACATAAAGAAATGTGACTGAGTGTGCAGGCTGTTGTTTAAATAAACACTCTCTGTGGTGCAAACAGACAGAAAGAGTGAGTGAGATGGATTTCTGATGGGTGTGTTTCACCAGATTATTTTACTAGGACGGGGTTCCTGTATTAATCCTCCTCCTGCTGCTCCTGCTGAGTGGAGACAAGAATGAGCCGCAGGACTGTCTCCATCACATAAACATGCTTTTTCAGTAGCACACGCGCACTTGATATTGTTTGATATTGCTACAAAATCATTTTAAGTAGTCCCAATTGTGGTATACAGTAATCTAGTGTCATTGTTCCTTATATAAAGTAACTGGAAGAAGGTCAAAATCACCCTCTCAAAACAGTATGTGCTATGCCAAGCAGCATTCAATAACCATTAATTATTAACATTATTATCCCTGTCTACCGTCCCTGCTGCAAGAGGAGACAATCAAACGTTAGTTCCTCAATTTATTACATTTCTGCAATAGTCCCCCTTGATAAATTGGGGGTTTTCATATCAGAGCAACTTCATTATCAAATTAATTTGGTTGGCTTTTTCATATGTTAATTCACACAGACCATGTATTGACTTTATATTATTAAGTATATTTTACAACAAATATGCTACCAACTATTTATATGGTAAATTTTCACTCATGAGGCTTAATAAACAATTACTACAAAATGGAATAAATGCATGGACTCGTAGACAGTGTCAATCCAGTGTTAACTTATAAATGTGGCTGTTTACATACAGACCGGCGTCAGTAAGTGATTGGGCAGTGTCAGTGTGGGTGCAGCCTAGCCCTAGCCCTACCCCACACTCCTATGGGTCTTCTTTTGTGGCATCATCAAGGCAGCCAGCAGACGGCAGAAGAAAGGAGGAAGTGGAAACATCAGCACTATCTCAGGGAGAGAGAGAAACACCGCTGAGTGACACACACGCGTCAACAACACTCTCAAACTCTGGACATCAGCTCCTACAGTGGATCAAGAAGACGTGGTATTGCCTCGACAGGTTTGTAAAAGCCCGCTGTTTGCTTTTCTCGCACTAATGTTGTTGAGCCTGACTTCCCTTTGCGTTGAGAGTGCGCTGCTTTAGATTGGCTGCAGTTAGCGCTCGTCTCTGTCACACTGCAGCCAGGAAAACAGCCAGTTTTTAAATTTATTTTTTCTACTATGTTTTCAAATTTCCATCTGCCAGTCTTGGCTGTGATGAAGTGTCTTGGGTCGCAGTTATTTTTTTGGCACGCATGTCTGATTAAACATTGCAGCCTATGGTGCTGCTCACTCCGCCGCTTTATGACTGAGATAGACATTCAACTGCGGTGACGATAAAGTAGCACATTTGGCAATTCAATCGCAGTGCTGTTTTGGTTTACGCTTTTGAAACATTCGAGCTTCAAGTTATGTTTGCAGCATTAGCCGCACATTGATTAAAGCTGATTTGTTGGACGCTTGCTGTACGTACGAGTGATGATGCATCTAAATGGCTTTGGTATTTCCAACGATGCTAATTAAAAGGGTGCTTTTTAACGGTCTTAGTGTCTAACTTTAGCCCAGCTCGCTGTCAAAGTATTGCCCTGAGATTAGCAAAGATGGAAAGCAAGCTAACCAGTGCTCTCAAATAAAATGAAAGGATGTGAGTGTAGTTTGAATAACATTTTTTAAAGTGTTCACTTGTAGCTACCTTGACCGAGCTAACTAGTGACCAGTAAGCGGTTTTTTCCCCAGTCCATTATAATGCAAGCATCCTCACGTCGGGTAAGTAAAGTAGTGTAACGTATTCTTGTCAACCATTTTCGTGTGTGTTTATGTCGATATTTAAAGATTTGATTTGTCCGTTTGGTCAAATGAGTCATTCAGGTGGTTCAGTTCAACAGGCTTGTTGCGGAAGTAACAGACCACAGCGGCATCTGACTTGGCATCGCAACAAAATAGTCCGCTTTATTTCTGGTACTGACTGTGGAGTTGTTTTGACTGTTATTTTATTTATTTTTTGTTTTTGTTTTTACCTATCTCATCTAAATGATCTGTAGCCACAAAGGCACCAAGCTGTTGTGATGGGGCAGGATGCAAACAGTGTTGTGCCACATTAGACGCATAAGTACAGCAAAACTAGACACGTGCAGCTACACACATGCGCACAAAGACAGTTGTAAGTGTTTTGATTTTTTGAGACTGCAGCTTGTGACATCGTATGATATTGATGATAATTGTCTGATTTCTTTGTCTCACGTGAGCTTGAAGAGCTAATGAGCAATTCATTAAATTCCTATTGTTTGTTTTAGTTTGTTTTCTGGTGGCTAACTTTGGGAAGAAACCTCTAATGTTTCATTATAGGCTACTGCCCTGCATTGCTGTGTTTGGTTTTGCCCAGTAGCAGTCAACTCTTTAAGACAGGACAATTGAGTAAAAACTTTGTAGAGCATTTCCTTCCATTATAGTATAGTATAGCTGCTGTAACACAAGAGCAAAAAGTTTAAAGTAGTAAGTTTTAGACTTAACATGCAATATCAGCCAAATAAAGTGTGTACTGTAATCCTTTTGTTTCAAAGAATCACTTTAGAGGAAAGTAACAGATTTTAAAGTGCTTTTTGGTGCGGTAGGGTTTCTGTTCTCACCCGTTTATTCACTTGACTCGCATACAAGACCCCAGTGTGTATCTGTTTGACACAGCCTGCTGCATGACATCCTCTCACCTTCTGAAGTGAAACCGTAGCAGTTTCTAATCTGCCTCTCTCTCGTTTCTCTCCTCACAGTGGCATCTTTCTTTCTTTGCAGCTTATTTTCTAGCTCTCATCAGTTTTGATTCATTTATGATGTTTTTACATATAGTCAGTGTTATTTTTCACTCATGTCGCACCATTCCAGTTTCTCACTCTGTTCTCACTCCCTTGGGGAAAAGGAGGTATGTTAATTGTTTTCCCCTTGGTGTGTGCTCATTCAATTATCATCCATCTTAATGAACCCATTTCCTAAGTTTTTTTCCATAAGCTTAAGATTTACACATGAAAGAAAGTAAAAGAAGCGAGTATAAACTTCAAGGCTATAAGTCACCTCAGTGTAATTTTTCTGTCCATTTGTGCTTACAGCTTAAGACTCTTCATAAAAAACACTTTGCATGTTAATGTAGTGGCATCTTCAACTGCAGTCTGGTCTGAGTGGTTTGAGCTTAGATTAATTTGCAGTTTCCAATGAGATGAATGTTGCCTGCCATAATTGCTCCCTGTGGTATCAAGTTAATTAAAACAGCAGGTAGGCACTGAGGGTGTGATGAAAAGGTGCAAGATAGTCAGACAGACTTATGTGGTTGAGAAAAAATCTCCATCACTGCTGCCATGCTCTGCTCTTTAGTTATTATTGTTGCATGTGGCAGAAATTTAAGAGCCAAGCAACAGTATTGAATTCTAATCTATGCTGTTATTCCTGTAAATCAGTCGCAAAAAGATTTCCAGAGCATAACGTTGTAACCTTCTTAAATTTGACTTTCAGAGCATCCGTGTGGGCATGTTTTTTTTCTGTTAAAGTCTAGGCTTTGTGTGACATAAATCAGCCCTAGCTGACCCAGAAACTGATATGGTTCCCCGAGAGTGCTCTCTTTGCCCGCTGCATTCCAGCTGTGGTGCTGCTGCAGAGCTCTGTAAATATTAAGGAGGGTTAGCCAACACTAGCTCAGTGTGTCTGTGTTTGTGGTATTTAGCATCTCATTGCTAAGAGCTGCTCACTGTTGAGCCCACTGACCCAGTAGGGTAAATGTGCTCAGGCTAGAGTCTATATCAGAGGGGTAAGATGTTGATCACAGTGAGCCAGCTATACATTTAAAGTTGAGTTTAACTGATGCCAGCTGTGTGAGATTGTGTGAGTTTGTCATGGCTGTTGACATCGTAGGGTGTATGATTTATTGCATATGCACTGCAGAGATTTGCAGATTTTCGGTGTTCTACTGCTGTGTCAGTTTTTACTTTTCCACAAAGCACGTCTATGTCTTTTTCACAATAGCTGGTGTGTCAATATGACCCAGGTGCTACACAGAGTTATTCCTCAGCAGCACCTAATTATAGCCTCTCTTTAGTGTGTGTATTGATGCGTGTCTCCATAATGATGTTTCTTTCAGCTCTGGTGGCATAGGTTGTTGCTTGATGTCCATATTGTTGTTTCAAAAGATAGTTACCTGCTCATTCTGAGATGTATACAATTATCTGCTCCACCAAGAAGTGCACACATCATAGATGCTTCTTGGTCAAATACAAATGGATTGAAAAGCACCAGACGTGCAAGTGGGATTTCCCCCAAGGGTCAGCTTTGCACTTACGTTGTCTTTTGCCCAGCATCGTCTCTAGTGAGTCAGTGGAGTTGCCCTAGTTTCAACGATTGCCCACCCTAAAGTGTACACTTGACTTATGCATGTTCTGAAATGTCATAAGATTTTTTCTGATACAGTCATGTGTTTGTTGTAATACAACCCTTTGAGGTACTTTAATTAACTGTGCCATTACCATCAATGTTAAGCATGGCTGAGACAAAAACCCTTTTGGCACACTTCTTCTATTCTCTCTAAAAAAAAAACTTTTAAGACAATAAACCATGATTCATATTTCCCAAAACAAGTTTGACATACAGATGTAACCATTTACATTTACATTTATTCATTTAGCAGACGCTTTTATCCAAAGCGACTTACATTACATTACATTACATTACATTACCAGTGTTACAGTCACTGGAGGCAAGGTGGGTTAAGTGTCTTGCCCAAGGACACAACGACAGTATGAACTGTGGGGCGAGCGGGAATCGATCCTACTACCTTCCGGTTGAAGGACGGCCGCTCTACCCACTGAGCTACTGCCGCCTAGCAGTATTTGTATAACTTCAGTAACTATAATTACTCTGGAGACATTGGTCCTGCTATTTGTGTTTTGGCCAGACAATGCTGAATGATTATTATACATGTTGGTTGTGAAATTATACAATCACTGTGTTTGACAAAGTTTTCAAACACCTTTGGTCATGTAAGTTTGATCTTTCCTGAAACATATAAAACCTATAAGACCTTTCAAAAGTTGTGATGAAATCTCACTAATCAGGGAAGGTCACCTTCAAACCACATGTGGACATTTAGACATTTGAATTTATTTTACATCTGATAATTATCATTGCAAAGCTGTGGTTGGTTTTGTCTAGCCTAATCCCTCTTGAACAATGACTTTTAAAAATGCTTTAATAAACCACAGTGACTGATTGCAGATTATTACCCAATTACTAATTGCTGAAGTTTGGTATTTCCACCCTATTGTTAAACTTGCCATGTCTGACCCTGAAATGTCTTTGTACTGTAATCAGTACAGTCAACTTATCACTGTGCTTCTGATATAATAAATGATGTTACAAATTGTTGACCTGCTAGTATGGAGTCTAATGCTGCACCTGATGTTCTGGCTGGTGATGGTTGTTGATGACTATGCACTGTTCCGTTGAAAACTGAGCAACAGCACTCAGCTGTGCATCTGGAACAGATTGTCTTACATGAAGCTCCAATGGTCAATTCTCCTGCTGCTCCTCGAGGCTAAGTTTGTTTCTGTTGGCTTCAAACCAACCATAATCACCCTCACACCGCTCTCTGCCTCTCATCACCTGTGGCAGCAACTAAATGATGCATATCTGTGTAACTTTCAAGAGAAAAACAGCACAGAATACGTTTTTAGAACTCCGGTACTGATAATGGGTAGCTCATATTTGCTTTTTATAAGCCTTACTTTTACCCTCAGTGACTTTGTTCATTTAATGTCTCTGTTCAGTAGGGTTTTACTAATGTTAATTCTGCAGGCTGTTGTAGTCCTTAAACATATCGGCTATGTTCAGATTGGTGCGTTTTAAATTAAAACCATTATTTGCTTTGTTCCTCATGAGATTGGACACTGAAGAATTATAGCAACATATAATCCTATTTGTTCTTTAGTGGACCTCAATAACAGGGTTCAGGGAAAATGACTGTGTGGAAATGTTATGGTTTAATAACGGCAAAAGCATAGAGCTATTCTTTCATGCTTATTAAAATGTGTTGACATGAACAGATGACAATTGACATCTTGTTTTTCTCACACTCCTTTTTTGCCCTTGTGCAGCGCTTGAGTCTTACCCTGTTACCTTACGCCAGCAGGTCACCCATTTGCAAACCACCTGCCTCATCCCTGGATTTTTGAATCGGTGGTTTTTATTTCAAACGGATATTTTGCCAACTATCTTAAACTTGCTACGTTATGTTAACTATGCTGTGTTATTCTATACTATAACTTTATCATGCAATTCTTTGCCATGTGTTTACTCGATGTGGCAACTGCTTGTTTCAGTACTGTGCTTTATTGAGAGAATTGGGGTATTTTAGTGGCAGATGAGTAGGGTTTTATGTTGTCTTGAGGGCTTGTTGCTGTGTCTGTTCTTTTGTTGTCTAGCGGGAAAGCATAACGCTGTGTGTGTGTGTGTGTGTGTGTGTGTGTGTGTGTGTCTAACTTGTCTAGCTGCATTTCAACACTCTAACAGTGCAGTGTGCGAAAAGGCACAGGAAATACCATAGTCACTTTTAAAATGGAGCTACCGGACATTCTCTATGTGTGCTGGAAGTTTTTTTTTTTTTTTTAATAACCCAGAATATAGTAAAAATGTCAGGTGTGAATCAGTTCAAATGTGTATAGTTTCTACAGTGACAGCTCTTAAACAGAGCATGAGCCACTTCCTGTTGATGCCAGTGTGTGAAACTGCCCATGTTGAGAAAAAAAAGCTCACTTCACCTTATGTATTCTGAGTAGGTGTTAATGGTTTTAGTAGCTTTGAGACGGCAGGCTGACAAGTGAAACATGTTGGGTCACACACCATGAATGGAAGTGGAGAGGAGCGGGGAGGGGGGGTCCTTTGCAATGCAGAGATTACATCATTCCAGTGACATGGTACCCACAGCAATGAAAGCCTGGCCTTAAGGAATGCCCTCCTCTTGTGTTTTTCTCCTCTGCACCCCTCAGTCTGGATCTTCCTTCTCTGCATTTCTCCAAATGTGGTTTTTACATGTAATCAACCCATAAAAGGACAAAATTGGTGACTTTGAATTGTGTTCCTTTGACTGAAATAGCTTGATTTGAGACTCATTTACATTGTTGTCACTGCCACAGAAATAGCCCCCACCCTTGGCTTCACTACAATTTGACAGTAATAAGGCAACCACGAGCAAAGCCCCAATGAAAGGCTTTGCTGGGCCGGGCTCAGCTTGGACACACAGACTGTCACCACACTGTTAGGGTGGAGGCTGAACTGGAATCCACTCTGACTTGTGACTGGTCAGGAAAGCTCATCTGGGGTGAACGTACAGTAGAAGGTTGTAACATATGGCTAACAACAAAGACATGGGGTTTGGGGGTGTGCATGAATGATGGAAGACAGTAGTGGAAAATGGGAAGCTGAGGGCAGAGCTTTGGGTTTGTAAATTAATGGGTACTAAAAGAGTGGGCATAAAGCATCTGTCAAAAGGGACAGGGCGTTGTGGTAAAAGGGTGTGGCACAGACATTGGGCTGTTCGGTAGACAAAAATAAGTTTACAATAAAACTTTAGCTTGAAAAGGTAAAGGAAACTACTGATGAGCCTTCTAGTGGTGGCAGTGAACAGCCCTCTGCCCCCCAACACTGCAGTCAGTTACTGCAGCAGTAAAGCAAAGAGCTCCCAGCATGAGTCGAGAACCACCCAAGACATGGGTGTGTTTGTGCCCGAAGTAAGTGATGTATAGCCACAGCTGGGGGGGATCCATGGAAGGGAGGGGACGACAGGACAGCTGGTAGAGCGAAGGCTGTGTGCAACAAGCAGTGTGTGATGGCCACAGTGACTCCTTTGTTCCCACTCACTTGTGCCAGTCACAGTGAGTACATGACTGATCTGTTGAACTGACTGAATCCTCTCACAGCACAGGTCCTTTAACTCTTTAACAGCAGTGGCAAAATCAATGATGAGGATTTATACTACCTGTAAGTGGTTTGTTCCTTTTTTAAAGGACCTTTTCGTTATTTAGTATTATTATGTTTTATTTTTAGTTTTTTTTATATTTTTGTTTTACCTTGTATCATTTCAGTTTTCAAAATCCTAATATTATTTTATTAATTAGTTGTATTTGCAGGATAGTAATAAAAAAAGATAAAAGGGAGTTTGACCTCTAAAGTCTGTTTGGCGTCCATAGGTGAGCCCATAACCATCTCCTATAATGTCACTTGTCCCGTACAGGGCCAATTACACCTGTGATGATAGTCATCTGTGCTGTATAATTGTAGTGGCAGCTGCACTGAGCTGTAGCCCTGTTGCTATATGCTTATACTGTAATGAATGCTGTTCACAGCGTTCTCTTCTAAGTTAAACTTTAATAAGAAGAGGGGTCATTTTTGTTCTGCTGTGCTGTCTCGACTAAAGGCTGGGTTTATCGAGGTGCAGGTCACTTGAGACTCTTTCCATGTTATTTTTATTAAACTCGTCTGCTGTTTATGTTCACAAGAGAATTTTATTTTCTCAATCACATTAATTTGCACTCTGCCTTCTGCAAAGACCTTAAATAATAGACCAATGGATGAAGGACGCACTGTAGCACATTCCACTCCACTATTAAAAGGTGCTTTTTCCCATTGAAAGCTCTACACTAAAGCTTCCACTCGTCCGCCATTTAACTTCCCAATGATTAAAAAAAAAAAAAAACAGTTCAATAAGCCTTTTCAGTTTGTGACTTTGCCCTCTGCGCATCAGAACCATTTAGTTCAAGTAGGACAAGTAAAAATAGCCACAAATCAATCCCAAATGTTTTCCTCATATATCTCAATCTAGGCTAGCACAAGCCAACAGGGGATAGAGTGACATGGCATTCAAAGCTGGGCACAGTGACTGGCAGTACTGCACTCAAGATAAGAGTATGTTCATTAAAAATACGGCTTGTGGCAGCATTTTGGGGCCTTGACACACTTTAAAAGCCATTAAAGAGACAGTAAGGGATTATGGTTTGTTGAGTTATGATGATAATATGACCTTTAGATTATTACATGCTTTGGTGAAGATGGTAATCCTTTGAGCTATTGAATTTAGTGGAGACCATGTTTCCATTAAGAGATGTACAGTAATTGTAGTAGAATGCTGTAGCTGCAGTTTACAGCACACCGTGGACTGTCCACTAACACCACATATTGTAAATGGTTATAATGTATCCAACTAAATATTAGGACCTGGCTGCATAGATGAGTAGAGGTTTGGGTTTCCATATTGTCTAGTCCTTTTGGTAGCAATGTTTTTTCAAAGCATAATTTCCATTGGTGTTTGCAGAAAACATCAGGGAACTGTGCAATATTAAACGTAATGCTCCTAAGTTGTCCTAATCAACTTAGCTAATTTCAAAGCAGTGGCAGGGTAATGCTGCATGTCGATAGCTAGCCTTTGAAGAATTTGGTTTTGTATGCATATAATCTTAAATATCTCAGTGATTCAACCAGACTTACTGTGGTTTAAAATCTATAAGGCAGAAGTCAGCTGAATCAAACACTATGCTGTTAAGTTTATACAAAAATGACAGATGCATTGTACAGTTTGTCTATTGTGCATGTCAATTTTTCTAAAAGTGATCTGACTCATATTTCTGTATTTTAGTTCACATTTTTACAGTAAAATGTATGGCAGTATAAGATCAAATAGAATTCCTTTTAAGTGCATCAAAAATTTGGTATTTCTGTATAAATGACACAGGGCTTCCCTGGTGCAACAAAATCTGAAGGCAATCCTGTTTGTTGGTCCATTGAATGAGCCAAATGAAAGCATGGCCTTGGTGGCAGCAGTGGAAATTCCCTGACCCGGGAAGCCTGATGCTTTACATCCCATTAAACACAGAGCACATGCCAGCTCTGACCGCACTGTAAGCAGAGTACGCCAACTCCTACAAACAACCATTCCAGATGAGAATAATAATGACCAGATCATAAAGGTGTAAATATATCTAATTTTGTTTCCTGAGGAAGAACAACATAGTATTCCAACTTCTATAATGACTGGCCCTGGGAACAAAACTCTTTGAAAAACTGTAAGCCCTAAGCCACTGCTTTATTCTATTGTAATCCCTGTTGCTCTATCCTATGTTAAAGCTCTGTCAGCTTGTGGGTGAATGTAACCTCTCATCACACCCGTCCATTTGATTTGCAGCTGGTTCATTAAACCCACATGATCTTGTTTCTGAACATTGATAATCTGGTTTAGGCATGTCTTTTCTGTCTGTTTAATGAATGAGAATCTAGTCTTTTGTTTTGGTCATGTGAGCACATTCTCCTTTTAACTATTTGTTTAGTATATTTTTTCCAGTCTGTCTAGAGGGTAATTTTAGCTCAATGAGGAAGTGAGATTCTGTTGCCAAAGTATGGAAAAAAACACTTCCTGCTGCTTTAATGAATGGAGTAATACAGCTTTTGTTGTGCACATGCCAGTTTGTATGAACCTGCAGTGAACACAGATAATATTAGGTTAGTTATTTAATTGCCCTCCAGTAACATTGTCACCAAAAGCTGCTTGTGTTTTAGGAGCAACACATTTTCCTTTAAATTTCCTATAGGATAAAAAGAGAGCTATGGTCATAGACTAACAGTTATGTTTGACATTATTTTCAATGAAGACATGTTTTCTCAACTACAACAGTCTCAGTATTTTTATACATAAAAGTGGTTTATATTTACGTGGCTGCTTGGCTTGTATAAAATACACCCACTTGGAAATGAGACACTGTTCTGCCAGAGTAGTCAAGGTCATTTTATGATAGAGGCGTTTTGCTGCTTGTGAATGAGGAATTCTGCGCTACAACAATGCATGGCTCCTGCTTTTTTCAGTGCTCACACACACAGATAGGCTTCACAGTTAGACAATGGGCCTATGCCTTCCCTATCCTGACCAGCCAGCAGGCACCATTCATTCCTGCCTCACTCACGTGACCTGTCAAAGGATTTGTGTGGTCCATCCCCATCCCCTTTGTACTTCCCCCATACACACTACACACCATAAAGTGGGGTCTGGGGAACTTTTGTCAGCCTGCTCCTTGAAGCGTGGTCCCAGAGGCTCAGATTATTGTCAGTAGTGATCAGTCAGGGCAAAACACAGGTCAAACCCATTCCATGGTCATCTCCCACATAACACTTTTGAAGAATCTTACTTTGATGTATTTGTAGATGACAAAATGGTGTGCCTGAAGGTACAGTGCACACTTTGTACTGGTATTTTCATTTGATCAGGCTTCATGCAGTATGTTCTGTTTAAAGACAGGGTTTTTTTCCCCCTTATTACGTCAATTGTTGTTTTAATTACCAGCAGGACAATATTCAAGGCCATTTGACTAAGAACACCATTCAGTGTGTACACATACAGTAGAGTATCTACACAGTATGTGTTGTGTTTGTGCTGGCTTTGATCCTCTGTCATTCATAGTTCACTGACATTGCATATCCCGTGCAAATTTGCCACTAAAAACACAGACTTCAGAAGGTAATTTGTGAATTACAGAGGTACATGGGTAAATCTAATCCCATGTTAATATAATACATGTATTTTGATTAAAAAAAAGTCACAATGTCTGTATTTTCTATTTCCACATTTCACAGTTTGATGTCACTTTTCTTATTTTATTGCTTGTCTCAGCATCAAGGATTTTCCTAATTGGCTGGCTATGTAGGGTTGGTTATATAACCTTTACAATATAGCATCATGACCCGCAGGCCTGCAGCCAGACCAGAACCTGCGAGTTCTCTAGGGATTTTTATGGCATAGCTGACATTTTTATCTACACAGCCCGCATCTATCTATCTCGCTGTCTCTCTGTTTTGTCTGGCTAAACCTGGGGTATTTTAGGTTATCATTTTTACCATCAATTGAATTTTAGACTATAATTCTTCTGTTAATGGTCATAGAGTTAGAATTAAAAATACCTAAATGCCTTAAATATTCTCTGCATGCTGTCTACACTTAATAGTATTGTCTCTTGTTGATTGCAGTCAGGATTTTCATAATGTCTCATTGATTGCTCTCATCATGCTTGAATTGCTGTTATGTTAATGCTTCCTGATAATATAGTATATTATATATCCTATATCTTTAAGTTTTTAAGGGGTTTGACTGGGTTAGCCGTTTTCAACAGAGCTGAGAAACCTTGGAGCAATTATTATTTATTTTGTTCATTTGCACACTCTTTTTGTAACTGACAGTAAAAAGGCTTGCAGGGTAAACACCTAATTGTGCTCCTCTTTTCTGTTTTTAAGCTCTCAGCAGTGACCTTGATGCTGACTGATATGGAGTTATGTAATGAGAGGAGGAAGTGTGTGTTATTTTAAAATCTAAAACAGAATACACAGCCTATTGTCTTTCTGTTAAATGGAAAACGACGGGAAACATTTTGTGTAATAATTACATTGCATAAGACTCTTGAACACACAAGCTGTAAGTGCAGCTGATTTTAGCAGCATATTCAAATACTATATCCACGGGGTATAATGATACCGTTTTGTAAGCATTGACACATCCCACAGGATTTTATTTGTCAAATTGAAATGCCAAAAGTGCTGAATATATGGTTCATAAAATCTTTCAGCAGGATGTCTTAAGTAACCATAAAAATATCTTAAACATGTGTTTTTCTTACAGCAGTGACAATGTGCAGAACTAGCTAATATTATCCTTCAAATCCAGAGAATGACAGTAGTTCTCTCCTATTTTCTATTATTGTAACAGTTTTCTTGTTATGAATGAGCACTGCCTCAAAAAGTAAAATAATGTAATACTGCTACATTCTGGCTGAATCTTTTTTAGGTCTCAGTACTGTAATGGTGTAGGATGAGTCACAAAATCTGAACAGTGTTAACTTAGAACTAGGTTAATGTTTTATTTTTTTTCCCACACTTTCACATTTATAGTATCTACTGTGCTGGACACACAGATTTAGTTAGAGCTACGTATGTTTCAGTCTCTTTTTGCTTCCAGTAGTTGCATTTTACCGTGAGACTCATGTTTTTGTTAGTATTCTAAGAGATAATAAGAGGATATTGTACCTGTACTAAAACAACACAAAAACTCTGCTTGACGTTTCATGAGCAAGACACTGGAGCGTTTGGTCCAATTAAGTAGCTGCTGGTGCTAGCAGGTTTTGTTTTTATTAACTTTGCCTGCCATCTTCACTGCAGTCTGTGGCTGTACTTGTATATAATATTGTGATTTAGACGATTAGTTTTGCTCAGAGACATGTTTATAATGTTTTATGTTTGTCTCTTTTCTCTCCTAAAAGTAAAACAGGATATACTGCATTATAACCAAAAGATTCAGATTTTTTTTTTAGGCATCTAAAGGGAGCATTTGTTTAGTTGGTGTGCAGCGTGTGCGTACAGGCGGATGTGACCTGGGCTTGCAGCTCTAATTTGATGGAGATCCTGTGCCCAATAGGATGTGCTGGTGTTATTACATCTAACCCATTATGACTACATTTAATCCATTCATATACACTGTCTGCCTCTGCACAAGTGTCTCCTTGGGGAATGGAGACATTCTGCCGGCTAATAGCTTTGCCCTGGCCAGTATGGTATTCATCTGTATGTGGGCATTAGGGCATTTTACTTTAGCTGCACCACAGCGACCATATTTCATGTAGACAGCCGAAGAATGAGAATGCTTGTTTTTATCATCTAAAGTTTAAATTGAAGAAAGCCAAATAGGACTCTTGTGTTGTCTTTAATGTGCAAATGCAGCACAGACTCTTGCATTTTCAAAGGTTTGTCGCTCAGATCATAAGCGCCAGGTTTTGAAGATTGTGACTAAAGCCTGTTACGTCTCTCCAAAGTGGAATAAATGAGAATGTGGCTTTGAATAATAGATGATCTCCTGAGGTTTTGAGGTTTTGCAGAATTACCTTTTGCCTGTCAACCCACCTCTGCTTGTCAGCACTCCTTGGGATTGTGTAAATGTATTTTTTTACATCTACAAAACATGAAAGAGCAGCTGTGCAGAAGAAGAAAATGCCTTATAAAACACTGATCAAATCAGTGACTTCAAACAACTATTTGATATTATTCAGCATCTGGTTTTTAGGTGTTCAGATCTCATCTAAAGCTGGTTTAGAGTGCAACAATGAAATTGAGATGTATGAATCACACAGCAACAGGCAGTAATGTAGGCTATGGTTATAGCTACAGCAGACTTATAAAAGTCTTGCTTCAATATTCCAAGCAATAATGACAGCTATTTTGATAATTAGCCTTGTTGGTTTGCAGCAGAGAATAAAGTTAAGCTTTTTATTTTGTCATAGGGTTTGCACACATTTATAGGTTAACTGTGTGACTGAAAAGCAGTATGCTAAATAGAAAATGTTACCTGCCTACCTTTACCACTACCTGACACAGCTAATAAAGGTAACATTTCTATAAAAATACAATTGTGATTTATGATTCATTGTATTGTCTCTGATTTTTAGAAGCTGGTTGACCCTAACACTTGTTTCACATTTGTCCATGCTGAAGTGGTTATGTAAATTTAAAAACGCTGGTGATGGATATAGTGCAGCAAAATGATTGGGAGAGACAATATAGCAAAGGTTCTCATGGTAGAGTAGAGTTTTAGACAAACCGTTGAGATTAGCTTTTTAAAACTTAGTGAGCACCATTCTTAGTGAGCTCTCTGACTCATTTTACAGAGTGCATGAGTCCATTTGACAGACAAGCCATAATGTCACACAAATTTCTTAAGCTGTCCGTAAGGAGTCAAAGTACTGCTGTACTTGTTTTTTATGAATTGCTAATGGTCTCAGCTCTGAATGAGAAGTGGGTTCATTAATATGGTGTGTTTTCTAATACACAGTCAGTTAAAACTGTATATTCTGGATGGTTTACAGTTGTGCTCATTTACATACCCAGGCAGAATATTTTTTTCAGAGAATATACTGTAAATGATAACACAAACTTTTCTTTCACTCATAGTTAGTGGTTGGGTGAAGCCATTTATTGTCAAACAATTGTGTTTACTCTTTATAAATCATAATGACAACAGAAACTACCCAAATGACCCTGATCAAATGTTTACATACCCTGGTGATTTTGGCCTGATAACATGCACACAAGTTGACACAAATGGCTACTAAAGGTAACCATCCTCACCTGTAATCTGTTTGCTTGTAATCACTGCAAGTGTATAAAAGGTCAGTGAGTTTCTGGGCTCCTGACAGACCCTTTCATCTCTCTTATCCAGTGCTGCACTGATGTTTCTGTATTCTGAGTCATGGGAAAAACAAAATAATTGTCAAAGGATCTGCAGGAAAAGTTAATTTAACTGTATAAACAAGAAAGGACCATAAAAAGATATAGCCAAGGATTTGAGAATGCCAATCAGCAGTGTTGAAACTCTAAAAGGAAAATGAAAAGGTCAGGTAGACCAACAAATGTTTTAGCCACAACTGCCAGGAATATTATTTGGGATGCAAAGAAAAATCCACAAAAAAGTGGTGTGGCTCTTTCAAGATGCACAATAAGGAGGCACTTGAAGAAAAATGGCTGCAGAAAGGCATTACTACGCAAATGCCACAAAGCATCCTGCTTATAATACGCCAAACAGCACAGAGTCAAGCCTCAAAACTTCTGGAACAAAGTAATTTGGAGGGATGAGACCAAAATTTAACTTTTTAGCCACAACCATAAATGTTACATCTAGACGGGAGTCAACAAGGCCAATGATGAAAGAACATCATTCTGACTGTAAAACACGGAGGTGGATCGCTGATGTTTTGGGGATGTGTGAGCTACAAAGGCACAGGAAAAGATGAATGCAGAATGTTATCAGAAAATACTTGCACTTATCAGTCTGGAAGCTGCTCATGGGACGTACTTGGACGTTCCAACATAACAACAATCCAAAGCACAAGACCAAGTCGACCTGTCATTGGCTACAGCAGGCTAAAGTGAAGGTTCTGGACTGGCCATCTCAGTCTCCTGACCTCAGTATCATTGAGCCACTCTGGGGAGATCTCAAATGTGCAGTTAATGCATGACAGTCTAAGGATTTACAGGAACTGAAGGCTATTTGCCAAGAAGAATGGGCAGCTTTACCATCTTAGAAACTAAAGAGACTCATCCACAACTACCACAAAAGACTTCAAGCTCTCATTGATGTTAAAGGTGGTAATACACAGTATTAATAACTGTTAAACTTTTGATCACGTCATTTGGGTAGTTTCTGTTGTCATTATGATTTAAAAAGAGTAAACACAGTTGTTTGACAATTAATGGCTTCATCCAAGCACTAACTGAGTGAAAGAATTTTTTTTGTGTTATCGTGTATTTTCTCTGAAAAATGGCCCAAAAAATCACAAATTATGCCAGGGTATGTAAACTTATGAACACAACTGTATATTCAACCAAATCAAAGTTGACCTCTGCTTGGATGGAGTAAACATCTGCTTTGTGTGTCTGTTGTGAGTCTACAACAGGGAAGTCAAAAGAAGCATTTAACATATCAATGTTTTGTTTGTGCAGATAGTTCCCTTATAATCTCATAATCAGCACAGTTGGCAGTAACAAGTGTCTTAGTCACTGTTGGCACAGTCTGTTTATTACAGGCTTTCATCTGAGGTGATGAGGCAAACCTAAGCATGTGTTATTTGATGGAAATGAATGCAGCATAAAGGTATTTGTTGGATGACTCGGACTGTTTTCAATGTGCATTTTAAGTGAGTTTTTTTGTTTATACGTCTTGTTCATATCTTTGACTATTTTGTGACAAATGTCAAAATGTAGTGACACATTGAAGTAGTAGACAATACTTACAATAGAATTGGTAAATGAGAATACACTTAAATTGAATTGATTGATGACAAATTTATTTTGTTTTTGTTATTTTGCAGATACTGCAGAATTAAGATAAACATAAGAGGGACTCTGCCCAGGAACCAACCCTTGTTTAATCCAAGCAGTGTATTTCTGCTTATTTGCTTAGTCGGCTTAGTATGTCTCATTGTTTCATCCAGTGACTTTCAAAACTAGCTTTGTAGCAGAGTAATTGGTTTGAATTTATTTAATAATCATGTTAATTACATAGAAATGAGATGCACACCACTAAGGGGATGTACTTTAGTTGACAATGGTTCTTTCATGCGGTCTTGTCATCTTTAAATGTTGGCGCTTTATGCTCTGAGACCTGTTTCCTCTTTTTTGAAGAACGCCTACTTCCTCGTTGTTCCTTCCTGTCTCACTCCTAGCACTCTTGTGCTCAAGGCAACCAGTGCAAAGACCGTTATGGTGTTTCTGGCTATGACTATTAATGCCGAAGTCTTAAGTTTTAATGTCTAACTAAAACTACTTTGATACCGAATCATAAAGCAGGTTTATGGAAAAAGTCTACCGCTTTTATTGTCACATTTGTCAGGTGAGTCCAGTCTTATAATTTCCTGTATACATTTTTTACTTGTTCTACACATTTGACATTCTGTGTAGGCCTCAGGGTGTGGCCCTGTGTACTCCACTACCTCCTTTCCTTTCTAGGGTATTGCTTAAAGGCCTGAGAATTGCAGTGTTGAGTACTAGACATGCCTGTTGGTTGATCTGGGTTTTCCTGCAGCCAAACAGAATGAAAACATCTAAGAATGGATGTTTCCAAACAGTTGATGGTTTGTGGAAGAAGGGCAGTGGAAATGCACTGTCAGCATTTTATAACTTTGGAAAGGGTAAAGATTCTTGCTCTTGCATTGGAAAGTAATTATGTAGCATTAAGGATTAGCTCTGCTTGTCAGTTTAATTTTGCATCCTGTTTTTTTTTTGAGTCCTTGTGTTTTTGTCTGCAGTGTTTTGATTATCAGGGCTTTACAGAATGCCATCCAAGTATCTCTAATTGTTTCTGACTCACTTGTTTACTTCGAATTGCTCCCTTGCCCAGCATTTAACGCACTATTTAGACTTGCTGCTACCCTGTTTGACTTGTTGTGTCTGCATAATAAAATGCTTACTATTACTATAATCTTGCAGTTTCCAGATCAAGCAGATTATGTTCTCATGTTAACAAGTCAGTGGAAGACTAATCAACTATTGCTGAGGGTTGTTACGTGTTTCTGCCATTGACATTTGACAGGATATCCTGGTTGTGAGCGCACCCTGATCTGATGTTATGCAGTTTGAACTGCTAAACGTGCAAAGAAAAGGTTTTGTCTAGAAGATTTGTTGTTGAATACACAACACTTTTACACTCACCCTTTTGGTTTTTATTTAGCTGCCTAATGTCTAAAGCCCTCCTTCTTTTTCTTTTGTTTTCTTCCTTTATTTCTAGCTGGTTTATGCACCCATTGTCTCAGAGCTGAAGGCTTTCCTGTTCGGTGAATGCGTTGGGGAGACACTGGGCATCATCCAGTGGCACTTTTCAGAGTCTTTCTGTTTTTTGTGTCTGACTTTTACATGCATGCATCTCCACTGTGATCTGGGTTGAATATCCCTGATGTGCCCACCTCTCCTTTGGGCTGTAATATGACTCTCTCGTGACCATTGTGTGAGGGGGTCACACTCTGTCCTCTGCACCATGCCCTTTGTTCTCAGATTTTTTTAAATGTGCTCTTTTTGCAGACTTGACACATTTACTCACGAGCCCCTGCGGAGAGGTGGGCCTTTTGTAGAGGCATCGGATGAAGAGCTAAAATGACCTCTTTTGAAATCCAAACATCCGCCAGCAGGATTAATTTTTACACCAGCCTTGGACTGACAGAATGACATTACGGTCATCATAGTAATAAAGATGTATTGTGTCATTCAGCCTGCAACATTTTTGTAACCTTAAATTTGTAGTGTTAAGTCTGTCTGTAATGTAATAGTTCAGCTCACCTTTTCTCTCTATCACCTCCAGTCTTCCTCTGCTAACAGTGTAGCTAATATCACCCTCTCATTACACATTATGAATTATTTAGGTGAAACGCAGCACCCTGCCACTGTCCAACAAATCACAGGACTTGACTGCATCTCTCCTCTCTAGCCTTTTTTTATTGATGACTTTGTTCTTTCATTTTGACCTCTGGCAGCCGATGGGTAACATGAGAGTAGTCTTAACCCACAGCTTTTTTGTAGCTACTCGGAAGTTATGGCTTGTGTCACCTAATAAGACTAGACCCCGCCCATCTCTCCGTGTGGGTGGGTGTGTGGGTGGGTGTATACTTTGAACAGAAGCGCAGTTCAAACAAATCACCCAGTATTGGGTAGTAAAAAACACTAATTTACATTGTGTAGCAATTATTTTTAACATTGGTTAAGGAATGATATGCACTCCTGTAAATCTCGTCAGTCACTGCAAAGTAATTACTAATTTTTATTAAAGAAAAAAAATACACTCGCATGAAACAGAAGAAAGATTGATGAAAGGGAAGGGATGTAGTAAATGAAGAGAGGGAGAGATTAGTGGAAGCATTTGCTGAAAAGCTGTCAGCACTGGCCTGTTTGACCTATAGAGCAGCAGAGAAAAGTGCAAAAAAAAAAACTCACTCACTGTTGCAGCAAATCAGCCTCTCCAACACTATCAGCTCTGACAGCGGGTACCTTCATAACACAGGCTCCATTTACAGCACAAAGAGGCTGGGATGAGCTATAGTAGCAGCATATTAGAAATTGATACTTGCCGCCAGAGGTTATGGTAAACGCTTGTGATGACGCCGACAGAGGAATATCTGAAGACAAACGCACACATAAGGAAAAAGCCTTACTGCACCAAAGCTGTTACCTGAGTTGTGTATTGATTTTTAGAAAAATATGTTGATGGCATTCTTGCTGGATTATTTGTAGAGCTGAACATGGCATGCTGGCATGTTAATCGCTGCGTCTCTTGAATACATTGGAGGATAGTTTTAAAGGATTTACTGGACCTGTCAGCTGTGTGTGTGTGTGTGTGTGTGTGTGTGTGTGTGTGTCTGACTGATCAATAGCCACAAGGCCGTCCGATCTCTGACTCATCTGTATTTCTTGTAGGAGGATGACACGGCGCTTGAAATACACAAACATGCTTTCCCTGTTTACAAGTAAAACCTGAACCAGGTCTTCAGTCAACATAGTCACACAAATATTACATAGTGTGGCTCATGTGATTGGTTTTGTGGAACTTGTTGCTTTGTGGCTATGACACCGGTAGCCAGGGCTGCTGACGCATTTGATGGGGCCCTGGACAAACCCTATGATGGCCACCCTGCCAGTAGCCATCTTAATACCCACTTAATAATTTAATTTAGATATTTGTATGCAAAATTGTTAAAAGGTTTGTTTGCTGTTGCGTATTGTTACTCTTTCATTATCTTGAGTCTTTCTACATCCACTCACCAATTTCAGCAAGATAACTCGCACAGGAACAATTTCTGATATTTCCTTGCAATAATCCAAACTGACATTCATTTCTATCTGTGTTTTCAGTCCGAGCTCGGATGGAAATATTCTAGATGACTAAGATGCTATTTTCTGTTCAACACAAACGCACATGAATCCCACATTCTGTGCGTTCGATCAGCGAAACATGCTAATTAATGTAAATCTTGTTAAACCATGTGATCCCGCAGAGAGCCATTGTTTACCCAGATGTTTGTGTGAGTATCTCAGGCTGCACCACATCATTTCACCTCTCTCTGTGTAATGTTACAGAAAGAGGTGAACAGAGAGCTACTTGACTGCGTGCATTCTCCGTGCAAAGTATTTAACATATGCTATAAAGGCACTCTAATCTCGTGTGGAAAACACTCGGCTTGTCTTTAATAACATTTAAAGCTTTGGGGTGGAGTGACTCATTCTTTTTGGGCGTTGTGACAAACGTGACTTGAGTATAACATGTGCTTTGCAAAGAAAGATGCATCCCAAGCTATTGATGCAGGCGGTGCCATGGTAACGGGCCCTTGAATAAAGGCGGTGTGGATTATTATGGGCTGACTCACACACACAGCACCAGGCTAGTCTCATGATGTATACTATGCTCAAATTAATATATACCAATTATATGTTTGCGTATAAATAATCCTAGTGCCAGATGACAGTTAAGTCTTAAAAAGAAATCCACATTTTTACTCACTCACTGCGCTGTCAAACAGGATATTACCCGGTGGCTGTCTCTCAGGAATTAGACAGAGCCGGCCTTCATGCATTATTGATTCAGATTAAATATGTAAACGGGCTGCTCCTCCAGGAACTACGATGATCCAAGCTTTTCAAACAGACCAGCGAGTAAATAATTGATGTTTTCCTTGGTGAAGTTTTGGGCATAAATGCTGCATTTTACTTAATATCAGCAGTGAGGGGTTTTTATTAAACCCTTCTGCACACAAACAAAGGTGTCTACTTTTGTGTGCTTGGCAGTGACACTGTGACACTCCCTTAACTAACTTGCTTATTAAAAAAAAAAAAGCCACAGAGTTTTTGTCCTAGATTTTGCTTCTTTGCCAGACATTTATTATCGCAGGAGTTTTCCTAAATAAAAGAAGAAAAAATCCGGGGAGCAACTACCCTGAATTACAGAATAGTTGTGTGTGTGAAATTGTGTGTGTGTTGGTGATTTTGTAGGTGCCCTAGCTGTGAGCACAGATGCAGTGAGTGATTGTGACCTCGCACGTTGCTCTCTTTGCCTATTTTTTTTACTTCTAGCACTGCATTGCATTCACGCGGTCACATTTTTAAAATAGGATCTACTTTTTAAATGAAGAAAGGAAAAGATCCTAGTGTTTTGCTTTGTTGGCTTTGACCTGACTGCCAAACATTTGCATCAAACGACACAAACAAGTGTTTAGACACCAACTTACTAATCCAGATCCTATTAAATAACTTTTTTATTGTATCACCTGCTGAGTCATTAGACAACTCTTGATGGTCCTGTCTGTATGTTCTGTGTGTGGACAATGGTACACAAATTAAGCCTGAGTTTTGGGCAAAGCAATTGTCTGGGACGTTTGGTCTTATGTAGATAGTGCAAGCTGACCTGTGCAGCATAGGACTTGAACCCCTAGTATGAAGAGGAATTGGTATAATGGACTCGGTTGTTTAAGGTCAAGCTTTATAGCTTTGGGCTAAGTACTCAAGATGGCAGGATTTGCAGTGCTTGTCATAACCCTGATACTTCCCATGCTTTGTTGTAGGTATATCAGACTCTATATGAAATTAGATGCTAAATGTAAAGTTCTATGTTATACTGAAACACCTTTTGTAGCCATATGCATTGTTCTTATATAATTTAGAAAAAGCCAATGAAAGCAAACATGTATATCGGGCGCATGAAGCTATATTTTTACTAATGTGTCCTATTTTCTTCTGTTTTTCCTCTGTCCTCCTCCTCCTCCTCTTGTCTTCTTATAATGGTTTCACTCATTCTCTCAGGTTTGGATGAGCCACATCCAGTAGCAGCAACTGAGGTGTGAGGCAACAAGACCCACACCACAGATATCCAGCAGCATGCCGCCACCGGCAGATATTGTCAAAGTGGCCATTGAGTGGCCAGGAGCCTTCCCCAAGCTCATGGAGATAGACCAGGTACAGCCCACATGCTTAAGTATGCATACAAGTCAGATTTTCTACAAATAGTATACATGCAAAGGAAGTTTGGGATTAACACAGTAACTTAATTAGTTTTGCATATTTATAGTATTTTAGTCTCTTCATTAGAATAGCTATTTGTGGGTTTTTTTTTTCAGCCTTTATAGGACAGGATTATAAACAGTTGGTAGATAGTGTTTATGTGGTATGTGCTCTAACAGAGAGAACTGAATAAAGTACAAGTTTGTGTTCTAGAAAATTTCATCTTAAGAAAAAAAAGAGAGAATGAAATGAATCTGTAAAAACATGTGCTCAAATATTAGAAAAATATTTGTTCTGTGCATTGTCCATGTCCCTCACACTCCCTTCTTTTTTTTTCTCTCACAATTGTCTCATGACAAAAATCCTGTAAACATATATTTGTAAACTTCTGACCCACAAACAGCCTAGGTTCTGATTAAGTCACATTGCTGCTTAAATCCTTGGCGCAAGGTGCATGCTTTGACTTAACACAGTGGCTTACACTGGTTCTTTGTTTTGTAAATTTGGATTATTGGATTACAGATATCCATGTCCAGATTGTACACGTGAAAGTCTATTTTGCAGAATTTGTCTCTGAAATTCTTTATAATCGTTTGGTTAGTTAAAGCCGGCTGCACATTATTGTCTTTATAAAGAAAGAAGACATGTTATTAGCATTTACTAATCATAGGCAAAATTGTTTAAACGGAGCATATGCTTTACAGAAAGACAAGACCCTTAAATGACCCCATTTGATGACTTTGAGAGCCCATTGCTGGTAGATCTGAACAGATGAAAGCAGTGGTGACACAGTTTTTAGCTCTGCTGGTAGATACATTTATGTCCTCAATGAGCTAACGCTTAAGATAATTAATGCATACTTAATTATACATTACGCAATATAAGCGCAAAATTCAAACTACTGTCATGCATGCTGGAAATGTTTTGTCATTTTGTATAACTTTGTAGTAATAGTAATGCTGTATTGATTTGCATTGCTGTTTTGACCAACTTTTGGTAATTCAGGTCAGTATGTCTGCAGCCTAGTTACTGTAAAGTGCTAAATCTCCAGTTAAGGGCATGCAACAAATATTAATGTGTACTCAACTTTCATTTTCCGGCATTACGATAATTGACTAGCTTCTGAGCATATGCCAGCTCACTTGCAGCTCCACAAATAAAGGCCATGTTGTGTGTCATCAATCACCAAGGTCTACCAAACAACGGGATAAGAGCCTAATAAAATAATGAGCCCAAACAATGACTGTATTAGAGTGTGGGGGATTACATGTTTAATGTGGCGTCGCCTGATTACACATACAGTGTGTAAAAGTGCCCAGTCTGTGCATGCGTGTCTGTGAGTCATGCATGAGCTAACGATTGTACAAACTATGAGTCACCGTGGCAACCGAAGCCATGATTGCCTTTCTCAATGGATGAACTGCTGAATGATACTACAGAGTGTACACGCTCACAGGTCTGCCTTGAGTCAAGTTTAGATTTAAGATGTCTTCGCTCCACTACATTTAAGTAAGATTTTCTCACAAATGGTTTTTTCTCTGTCATGGTGCCATGCAGACTGTTTTAGGACATTATGCACAATTTATTTGAGCAAAAAAAAAAAGAAATTTGAATAATTAGAGAATGATACTCTCTAAATAATATTACTGATATATAAGAATTATGGGTATATTTTAGATTATTAGCACTTCTGGCTTTCTGACAGCTCTACCTACCTCTGTCTATGAGCTACTCCTCCACTTTTCTCCACTGCTTTTGTTCTATCCTTGTCATTTTCCTCCTCCATCTTTTTCACCTCCTTGTTCTTTTCTTTTCTTTTTACTCCTCCTCTGTTGTCTTTTGTTGTAACTGTTAAATTTGCGTTGTTCATCCTCCTCCTCTTATCCCCAGTGTCAGCCCCCCCCTCCCCCTTTTACAATGGGCCCTGCAGCAGCATATGGCTGTCTGAATCATAACATTAGCAGTGGGCTTCTATCAACTCCTTGAGACCACTGTGTGCATCATTGTCATGTGCGTTTAACACTGCATACGTCAAATGAAGTGTGGGAGTGATGTGTTGTAGGATTTAAATTGTTACATTCAAGTAATTTATTAAAGTAGCTATCAATATGAGGAGATAATACATTTTTATGGACTTGAGAAATCCGCAAAGGTTTTTCGAAGCTGTTTCCACAAGAGCAATGGAAAACTGCTATTTGTGTCAACAATTACTAGGAGCTCTATTGTTGTGATTTTATTGAAATCTGATGTGAATTAAAACAATATAACCAGAGGGCAGAAAGCTTTACAATTTTCCTTTTGTGCCTCAAAACATAAATCATTTATACTTTTACATTCGGCCCTGAGAGAGAAGCTGTGTGTGTGTGTGTATATAAAATGATCAGTAGTGAAAGACATTTAGGTAGATATAGATGTTCTGGTGGAAGAGATGAAAATTAGATTGGAGAGGAGAGATGTGATGGAGGCGGGTTAATTCCATGGATATACTGTATATGTGTAAATCCCAGAGGCTATAAGAAGGGGGAATGAGGAATGCGGTAAAACCAATGTGAAGCAAATGCCTTTTAAATTTACTGCAGCGATTGTGAATAAGCTGTGCACAGAGTAATTTAGGAGGACAGTACCTTTTTCTATTGGCACCTATAATTATCCACTGATAACTTTGGAGTGAGGGTGTAGTACTCACGACCAGTCTTCATCAAAAGCATGCACTTGAAGAGCTTTTCTCTGTATCAAACACATTGCCTTGTCTCGGGACTTAGAACTTTAAATTGAGATTGCTACTGATTTATGCATCTTTTAATATTATTGTGATTAGCCTTAAAGCAAAAACAAGCTATGCACTAGTGTCTTTACACAAACCTAAGCTACATCTTAGAGAGGCAGAGAGGAGATGTATTGTAAAAAGGTGAATCATCAGATGAATCATTGTCATTTTTAGAAAAAAAGAGGATATAATTATATACTATACATTGTACATGTCATTTTGCTATAAAAAAACTACAGATTAAAAAGCAGAGGTTTTACTGCCTTTATGGCCGAAAGTTATTTGTTTAACGCTTATGACTCCCTAGAAAGTCATCGCTAACAGCAGAGAGCAATAATTAAGGTATTAAATTCACACACACACTATATTTCCCCATATACTTCCCCTGTGCATTTGTAAGCTCTTCATGTTCCTCCAGTGCCACTCTTCTGCCTCCTCCTCACCATTATCATATTTTCTGTTTGCCTATTTCCTGCTCTTTATTCTCTCCCCTTAGCTTTGTTCACATAACAGAGGGCGTCCTCCTCGGCTGCCTTTATGTCGTTCTTTTCTCTTGTGTGCCCACTGTCCCATCACAGTTATCATCTTTGGATCCATCTCTAGCACTGCTGTTGTTTACTTTGATGCAGGTTATGTGCATGAGCAGTAAGTACTCCACAATGCCACAGATTAAAGTGACATCAGAGCTAAAAAGGCTTTGTTAAGATTGTAAAAAAATGCTTTCTCTTTTATTATAGATAATATATTGATAGGCAGTGTGTTAAAATAATAACCTCATCAGAAAACAGGAACTAATGGTTATATATGATGAATTGTCGATGAACAGATTGCAACAATGTTCAAATACAAATAAATAATTGCAGCCTCTGTTCTGACTGTTTTCGAGAACTAATGCTAAATGCAGATTTATGTTTCTCTGCAGAAAAGGCCACTCTCAGCCATCATTAAAGAAGTATGCGAAGGGTAAGTAGGAATAATTCTCTGGGTCTTTACTTGAATCTTGTTAAAACGGAGGATGCCCTACACTTCCTAATATAAATGTTGCAGTTTTTTTAATCTGTACACTGTTTTTGTTCAGGTGGTCCCTGGGGAACCATGAAAACTTTGCTCTGCAGATTGCTGACGCTACAAATTTCTACATCACTGAGAAAGTATGGTTATTGTTTTTCAACAGCAGATGCAATGTTCAAGGTTGAAGTAAGGCTTCTAAAGTAATTGTAATTCTCCACAGAACCGCAATGACATAAAAAATGGCTCAATCCTGCGCTTGACCACCTCTCCAGTAAGTTTCATTAACTCCATACGCATGCTAATCTAGTTTTGAGTGTGTGTCTCATTGATTGTGCTCCCTGCAGTACCAGACAGCAGTTCAGCTTCATGAGCGGATACAGTCATCTAGTATGGATGCCAAGCTGGAGGCTCTCAAAGACCTGGCCAACGCATCCCGGGACATTACCTTTGCACAGGAGTTCATTAACCTGGATGGCATCTCCCTGCTCACTCAGATGGTGGAGAGCGGCACTGAGTAAGTCCAGTTTGGCTTTAATTTAGTCGCTGAAGCTGCTGCTGCTGCAACAGACAAAAGCCAAAGTAAAACTTGATTTGTTTATAATGGCTCGTGAGCATCACAGGAGAGAAAGTGGGGCTGGCTGCCTTAAAAAAAAAACGTCAACTGTAAGGTGCATACTGTTTCTTTAATACAATTAAATAAGACTAAAACATATTGTATGGTTTGTAAATAACACTATACACAATAATTAATTCAATATTGTCATATGGGCTTTTCTTCTTGTGTGTGTGTGTGTGTGTGTGTGTGTGTGTGTGTGTGTGTGTGTGTGTGTGTGTGTGTGTGTGTGTGTGTGTGTGTGTGTGTGTGTGTGTGTGTGTGTGTGTGTGTGTGTGTGTGTGTGTGTGTGCTTGCTTGCTTGCTTGCTTGCTTTTTGGCCCCTAATGAATACGCTTTACTCTCAAAGATAATGTTGTGCAGGTGTATAAAAGCTAAAGTACCAGGGGCACTTGTTTCTCCTTCTATATCCATACTAGTACAACTACAAAAGAGATGAGTTTACAGTAGTATGTGTGTGTACGGAGGGTGGAGAGCCCTGGAGCCTATCTCAACTGAAGGTTACAGAGAGAACGGTTTTGCTGAGGTGGATTTTCTCAGATGTAATACCAAAGGGGAGGGTGTGTTTGTAGGTAAGGTGTTCAATAATAGTAATGTCTGGAAATTAGGCACTGGCAACAACCAAAGGTACACAAAGAGGACTGCAGGCTTTTGCAAATAAATAATTAGAATCAGCTCCTCTCATATAACGCATGCGTCACGTCTCTTAATGGAAAGCACCAAATTCTCCTTTTTTTCTGTTATGTTTCATTATCAAGTATTTGACACGGTTTGATCTTGCTGCAAGGAATGGGCACTGTTCTTGACACCACTCTGCGTGTCTCTTTCTCAAGTATTATGTCAATTATTATACTAAGCTATAAGTTGCCCTGTGTGTCAGAATGAGGGAGAGACAAATGGAGTGGTTCTGTGCCACATTATCATTTAAACAGAAAAAGCTTCAAAACGCAGATCAGTGTCTCACACACAGAGGAACACATCCACTCATTGCTGAACCTGGCCAACCAAATTAGTGAACTGTAATTATTCAAGTGGCTCAGGGCGGCCACTCTAAAGGGCTGCTGGGATCATATGTGTCTTTTTGGTGATGTGTTGTATTCATGTGGCACTTGGACCAGACATTTCTTTCGAACTAATCAGATACTGACCTCTATTGGCCACAACGTGGGATAACGTCAATTTAAGTTTTTCTGAATCTTGAGCACAACCAGCTTTTTAATGGAACGCAATTTGGGGTGTGATGATTTTCCTGACTGGATGTGTTACCAAAATACCACTCAGGTGTATATTTTATGAATAATGTTAATAAAGGAGAGCTATTTGGAGCATTAAGGGACATGTCTCTTCAATAATGTTAATAATATTCAATCATTTTAAACTTGGTACTTAATTTCCTGATTTTCCATTTGATGCCAAAGTTTCTTCGAATCTTTGCAGGCGTTATCAGAAACTACAGAAGATAATGAAGCCATGGTAAGCGCTGATTTATTTTTATTTTTCCCAGCTGGGTACGTCATTGGCTCTGTGCTCTTTTCCTAACCTGCATGATTAAGACTCTGGACAGTGCCTTATGGGGGATGATATATGCTTAACACAATCACTTACAAGCTTTGCATGTGTTTTAGGACAAGAAAACTATTGTGCTTTTTTCTTATCTTTGACACAGACCGAAAGAAGACCAAGATTTTTGTTTTAATTATAACCAATAACTACTTGGACAGTATTACTTCTTATGTTAACTCTGAGGTTAAATCTTGGTGTTCTTTCCACAACAGTGTTGGTGCAGGTTTTCAATTTCTTTCAGACATTATTAGTCTCTCATCTAATGGACAAAAATGTAAATTTGTCTCTGTCCTCTTAAACTCTCAATTTATTTTTATTTAGTTTTTTTGAGTAGTTGTCTATCTGCAAAATCCTTGCCATTTTTTAACTCTAATCTATTCATTCCATCCCAATAGTACGTACTTGTATACTAATTCTATCACTAATGTTATTTGACTGTAACTTCTACTTAATAAATTGAAAATGTCCCATTTCACTAAAATTAAAAACAAATATGGATAAATATGAATATTGAAGCACACATTTAAAATCTTGTTTAAAGCTAAATAAGAACAGTAGAGGTCAGTAGTGTGAAAGTGTCGGGCTATGCATTGGGAAGTGTAGCAAAAAATGTAATATTTATAGAAAAATGTGCACATTTGTTCTCAGTGCTGATTTTCTCATTACTATGTGCTTGAGCAGTAATTCATCTTGGCTAAATGGCTGTTTATTGTGTACCTTACGTCTTGTGACTCCTGCAGAGTGATGGATTTTTTCTGATATTTCTGTAACTGCATGACTTCACTCAATAATGCAGCTTTTTGGTCCTGATTGAACACTGTGCTGTGCTGTCCAAAAGGATTGCTGGCTTTCTGACGACCTCCTGGTGCGTTTTAAAGGCCAGTCTGCCTGCTCCGCATAGCAACTCTTTGTCATTTCTTCCTTGTGTCTGTGTTCTTCAGAGGGCCTTGTTGCAGAGTTGATCTGATGTTCCTGTCTCCTCTCTGTCTGTCTGCTGACCGCCCGTAACTCTTTATGTTCCCAGCCATCTGGGCCTTGCAACTGTCAGTGGTCGAGGCCAGCTGCTATAGAGAGGTTGCCTATGGTCTGTGTGTGTTGTCTTGTAGTTTTGGCGACCTGCTGTCCTTCACTCTGACGGCCTTTGTGGAACTGATGGACCATGGCATTGTCTCCTGGGATACTTTCTCTGTGACCTTCATCAAGAAGGTCAGCTCTTTCTCTTAACAGGACTCTTTATCCAGAAGCAGTTTCTGTCACATTGACCTTAGGCTCATTTTGTATTAGACGCTCTAATAGTTGTATGTTTGGTTAAAGTTTCTTAACCAGTGGTAGTGTAATGAAAGCTTGCAGATGATGTGTATTCCTTGCAGGTAAAAAAAATAATTTTCTGGAAGAAGCTAATAGTGCTAGAAAGACAATGATGTCACTATGTGTTAGCAACAATATTTGGTTGCTTTTTTCAAATTATATGAAAGAAATACCTTCAGAAAATAATATCTTTAGTGCAGTGATGTGATTAAAGTTTTCACATACCCCTTCATCTCTCCTGCTGTGTCCTATATGCAGATAGCCGGTTATGTGAATAAGTCAGGCTATGGACACAGCAGTGCTACAGCGCTCCCTGGCCATCTTGGAGTCCATGGTGCTCAACAGTCAAGACCTGTACCACAAGGTGGCACAAGAGATTACCATCGGTCAATTGATCCCTCATCTTCAGGGGTTAGTGTCCTTAAATACTGCATACTCAAATTCTGAAGAGTGTTGGTCTCTTTAAGTATATTGGTGTTAAATATTGTTTTGTGTTTGTTTTAGCATTGACCAGGATATTCAGACCTACACTATAGCTGTCATCAACGCTCTTTTCCTTAAAGCCCCCGAGGAGAAGAGACAGGTGAGGATATGCATTATGCAAATGCTTACAAAACATCAACCATTATACATGTATCATCCACACTAATAGTGTTTTTTTTTATTTTATTTTTTTAAATAATGAGATAATGAAATAAAAATATGTAGTCTTTTGAAGAAATCCCACTCCCCTCATTACTCATTCTTATTCCTCTTCTATACTGAAGAGCTGTGTCTCATCAGTTTCTATTCTCATGTCTCACTCCCTCTGTCTTTTATTTATGTGATTTCTTATCCTGGAGTTAAATAATGCAAAGCCACATTCTTCGATGGTATAGAGAAAAAACAAATGGCAAATCAACTTCACCATAACACAAAATATCTCGTCTTGGTTGATTCCATGTGGACTAAACCTGGGCCAAATGAGGGAATATTTTATCTCTGACTAGATCCACAAGACTCAAGTTGGTTTTTTTTTTTGTTTTTCTAGTTCTTGCTTAAAGAGTAATATAACTTTATAGCTGCCCCTTTGATTTCTGCCGAAAAGCAGTTTTATAATGTGATGTTGAGAGACAGCATCTGCTCTCTTCTTTTGTTTGTGGACAGATAAACAAAACCTGCTGCAGACACATTACAGCATTTGAAGCTACCCTGTACATTACATTATTGTGTGTTAATGTGTGTTTAGTCAAAAGATTATAATTATAATCCCCCAGCCTCACCTTTCTGTTGACTTCGTTGTCCTGATTGTGTCCCTCAGCTGCAGAGCTGACACAAAATGACATTTTTTAGCCCTCCACTTCTTTGAATTCATCTTTCTACACCCACCCACTCACCCTGTCTCTCTCTGTTTCTAACTTTGCTTCCTTTGACCGCACACGATATGGTAGTTTGATGAGCACATTGTGGACATCCTAAATTGTCCCCTGACAGTAAGTGCACCCTTGACCCTTTGTAGTATGCACTGTAGAGGACATTGGCTGGTATCCTTGTTTTTCAGATTGAATTCTTTTCTGGGATGGCTTGCATACTTTTTCAGACTATAACTGCACTTGTTGCAGTCAGTTGCTATGGCAGGCTTTGTTTATTTTGCCCTGCATTCATTCCTCATTTCAATGTCCTTAAAATGTTTTCTGTAAGATGTTACTGTGTGTAATTTTCTCCCCTTCCCCTGTATTTTCCCTTTACAGGAGATGTCCCATATTCTTGCCCAGAAACAACTGCGTTCCATTATTCTCAGTGTAAGTTCATCACAAAAGTCTATATGCATATATCTTATTGTTAGACTATAATCATTTGAAGAGGATATCTACCTGCTCCTGCAGCAGTGTGTTAAAATGACACCTGTCCCTTCATCCCCCAATAATATTGTCTACTGTACTGAGTTCATCACACCTATTCACCTTTTTCACTTTTCATCTGTGCTGCTGTCAAATCTTATTTCTTGCTCTCATGTTCTAATATTCAACCACCAACTCCTAAATTATTGTTTTGTTACCCGTCATTACCTTCTTACAAAATCTGCATCCTTTGTTTCTTATGCTACACTTTTTCTTTCACTTTTATTTAGGCTCTTTTTTGTTTCTCACGGCTCTGCTAATCCCATATTTGTCCTCCACATCCTGTAGAATGTTATCCGGAGCACGTTACCCATTACTGAAGAGATGGCCCACCAGCTCTATGTGCTGCAGGTGCTCACTTTCAACCTGCTGGAGGATCGCATGATGACCAAGATGGACCCACAAGACCAGGTGCAGAACATACAAACACTCACAGAATTTGCTGTCTAGTTAAGACAAAGCATTAGTGTAACCAAGTCTGTTAAGGTGTTTCTTTACTAATATAATTGTGTTAAAACACACATTACACACACTACTTGGGTGTTGAAGCCACTACAGACCCTGATTAGTCCTTTATTATTATCTATTTAACCTTGACTAACCTGTATTGTGTGGCCAATCTCAAAGCCTGATGGTTACTAAAGAAACATCTTGCAGTAAAGCTTTCAGTTAAAGAATAAAGGTGCCATAGAGGGTTCCCAAGCACGGCTGCTAAGCCTGCTACAGCTGCCAGCAGTAAACACCATTAATCTTTTATTCGGCACCTTGTGGGCAGTTTGGGCCATTTTAGACCGGTTTGAAAGCCACTTTGGCCATGTAATAAAACCAGTGGAGCGACTTGGGCACTATAAGACCCCATACTGGGGCGACAATACTACAACCTTCTAAATTACTAAAATGTTGAATAAAAGGCTTCACAGATGGACATTATTACATCTAACCTTTTATATATTTTCTTTTTTCTGCATGTTCAGGCTCAAAGGGACATCATTTTTGAGTTGAGGAGAATTGCCTTTGATGTGGAATGTGAACCCAACAACAGTGGCAGTATTGAGAAACGCAAGTCCATGTACACACGTGACTACAAGAAGCTCGGCTTTATTGTAAGTTGTGTGTGTGTGTTGACCTTTTTTGTTTAATATTTAACTGATTAGAATGTAACCTGAGCTATATTTAACGTTGTACACTGAGCAGCCTGTGCACATAGACACTCACAAAGATGTCACATAAAAATCCCTTTCCAAAGTGACTTAGTCTTCATGATGTCAGAGCTTCATGAATTTCAGATTGAGGTTGCATTCCAAACCGTCTGTGATTGTGCAACAATAAAACAAGTTAATTTCTTGATGTAATGCTTTTGCAGTCTGATCACGTCTTCTTTTTTGGAGAAGTACTTGCCTTAGATTACACACAGGGTTATTTATTCACACAGTATCATCTTGAGACTCGAGTTGCTCCACAGAGGACTGCCGTTAATTAAACATGATTGTCCTGCACAGATTAGACTTTATTGTTATCTATTAGGGCATGTCTGGAGAGGCAACTCAGTACAGGCATGTTCTTTTTGATTTGGTCATATCTTATTTTACATTTGCATCCTGTTTTACTCTGACTAACCCTGGTTAATTTAATTTAGTTTTTTTTTTTTCACCTCTCTTCAGGGCTGCATACATATGAAACCAGGAGTGAGGGTGCCCTTCAGTTAAATGTAGTAGTCTAACTTTAGCAAAAGAGCCTAAACTAAATCCACTGTGGTTTGGTGTAAGCCCAAGGCTGTTCTGGGTCTTTTCCTATCCCACTCCACTGCAGTATGTTCACTAAAGATAAGGCCAGTTCTTCTGCCTTGTCTCTACTGCTGTGGAGAGAAACTGGAGCAAAAAACATTATCTGCCTGGTGCCCAAATTCTCTGGTTAAAACCTATTATTGCTGAGATAATTTGTGTTTTCTCACTTTCAGCATGCATTAAAACGTCTTGTAGTTGAGTGTGAGTTTGTGATCTTATTTTAAACTTGTAGGTCTGCTCTAAAAAGTGATGAGCGAGACCACGCTGTCCTCCATTTAGCTTTCATCTGCTGCCTTCCTTCCTCCTCTTCCTGTCACTTTTGCTTTACAATATCCTGTCTCACCTTCCACTTGCACTGAGCTCATCTTCAAAGTAATGTGTTGTGTGTACATGCTCATCCCAAGATTTAATTATTAGCTGACAGAATTTGTTGCTGTACATGAAGAGGATTCCTGATGACAGACAGTGCAGCCAAGTGTCTATCTGTTTATCTCAGGCAGTATTTACATATTTGGGACTGTGGCTGTAGAAGCTGCAGTCTATTTATTTGAAAAGTAAAGTTTATCAGATTCTTTTAGTGATCCAAGAAGACTTCTGGAGTTCCATATAAAACAAATAACAGGTTATACAAAGCATAACTTTAGGTGCATTGATAACTTTATTACTCTTTGTCAGTGCTGGTGGGTTAAATCTATCAGGCACTCAATGTGTTAATAAGAATTACATTACGATGACATCAATTTCACCTGTGATTCCACATTACTATAGAGATGGACTTTCTCCTTTTCCAAAACATTTGGATTCTGGCTGAATAAACTTGAGATGCTTATTTTAATCCAGGCCAAGAGTTTGCTCAATTTATTGTAGCTAAAACAGTGTTTATTTTAACCAGTTGTTTTTTTGTGTCTTAGAATCATGTCAATCCAGCTGTGGACTTCACCCAGATCCCTCCCGGCATGCTGGCACTGGATAACATGCTGTACTTTGCCAGGCACCATCAGGACGCCTACATCAGAGTAAACATACACGCACACACACACACACACTCACACACACACACACACACACACACACACACACACACACACACACATACTGGGTTGTTTCCAGATAATATTTGAAAAAAGAAAATAAATTTAATTATTTTGTGCAATTCACATAAAATAACCTTTTAAGATTTAGTTATTTGTACTTACTATGTATTAAAAAAATGTTTTTGTACAGTTTGTGCATCTAAAGTGACTATTGTTGCATCAACTCTTCTTTACATTCATTCATAATGTGTACAACTTTATGTATGTAGCATTATATAATATATCATTTATTACACATATACAATAATCTCACAAGTGATTATGATGTGTTGACCTTGATTGGCTCAGTGTTTTTAGCCATATAACAAAAACAAAAACTGTTTTCAATATCTGCATTCAGATATTCAAAGTAATTGGGTCTGATTTAGCTGAATATTGTTTTATTTATTACTAGCATGAACCTATTTAACTCAGCATTTAACTATAATTAATTCATCTGTATAATGGTAGTAATATTTTTTAATTTGAATTGTTTGCATTTGTAGATTGTTCTGGAGAACAGCAGTCGAGAAGACAAACATGAATGTCCCTTTGGCCGCAGCAGCATTGAGTTGACCAAGATGCTGTGTGAGATTCTTAAAGTGGGCGAGCTTCGTAAGTGTCGCATAAACTCTCAAACACATTATACAAACAGCTTTTATGTTAATGTTTCTTATGCTCAGAAAACAATGAGAAGGAGGGTGACTCTGTGGCTCACCTAGAACTGTGGGTTCAGGGTCTGTTTACAGATGCACAAACAAACATCGAGTCATTTGCAAACGTCGCCATAGTGTTCAGAATAGACAGCCACTGCCCTCGCTAACTGGGCTGTCAGGACTTCATTATGTGGTGATGATCCTTGGCTCCACTGGACCTCCTACCGTATTATAAACCACCTCTGGGTGACACACTGTGCAGGAAAAGAGATGCCGCTTCAACATCCATTTGGAATTGATGTGCCCTTTCCATTTGTCTTTACTTGTTTAAATGGACAAAATGGTCTCAGTGCTGTTCCAGACTGACCCCTGCTGTTCTCTGTAGGGAGGGATATGGCATTCTTAGAGCAATTTTAAACCTTTCCATCTGCTCATTTCTGCCTCTTGAGAATACAAAAATTGCTCTATTGTAGGCTTTTGTTCTAAATTTTGATTCCTCTTTATACAAATGTAATTTTTACTTGGCTTTCTTTGATATTAATGGTTGAAGGGTGATGCTGGATTTTAAGACAAGACTGCACATAGTACTTCCGTGTCTTTTATTAAAAAAAAAAACAAATTTAGGCCTTTTTCTTGACAGCAGACAGGAAACAGAGTGAGAGAGAGAGGGATGACATTGGGCAAATGAATCACGTGTTTTTGCGTATTTGTGAGTGCTTTACCAAAAGCTAAAGGCGCTTCTGTGTCTTCTTTTAATGTGCTCTAATGTGTGCTCTCAGCTCTAATGCATTAAATTCTGAGCGACTAAGAGCAGAGAACTCTTTTATTTCTCCAGGGTAACTATGGTCTACACTGTTATTACATAAATGCATGAACTGACTTGACCGGTACAGACTTTGTCCACGTTCAAAAGGCTTTAGACAAGTGAGTGGACATGTGGGGGCCGGGCATGGTGGCTGAGTGGTTAGCACAGGCTTTGATTCACATCCAGTGCAGGGCCTTTCTTGGTGCATGTTCTCCCTCCCGTTCCTCCTACCACTAAAGACATGTACAATGGTAGGGGACTCTTTAGTTTGATGCTGCAGTGTACAGATATGCTTTGGCTCACAGGCACCTCACCGAGGGCTTCCCTTGGCTTTATCTATAACACTAACTCGACTGCTTATGACCCGTTTCCATTGCCTCCCTGCCTGAGTAGCTTTTACTTGAAAGCTTATGTAATAGGGCAAAACAATAAATGCTAGACCTAGCATTACTATGAATTCATTTAGATTTTTGGTTTGGAAAGAAATGCTTGTTCAGTTCATTGGCTCAGAGTGTTTAACCAACCACATTGTATCATCCTTAAAATGAGTGGTTTCAAACAGTTCAGCCAGTTTAATCTAAATGTGCATGGAACTGTAAAACATGGGAGGAGAGTATTTACACATGAAACCTCAACAAAAAGAACAAAATGGTCAGACAATTTTTCAAATACTCTTTAGAATTTTTATTTTTATTTCAGGGACCATGCACAATCAAACATTTCTGTAAATATGCCAGAGTTAGCAAGGAGGCTATTTTTCATCTGTAGTCCCTGGAAAGATGTTGAAAAACAGATTAAAATTACACAGTTATAGGACATTACAAAGAGTACCTCTGTTAAAATGCTACAACACACACAAAAAGGAAGCACATAGAACAGAACAAAAGACAATTGGACAAACAAGATATAAATGGGAAATTTCTTTCCAGTAGATCTTTGTCATGTTGTGTTGTTATGACCTATTGGGCTGAAGGGCAGTGCACAATCAGAAGAGTGACCTTGACTTGTAGCACTGGGCTTTTTTATCCCCAGTGGCTATGTAATGGCCTCTTTACAGAAGCTGTTAGCCTGGAGACTAGCTAAAAGCATTAATATTTATGATGCATTAAAGTGTGTTTATTTGCTTGTGTATTAAATACCAGAAACGTTAAGAGCTCCCATAAAGCGCAGATGTGACCCACGTGTCTGTAGTTTCTGTCTTGTGCCATATTAACAAAGCACAGTGGGTATAAATATGATATACAAATGGGTCACTCACGCTGTAAAATGTTAGAGTGGGTAAAGTAAGGAGGAGAGTAAAGACAACATTGTGCATTTATATTTACAGCGTCCTAAATGTCACCGTCTGTCTTTGTCACAACCTGAGTAAATATTTGTAGAAAGTCAAACTCTGTTAAACGGTTGCCTCCTTGAGCCGCCATAAGCCACGCTGCACCTCCCATTTTGTGCGAAGTGCACTTTTTCATACACTGCGCATTAGCCCTGTGAAAATTAACACATGCTCTAATGAATGTGTATGAGTGTAACATGGGCTGGGCAGGTGGAGATACTTAGTGAGTAATGCAAGTCATTAGAGACTGTGTGTGCGAGTGTGAAATGTATTTTCCACAGGAAGGCAGAAAGAGGAATGACTCTTACTTTGGCTGTCATCATGCGCTTGACCTTTTCCACAGAGAAACAATAAAACACCTGACACTAATGAGTGCGTCGGTGGGTGTGTTGGTAATGTTTTATCGCTTTCCATAGAGCTACATTTGAGTCACAGCAATATTAGAAAGTGCAGCGTGGTGTTACGCAGTGACCTCGAGTGTGACAGTGGCATTTAAGGTTGGCCATTTTCCTGTGTCTGACACTGCAGTAGCTATTTAAGTGAGCAGAAGTTGCTGTTTAATGTACCTTGGACTAATATAGTAGTTTTTAAGAGCTTGCAGTATGTTATAGGTCTATTTGCTTTCAGAAATATGCCTCAGAGCTGCTGGGAATGCAAAAGTATCCAACAACATAGTGGCCTGTCAGGGTAGAGATGTGGCTAAATGATTTATAGTGCCGAGGAAAACATCTAGCTCATATCTTTTTTGTAATATGTTTCTGCAAAAACAAAGCGAGTATAAAACATATCTGCAACACAAAAGTTATCAGAATACATCTACATACCTTTAAGTTCTGGCGTTATTGATTTATGTATAATTTTCATTATCAACAATATATCCACAATATGGCATGAACCTTGGAAGGTGTGCTCTTCCAACAGTTCATCATCTTTCCGCACTAAGAGCTAAGTCTCAACAATGCTGACCAGACAAGGACACACTACAAAGCTCTAAGTTTTCAGAAGCTCTATAGCTATCACAATGTTCAGAAAAAACTGTTCATGCACTTTCCCATTTATCTTTCTCTATGTCCCACCTAAAGTGATGGTATATAAACTGTTAGATCAAGAAGGATTAAAACAGTGATACACTGCACCTTTACTCAGTACAACATGAAATGGAACGGTTGTATAATGTTAATACTACCATAAAGAAAGTTTGATATTTTTGTGATATTGCCCACCCTTTCCTGTGTTCCATAGTCTCTGTGTATTATTCACTTCTTATTTAACAAAGTGATGGTTGTAAGGTTATGTTTTAAATGTTATAATGCCACAAGATAGTGAATTATTGGTGACTGCATTGGTTCTTTGTGTAAAATACCAGAAAGATCCTCTCAGGGCCCAGACTGTCTTCTTGGTTTATCACAAAAATAGTCTTTTTTGATTCAATCTTTTACTTTTAATTCAATTCAATTTTCTCAACAATGCGTTCATATTTGTTGCTTGTTGACATTTCTATGAAGATTTAAAAAAAGGATGAAATAGAAATTGTTTGGTTCAATCAGCTGTCAGCGCTGTCTGCATAATTCATAACACTGTGCAAGTGTCACTCTACCTTCTTCCATTTACTCTTTCACTCCTTTCTCCACATCTCTTTGCATTAGTTTCTGCCGCTGCTTCAGATCCTAAAAGATTAATTGTCTTGCTGTGTTCTTCTTTGGACACGAAGCTTAATGGAATCCATGTCAGTGAGGTGCCAAGCCACGACTTCTTTTCCTACTCCCCACTTAATGCCGACCCATAGAATATTTATAAAGTCATTTAGAAATCAGGCCGGGTGTAGTGAGTAATGGCCGCGCTTGGTGATTTACAGTGTGGTATCTTTTTGGACTTGGTGGTGGTGGTGGTGGTGGTACAAAACATATGACATACATGACACACCTGAATATGTGCAACCTCTCCATGTCCAAAAACACAGATAAATAGTGAGTTCTTATTCTGTCTAGATTTTTGTGCATTTGAGCCATCAGCTGAACCAGAGTCCTCATTCAGAACCAGGGACAGCACCACTGAGTGCTTAACCTGGGAGAGCAGACAATAATAAAACTGTATGAAACACAGACAAATTACAAAACTGTAACTTGAAAACATTGTCCATTTATTTATCATTATGGTCTATTTTTAATGTAGGGTTATACAGTTTACTTTTTCAAACACTATTACGATAACATTATTTTATAGATATATGTTTTCTGCATGCATAAAAAGCATTAAGGACAAGATGGGCAGCAATAGGACAATGGAAAAAAAGAATAAAGCCAGCATCACTAGCTACTAATTTAGTTGATACTTCCTATTTGTATTATTTCTTTAACTCTTTACCTGGTTAAATAAAGGATATAATAATAATAATAATAATAATATCCGGGGCTGGGTCGTGGGGGTTTTGAATGTTGGTGAGGGAAACTGGAGTACCCGGAGAATACCCACCCAAGCACCAACATGTAAACTCCCCACAGAAAGGCCCCGTCCAGCCCAGACTGTGAGCCAACAATGCTATGCAATCTGTTTTTTGGTCAAGATATGACATTTACTGGCAGAGATAGAGATAGCTTTGACTTTTGTGTTTTGGACTTGTGTGTTTTTCTTTGTTCTTAGCAGCAGATGCAGAGTGCACAGTTCATGTTGTAGAGTTCAGAAGGCAGTGAGAATCCAGAGAAGCATATGTTCACCGAATACAGCGTGTTCAAACACAGCATGTCTTCCAAACTCATTTAGTGAACAGGACATACCTTACTGACAGGCCACAGTTTACCCACTGGGCTCTCAAGAGAAATAACAGCAAATACACAATATCACACCTATCACTGGGGCACATGCACTCTTTGTGAAATGTTGAAGTGTGAAACTGAGATGTTAGGACTGGCCTTCGCTGGTCGCAGTGAGTTCAGTTCAATACTAACACTGAAATTGAAATCATGTTTGGGCACAAAGAGGCTCCAAAATATCACATCACTTTATAGAACTGGTTTACCATTGGTTTGATTACTTTATCAACATAATTATTGTGATTCAATAGAAACAAGAACATTGCTCAAAGTTTAAGTTCCCTTTTATGAATTTCTATTACCCAACATAATCTATCATTTATACATCCAAGGAATCTAATACTAATAGGACTACAGCTTAAAGATATTTATAAAATCATTAGTATTTTATTAAATATTGCGAGCCAATGGTTGTAAGTTTTGGGCTCAGTAGAGTAGGGCTTTAACTGGTTAATGGGTTGCTAAAGCATTTTTTCTCTTTAACTTTTTTGCTTTTAAAATGTGTGATTAAAAATACCATATCTTTATTTTAAACAAATCTTATATTGACTGAAAGGGTGTAGGCTGAAGTCACGACTTAATAGGCCTACACCTTTTACCATTGGAAACAAAACATATTCAAAGTGGCTTCAGTGCTGTTCTATATTACCTGTCTTTTTTGCCTTTTATTTGATACAGTACATAGACAGGAATGATCCAAGCTGGAATCAAACCCGGTCGCTTGGGATGTGGTATACGCTCTACCAGGTGCCCCATATGTTGTTTATCTGAAAACAATCTTGGACACTGGTCACCGTGTTTTACTTGATTCAGCAAGAAAGTCATTTGCTGTGGAAAAAAACATAGAAAAATAGTAAGTGGAAAGTTTTAAACCACTTTAAAATATTGATGCTCTAACCTAAAAGTGCTTCTGCTGCTAAATCTGTAAAATGGCTTAGTTTGAACATGAGGTTTGCAAGCCCTTCTTTTGATTCACACTGTTGTTTGCTCTGGCATTAGAACACCAAGACTGTGCTTACTCATGCAGCAGCCGTGCTTTGCATCTCTGTGTCCATGCTGTCTTGGCATCCTGCAAGCATTCGTGCAAACTGGACTGGAAAGCTGGTGCTGACGCTGCTCATTGGTCTCCCCTGTCACAGTTGGACATCAGGGCATGCTGGTATTGTAATTAGAGTGAGGATGACATGTTTTTTTGTGTATTCATATTGTGGCTTAGCTACAAGGTGACTCTCAGGCTTTTTTGGCTTACTTTCTGCTCACATAGGCACACAAATACACTCTGGACCTTGATAGATGTCAGGGTGGCACTCAGCCCACATAACTGTATCTTTTTCTCTTGGACTAATTTATACCCACTCATATGTTAGTCATCTCTCCCAACCCCAAGACATGACTATTATCTCATATTTAATGTTGCACAGGTTTCACATTCAGTAAATGCACAGTGGATGTTCCACTTCTGTCAGACGTTTCACACAAAAACACAGGCACACATCCTGTTAAGGTCAAAGACAGTGACTCCTGGCCTCAGCAAAGCTGGTCATGTCCCAGGTGATGGATGAGTTTATGAAGAGAAAAGAAGAGGTCTCTGCAACCACTGCACTTTCTTTCCTCTATAACTAGCACAACACATAAAAATCATTACTTACTTTACATTACAGGTCTATAATAGTACCAATGCCTCCACAACAGGACCATTTTATGAGAATTATATCATACATACATTTTAGAAGAAGATAACATGACTGTGCTGTAACTCAACTATACATTACTCCTGTCATCTATTCCTAATGTCCCCCTGCTTCTCTAACTGTGCTCTATGTCTCCAAACTGACCATCCCAGTGTCCTGTTACCTACTTTATGGGCAGCACAGACAGGCACTTAACATCTGGCTATGCAGATGGTTACAAAGCATCTACGTGGGAACAAAAACAACCCACTTTTCATCTATCTTTATTGTTTGCCACTGATCCATATACTCAGCCCAAAACAGTCATAAATTGTTTCTTAAATTGAGAGCAAGCTTATATCTAGTGTGCTGTTTTATTTATGTCATCTTGCAACAAGCAGAGATGTGTGTGTCCCTTGCTGCGTGACTCATCCATCATGAAAGTGCCAGACTCCCCCTGTGCATGATGTGTCCAGTTGTCCACCCCATTTTCCAATGTCCGTCTGCCTGTGTTACAGAGGGCTATGTTACAGGAAGAGTAACCACTTACTTATCACTTATTAACAGCACTACTTCAGTAATATTATAAATGTTAAAAGGAAATTATAGCTCTTTAGAAATACACGGTCATCTTAGGACTAGTAAGTAGTAGGCTTTAAGCAATAGTTACCTAATCAGAATAGCATGTCTGTGACCTTGCATGGGGCTATCTCCAGAGCTTTTGTGCGGTAGTGGGAATGATTCAGTCGTGACATTTCGGCATGAAAACGGCTGCCACATGTTTTCTCCTATTTGGATTTTTAGTTGAAAGGGCTCTAAATGATGAGTCCACAGACATAAGGGGTTAGTGAAGTATATTGCTTCATATAATTATTTGGACATTTGGTTTTGCATTGGCTTTGCATTTTAAAATGGAAACAGTGACAGTGAGGTTAATGTGGAAAGAGGACGGTTTCAAATACTAAAACACCCTGAACCTTTTACAAAATACTATTATGATGCAGTGGACAATGTTCGTAAACATGAGCCAGCTCACTGTTCTCAAAATAAGCCTTGACTTGTAATTCCTTGGCACCTCAGGGCTCTGTTAGTGCTATCAATAAACAGCCTATTTAGCTCAGAGGTCACTCCAAACTTCAACACTACAACTTTCAAGCAAAATGACTTTTTTTAGAAATCCATCCGTATTTCTTCCTTTTTTCATTTGTATCCCTGAGGATAGTGTGTTGTTGAGTAAGTAGCCAGTCGGTGTGTGTTTTGGCTCCATTAGCTTTCTGATTGACTGCTGGCGATTGTAGCACGTCCTGCTGGATTCCTCCACTTCGCCCTGGCTTGATCTCCCATCCATTGCTCCTAATCAAGGCACAGGTCACCGTGCCCATGGCCTACGGGCATTACTCATTACACTGTGAAGTTTCAATTGCCGCTCGGCCTCTTGCAACCAATTTCATGGCTTTTTGTGGTGGACCCCTTCGGTTCTGCTCTGAAATAAACCAAGGCCACCACCCATTTCAAGACGAAGAGGTGACAAAATTAGTTCAAATGAATCTCAAGTATAGTTATTGTACCACCTTGGTGATTAGAATTCGGCCGCTTAAGAGTTCTGGCTTTCCAGCTCTGGCCTCAATCTTATTTCCAACACAGACTGACAACAATAGCAAGGACTGAAATGCTTGGACATATTACTAACAAAGAAACTGAACCTGCCTCAGGCGTTGAAAAATTAACCCTTGCAAACTAATACAGTCCTTGGTGGTCACAAATTTGCCCTTGGTGGCTGAAGTATGTAAAAACGCTTACAGACTTGACAGAATAAATGACCATATATTGCAAAAATCTATTTGTCGCCTCTAGTTTCATATGGCATCCTTGAAAATGATTGGCACAGTGGATTTATTTGTAATGTTTTTCAGCTAAGGGATGTTTGCTGCCAGTAGTGTTGTGTGGGCAGCTTGTCCTTGTTGTTGTGGATTAGTCAGATGTTCAAGTCCAGGCTTTGGTCCCATTTATGTCTTTAGATATTAAAAGACTGAGCTTTGACACAAAGGAGAGAATTAAAAAGAAGTAAATCTTTGACTAAGCTATGTTTTATTGGATCATGAGGGATGACATTGGTCCTGTGGTAAAAGCTTATCATTTGTTTAAAAAGAAGCACCAATCTAATAATTACAATATACCTATCACAATGAATCTCACTTGTGACAAGTTACTTACACATTTGAATGAAAAGTTTCTCTGTGTGTTTGCAGCAAGTGAAAACTGCCATGAGTTCCACCCCATGTTCTTCACCCACGATCGATCCTTTGAAGAGTTCTTCTGTATCTGCATCCAGCTTCTCAACAAAACCTGGAAGGAAATGAGGGCCACCAGCGAAGACTTCAATAAGGTTTGCTTCTGTTTTGTGTTTTATACTAGCATACAACTTTTAAGGCAGTGCATTCAACCTGGAAATTGGAACAAATTTAGGTACACCTCATGCTAGTATGTTCACTTAATTTGCCTAATTTTTGGTCTAATGGTGATGGATTACTCACAGCTATATCGATACACCGCTCTTGGATTCTCTCAGCCAGCTTAAATCCTTTACCTGTTGGTGCCCAGCTTTGTTCATTTTTTCCATTTGTTGTGTAAAACATGGCAAGCTAGTCGACTATTATTACCAGAACATAAATACAGTTCAAAAGTCTATTTTTTTTTCCCCCTCTAGACTGCTATTTTAACATAAATACAATTTTCTCCATTACCTTGACTCAGACTGATGAAAAACTTCCTGAAAGTTGACTAATGTAGAATTGACTCACAGCCACACAGTGATAGTAATGAGCTTTTAATGACTGATTGAGTGCATGGTGTATTTGTGCACTAGTACCCAGCATATGCTGTATGTATTTTCCTTGATTTGTCAAACAAATTATTATTATCTGCAATTGTCTGACACCTACTGCAGCTACAACCAACTCTGATACCAGAGAACAAGAAACTCACAGCAGCCACTATGATCTGCTGTGACCCCCAGCTCATATGTTAGAATGTAACTCTTACATGGTTTCAGGTTAAACTGAACAAAACAATGTATTTTCTTTTTATTTATTTTTTTTTTTTTTCAGTTAAACTTTATTGAATCCAAGGGGAAAGTTATTTGTTAGCTATTTTTAAATTGAATTACTTCATGCTTCATCTGCCATGGACTGATTGATTGTACAGTCTGATGTCAACAGTCTTCTTAAACTGCCATGAGTTGCTTTAGCAATGCTATTTTTTATTTTTGTTTCTTCCCAATCAAAACACGTTTGCCATTGCTGGGTAAACTTGAGAATTTAAAATTTTAGGCAAAAGATTATGCTGTTGGATGCTTTATGGAATCATATTTCTAATTGGCAGGTAATAACATATGACCCGCCAAATTTTGTGATACCTCTATGCTCTGCAATTAAAACAAACAAACTAATGTTTATGCATATTTTCAAACTATAGCTATAAGATGGATGTTTTTATTGTGTCTTATATGGGTAGATAAAAGGTTATGTTAGTGATATTTCTTAGGACATCCACAGTTGGTTCTTTGTCTCGAGTTTCCTTTGGCTGGAGTAGTTACTGGACAGCAGTGCACTTTAGTAAAAGCCTTTGTTCAGGTGTAATTGATGTGCTGTGGGTGTAACTGGTGTCCGAGCGTTTGTTAGACTGCTGAACGCTCTCTCTAGCACTTAGCCCCACGTTGGATCTAGTCATATAGACACACAAACACCTTAAGACACAAAGCTTTAGGATTTTAGTTTGGACCAATTCTTACATTTATTTTTATACCATGACTCAAAAACTACTCTGCTTTAAAGGCGTAGGAAATCAAATTTTGGTAAAGGTTAGTAAACAAACCAGGCATCACCCATCCTTTCCTTTGAATGTTTTCTAATCTATGGCCAAATTCTGATTGGCACAGTATTTTTTAGTTAAAAAATATAAATAAATAAATAAAAAAAAGTTCTTTGCATGATATATACAGGTAGATGAGAGTGTTTTTATTTTTAGATAGCGAATAATACAAAATAAGTGGTAGGTATTTTTACAGAAATCTTACATCGTGCCTTTACTGTTTCGATGTATAGACAGTGTTTTTAATGGAGGATGCTTGAAAAGAATAGGAGAGTGTGTGCGTGTTTTAATGGAGGCAAGTCTGATACTCCCAGGGCACAGCTCCGACCGCCAGGCAACCGTTTCCCCTGTTTCCATAGCAACCTCTGTCCAATTACCACCGCTGCGCTGCACTTCTCTGTGGCTCTAAGATGGAGCCGCTTCTCCACTGTTGCGTGCATTGTGTTTGTGTGCTTGTGCTGTTTCTGTCACGAACTGTCTTCAGAGCTTAACGTCTCTTCCTTTAAACGTCTCTGCTCATCCCCCAGCAGAGGAGAAGAGCGTCCATCTCTCCGCTCTGTTCTCAGGCGCTCGGAAGAAAAATCCCTCACTGATGTAGCAGCTTGGAGCCACTCACGTTACCCTACTCCTTCTCTCATCCATCCCCCCCCATTCGTCTAAACCGCTCCTCTTACTCCCACACACACATATACACCCGTCATGTGATCCACTTGCCGTGCCGCCATTGGTGTCTCTGATTGTGGCGTCTGTCCAATCAGGGCATAAGCTCAGAGATCAACATCAGCGAAGCAGAGCAGCCTGGTTGATGCTCTTAGAATCACACAGGGAGGGGGCAAGGCAGGCAGACTGAAAGGCATGCAAAAAATAATAGTTCTCAGAAGATAATACAGAGGGGGAGAAATAAACAAAAAATATATTTCAGAAGAAGAGAGAAGATAAACAAAGTGGTGGATGAGCTTTGTCGTTAGACTAGGTTTCTTCTGTCGTGGCTAACACTGAGGCTAAGTGTCCACTCGGCTAAAGCACTCTTGCAAACCTGCCTTTTCCATCGCTGTCTCCCATCGCTTGATACCATCTCGTTCCTGAGCAAATCCTCAAGGATTCATCCATCACTGTGGGGAGTCTCGCACTCACCTTGGAATCATGGAGGTGACATGTAAGTACTGGAAATAAACAAAGACACGAGATCTAGTGCGCGTTGAGGTTAGAGAGAAACTGAAGATGGTAGAAAAGAAGGGAGAGCAACTGTTTGTGCTGTTGCCTGGCTCCCGAGGAGAAGGATGGTGGGAGAAAGTATAGAAGAAATGAAGAGGCAGGCAGGGATAGACAGCATGGGACGGGGAGACAGATGGGGGCTGTTCAGACCCGGCGAGGCGTAAGCAAGGATCCACAACCTAGTCTTTTCATTAAGAAACACACACAGTCAGCCACACTGACATAATCCGCTGCGATTTCACCCCCCACATAAGCTCTAAATACTCATTGACACACATTCATACACACATCCCCAGATCATCCCCCCTTAACACACTTGGGGCACAGTCTGTATTCTAGTGTACAGAGCGTATGAAGGGGGGGGGTTTGTTGTGAATGGGATTACTCCACATCTCAACCATTTGACACCAGAGGAATTCAGTGCCACTATGAGCTTTTTCTCTCCTTCACGCTGTGTTGGATGAGCTCTAACCAGTGTTTTGGCCACAAGGCTTTGACACTGGATTAGAGCGGGGTCAGTCCCAGACTGTAGAGCGCACACTGTGAAACACTGCCAGTGCTTGGATTCACTTGTTTTGGACAGGAGCACTTCTTTTGTTCTGTTTACCTGCTTTATACTGAGGAATTAGGTCATGAACCTTGGTGAAACCTGCTTTATTGGTTTATTTCAGAAGCTCTCCACTTATGTAGTAGTCAAGGATACTGACAATTGGTTCAAGCCTCCTAAATGTCAACTTAAGAGTCCATTCTGAATCGAAATCACAATTTAAAACAATTTAAATGGCAAATAACTAAAGTTGCAAACATCAGTTTGTCCACAACATGGATGCATTTAATATTTTGGAAAATGTGCATAAAATGAAGCTTTGTTTTGATTAAACCAATATTATCGTTTTTATAGTCTTCTGTTATTTTACATTTGTAAACTAGTGTTGGTATTGACAAATTCTTATTTAGGTAATGTGCAAAAGATATGCACTTGTGAATATATGCTTGACTGAAAACATAAAATCAGACTGTCCAAAATATCCAGCAGTTATGGTTTTTGTGCAGCTAAACATTTATTAGGCTCTAAAAAATTGTTATTGACTTAGAAATAATCTATCTTGTCCAGATGAACAGTTTTTTTTCTGTTGGAGTTGAGAAGCAGATCTTTAACCCTAATCCATTTCCAGCCATTAAAACCAGGAATACATTTAAGTCCTTTTTATTTTTTGCCGTTGACATTTGTTCTGCAGCCTGCAGTGCTCCCGAGTGGAGTGGATAATCAGCTTTGTTCAGCCATGTTGAAGTCTGACCCCTCCCACGTGGGCTTATTCACATGTCAATCCTCTGAAGCCTCCCTCATCAAGCCTGGCTTTTTCTGTCAGTTTGTCTAATAATGTCATGCGAATATGAAATTTAGCTTCTATTTCATTAATGACTGTACATCACAAATCTATTGAGGACACTTTAATAAAAAAGTTTCTGTTCTGCAATAGAATAAATAGACTGCTCTTCCCGGACAGTTAACATGTACACATTCATGATAAATTAAATGAGTACCTCTGTGTCCGGTCACAGGCGCAAGCAATGTGGCAATGATAATGTGAGAGCAGGTGCCAAAGGCTTTGGGCGAGAGCCATGTTTGAATTCCAGGAAGAGCAGCTTGGACCGGTTGGTGTAAGTGTTGTGCGCACCGCCGCGTGCCAACATCTGTGACTGTGTTTGCTGTTGCGTCTTACATTAAACACTACATCCATGAATAGTATCCAGACACAGGGCCAGCCCCTCCCACTCACCTCTCACTGCATGAGACCCCTCGTGGTTGCACTTCACTCAGGTTTGATTTACCGCTGTCTGTCCACATGCCTCTACAGCAGTGTTGACATGTGGAAATTTATGAAGGGTCCCACTTGTGACTAAATCTTATCAAGGGCCAAAGATAATTGAAATAGCTTTTATTAAGTCAGTCAATATGCGTGACTATATTGGTTTATGCCCTTGTGGTGACTAGATTTGTTGTTTTTTTTGTGCATTTTTTTATTTAAATTTTTTTTTTTTTTTTTGAAACTGTGTTCTTTTTAGCATATTTTTTATTGCTGTTTGTTTTTATGTGGGTTTTATACAGGCATCTACACACACATATTAATAACCATAATGTATCTGTGTATTTCAAAATGCCCACTGTGGCCCCTAGGCTTTGGTTTGATGTTCTTCAGTACCAGTTACCTTCCCTTATAGCTCTCTCTCTGTCGTTCTCCTCACCTCCCTCGAGTGGTCTCTCCCCTCTTTTCCTTCCCCACCTCCCCCTCCACCTCTCTCCCTCCATCCCTTTTGTTAAATTCAGACAGGCTATTTATATCTTTCTGCCTGGCTGCCTCACCTCCCACTCCCATAACAAGCTTTTTTTCTTTTATTGTTTTTGCACATGTGTATGCATGCTCGGACAATGCCTGACTCTGCTGCAACAAATATCCTTGTGTGCGTTTGTGCGTGAGCCCTCCCGGGGATGTTTGAGATTTTATTAGTTTTCTTTGGTTTGTTTGACTCCATAACTGCTCATCAATGGCAAAGACTATCTTTTTTTTTTTCCTCTGCATTAGTTTTTTGCGAGTGTACGCCTCAGAGGATGGTCTCTGATCTCAGCTATGTTAGCCCACTCACACTGAGAGCGCCACAGCTGAGCTCCCTAATCAGACAAGAGAGATTATGAGCCATTAACGTCAAACCATCAGAGGTGCAAGAGCAGAGATGAGGAGCAAACATTTGGCTGTTTTAAAATAATGATGCCGCTTCTCTGCAGCCATACTAAACATTATTATTATATTTATGTAGTTGTGTGCAGTTTAGTTGCTGATTGTAATTTAGTACCACAAAGATTGTAATGATTTCTTTGAGGATACATGCAGAGAAATGGCTGCTGTATAGGCAATATCATATGTTTGTATGTGATATAGTGGATATATCCAGCAGAAGGTGTGTTTTTAGCCAGCTAAATTTGGAGCCACTATGTCAGGTTGGTATATTTAGATCTAAGCCACCAGGCTCCAGTGAGAAAAAGGGACATTTTTAGCTTCATGTTTATCTGCTGCATCGCTTTTCTTAGTTTTAAGTCTCCAGCTTTGTAACAACAGCTTTTATTCAAGCAACCTAATCAGAAAGCAATTAGGCATTCAAATTCTTGTCTTAAAAGGCTGTAACTATAAATTAAATATATTCCTTTGTGTTCGAACCTGAATGCTTCTCCATTTGGGGCTTAACCACAGTTTGAGAAAACTTCTCTATACTACACACTGCCTAATGTTTATGAAATTCAAAAGAGTACATGATAATAAGTAGTTATTGTAAGACCATCACTTGAGAATTCTGTCAGATAATGAAATAATCCCTGTTTTGATGTCCTTGAATAGATTTCTAATTACAAACAATTTCCTCCTCCCGCTGGGGCAATTAATATAGCGTTCATTTTTCCAGTAACATTTATGTCATAATAAAACAAACATTAGTGCAATGCTGTGGCCAAGCCAAGGTCAAAACTTGGCTTTCATCAGCATTTCTTGACAGACTCTAGTTGGTAATGATTTCCCAGGTGACCATACTCTCTGATCATCCATATGGACTGCGCTATGTGTCACACAGAGTGGCGTGTTGAAATAGAGCTCCTTTGACAGTTTGTCTGGGTGTGTGGCACTGACCCTCTGAATATGGCAACAGTAACAGCGAGCAGCAACAGCAGGCAGTGCCATCACATCGTTCAAGTGGAAGGAAGTGAACCAAGGGTGGTTCAAGATGGATTTTGTATGTACATATACAATATTCTGCTGATTAATTTCGAGAAATAGTGTTGTTTTTATCCTTTTATGCATTTGATTTGAGTGAATGTTTAGTGAATCAGTCTTTTTGTATGCCTCTCTTGCCTACAATTTGACTGATCCCTCACAGTAAGTTGTCAAGAGTCCCCAAAGTGTTGTATAAATATGTGCTGTTTTCCATTGCACTCACAAGTTGCTTTCACCCTTTGCCATTGTATTTCATTTTGCTGAAAAAGCCAGATACAAGGACTTTTTGTGCCACAGGGGGTAGATGCATAATTGAATTTTTTTGGGGGGAAGAAACTAGTGCCTTTCCATGCAGTTGCTTTTTACAGTCTTAATATGGCACAATGACAAGACGGTCAGGAGTGTCTCATAGAGAAGAATACAGATGTTTAAATGTGTCTGGTCTTTCTCAAGAGAGTTTTGCCAAGCATCACAGACATCAAATACTGTGTTATTTTTAACCCCTTTAGTGACTCATATGGGTTTTGTCAGTTGATGATCTCTATCCCAGCAGTATAGTCCAATTGGGGAAAAAGGTCAACGCATGTTAAAGTCAGAATATTTTAGTATTTGTTTACAAATGTCACATCTTTCAAAGAGATAACTCTTGACATGCACAAGGCTGTCGAGACTGTTTTGTAGTTAAAGCTCGTCGTTCACTTTAGAGGCTCCTGACCAAAGTGAATGTGTTGTGTGATGTAGATATGTTTAATTCCTGTCAGATGGAAATCAGTTGTGGTTGCCCTAACACCCTCGCAGGGAGCAGATGAGAGCAAAATCTGGTTTTGTAGGTACTGTTGACAAAAATAGGTGTCATTATTTACTCTGGAGAAAGAAGGAATAAACAGAATTTTCATAGCAAACGCACAAGGCTCATAATTGATACTTCAGATGATGTCATTTCACTGGCTCAAGGTTAAAAACGTCTTCTTGAGCAGGAGGCTGCTGTTCAAATAAAATATGCAAAGTAGTAGCTTAATAGCTTTTCTCTGATCTATTATTTGAGTGTGAGAATGGATATTTTAGATTTTGCCACAAAAACCTCAGCACATAAAAGACCTGAATCTCACTTTTTGGCCGGAATGCAGTGTGCAAATCTAGCTATCATGAGCTAAAGTTAAACGAATCACTGACATGGAAAAGACATGGACTGCCATTTCTGTCTTCACTCATGAGAGACAGGCATGCTCTCATTTTTATTATTTATTTTTTTAATAATACTACAGTCAACTTGAATAATTAATTGAACATAGAACATAGACACATTAAGGAAAAATGTAATTATCATTTCAACAGAAGGAAAATTCTTCTGTTTTTCTTATTCATTCATTATTGTGTGACTACAGCCTTATTATTTGCCCAGCAACGTTCTTCTCACAATCTCCAGAAATCCTTAGCCCAAGTGGAAGTGGTGAGCATCTGACAGCTGCTAAATGATGCCATTACCGTGCTCTTAGGTAAATTAAGCAGTGGTGACATTTGATTGGTTGGATGATAATTTGTTGCTGCTGATGGTCCGTCTATGATGAATGGATGGAGGAGGTGGTTGAATGTTACGTTTGAGTGAAAGAGGAACAGGAGCAAAGTGCACGTCAAAAGTGCAGTCAACTCTTCATTTTGTGTGCTTGATGGTTCGTGGGACAGCGTTTAATTACTGGCTCTACTGTCTGTGCAGAGGTACATAGAGTGGCCAATTTATGAGACTGCGCCTAATCCTGTCAAGTATAATCTCTTTTAGATGTTGTTATTGCGGTGTATTATTACTTTTTATGTAAATATAACGGAGTAAATGTACAGAAGCTGGGCTGCCATCCCCCTCCGGTAGTCTCAGGTGAAGAATAGTGCTCTGTTTTAAAGGAATGTCGGATAAAAGAAAAAGTATCTGACAAGATGACAACTGATAAACTGTGGCTCCACAACATGTTTCGTTTTGACGACAACAAAAGGTGAATCATCTGAGTCAGTCTGGAAAAAGCCGAGTTTAAATTTACCCAGAGAAGTTTGCCGGTGCTGACGTCATGTCACCTCCGCCAAGGTGCTCTCTGGGTGAAAAAAGGCTGGAGATAAAATATTCATAGTGCTCCCGACCCTGTTTTGAAAGGACCATGTGTTTGTATTAAATGTGATGAATATTCGCTGTGTTAATTAGCACGAGTGCAGCCACATGGGCCAACAGAATTGTTTTCCTGCTGGAGACGCAGCTGCAAACAAGGCATATTAATGAACATTCCCCAGGGCTGACTTCGCTGCAACTCCTCTAGAGAGCTGAGCAGTAGACGATAATACCACAGTGCACAAAAATGCAAGATACATGTCGCTTTATGACCTCAGGGTAAACTTTACAGCCTGGATTTGTCATTGAACCACAAGTAATAATTAAACTGAAGCAGAGGTTAGAAATTTCATAACAACAATACAAAACCCCTGCCTTTTGTGTTGTTTGTAAACTTAATTACTTATCTGCATTATGTAGACCTATGTATGTAATTTATGACTGTCACCTTTGTGTGATAGTGATGAAAAGTACTGCACAGGAAGGATGGATCCCTAGTATTGTGATTACAAGCTTTGGATTCACCCATTTGTTTGCGTGAAGAGGAGGAAGAGACCATGAAAGTCAGGGGGTCATAAATCTACAAGACACCAGTTCCCCACAAACAAAAGTGTGACCTACAGGCGCAGTAATGAGAGTTTCGTAAATAAGGAACCTTTCCATCTTAAACAAGAGCTTTCCAGAGATTTACAGCGTGCCATTTTAGATTACAGAGCCTCGTGTAAGTGGGTCAATAAATATCAAACTCCAAGATGATTTGAAAGATTGAGAGTTCTGCTTTAGTTTGGCATGCGTCTTACAAATAAGACAAAAACTGAATTTCTTTCTCCTTCTGCTCGCTATAATAGCAGCTCAGAAATAGTTTGTTGATATAATACATTTATTTTGTTTTTTTTTTTGTTTTGAGAGCTGCAGATTGCTGAAACTTTTTTTTCTTTTGAAAGCTGTAGTGAGGTTTTCTGATCTCAGACCACAGTGGAGTGCAAATGAAGAGCAGTTAAACAGATGGAACAGCAGACACATAAACAAATTTACTTTTTATCACAAAACTACTGCCTGCTGCATGTTCAATTTTTTTGGCTCTCAACTTTTATCCTGTAGCAATTCTGTCTTCAGTTCTGTGTTGTTGCTCCACTGCTTTTCAACTCGAACACCTTTTCAAAACACCCTGAGATGGCAAATGTGAGGCTTCTTCTTCTGCAGAATAATCCCAGTTGTTTTGAGTCATTCTAAGATTTAGGTTGCACATATTTTGGGCCCTATTTTGGGATTACAAAGTTAATCTGACAACAAGAGTTTAGCTTGTGATTACTTGTGAGTAATCGCCTTACAGCAAACACAACACAAACAGTACATACTGTTGAGAACTGAATTGAGTTTCTTGGCTTACAGGTATTGGCAATGCTTATTAATATGAATAGCCCCCAAAAAGCCAGAATAGAATCGAGCAGGACACCATGCCAGTTGTACAAAACCCATCTCATTATATCTGAGTCTACACACTGTGAAGAGGTGTATTTGTAGCTTGTTGAGAATAGAAATATTTGTGCTATCTCCAGCATTTGATCAACAAAGCAGGCAGCACATAATACAAAATACAATGGAGCCAAATGAAAAGAAGAGAAGTCTGTCTGGTTCTTGCTGTCATCTCGGTATGATCTGATGCGGTGAATCAGCATCTGCACAGGCCCACAGGCGACTGCTAACGAGCCTCATCCATAATCAAGACTGCGTGTCACGACCACCTTCACACTGTCTGCAGTCGAGTGGAACAGCGCCAGCAAAAGCATGTTGAAAAGTCAAGCTGGGTTTAAACGTGGAGCTCAAATTCACATTCGGGTTAACATTTAGATTTTTAAAATAGAATTTTTTAAAAGAAAACGAACCGGGCTTTCTTTGAATTGAATCCCCTTTCTGTAGGTCTAATTCCTTAATAAATATTGGGCTGTTCTTTAATAATACAGTTAAAATCTAATTAGGCACAACAAAGGTCTGCAGTAATCTTTCATGGTTATAGTCCTTCCTAAAGAAAAATCTTCATTTTATCTAAATCTTCTCATACATGTGTTTCAACAGACAGAAAAAATACAAAACTTTCTCAAAAAAAAAACAAAAAAACAATTCAATTACATGTAGCTGTTTTTCAGATACAGATTTGAATTAGGATGACAGTAAAGTAGGTTTGTAGTGATTATTGACTGCTTGCTGTCAAGTGTTCATATATTTAATAATTAAGTTTACATTTCATGACTGGGCTAATTGATCTGGACATGCGTGACGTGTCTAATGTGTTGTTGTGGAGATTCATCCTTTGCTACTGTCGGAGCACAAAGGCCTCTCTGAAGCCGGAGGGAAAGTGATGAATTGGAACAGAGCTTGTGTCATGCTTCTGCAGCTATAGCCAAAGTAATGGTATCGGCGCACTAGGGATTATGGACTAGTTCTTGTCGTGCATTTCACTGACACACTGATACTCAGACTAACAGTTGACTAGCCGCTAAAGAAATATTCTGCTTTAATCCTAAGGCTCAGTGCAGCCGACTGGATTAGAGGCTGTGCTTGTAAAAGTCTTGTTATTTATCCTGTTGGCAATAAAAAGAAACAAAAGCCTACTTACCCTGCTCTCATGATTTTTCAGAAAAAACCTGGCTTAGTTTCTCAACTGTGCTTTCTCATAATAATCTCCCCTCGGTTGGTTCTCCAGGTAATGCAGGTGGTGAGGGAGCAGATCATGCGAGCGCTCACTGTCAAGCCTAATTCCCTGGACCAGTTCAAGAGTCGCTTGCAGAACCTAAGCTACACCGAAATCCTCAAGATCCGTCAGTCCGAGAGGATGAATCAGGAAGACTTCCAGTCTCGTCCCATCCTGTGAGTACCATCACACTGTCACACACACTACATCTGCACAATTTCAACAAAACAATATATGTACATGTAAAATTGTTGTTGATGCTACAATAAGGTCTTGGGATATTTAAATTACCACTGCATAGAAATGTTTTGAGTATTTTGGTCTGCCATTTTGAGTTTCTGGCTACAGAAAAGTTTTGTTTCCAATCTTAGTCTACATGTGTCAAGATAGAATTGAAAACATCTCTCCTGCTATGTTTTATTCCTTTTTTGGAATGATGGGGCTATGATGTGCTTCAATATTTGGGATGTACTCGCCAGGCTGCAGTGTTATTTGATTTTCTTTTTTTGCAGTGAGGCACAGCATGCAGCAATGCTTTGTTCGTTGTCTTTTGCAAGATATATCACTGATAAGAAAAGAAAGCTTCTTTTGATCCAATGGCAAGAGCTTTTCCAATTTTGGCACGGGCACATCTCACTTGAAAATAAAAAGTCAAACCTTATTGTTAACATAGAACCAATAGATTTTAGTTTTTGTGTAAAAAAACAAAACAAACAAAAAAACAGAGCAAGGTGTTGATTGGAGCAAGACTTAAAATCATCATCTTCAATGGAACTGTGCAGACCAACAGCTCGGGGGTAAATTAAAAAACACCCACTGTAAGAAGGTATTCGCTGATATTCATGGCATTAACGCCCTTTTCCTCTTGTCTAACTAATCAAGTAAAAAGACACAAATGGCACATAATTTGCATCTGCTAAAAGACCTGTGGTTATTAATTTTCTTGTAATTGCCTCTCTTTTCTGCTTTGCATGCCATTTGTCATCTGAATGCTGGGATTAGCCTAAAGCGTGCTCCACCTGTGTGTGTGCTCCATGTCACAGAGAATGTGGATCATGTTTAAATGGTCTGTAAATGACATTCTCAGTGAATAATTCATTAATGACCCCTGGCCTCACTGCACATGAAGAGATAGGCTCTAACGCTATAGATCATCCATTGGCTGATTATGGATGCTGGGGCTGTAATTGAGAACATTGTTTTGTCCTGGTTCTATTTAATGGAGCTAGCACTATTGAAAAATTGTTTCACTGAGGGGCATTGTTCCTTTGAACAGTAATCAATAGTGAGCCAAGGGCTTACTCGATCAATTTTAGAAGGGCAGACAACATTTTACTCATTCTCTTTTTTTAAAATAAAGGCAAATAAAATACCACATAGTAATACCACATTCAGATTAACAAACGGAAACTGAATATAAAAAAATATCTTTAGGTGTCATTGATGTCAAGTTAAGCAGCATGAGGTCAGCCAAGAGTGGAATTTTCCTCTAATCAATAATAGTTCAGACTGTAATGAGCCTAGCACGTCACACTCCACATTTAAAAGACAAATGAGCCCACGCCATAGTATCAGTGTGTATTCCTACAAATGGACAGCTTGCAGAAAAAAAAAAGTTACAATTTCCTGTTAATCAGCTTCTACCTGACCACATGTGCTCTTACTTTACATGAATGCACATGGCATTTTGTAGATATGTATGAGAACTGTATGAGGAGAACCATGAACAAGTCTGTGACACAAAACTCTCACTATCTATCTTTCCTCTGATTAGCCACGCCTTTCCCACTAGCCATTACTTTAAAGATGTCAGAACCAATGTCCAGCCACAGATCAATGTAATGACCGCAACCACTGATGAGGCGACTACACAGACAGGGAGAGGCTCGAGACAAATGAGGGGAAACTAGAACTGAGAAGTCTCAAGGAGAAAAGGAGGAAGGAAGACAAAATGCAATGTTAGGAATTCACAGCGTATACATGAGTAAAAAACAGAGTCCTCTAGTCACTTGTTTCAATACAAACTGTAAATCAAACCTGACAGAATGCAGTTATAATGATGGGAAATAAAGATGCAGAGCGGCACTGCTGGAGCAGATTATATCCATTATTTATGCTGACTAGTGCTGTGTGCCTGACATTCATAGCAACACTGACATGTACATGCATAAATAAATAACAGCATAGCACACTTTCCACTGATCAGCCTTTTTGGGCAAGGCCTCTGTGCCTACACATGTGAGAATGAGAATTTTATCTGCATAATCCAAGCTCTTAATACAATCATCTATAAAATGGGGCTTTCTCTGAGCAGCATGGTTTGCACACTTCCTACTGCATGTATGTAGTCAGTCCTCATGAAGCATTTGTGTTCATCTCATGTTTCTGCAGGGAGCTAAGGGAGAAGATCCAGCCAGAGATCATGGAGCTAATCAAACAGCAGAGGCTCAACAGGTTGTGTGAAGGAACCTGCTTCAGGAAAATCAGTAGTCGGAGGAGGCAAGGTGAGATGATACATCCTGCCTGTATCCGGAGTTTATTCTCCAGTCACATAGACACTGGCGTTCAAACTTCAGTCCATAAGAAGTCCTCCTCCTTCGCCGCATCTCTGTTCTTTTAGGAATAATTTTATTGCTGTTACAAAACCCCACATGACAACACTCCATTCTAAGGCTTAAATCTGGTCACAAAAACATATACAGTTTTTTCTTTATAATGTCAAATAAATACATACAATGCACAGGGTTTTTATTAGTTACCAGTAGGTGCAGTAGATTCTCAGAAAACAAACAAGACCCAGCATTCATGATATGCACGCTCTTAAGGCTGTGCAACTGGGCAATTAGTTGAAAGGGGTGTGTTCAAAAAATAGCAGTGTCTGCCGTTGACTGAACAAACTCAAAACTAATTTGTACAAACGTTTTTGTTTCTAGGGTTTAGCAATCCTGTGAATCACTATTATTTTTTACTGAGGTTTTAAAGAAAAGCTGTACATGTACACACTTTAAATGGAGAAAATGAAATGTAACAGCACGTGTGGCTCAAGCAAATGTGAAAGACGTGCACCTGCTCAACATCTGATTGTGTCTCTTCTCACATCCATTTTAACTGTGCACTGGTCTAGCTCTATCAACTGTCTATTTTCAGCAGTTGGGATTTGGCTTATGCCGCCAGTGCGCATACACCAGCCACACCTCTCTCTTTTCATTATTGTTTACTCAAGACTCAATATTTTAAAGGGTGGTAACTTGTTTTTTTGCTCAGGTTAAATAATGTTTTTGTGTTTGTGTGCTATGTCAAGTCATTGTTAAAATGGTGAAGGCCAAGTGTCTGTTTTGTTTCCTCTCGAGATCCCTCCATAATGCAAGGAATCAAGACCCATCTGTGGATTTTCCTCAAGGCAGATTTTTTTTGCCACACTAATTTCCCCTCCTGATGGTGACTCATGCTGTCCCATATGATGTCTTTGCCAGCTTCTGACTCACTTCACTAACTTCTTCAAATCTGCTAAATCTGCCTCTTTGTTGTTCTACTTTCTTTCAGATAAGTTTTGGTATTGTCGTCTCTCTCCAAACCACAAAGTCCTGCACTATGGGGATCTGGAGGAGAGCCCCCAGGGCGAAGTGCCCCACGATTCTCTACAAGACAAATGTGAGCACAGACTTTTATTCAGTTCAGACCTGATCGAAATAAAGTTAATTGTACCATCTCCGAGATTTCTGGCACTTTAATGTCCTGACAAAGACCTAGACCATGACAAATCTACCTAGTCATTTATATATAATGTGCAACTACAGTTATTTTTTGTCATAAAAATAATGTAGTAGTAATCTGTTGTTGTTGTGTCTTCTGTGCAGTGCCCGTGGCTGATATAAAAGCTGTTATCACAGGCAAAGACTGTCCTCACATGAAGGAGAAGGGAGCCCACAAGCAAAACAAGGTGTGTGTGTGCGTGTGTGTGCATGTGTGTGTGTGTGTGTGTGTGTGTGTGTGTGTGTCCGCGCACATATGCATAGGAAGGAAGAAAAGGAATTTTGTGCACAAAGTTGCATAATCTGATGTCCTTATATAATTTAACTTTGGTAAATAACACATGAATCTTGAACAGCAAGCTGTGAAAGAAACTAAACAAAAATATCTTCAGTATTAGATTCACTTTGTTTCAAATTCAAAGAAAAGCATTGACCTCTAAGGTGGTTTCATGAGAAAAGAGTTACAGGCCATCGAACAGCACACAGACCATCACCCAGTCCCTGCAGACTCTGATATATCGTCTCTTGGATAAACAGCCTTGAAGACAAAAGTGCACCCCTCCTTCCCGCTTTGTCTCTTTTATTGCGTTGTCGATAAGCACAGGTCTAGGAGAATGACTTGACAGGGGGGGGGGACGCCGGGGACCTGTCTGGTGTGAATGAGATGAGCACATTTCATTACTCACTGCTACAAGGCTGGCCAAAGTCACCTCCTCGACTTTAGAGCGGAGAGGCAGATCCTAAGTGGGATACAGACTGGACACCCTGCCCTGTCACCATAATAAGAAGCACTCATGTCTCTTATTATCATACGTTTCCATTTCTAATTACGCTCTACAAGGATGTCCTCTTGAATATATTCTCTCCAGAACATGTTTGTATTTAACAGAGGCAGTGACCTGTACCGCTCGCATCTGTGTCCTTTTATTGTTACTTCAAAAAGTCATGACTGACATTTACTATAGCAGTGATTGTTTCTCAGCATATTCGCCAGTATTATGTTCATGCAGGATTAATGCTGCTTTTATGAAGTGGTGGCATGGAGGAGAAGAAGACAGTGTTTTTTTACTAAATAATGTATTGGAAAAAGAAGGAGAAAGCACTTGCAAGTAATGTTGCAAAAACACACAAGCTAAAAATAAGGGCGCTATAATAAAGAGAAAACTTCTGTCTATGTGCTCATAAACATTCATGGGTGAGTTGCTAATTGAAATGTATGGAGACTTTTAAGTCACAAATTGTTTTCTTTAAATATTTTTTGAACATCCTACTTTCAGAAGCATGCTGTCTCAGTGTCTAGTCTAGATAACCCTATGCTAATTTCTAAATTGAATAATAATTAAACGGTCGACAAGCTCAAACATTAAACACTCATTTACAAATTGGTCTGGCCCTCTGGTCCTTCTTATGGCACAAAGCATTTGTTTCCAACATTGTAGTGTACATATCAAATCTGCAACCTGCTTCCAATATTTTAGTTTTTTGGAGTTCCCCATGCTATTGTATCTTTTCAAGTTAACAGATGGTGGCTATATATATGGCGACACTGTTTTATAAATCTCAATCGTTTTTGTGTTCTTTTCCACCTTTGCTGTCTCTGTCTTCCACCCTGTCCCCTCTGCAGGAAGTGTTGGAGCTCGCCTTCTCCGTTCTCTATGAGTCAGACGAGTATCTAAACTTCATTGCTCCTGACAAACATGAGGTAAGGAACCAGTCTCCTTAAGTTTGTTACTGTGTCAGATAGTTAGTTAATAAGTGCTGAAGTCAAATATATTATTATAGTAGCATGTTCTGCAGTTCTTGTGGCTTTCCAAATGTCTAGTTAGGAGAAGTTACCTACCAAAATACTGTATAGAACTATAACTTATGCCACATTCAGGACAAGACTATGGAGATCTTGTGGCGTTCAGGGCTCTGTTACGTGGCACTCTTAATTATGTCTGCCTTTTTTATTTTTTTGGTCCAGTACTGTGTGTGGACAGATGGTCTGAACGCTCTCCTCGGTAAGGAGATGACCAGCGACTACACCAAATCCGACATGGAAACCCTGCTCTCGATGGAGATGAAGCTCCGCCTTTTGGACCTAGAGAACATCCAGATCCCAGAAGCTCCGCCCCCGATTCCCAAAGAACCTAGCAACTATGACTTTGTTTATGACTGTAACTAGACCGCCTCCAACCACCACTGAGTAGCTTCTGTACTCACTGGACCGATACCCTTTTCTTGTGAACTGGAACAAAACTCAATTTTACCTATAATATGAAAAATGAACTGGGAGTCAAGTGATTTACAAGACATTGGTGCGTAGTAACAGTCTCACTGCACTTAAAAGATTATTTGACATAAACGTCATGTTGTCATGGAGAGGAGAAACCAGGAAGTATTGGTTTGTTGTTTTATGCGCTCTTCTTCCTCTCACTCTTGTGTTCAATGTTTCCAAAACTGGCTGAGGTGGCATTTTTGCTTGTTGTAGATAAATCCATAGAATTTGCTTCCTATTTGTCTTTTTTATGTTTAATTTGATTATTTTTCCTCAGGGCTTTTTGTGTGGAGGGAGCAGAAGGTAACAAGAAAATGTTTTTTCCAGCAGTATTGCCTCCCACATTTCCACTTTTAGCCTGTGTGGCAGCTTTGTCTGTCTGCTCTGTCCTGCTTCACACACACTGAAGACTGTTACAAACACATCAACAAATCCTCAAAATCTGAAAAAAATGCACACTGTAGTCCAATACAAACAAAAAAGCCCTCGTTCTGAATCTAATAGTATTATTCCACCTTGTCGCTGTTACTGTGTACTATCCCCACCCACAGAGCAGCATTGCCATACAAACACCACAATGTGACACACATCCACTTTTTCCTATTCTCTTTGAGTCTTGAGTTTTGTTATGACTGCTGTATACATTCCTAAGCAATATTAGAATGGTTTTTATCATTTGTAACATTATTAAGTGATCCAAAAATTGTGAAATTGCCAAGTAGTTGGTCCTATTTTGTGTGTTTGGAACTATATGGCCACAAATTGAAAGGCTTATGTATTTCTTTTTATTTAAAACAAATCATTGTATTTCTAGTATGATTTTATATATTTTCTCCCTGGTTCTATTTAATACCTTCAGATGTTTATCTTTAGGATTTTTCAAAAGCTCAAAACTGCTGTTTACATTAAAGATTTAGGAACTGTATCTGTGTCTGGTTCTTTCTCTTTTGACCCGATTTATTCGTTAAAAAATCACTTTTATCATCTGTAGCATATAATCCCAGATTCAAATATCTCAGTGCTTTAACAATAATTAACAAAAGACAAAAAAGACTTTCATTATTTGTCCTGTCAACTATATGTTCGAACACAAAAGCATACTACAGTGTTGTCCCTCAGAGCTGTTTTTTGAGCAAATTTGAGCAAATGTTTACTTCTTAGTCCATATAAACTTAATTGTGGATCACAGCTTTTTGAGAGATGCTGCTTTGTGCTTCCATGGAGGATGTGGATGGCTCTTTCTCTTTGGTTTCATGGGAAAGGGGCAAAAAAAAGTTAAACCTCCAAGCAGGTAATAAAACTCAGTCAGTGTACAGTTATAACTTAACCAGCGTTAGTCAGCAGAGGCTACATAATAGTGTTGCAACAAATCCTAAATCCAAGTACACAGCTTATAATTTAGAAATCATTATTCAATCATCTCCATTTTGTGATCTGACCCGTCCGTGTCTTAGTTGTCCGAGTGTTCAGACCTACATTACTTCCTATGATCAAGTTACCAAAGAGAATAGTCAATAGCACAGCATAAAAAGTCAAATGCATGATTCTGCACTACTCCAAAATCTTCCTGACCTCTGCTTCATAAGTATTAACTTCTGCCTTGCCATGTCATGTTCAAGTGCAGTCTGTGATACAGGTGTGAGGCACATGGAAATTGTACTGACACTAACAAGCTTTAAGTAATATACCTATTGTTCTTTGTTCTTTTAAAAGATGATTGTTTATTTAATATTTGTAATGCATTTGATTGCTTTGTTTAGATATTCATTTGTTTCTGGGTTATCCTGTTACATATTGTTTTGTATGATAACATGATTGTGTGTGTAACCCGCTGACACACTCGCTTCAGTGATATGTATCTATCACTGAATCTGCTGTTTAGAGGTGTTGGAGAGAAGATGCAAAGCTTGGGATTGAAAGGAGCTATTTTTATGCTCTTGATTCCCCGCGGTCCTCATTGCTCTGTGTGTGTTTGTGTGAGCGACAGAAGGAGCAGGGACTTGGCTGGCCTCATTACAACTTGTGCTAGACTTCATGCGGAGTGTGTGACAGCGGCCCGGGGGCAGCAGGGAGTAGCTCCTCCTCGTCCACCACACAGTAATCAAATCACATGAAGGCTCCAACCTCGGTATGCGCCGCACATTCTTCCACTGCCAGCTCTGAGACAAGGTGGCATCCTCATTACTCTTCACCGGATAGTGGCACCATGTCACCAAACACACTACAAATATTACACAAAATGGAATGGTTACAGTGAAAACCAATGTTAACTTTTCAAAACACACATAAGCTCCCAGAACTGATGGCTTTCCATTGACCGTGCTTATACAGTTTCAATAATTGAGTGTTCAAGGTGGGAAGGCAAACGAAGAAGCAATAAAGATCTGTTTTTATCACATGCAGGGCCAAAGTTGAGCTATTTCCCCGAGGATGTTATTGATGAAATGTTGTTGTACTTGAGCAAATTGCAAATTTAATGGTGCAAATAACAAATGTTCGAGGGTAGAAAGCAACAGTGTGCTGTTTTCCTGCTCATCATTTGTATCGACTTCCCAATTGCAGCCCATTTTCTCTGAGTCTCATTACTGAAGACATTTGTCCGATGCAGAGTGAGGCCTCAGACTGATCTATTTGCCCTTTGTACATTTTATTATAACAGACTTCACACTGTGGCAGACACCTGCAGGAGCTGGATCCAAACGGAGCAGGGAAGTATTGATCACAAAGTCTTTACAATCTCAAAGTGCAGTGGTGCAAAGATTGTGTACAACATAGAGCTCATTTTACAGATGTTTGACCAAAATATACTAGTCTTAAAGTATGCAAAGGATTGCAGCAAATAAAAATACAAAGTGATAATGAATGAATGTATAATGGCAAGTCTGTACCCATGTGTTCAAGTCAGGCTCAGCTCCAAGACACATCTAATGCTGTCATTTACAATCTGAATATCATAAGGGCTGAAAAAAGTATTTTTTTTTGTGGGCCAGTAGATCTAGTTCTTTTTTAACATTCCTATAATAAATTTTTAATATCTTTGTCCTCTATTTTCACTTTTTCCACACACAGTAGGATTTTGTTCTATTTTGGTGAGAAGTACTTTGAGCAGACGACATGTCACTTTTGAGTCTTTTGTTCAGTGCAGGTTGACAAGTGAGAATGTTACTAAATGGACGGGTGTTTTTTCAAGACTTTGAATGCTGAAAATGGAGCTGTGGCTGGTGGTAAGGATGAATAATATGAAAATGGGGCGCAGTGGCTCAGTGGTAGAGCAGTCATCCTTCAACCGGAAGGTAGGTGGTTTGATTCCCGCTCTCCCCCACAGTTCATACTGCCGTTGTGTCCTTGGGCAAGACACTTAATCCACCTTGCCTCCAGTGGTATTCCAGCTGTAACACCACTGGTGACACCTTAATGTAAGTCGCTTTGGATAAAAGCGTCTGCTAAATGACTAAATGTAAATGTATAATAAAGAGAAGTTTTTTAATGTGCCATCAAATGAGGGGACGTTGGCCTCAGGCGTGTGGGTTTGGACCGGGGGAGATTAGCCCCTGTAATTGCTCCTGAGCCGTTTCAAAGTCACCACATTAGACGCAAAGGTAGATGTGGAGAGGAGACAGTACAGGGAACTTTTGTTTTGTGTGCGAAAAAGTTTGATTAAAAAAAATTTTAAAATTCACATTGAGCTTGATTCAAATCAGTAATGAAAGACCAGATGGTTCCCCATAAACCAATCGATATAGAATTCCTCTACGTTTTTTCACAAATCCTCCATAAATCCTTGTCTTCTCACTGTTATGTCAGTCCCCAGAACATTTAGGTTTCTTCTTGGAAAAGGAAAATTATAGACCAGTCTTGGGTTACAGGGTGTCTTTTAAAATAAATAACATAGCAAATAGTACGTTTTATTGTAGGCTGCCTTGAATAATTATTTTATCTCCTACTGTTGTAACCGTTCAGAATTATGTGTCCAGACTTCTGATCTGTCCACTTTTGAGGCATAATCTTAGAGAAATCTATTATTCTATTACACCTTTTTCAGGCTGCATTGTGTGGGACTGAACCAAGTGAGTGTCTATATTTACCACTGGAGAAGCAGCCCATTACTGTGTGTAGGATGACAGCAAAATATGGTCAAGACAAAGAAGACACTGCAGCAACTTTAGTTAAGACGACCCTGGACAGTGCTCCCAACTTTGAGTTCTGAAACAAGCCATTTAACTGTATTTTTACATTTCACTTAAACTCTTACTGTGTCACAGTAAATATTTGTCTAACTTTCACATTTGACATACCTCATTAACTCTGATAGGTTCAGGTTTTATTACAGGCCCTCTGCATTATCTGTGACTCTCTTTGTGTAAATATTCACTTTTATTAAAATAATCTGTCTCCCATCTTAATGTACATTAATGATTTTCTAATGTAATTATAGGTCGCTGCATTGTTTTTAATAAAGATAAATCAGCAGCAGTGGTGTATTGTCTGTGCTTAATTGAACTGTTTAAAAAATGAACAAAGGGTGTATTTCATTAGCTTTTATAAGTTTGACTTCAAATAACTCCAAGTGTGGCTTTTCACTAAAATTTTATCTGAATTAATAAATAAAATGGCTTGTGCTGCAGATTTTTAATTAATTAATATCTTGGCCAGTTTTACTCTGGCTCCATCCAGTGGCAGCAGAAATGTACAAAAGACATTTGTCAAATGATTCAGTAAAATATTTTCATTGAATATATAACAAGTGGCCAAAAGGCCAGTTTCTGCATTCATTGACATTAATCTACACATTTACAGTTAATTAATGACACATCGGCTTCATACATTATTATTTACACAATTTAAATCAGTGATAGTTAAATTAAAACACATGGATTATTCAAGCTAAAGTTACACGTTGCCCTGGTTTAAATGCTGGTAGAGGTTTTCCATCTCCTGAACCACCAAAGGATTCATACCTGAAAACAAACACACTTATTATTATTTATATAAAAACAAAAAAGGGCACATTATTGTATCATCATTGTATAGTTAGAATTAGGATGAGTCAGCAGAGTGCAGTCAGCAATTTATCTTCTGCACTTCAGCCACAAATGATATTTAGCTTGCTGAACATTTGTTTGCAAATCCTAAAATTAAAATGGCTGATCTTGCGTTGGTTATGGTATATGGCAACAGCTTCTGTGTTGTATTGTCCTATTCAATATTCTGTCAATTTAGACAAGCCCCAATTCAACAAATGTAGATGTTAAAAAACCTGTTACTATTAGTGAAGTAGATACTTACAGTTTTGTGTATCTGTTCCAGTCGGCTTTGCTGAGCGACGGTTTGGTCACAGCCAGAGCAGATTTCACATGAGCTTGACATAGCAGCAAGACTTGCTGGCTTGACGCTGAGCGCACCTGGACACTTTCCTCCTACACACAGACAGTATACATAACACTTTGTACACAGCACTACTAAAACCAGGAGAGGCGTATAAAACCAGATTTGTTTTCTTCTTACTTAACACCACGAACAGAGACGTATTGAAAGTTCAGAATACTCCAAAAGCAGACTAAACAGAAGTGCACTAACCATTCTACAATTCTTTTTGATGATATTTATGTCTTGAACAAGATTCTCCAGCTGCTCAGGGCTCAGCTCTTCACATCCACTCAGCAGGGAGGACATGTACAAAGGGGGGAGATAACTTCCAGGGTCACGTACACATGCAGCTGTGAAGTCACGGCTCTCTGAGTCGGGAGCAGAGAGACACCGAGGGTTCTGCAAAAAACAAGATGAAACAAAAATAGAACCAAAACTGCTGTGTTATTTTTTTTTTTGTGAAATAAGCTGCAAATTGCTAAATTGAGCTTACTTTGACGACTAGTTCTGGTGAGTTTCCCAGCTCAGACTCATATGAGCTTCCGAAATAAAGCCTCCACTCATTGCCACAATTTTCATCATAACCTCGGAGCTCTCTGGTGTTCAGTAAAACCCTAGACTGTTCAAGAGCTGCGCCAAAGTCTCCCTCCTCTACAGAGTCATCAGAGGCACTGCTGTGGTTTGGGAAGATCATTGAAGAAAGGCTCATGTCACTGTCTGAACCCGAGGTAAGCTCCTAGTGTAGATAAAAATATTATTACAAATTGTTTTTTAAAGCCATTTAAATCATAACAACGTTTAATTCCAGCAGACAGCATACATCAAGGTATTTTGGCTGGTTCCTACCAGGGTGAGTTATTCAATCACACTTGTCACCATAGTGCAGGGTATCCATAATATGAAAGCTCATTATGGATTCACAAGGGCAGAAATTGTCTTAACATTTCTGCATTTTGTGATTAACCACACCCAACAGGACCAAAATTCAACAAAATACATTAATCACTGATGGCATTTCTAATTTCAGTGGACATACTTGTGGATTGTTGTTCCCCATGCTGGAGTGGACAGCCTCCAGCTGGGTGTTGTAGAGTAAAGCTTTTAGGTCTGCTCCGGTGAACTGCTCTGTGACTGTTGCAATCTGCTCTAGTTCCACATCCGCCGCTAGAGACAAGCCATAGCTTAGAGCCTTAAGAATCTCCACACGCGCCTCCTGCAACCACAGTACATTAAACAAGTCTTTTCAAAACTATTTTATCTTTCACTTATTTATAAAGTAATTGCATAACTAAGCAAGAAATACTTCTGAATTTACAAACCAGATCAGGTGGAGGACAATACAGAGATTTGTCCAGTCGTCCCGGTCTCAGCAGGGCAGGGTCAATCAAATCTGGACGACTAGTTGCTGCTAGCACATATACACCTGCAAAGTGTGGACAAAATGTTACACATAGGGTCTTCTTTCAGAAGAGAGCACTAGAATTCTATTGTTATCCCTCCCTCATTGGAGGCTGAAGTCCACAATAAACTGACCTTGCAGACCCTCAACACCATCCAGCTGGGTGAGGAGTTGATTAACCACCCGGTCAGTTACCCCAGTGCTGTCATGGCCTCTCCTGGGAGCCAACGAGTCAAACTCATCAAAGAATAAGATGCATGGTTTGGCAGCTTGAGCCCTGCAATTAAATTAACAGAATTAGACAGATTGAAATTAAATTATAGCACTAACAAGGTCTGTCGGAGTCAGAGAAAAGTATTGACTAACTTCTGAAAGACATCTCGGACACCCTGCTCACTTGCTCCAATGTATTTGCTCAGGAGTTCAGGGCCCTGGAAAGATGGCTCTGCGTCATTTCCTTGTTAATTTGTAAAAAAAACAGAAAGCTTCTGATTCAGTCTAAAAAGAAAGTTACCTTGATGCTGATGAAGTTCATACCACTGTCCTTGGCTACAGCCCTGACCAGCAGAGTTTTCCCTGTGCCAGAAGCTCCATACAGGAGTACTCCAGAACAATGACGAATAGGAAGGTTGGAGAATAGGATGGGATACTACAACACACCAAAACAATTCATTATCATAATAATCTGTAGTACTCATTATTTTATAATTAGCTATGCTGCAGGTTTACACAGACACTGTAAACTTAGCACTACATTTCCTACTTACAAAAGGAGACAAAAACAAAAGTTGTTGATACATTTCAACACCAAACGTTAAGTGAAGCAAAAACATAAAAAAAAAAAAAAGAATGCACAATTCTGTTTAAAAAGATACTGACCTTAGCAGGAAGCAGTATAGTGTCCATTAGCTGTTGCCGCACTTCTTTCAGGCCTCCAACCCTATCAAGCCCAAATCCACTTGGGCAGTGCAGCTCCACACCCCACAGTGAGGGAGGAGTGAATCCCTTCAAAGCCTGGAAAAAGTCCCTCAAAGAAAGCAGACCATCTGAGAAACAAAGGAAAAAATCCAAGAGACTGTGAGAAAAGTAATATTATAAATTAAAATATAATCCAACACAATCTTGAATCTTTGTTTTTTCTTAACCTTGGTGAATATGTACAGCGCTAGCATGGATGGCCCGCTCCAGCAGCAGTGCTAGATCTTGAGGAGTATAGCCCTCTGTCAATTTGGCAACTGCCCCAAGATCAAGAGTGTGTAAGGTGTCCTCAGTAAGGAAATGTTTTCTAATGATGAGACAACGCAAGATATCTGTTCTCTGAGCCTAGAAACACACACACACTTTTAGTAACTCTTATACAGCTCAATATCTGAGTGTAAATCTGCTGGAAGGCTAAGTACATACCTGATCCGGAGACTGAATGTGTAAAATCTTTGGAAGAAGTGGGAGCCTTGCATCTCAGTCAGTGATGGGTGAATGGAGTGCTCACTCTGGCTGGTAATTATTAGGCTGACCAGGCTGGAATTAAGCACCACTTCATCCACAGCATCTTTCAGACCTAAAGCAGAGCATGTATATACACGTGTCAATAATCTTCAAGACCAGCAAGGATCCATGCACACAACATTGTGAACATGTATTACTCTGAGCAATGTGCTGATGTAGCAGTGCCTCAGGGCCATGCTCATGCTCTGCTGAAGATGGCGCTCCTGTTATTAGATCCAGATCATCAAGAAGAACTACCGAGGGTTGCATCCACACTGCCTGCTCAAAAACATCCTTCAGCATCTGCCTCACTGTTTCTGCCCTTTTGCCTGAAAAACAAACACAAACAATGTTTAAATGTCAATAAAGATACCTATTTTTAAAAACATTTGTTTGAATGGTTTATTTGAAAAACCTTGTAACTTTTTGCAGTCTAACACCTCCACATTGGCATCAAGATCTTCACTGGCTTTTCTGCATAGTGCTCGGGCAAAAGAAGTCTTGCCACACCCCTGAAGTAAAAGCCATAGTATCATAAGTATTTCAACATTTATTTGTATAATTTGATTATTTTTACTTGTTAAAAGAATTACCATTACAGTCATTAACTGTATTATTTGTATTTTACCTTGACTCCAGAGATAAGTAAAGCTCCTCCTTGAAGTCCTCGTCCTGAGGAGACCAGCTCCTGTGAAAGCGGACTACCCAGGAGGCTCTGGGAGATGAACTCAAAGGCAGTTTTCTCAAGTTTATTAACCCCACTGCGCAAATACATAACCAGAAATAAATGCGTGTCTGTTATTGATTCACTAGACAAGTTTATATTATAACTACACATGCTGTAGGTGTACAGAGAGCTTACCCAAGACTGCTAAGAAAAGGGAACTCTTCTTTGGACATTTTTGTTTCATTTTTCTCAGGTGGCGTGGTTAATGGCTCTCTGTTTATCTAGAAAAGTATATTAAGTGAATTACTGTTTACAATGTAGTACTCCCCAAATAACTGTAAAAGTATTAAGATGCACAATTACCTGTATGTCTTTCTTTTTGAGGAATGTAGCAGATAAAAGAAACAGCTGATCTACAGGCTCATTCTCTGGTTCTGGTTTCAGCACAGTTAAAGCAAATTCTAGTTTGGCTGTAAGACAAAAGCAAAAGGGAGAGGTGTTGGTACTGTTTAAAGTTATTTATACTTTTTTTACTCAAAGATAAGATTGTTTTTACCATCAGTTCCATGTAGAAGGATAGTGGCAGATCGTGCAGTTAGACAGGCTAGAGGTTCATGACTTCGAGTATGTAGCCATTCAAGGAACACTGTCTGGATCTCCTCATCATCCTCTGACTACAGAGATAATGTCAGAGATCACAAAGTCACAGTGAGACATAAAGCTTGAATCTTTAGCAGCTGGGACAATTCTCAGTTTAACAGATGCTCATTATTCACCATAGGTTTTAGGAGTTGTAATTGGATCATAGAGGCTACTTTGACAGCAGACTTCACAGGCTTAATTCGTACTCTTGAATGAGGAATAACATTCAATCTGTTGGTCACCGGCTTTGGGATCTGTAGAAAAAAAATTAAATACATATCTGGTTAGAATTGTTGAACCTCAGGAATCTAATTTATTTATAAAACTTTCAGGCAAACAACATACTTACCCATACTTTTCCACTGTGGATTGCTCCTTTAATAAGACTTTTGTGTGGTAGCTTCTCAATAGCACGGCACACAACCCTGACCACAACAGCCTCCTCTTCCTTTGATGTTTCCACTCCATCATCATCATCTGCAGTAACCTTTGACACACTTTTCTTATTGTCCAGAGCTGGCGTAGCTTTGTCCTTTGCTACTTTAGGGAAAGGAACTTTAGAAAGCACTCCATATGTGATGTGTGACTGAACTCCGGCATGTCCATCCGTCAGTTCATGCCTCAGAGAAAACACATGCACAACATCCTTTGCCAGATGGCTTATGGTGCAAAGCGAGTCTGGAGGTGTACCACACACTCTGTAGACAGAATCTGTGACAACTGCAGGGATTTCAGGAACAGAGGGAAGCTCTTTAACTAGACCATACGGCCTATTTAGCATGTACCGTAGAAGGCTCTTCAGATCAGCAATCCCTCCCCACTGTTGGTTCTGTGGTACTGACAGGGAGGAGACATCCAGGCTCTGATGCCTGTGATGTGGTTGATTCTTGCTCGGATTTAATGGGGACCCACTGAAGTTGTTGCTTTTGGGAGAGACAATTAGTTCTGTAAACTGCTCTAGGCGACCAAATGGCACCGAGGGCAGAAATGAGGCTGCAAACATTAAAGAAACATCAGATTTTGTTCATAATTACAACATCATATATATATTATATGCACTGTGAAGTGCATGAGTACACATGCCAAATATAATTTTGTATCACAGTGCTCAGTGGTATGTGTGGGGCATCTGCCAATGTTGGACCTTGGGAAACAGAAAAACTACCACTCCTCACCTATTTGGATGTAGATAGCTGTGTGACTGTTCACCCACACAGGGAACACAGCATCCTGGAACACAACTCTAATCTGATTAAGCAGCTGTGTTTCCAGTGCAGAACTGTGGAGTTCCTGTATTAAAAAAAGAAAGGGGTTAGGAGATGACATTTGAAGATTATTTTCATTTCTTTGAGCAACTTGACCCACCAAGATCTCCCAGTCATCAATTGAGAGTGGCTCCACAAACACTTGATGCACTGATGAAACCTGGCGACATGGTTTTATGAAACCCTGTTTGAGAAAACACAGTTGTCAGTGTGGGCAACTAATCCAAATTAGAATTTACAATAATAGCAGAAATTAAATGGCAATGCTGTGTAGTCTTACATGCTCTCCATCTTCAAGGCCCAGCTTTTCTCCCAGTTGGCGACACAACTCAACTCTATAGGTATCATAATTAGAATGTCTATTCTGTGTCCAACTGAGAAATGCTACAGAACCATGTCCCCAGGATAACTCCAAGGCCTGATTCTGCAATAAAGAAGAACATTTTAAATTTTATTTGAATACCTGGCACTGTTATAAACACTTATCAGTACAAAGACCATTGTGAAATTATTCTGTTACGTTGTTCATGGAAACGTGTCACATCCGCGTCCTGTTTGTTTTTTAGTTACAATCTATGGTTACACCGTGTGCACAGAATTAGAACCTTTTAGTACATGCAACACACACACCAAAATTCACAAATAATATTCTATAAATGATTTTACCGTAATATTTTCTTGACCAGGCAAACCTTTATCACTTTACCCAATTCACAAAATGCACAGCTAGGCTAAACCTACCTCGTTTAGTAATAAATGCGATACTAACTTCGAAGGAAGATGAAGGAAGCAGTTTTTTGTGTTGTTAAAAATAATTGTTACGGGGTGAATGCCCTGGTTGGAGAACATTCCTCTGACATGTCCTATCAACCTTTTAAAGTTACACGCTGCTCAGCTAACATAAGCCTCATAATCGATGAATGTGCTCTGAATTGTGCTCAGCTAGACCAAAGCAGTCGATATGGAGTAAGACTTCTTCAAAGTAAGAGATTTCACATGGACATATAATTGGGACACATTCGCGCAGCAACAAGATAAGGCTCTTATTGTGAAACACATTACTGAAACAAAGATGGCGGCTCCCGTCAGCAGTAAATCTGACTGTTGGAAAGCTCCAGAAGTGTATAAACATCACGAACAGCGGAAAATATGTATTTCTCGACCGAAGTATAGAGAAGGAAGAAAATCTAAGGCAGTTAAGGTAGGCGTCTTGCCTTAAATATGTACAGGTAACGATGCATGTTGATAAAGGGGCCCTCCGACTAGTAGCAAATCCATCTTGTTTAGCTTTTTAAAGGCCGATACAATTTAATTTTATATACACATAAAACTTCCCAATAGGCTAACTATACTGTCCCAGACAAATACATTTTAGCTTTTGGAATCGGTAAAAGCAGAAACATGCTCCAAGCAGATTCTGAGTTCTACGAGGAGAGAATCGACTTAAGTTAATTTGATCAAACCCAGCTGTGCCGTGTTTTAATTTCGAGTCTATTTTTAGTCAGTCAACATTTTTATGTTTTTTCAAGCGCTTTTTTGTTGCAGGTGTATACCATCAACCTAGAGTCTCGCTTCGTGATGGTCCAGGGGGTCCCCGCTATTGGTGTGATGACGGAGCTGATCCAGCTGTGTGCTCTGTACGGCACAGTGGAGGAGTACAGGCCTCTGGATGAGTATCCTGCTGAGGAGTTCACTGAGGTGTACCTGGTTAAGTTTCAGAAACTCACCAGTGCCAGGTAAAGAAATGATAATTTATTATTTATCACTCCTGACTGTGTTGTAATATGTTCTACAATATTTCCTAAAATGTTCTGTTTCAGAGCAGCAAAACGACGCATGGATGAAAAAAGTTTCTATGGAGGTGTACTGCATGTGTTCTACGTCCCAGAATATGAAACGGTGGAAGACACCAGACTAAAGCTGCTGGACCGAAGAAAATACATAATGAGGACTGTTCACAATATAGGTACATATATTAAACCAATAAAATTAATTTATACTGTACTATTAAAATGAAGAAAACTTATTTAGTAGCTGTTTTTATTAGTGAATTATATCTTCTAACCAATACCATTTCTTTTATCATACAAAGCAAGAGAAAAACAACACATAGAAGAAGTTACCAGGGAGACCAGTACATCAACTGCAACTTCATCATTCGAGACAATCACCCCCAAACCCAATGAAACAGTCGATAATCAAAACGAGAGCTCAGCTGGACATTATTCTAGTTTCCCTTTACTTCCCTTTGCCTCCTTGGGAAAACCATTGTATAGGATATAACAATCAACATGGAAGTTTACCAACTGAGGATAAAATGGGAACATTACATAATGCCATTGTTGATAAAAGACCACAGCCGGAGCAGAGTCCAAGCAGCCATTGCACACTTTCTAACATATACAGGAACCAAGAGGGCCAGCATATTACACAGTCTCCTGCAGTAAGATTTATACCACGGACAACACAGTTGGAGAAAAGGAAACGCAAGGCAGAGGAGCGCAATGAGCAATCACTGAAGGATGTTACTGGTCAAAATGAGGCCTTTATTGGACCAAAATTACCAGAGTTGTCCAAAATGGACATGGAGGATGAGTCATTAAACACAACAGTAAACCTGATCAGGGGCACTATAAAACAGGTAATCCATGCATTATTTTATTGAAATAATTTTATAGTTATTAACAAAAACAAATGTCTTTTAGGTGCAAACTGTCCCTGAATTCAAGCCAGTGGAGAAAAAGGTAAAACCACGTCGTCGGATCTAAGTTGTTGTTTTTTTCCCATTTAATTGTAAATGCTATGTATTGTGGTTATTAAAAAGGTGGTCTTCTCGAAAAATAGCTTTATTGTTCTTCTTCTTCTTCCTTAAATACACGTTGCTCAAATGTATTAATAGCCTGAAAGAGGAAAAAGAGCAGAATGCAATGCAAGTTATTATTTACACAAGATAATGCTGTTTTACTACTTTTATGTTTACCGTTGTGTCAGGGAGGCATAGCCCAAATGCCTCAAGCAATAGGTTCTCCTCTTTTACTGCCTTTACAAAATCCATTAAAGACAGTTTTCCATCATGGTCATGATCCTAAAGAGAAAATCAAAGTTCTTAATGGCCATAATAACTGGAGTACTCAGATTCAGCCATTATATAGCAAAAAATGGTTTGAGTTTGAAAAAAAAGGTGCTGTTTTAGAATGAAATATCTCACCATTCTTTTGAGTGTGATCTCCACTAGGTCTTTTATACCCTCATCAGGGTCCTCCTCATTGAGCTGTCTGGTGAGACTGTTCCTCAAAAGATGAAACATCTCATCTCTAGAGATGTAACCATCACTGTTTAAATCGTAGACAGTGAAACAATCTGGAAAATGTATTGATAAAAGGAAAAATGAGACATTGGCATATACTGTCTATTGAACAATTCTTTGAAGCAAGTCAAAAACGTACATTTAATTTTTTCATCCAATGTCCCTCGTAGAAAAACAGACAACCCAGCAATCCACTCTTTAACACTTAGAAAACCATCATTGTCTTTATCAAACGTTCTAAAGACTGCAAAAACGAACAAAAAATTGGTATTTTTATTTGTAGGCTCACTTATAGAAGATGCAAAATATTTACCTCCATCCATTATCATATCATCTGTAATGTCAAACGCATATTGGAGTGTACTTCTGAACTTTCCTCTCTCCAGACCTGAGACAACTTTTCCGTGGGCACTCTGTTCCCCCAGCAGCACGCGAAACTCTCGTATAAGACACTCAATCTCAGTTTTGTCGACTGAATTCAGAGTAAAAAGGGTAAAGCACATGTCTAATCCAATGAAGAATGTGTTTTTTAAACAGTTAATACTCACAGTGATCTGCGTATTTGGCCATTTTGTGAGTAAGACTTTGTATCAGCTTTCTGTTCATTGTAGTATTTCCGATTTAAGTAAAATAAATCCCTTCATAGATCGGTCGGCTCTACAGCCAGTCATATGTTTAGCCGCTGTCACCATGGCAACCATGAAAGACGGAATACTCAAGCACCATTGGGCAAACGGAGCGCGCAGCTGTGCGCATTAAAACAACACAATTGTGTAATGTAGAAAAAGTAGAAAACATTTAGTGTAGATAATACACAATAGTACGGAACCCGTAAGCGGCCATAGATCAATATCTTTTTTCCTACCATTATCTCGTTGTAACAAGTTAATTATGTCGTTTTCCCAAGATAACTACTTAACTTTCTCATTATCTCGCGAAAACGACAGAATGAACTTGTCATAACTAAATAACTGGAGGGGGAAAAAGTAATTAATCTATGGCCGCTTATGACTTTCGTCAAGTTGTTTTTTAAGTATCTTACCCTGTTTATTACTAAAAATGTTAAGAGGAAACATAATGACACATCCTCGTGTTTATAAAGCACCATAGGCTTTGAAAATTATAGCAGACATGATAAAATTGTTCAAATAGGCCTAATTAGGAAAAGGAGGTTGTAGAGACCAACTCTAGGGGCGCTGTCCTGTGTGCCATGGACCACTGACCTGTAATGAGGGTCGTGTGGTCCGTGTCTGTGGCCTGAGTGGCACATTACAGTGTTTTATGTATTGTAGACTCATGAACAGAGTCTTAGTTGTGCTCTTGGTGTCACTTTGACTGAGCACCCACTTCTTGGTAAAGTAGCAACAGTCCTAAAGCGTCTCCATTTGTTGTTTGCCTAAATGTAGACTGGTGATTTTCTAAAGTCTTTGAAATAACTTTGTAACCCTTTCCAGCTTTATGTAAAGCAACAATTCTTGAACGTAGCGGCTCTGAAAGCTCTTTTTGGCGAGGCATGGCTCACATAAGCATGTTCTTCTTGTGCAGCGCAAACTACAAAAGGTTTGGTCTCTGTAATGGCTGTTCCCACTGGCAGGCCAGGCCACACTTTTGGCAACAACCCCTGCTCCTAATTATTAGCCCACTAAACATCGTTGCCTTTCCAGTAGCCTGCCACAAAGCCAAGTATAGAACAAAAGTGGTAATAAGAAAAAGCCTCCAAAATAAAAGGTTAATGCAGAACAATCTGTCATTATTTTAATAAAACCATTTCCATTATTTCAAAGATAAGTAAGTACATCTTACTAGTTCAAATACTACAATCTTTCAATTTGTTTTAATGTAATACACAACAATGTAAAAAAACAGATTAAGAGAAGAATACATACAAAAAGATTTGTTAAATAAATCCACACCTCATTCAAGCTATTTATAATATTGCACCTCCACATTGTGCCTACATTATTATGTGTATGTATGCATAAACTAGCCTATATGTTTAAAGACTTTTAGGTTGTATTCATGTTTTACTATGACCGTTTTTTTAGATTAGTCCTGATGGGTAGTGTTGCATCAATCCATTGGTTTGGATTATCAATCAATGAGTTCCATAGTGTAACCTCTTCCTCTGTTGAGTCCATCCATGCGACCGGTTCACCATAACTCTGGCCTGTCAAAGAAATAAATATATTATTGGGACGTCATTTACATCTCCTGAATTGTGTCGTCTTAGCTCAGCCTGTATTATTTATTGCACTTCAACTGTTTCAGGGTTTGTTTGGTTTTTTTATTCATGTGAGCTTTTGATTAGCCAAATACTCTCAAGGCCACAAAGATGGACTTTAAAAAACGAATTTATCGCTTTGGTTATAGGAAATAAAATAGTTATAGATATTGCACCCAAGCTAGGAAAAGATGAGTAAACTAATCAGAGAGTCTTAAAAGGATGCTGTCATTAGTAACTGTTTTCAGGGTTTCAACAATAGGCCAGAAGACATCGCTCTTTACTACTTAAGTTACTAAACCCAGTGGGGTGTGTGCAAAGTATCAATTTAATGTTAGAAAATCTAATTCAGACAGGATAGTAGCCTTTTTATTTATTTTGATAGTAGCAGGGTGAGAAAGAGAAGGGAACAACATTGGTCAAACAACCTGAGCGAGACTCGAACCGTGTCTCCCACGTATTTTCAGGTGCTCAACCGACTGAGCTAGGGGCACCCCCAAGATACTAGCATTCTAATAGCCACAGTAGTACTCTCTGGACACCACGAAACAACCTCGCCCTACTGACATGAAATTCAAAATGCCAACAGTAAAATCTGCTGCACACTGCATAAGAGAACACATTTTACACCATTTACAAACTTGAAAAAAATAGCAACAAAGCCCTTTAATACCCAACTGTCCCAACCAGAGTGAATTTTGCAAGATTAAACTGCATGGTAAAATGAGTCTCACCAGTTCCACAACTCAGACGTATCCCACCGAGAATGTGCATCTTCAAACCTTCACGTTGCCACACTGTAAGCTCAGCGCAGGCCTCTTTTAGGTCACTCATGTGGAAGCCATCATACACCATAGTGTGGTTGTATGTCGGGCTGATGGTGCGTTTTACTATACGTGTCTTCTGACCACTCTGACGACTGCCATCTGGAAGGATGTAGCTTATGGTAAAGCATACAAGAAATACATAGTTAATTTCTCATTTTTATTTTAATAGCTTTTTTAATTTTTAGATGCACATTATGCTCTTATGCATGAATAACTAATAATAAAAAAGACTGGACATACCATCTAACAAAGGAATCTAGGGGACCTCCTTTATTAGACAAAAGAGCTTGAGCCTCCCGGAGCCAAATGTGAAGTTCCCCTGTCATAGGCAGACCACCACCTTAACATAGAAAATGTCAGTCACCAATGACACATGAGGTTATACAAAAGACATCTTATTACGGCCGCCTTTTCCTCACCCTCAAGTCCTTCAGGGATAAACTTGATTGATAACATAATAGTTCCCCGACTGCTAAGGGCATCTGGACTCAAATGAACCTGTGATTGAAGAGACAGACCAAAGTTAAAAGACGCAGAAAAATTAATGGACAAAGAAGAAGAGAGCAAAAAGGGGGAAAAAAAAGAAGTGTGAAAGAAGGGAATGATTTGTGTTACGTAAAGCCTTAGTTGAAATTCACAACCTGTCTTCATCTCCCTTCAACTCTACCAGACACAAAAAACACTCCCTCCCTATTCTTTTGTCTGCCAAACTGTTGTTGCACAATTTTAAAATCTGAAACAAATAGTGAGTCATATTCGTTTGGCAACTACTGTTTACGTTTAGGAGGGTGCAAATATTTGAGATTGTGTGTAATTTGAGTGCTTTCAAACCCTTGGCTGCAGATTTTGCCAAATTGGTTGAGTGTACGTCCAGTCCCAGACACCCAAAGACAATTCCACTTCCCCCAGAAACACATTCCTCCCCAGGGGCTCGGCATGCCACACAGAGAGGTTTAAAGTACGGCTGCGCAGCTCTCCAACACGCACCTTATACTATAAGACAGAAGGTTGGATAGCTCACAACAGAAATCTTTTGTATAACTTGTAAGAACATGACATTTTATTTAAAAAAATGTAGTTTCTTACTCTAAGTGTCTGATCGTAGACTGGGTTTTGGGTCTTCTTCTTTACTGATGTTTTCTTCTTACTATGACTCGACATGTCCGGCAAGAGATAGGTTTTTACATATCTGACAAATATGAAAATAATTTGAACTTGACTGTCCTCTGTGTGACATTGATGGACACATTTGTATACCACATATTGCCACTTACGGGTCTGAGCGCTTCGTTCGTGCTGCAGCAATGTCCTCACAGCGGTAGATTTTGATTTGCAGCTCCTCCTTCTGTGTGTCATAAACCAATGAGAACTGGATACGACCCCTCACCTCCACCACTCCGAAGTCTCCAGAGCTGAACAGACTCATCATGCTTCCGCTAAGCTAAAATGCACGCACAACAGTAATTAGTTCCTACGTCAATGTCCCGAGCTGAGTCATCTTTGCCCCGTCAGTAAGGCGATGGACCTAAAATGCGTGTGTGTGTGTGTTCACCGTGTAGCTTGAGTAAAGACTGCCGGCGGAACTGCTGTTTTTTGAAGACGTTGGATCCAGCTCAGTCAGGCTGCTGTTCATTGAATCACAGTCCTCATCATGGCCATCAGCACTGCCCTAAACACACATCATTCAGTATTGTTCTCAAATACAGCACGACACTTGGTTTAAGTCTTAGACACAATAGTGACATTATTTTCAGTTGAGTGAATAAAATTATGGAATTATAGTCAGGTGAAAGAGTAACTGGCCCTCATTATGAAAAGAAATAAAACAAACACAGCACATACCCATATCTATGAAGAGCTAGTTTGGAATTGTTTTGTAACCACTAGACCTTGGCATCTGTAAGTGTTCAAGTGTTCCTTGAATTGATTGTTTTAAAAAAGGAGATTGTGCAAAAATTCCTCCATATTGATGTGAAAAATGAACTATTACTTGAAGTTATTGTTGCTAAAATGGATTCTCGTGCTGTTGCATCTGAGGTGTACTTTGGTTCATTTCTATTAAATAATGGCATGTGGAATGTGTTTTTTCTAGATTAGGTTGAATTTTCCTCATAGTAAGGCCTACTTTAATTCAATATTTTGTATTATGAAAAAAAACAGTTCAAAAAAGGTGCAGTTACTAGTTCACCTGATTGTATGTAAAACATGACATAATGCTTTACCTCTGTTTCTTCTGGGTGGTTTCCATTACTTCTCCTTTCATACTCTAAAGCACAAGAATAGATTACAATGTAAATGACTGAGAACAATAGAGGTATAGATAATATACAGATTAGTCAGAGAAAATCTTTATACCTTTAGACAATGTGGCACTAATGTTTTCATGTAAAACCTGCACAGAATAATTTGTTTTACATTTCTTATTTAAATAAAAGAAAGAAAATACCTGTCAAAATGAGCACACACCAACCTTTGCTTGTGTATTTTTTGTTCTGGCTGAGGATACAGGTTTCAAAGTTTCTTGGCTCCTAAAATACATAAGCACTTGTGGTTACACCCAATGGTACATCTTGTGAAATCGTTTTCTAAACATGTCCACACTAACCCGGTTGTATTTTCTTCTTTAATCTCGGTTAGTCTACTCTCTGCCACAGGAGATGTGCTGTTGTTGCATAAAGACGAGATTCCCTGTGTCTCTCCATTGAACAAGCCAATCAGGTGCACATCTGTTACTATAGCAACAACCACAAAACCATCACTGGGATATCCCTGCATCAACAGAAAACCAGTCTACAATAATGTAGAGTTCATTGCATTTGGTGCATTAGGCAAAGCTCACCTTTGCTTTTTGGTTTTCTGAGACGCATAGATGCATGGACAAGGTCACATCCAGATGTGCTGTTGTAATAGCGCTTGCTACACTCCTCGCTAAACCATTCCCCTGACAAAGAGCGCAGACGTACCCGATCAGTCTCTTTCTTCTGAAGGGTCCTACAGATTTAAAACAGTGCAAATTAAACATCAGGTGATCTTAGCACAAGCACATAAGTCTTAACAACAAGAACTTTACGTTTACGAACTTTAAAAAAAACATATTCATTCATTCTTGTGAGACAGGAGTGCTAACCACTCTGCCACGTGCACCTCAAAAAAAAAAAAAAACATTAAAAGTGCAAATAATTCTAATCTATGCAAACAAACTAAGAGATCCCTCTTTCTGTGGTACTCCCAGAGGTAATTTGTTTTTGCCTCACCCTGATGCCCTGATGGAGGGTCTAAACACAGGGGGTGTTGTCTAGTTGCTGTGATATTGGGCCATCCAAAAAAAAAAAAACAGATCTTGTCTGTCTTTTCCATCAAATAAAATAAACACAAATGAATAATTATGACATGGATACATACACAGTGTCACCCTTTATGTATACAACTGCAAATCATAAAACAGCACCTAAATGAATAGTCACCTTACACGTCCTTCATCAAGGCGCTTCAGCTCCAAGTCTCGTTGTAACACCTTCAGGATGGCTGACTGCTCATCTTCTGTCAAGTGGCTGAGGTCAAGCGAGCCATCTGACTCTCCCTCCATCTTGGAGACACAAAAAATAAAAGGATTACCATTTATCTTCACTTTTGTTAAATCCAAAAATGTCCATATTAAACAAAGTTTATAATACATTTTTATTAGTGTCCTCCAGTTTTATGGACAAATGGAGTGTTTGCCTATCTTTTCCTGTCTGCTTCTCTTACTTTCTTCATCCTTTTACTGTAGACTAACTAGCTCTCATAAACTGCAAAGGTGAAGTAAATCAACTGTACACATTCCACAATAGCGCGCCAAGTTCATTTGTGTTTATGAGTGTCTTGAGGCCAGTTGCCTTCATTACATTTACGCATGCGCACGACAACTGCCCAGTTGCTTGTCCAGAGCTCTATTTATTCTCCATGGTCTAGCGTTTAACCAACGTGTCCCGTAAACAAAAATTAACAAAAGAGACCTCAGAATACACCGAAGACTTTCCTTAACGTATAGCCCTATTTATATACTATATACTAGATTATTACAGACCGTAATAGTCATTGTGTAAGCGGTGCCCTGTTTTAAAAGGTAAGAGGCTGTTTTATAAATGCATGTTAAACAGAAATTGAGTATCGACATGACCTACGAACATAGATGAACTTTAGCCTTTAGGAAGCTAGTAGGCTAACATTTCCCCATCGTGGACACCGCGAGAGAACTGACACCTGTCACTACCGCTTCCTTAATCCCTTTAATCACAGCAAAAGCTCAAACGTAGACCTAAACTTAACAATTAAACAACAAATAAAATGCTGTTACCTTATTACATCGATTCTATGAGTTCCATCCAGAAAAAAGTTGAGTAAAAAGTTTAGAAGAGAAGTGCAACGTGTGTACGTCAAGGTTTGAGTGTGCTGAAGAAACTGTGAACACGCCCTCTTCACTGGGGAGTGGGGACGCACTGGGCTGGGAGCCGAGCACTAAGACAGGGGAACAAATAGAAAGGGAACGTGTGTGCGCGGTTCCAGATTGCTCACCCGTGTTTGTTTGACTGTGTGATAGGAGTGTCAAACACGGATGTTTTACCAGGCGCAGGGTGGAGGTTGGATGAAGACGTCCACACCTGCTAAACATACAATTAGTGCAGTTTACTTCGGCACCTTGAAATGCCTGAGGTTTTATCAGCCCATGTTGAGTTGGTTTAAACCTTTTTGTGGACCTATGTTAATAAGAGTGTGCAAGACTTCCCTGTCTTTGTATGTGAAGGGGATTCAGAGTGAAAAGAACTGAGTTCTGTTCTTTGTCAACACACTTGGATGGCAGCCACCAGTCTGCTCAATTTGGAGCGGTATTTGTGTCTGGGCCTATTGAAGCCTGTGCATCCTGGCTTACAGTGATACTACATCCATCCAAGCACCCAGTGTTCCCCTAAAGACCTCCAATGTTCCCCCAAAGACCTCCATACACCCAATGTTCCCCTAAAGACCTCCAATGTTCCCCCAAAGACCTCCATACACCAATTTTATTTATATAGCACAATTCATACACTGGTGCTTTACAGGATTAAAAGACACTTTACAAGATTTGAATTAAGAAACATTTTTCTTAATTTTTCAAAAATTTAAACATTTTGAGAGTGCAGATGAACACTTAAGCTCCGCCTACATTAAAAATTAAAGAAGAAGGTTTTTAACTTCCCTTTAACATTGTTAAATTGAGGCTGTTTCAGATTTTTGCTGCATGAAACTTAAACGCTGCTACACCTTGTTTAGTTCTAACTCTGGGCACGAGCAGAAGGCCTGTCCTAGATGTTCTCAGAGTCCGAGGAGGTTCATAAGGAACTAGCATGTCAGAAAATACATTCTGGTGCTAAACCATTTAGAGGCTTGTAAACCAGCAGTGCTGTTTTAAAGTCTATTCTCTGAGCAACAGGAAGCCAGTGCAGAGATTTTTAAACTGGCGTGATGTGGTTGTACTTTCTGGTTTTGGTTAGAACCCGAGCAGCAGTGTTCTGAATAAGCTGCAGCTGTCTTAACCCTCGTTTTGAGAGACCAGTGAGCAGGCCGTTACAGTAATCTAACCTGCTGGAGATAAAAGCATGGCTAAGTCTCTCTAAGTCTGAGAGTTGAGACATTATCTCTTTGATTTTAGAAATGTTTTTACGGTGATAAAATGCTGATGATTTTATTGACTTAATGTGACTGTGGAAATTCAAGTCTGAGTCCATGATGACCCCTAGATTTCTAACCTGATATTTAGAGAAAGACACACGAGGTGACTGCTGACACTTCCTCTTTGTTTCTGTGGCCCAAAGACGATTAGTTCAGTCTTGTTTTTGTTCAGTTGGAGAAAATTATTTTTCATCCACACATCAATCTGTTCGATGCAGTGACACAGTGAATAAATTGGTCCATTTTCACCTGCTGTGAGTGAAATGTAAATCTGAGTGTCATCTGCCTAATTATGGTAGGATATGTCACAGCTGCGTATTAACTCCCCTGAAGGAAGCATGTAAAGATTGAATAATAGGAGTCCCAAGATAGACCCCTGTGGAACCCCACGTCAGGGCAATTTGGTCTGATACACAGTTACCAACCAAAACTAGTACTTAAGTACTTCCTGTCTTCAAGATAGGACTGAAACCATTTAAGGTCAGTTCCAGAGATGCCTATTCATTCCTCTAATCTTTTTGGCAAGATTTTCATGGTCCCCTGTATAAAACGCAGCACTCAAGTCCGACAGAACTAAGACAGAGACTCTGCCCGCGTCTGTGTTCAGATCAAGCCTCTCCCATGGAACCTCTAAAATGGTCCTCGTGTAAGGGCGCCGCCATACGGTGATTTTACAGCGAAATACAGCGAAATACAGCAATATACCTCTGTCCACCAGAGGGCAGGCTCCAAAAGCGGAAATATAAGGAGAAACCCAATGGCGAGCTTAAGTTTTTACTACATGACAACTCTGGGGGGGGTGAATTTTTGATTAATATGTTTGTTTATGCTATATAAAAACTATTGTTTTACTATGGAAAAAGCCCGGATGTAACGGCCATTTTATTGCCCATTCGTAATGACAATATTGGTGAATAGGGGACCAATGGGCGGATATCATCCATATTTACACAATCTATGGTTCAGATGGATGTAATTTGTCCATGCACCTATTGTTACCCTAAATACCTTCAGTGTTCACCTTAAGACCTCCATGCATCTAATGTTACCCTAAAGACTTCCTGGTTTCTCCTAAAGACCTCCAGTGTTCCCCTTAAGACCTCCATACATCTAATGTTACCCTAAAGACTTCCTGGTTTCTCCTAAAGACCTCCAGTGTTCCCCTAAAGACCTCCTGGTTTCTCCTAAAGACCTCCATGCATCTAATGTTACCCTAAAGATCTCCATACACTGCAACTAATGAACTTAATGCGTTAACTTAGGTACCTACCCTACCTTCCCAATACCCCTCCTTTCTCTCCTATTCTCTTGCAGCATTCTTTCTCCCATTATTAATATTCAAGGGGGGAGCCCCACTCTGCTGGGCTGACAATCAGAGACAGAACCCCCACACAGAGTCTCACGATCACACCTGTCCAGTGCTGACACCACCTCCATCCTCCAACATACTCAACCAACATAACATTATGCAATATGTTATTAATTCTACTTTGTTGAATTCTACATTGATAGTGAATCTGCTCTTTGCTGGTTTGTCAAGATCTATAGGCCATGCTTATTTGCAAACAGCAGTGATACACCCAGATTACTGCTAAACTGCTACTTCACTTACCAAACCACTCCACACTAATTGTGTTATCACTACTGAACTTAATTACATGACACAGCCCTCAGGGAAAAATATTGCACTATTTACTGACAGTGTTCTTAATCCATTGAAATATAATCACAAAAATACAAACAGTAAGTTGCACAAAGTAACACAGAGTACATATATATATATATATATACTGTGTATATCTTGCACTTTAAAAATGGATTAAATTGGATAATGAGATGCCCAGAATAAGAATATTAGATACAAATTGTAGATATATTCAAATGCCTCACACATAACTGACAGTGTAGTTCAGTTTCAGAGGGTTTCAAACAAATGATATAAACCTTGAGGTAACAAGAAGCATATAAGTAGGTGGCAAATCTCTATAAAATATTTAGTTTCTTCCCTAAAGTGAATTGCATCTTTCCAATATATCATGACTTTACAGTCAAACAAGTATGAACTGTCCATACAAATTATGTTCAGTAGTTTATAATGTTTATAATAAGATAAATAAGCATCATTAATAGTAATTTATGTGTCTAATTAAAAAAATCATTCAAATCAATACCATCACAAATAATCTCTTTTTGATGTTTTGTAGTATAGAACCTACGACACACAAAGAAATGTCTATTGTAGAACTGAAACCTAAAATAATAGTCCAAGTCTGCATCATCTTAGAAATATAAATATGATCCAAGCACAGTAAACACATGCAGAGACATATACTTATTACATAATGCAGCATTCTTGTTTTTTCTTAGAACAAAGCTTTTTGAACACATCCTTTCCAGTTCACATGGGCCCAAACCAAAAATTACAGGGTGAATAATGGAAAGTGCTGTCGTCACAACTTGATGAGTCACAGGTCAGTTCATCTTCATTTGTCCTCTTATGTTTTGTTTTTCATTCGGCTCGTCCCTGTGGCTGATCGCTGTAAGAATTCAGAGATGGACAGATGGAGGTTATGATCAAAATTCTAGCCAAATGAGGAAGGATATGGATGTTAGATTGCTTTGTGTGGTGGAAACTGTTCATATATTCTGCCACCAGAGGATGCTACTAAACCAACAATGTCATTTAACACCCAACATTACATGCTCTCACAGATGCCATTCGTTCTCTTGCTCGTTGTTGTTTTTAAATGTAGAAACTCACATGGGGTCATAATTGCTTTGCTCCTTTGATTTCAGAAAACGCATGGCAAAGAAGCCACCAGCTTGGACACAGAGGACCAATATGATGCCCCCAATGAAACTGGACATGTCAAACTTGGCCTGTGACAATTCAGGAGCAGGCTTGGGGCTACTGTCATCACCTACAATGAAATATACTCATTAACAAATGGACAGGTTGAGATATATATATGACAATTGACTTTACGTGAGATTTTACTGCAGTGAGTGAGGGGCTTCAGGGAATATTCATGCAGCTTATATGGAGACAATTAGAGTGACACGCAGAAGGTGGGGGTAGAGATGGTATAATTTACCTGCGTCACCTCCAGCTTCACCAAATGTCTCTATAACTGTAACAAATAGAAAATACATGTTTACATGTGTTTCTCCTTGATGCCTTTGTGTTGTGTTGCATTAGGGTCATTATTGGACATTACCTGCGCATAGTTCTGACACTTTGGTCCAGCTACAATTCCTCCCATCATCTACAGCATCTCCTCCATCAGTCACACATGCTCCCTTGTCATCACCTGAGTCATAGTCGGAGCATTTTATTATCTGTGTGTGTGTGTTTATCATGTGTGTTCCTGGCATACTGAATTATTTAGTTTTCTTGGACAAACCAGTTAAGATTATGTTACAGCAGCTGTGATGATTGAATTACTATCAGAGATCATGTGTGTGTGTGTGTGTGTTTCTGTGTGTGTGTAGGCATCACCATCTGGGCAAAGTCTCCAAACACAGCCTGTCAAGTTGAGCAAGGATTCTCCGACGCACAGGTCACATGACTCGGCTTGAGAACAGTCTGAAGGAGGAACAAAATGGCAGTCAGTTAGAAGCGTAGCGCAAACAAATTGATCAGCCAGTGTACAATTAACCTTCCAACAGAAAACAGTTGCTACAATTCATCACACCATAGGTGTGAATAGGTAACTGGACCAAAAGAAAGCAGTAAGATAACCAAAATCCACACATTGTAACATTGTCACCTTCAAACCTACGTCCAGATAACTTCTTTGACACGTTTCTTGATTGTTAAGAAAATGAGCAGTTTATGGTCATATTGACCTGAACTAGATATTGTGAATATAAGCTATGAAATGGTCGAGAGAATAATCAATGTTTTACTAAATTTATGAAAGTGCCAATAACTTACAAACTTGAGAAAACCTGCCCAAACAATTCTACTATTAACAGTTTACATGCAAAGTTGGACCCTTACCTGACTGTGAATATACAGAGTTCACTGCTACTAAAAGCAAAAAGATGGAACAGAGGACCTTGAATCCCAATTGCTGCATTGCAACAATCACAAAACACCTGTACTCAGAATTCTAAAGGTAAATTAGAAAAAAAGTGATTGTGATAAGTTCTATGGATGGTATCCAAAATTTGGACATGCAGTTATGGTTCCTTGCTGGGACACTCTGAGCTAATGAGAGAACTGTGTAACATGAGAGACTACCAAACTTGGTTCCCTGGCAACAAGTGGCCCACCTCAACACTGCTGAAATACACACCACTTTGGACGGACTGACACTTGTTTCTTTCACAAAAACGTGCAAATTTATTAAGTGTATACTTTTAACTTTTACTTTACTAATTTTAAGTATTGCATTGTAAAAAGGTGAAAGCAGAACACCTGTAACACTAACACAAACACACGTTCACATTCCAGAAAAGAAAAATCTGGAGCTTCTTGCTGTAAGATGACATGCTAACTACTTTAAAACCATGTGTGAAACATGTCATAGTGCACTGAAAATATAAAAAGTAGGCCTCTGGACATTAAAGATGATAACGTTTAACCTCTTCTTCCTGAAGTTCTAAAGGCGTTGTTAATGCTGAACTAAATAGTCCTTTAGTTGTGTGGTCAATCGTCGAGGCTTAAGGCATCATGAATGAAGGAAATAATATTAATTTGTATGTCAGTCATACGCAGACAACTCTAAGTATACTGAAGGTGTGAAGTTACAATAAAATAGTGAGGGAAGTGATAGGCAAAGCCATGTACGTCAGTGATATATTGTAATGTCAGTTCAGATGTGTCACCATGAAGTGATGGGCTGTCTTGTCATACTACAAACGCAAAGGATGACAAATAGTTTTAGTACCAAAGTTGCTGCTGGCATGTCTATCCATTTTCTATCATTCAGATCTATTGTTGCTAGAGATATTAGAGCCTGAACTGTTCTGAGTAGTAATAAGACAAGAGCTGTGTGGAAGAGGCAACCATGAAATAACTTTGGTCATTTGAGACCCAACCATATGCTGCATGTATAAAAAAGGTTTACATGACGATAACATAATCCTTTTTGAGTCTGCAGCACGACACACTTTGAGGCAGTATACTTCACCATCACTGTCACCTCCTCCAACACTCCCACTCTCTCACACACAGTCTGGACACAGCGATGATGCTTTTGTGTGTTGATGTGAAAATAATTGGTTATCAATACGCACGACCGAGAAAAGTGTAATGCAGCAATTCCCAAAATTACAAATTAAGACCTGTTTTTGTGAATTCATTAAAACCACAGACCTGACATCATTTCAGATATGTATGTGCAATAATAGGATAAATCTGGTCTTGGTGGACTTAAATATAGGCTATACGGAATTTGGTAGAGATTTGGGGACGTCTAATCAACACTCATGACACTTCTGAAGATAAGAAGAGAAAAATTCTGATCCTCTTGGTGACGTAGGCGGGGTTTGAGCCGCAGGAAGCGTGTCCTTATATGGAGAACGATGAGATTCCCCTCACATTGTTATGCGCAAACACGCAGACAGTTCGCGCCACCCACCGACACCCACGCAGACCATGAAACCGGGGAAGCCACGAAATCCTTCTCTTCAGCAGACTGCTTGTATAACCAAAGGAATGCCCTGAAAACAAACTTGTACATTTTGTGCAGTGGCTCAGTGGTAGAGCGGTCGTCCTTCAACCGAAGGTAGGCGGTTCGATTCCCGCTCTCCCCACAGTTAATACTGTCGTTGTGTCCTTGAGCAAGACACTTAACCCACCCCGCCTTCAGTGGTGTTCCAGCTGTAACAGTGCTGAATGTAAGTCGCTTTGGATAAAAGCGTCAGCTAAAACGACAAAATGTAAATTTTCCCAGATGATGACATTCACTGACAATATTCAATCACATTAATCTAAAATGCAATATTCTGAAATATGGTAGATTTAAATTGAGCAAACCCTAACATTAATACAACTTTATATTGGAAGCAAATCATTTCTTTCTTTGCTTCATTTATCACTGCTCATCCCTTTAGCACACGCCTTTAACCGTTGTATTGTTAATATTGCTCTTACATTTGGAAGACGTTGTCTACTGATACCAATCCCATCATCAGATATATCAGCACAAAAAACATACTTTGAACAGAAATATGTCTATTAGAAGGGTTACGTAATCATTTTGGAGTGGAGTTTCTAAGTATCTTTTGGTATTGTTATGCGGGCCATGAGTCACTGTTTGCGTTTTTCAGCACCGCGGACAGCTCCATCTTCAGCCGCACACCCCTCTTTCCCCTCCCCCCCCTTCAGAGACGAGCCCCTTGGTTTTATTGACAGTTTGTGCTTGAGTGTCAAGGTGGGGGTGCAGATATTATGTGTGTGTGTGTGTGTGTGTGTGGAAGGGAAGGGGTCGCGCTCGTTAGTTACAAGAAATGAGAACATGAGTAAACCGCAGTGGGAGGGGCCGGAGGCGATGCCGCATTTTTCTGAATGAAATTACTCCCCCCTACTCCCCCCTAACATCCCCGTACCCGTTGTACAGGAACCTCATTGGTTGAGGTCCCCCATTCACTGACGTCAGACCAAGCTTTCTTGTGGACGTGTCTGAGAGCAACAGCATTCCATTCTGGTTTCTGTAAGTGCCCCGGAGAGACCTGGAGCAGAGACTAAATACGATATGCGAGCGAGGCGCACCAAGACTTCAGCACAACGCAGATAAAGACTGAAACATCACTGGGATTGATTTGCTTTTTAAATCTTACCCATAGTCTCACATCGGATTCGCATCCTCTCCATAATCTGATTTGGATCTTTTAATTCTTCAAAGGAACTAAGCCAAACCAGTGCGTTAACAAGGTAAGACAGATAATTGGTGGTGTGTGCTCAGCATATGCTTGAGACTTGAGTGCGTGCTGGTTCTGCGGTGCACCAAACCTGCAAAGTGTATTATACAAGCAGGTCCTCAGCATGTGATAGTGGGATATACCTCACGGCAGATGAGAGCGAGGAAGGCAGGAATTTTGAATTAATCAAAAAATGAATAGCTCATTTAACTGATGCACGTTTTAAGACACAGCTTCTTTAAACGGTACATGTTAAATGTGTAGAAGATCAAAAGTCATCAAATAGTTTTAACGTTAAAGTTAAAGTTAAGAGTGGGATTTATTAAACAAAAATGATTTTAATAGCCTAGTGTATAGTTCGACTTAACAAAAGGAAAAAAAATTCAATTAAGGACAACTAATTTGTGCCTTCGTGACGTCAGTTACATTTGAGCGTCTGTCCACAATTTGTGTTAAAATTGCGATTAATATGTCCAGTTGTTATTTCTGAATGATACTGAAGACATGGCTATGGGCCTGTGTTAAAAATAATGATTTTGGTTTAAAATTTGCGAAACAAACACTGCACAGCGCCCTGTATGTTTAGATAAGTCACATCATTACAATCTGAACTTTACTGACATCCCATTAAATGCAGCTTGAAACCACATGGCAGCATGTCACTCTAAAGTGCACTATAAAGACTGTGGTACTATCAATAAAAAATGATGTTAATGCATTATCTTTTTATTTTTTCAGCCATGATTTTAAATGCTTCAGATGTGGGCTGGGAGGAGTCCTCTGGTGAAGATCCCTTCTACCCAATGGACCACCTGGATAAGACCTCTTCCAATCAGCTCCTTCCCCTGACAGTGTGGGGTGTAGCTCTGTGTGTGTCTGGAACTCTCATTGCCATGGAGAATGCAATAGTGGTGACCACTATCTTGGCCACACCCTCTCTCCGCGCCCCTGTATTTCTGCTGCTGGCGAGCCTAGGACTGGCTGATCTACTCGCAGGTGTTGCTCTGATTCTGCACTTCCTCTTCCTGTTCTGTGTGAGCCTAGTGATTGGTCAGAATTACTTACATCAGGACTGCTGGTCACATCACTAACTGCCTCTCTCTGTAGCCTGATGGGTGTGGCCCTGGATCGATACCTGTCTTTAAGCCACGCCCTCACCTATGGCTCAGGCCGTTCACGTCACCGCACTGCCGCCCTCCTGCTGCTGGTCTGGCTGGGGGCATGTGTGATAGGGGCTGTGCCTGCAATGGGTTGGCACTGTCTGGGGGATCCAAACTCCTGCTCTGTAGCACGACCTCTGACCCGGACTTACCTATCTCTATTGTGTGGAGGCTTCCTTGTAGCTGTCATGGTAACTCTGCAATTGTATGCTGGGATCTGCCAAGTAGCAAGGCGACATGCCCATGCCATTGCTACACAAAGGCACTTCTTGCCTACCACCCAATCATATGCAAGCAAACATGGTAGTGGGAGAGGTTTTTCTCGCCTCATCCTTGTGCTCAGCGTGTTTGTGGGCTGCTGGATGCCTTTCTCCCTGTGGGGGCTCCTAGGTGATGCATCTAGCCCTCCCACTCTATACCTATGCCACCTTGGTGCCAGCTGCAGGCAGCTCATTGTTAAATCCACTCCTCTACAGTCTGAGAAACAAGGACATCCGCAAAGTGCTGCTCCAGGCCTGCTGTCCACAGAGATACACACACAGCACACACCCTGTTGATGTGTAGACTGCCAAATCTTACAATCTATGCCAAATATTCTCTTTTTGAATGCCAGGACAAACACATTGCTGCATTAACTGTCAACGAGAACAAGCAGTCTCTTCTACACACACACAAATCCACCCACACACACATGCTGCATCCATTTGTAAACCAGAATGTACGGAACTGTCCTGGCAGATGGCCATTAAGAAAGAGTCCTGCTGTTGCCATAAAGACTCAATGTACTGTCCTGTGTGTACTTTGTGCCTCATCCTCAGTCAATTGTAGCTCCACTGGATCCACAGAGTGAAACAGTCACAGTGATGCTATTGTATATATCCTTTTTTTTTTTTTTTTAAGTGGATTTAATCACCAATGGCACTTGGAGAGAGAGGGGTTATATGTTTAAGACTATCACAGTGTACTGGCAGTGATCCAAAGTCCAGTTATTTACTTGAAAGTTTGGCAAACAGTGTTTGAAATGTTTTAAATAATACTATTTTGCACAAGCTCCTTAAGGCACTTTGAAAAGTACTGATCATGTTGTTGCAGAACCTTTTTGAAATGAATATTTTATACTGATGAATAATAAACGTGCTATTTCTTACTCTGTGATGTCAGCACTCTTCTCTGCACTTCTTTAACTTGGCTAGGCACAGAATGGGGCTATTTTTTGCTGTTATCTAAATAATTTGGTGACAGAAGCAATTTTTAGCATTCTCAATCTTCACCAAGGTGAAGGTCCTTTACTCAACAACAAAGCAGCTCTGATGAGTTATGCAAAAGGGTTTTCATGCCTCCAACTCACACTCCATCCTTTATCTATTCTGTTTATTTAAATATTCCTAAAGTCAAGGAGCAAAATAAAAAATAAAAGAAAATCACGTGAATTTTAATATCTTTAGTCAATGAGAAACATGGAATTCAGTGTAGGAGAAAGGAAATGGTTAAGAATTGTCATGATTGTGCTTAAAAAAAATAGAACAAATTTAAATATTAAGGCACTTGAAAACAACCGCTCTAAACTTTGGTCACTTGTCAGTGAGAATTATTTGGAGGAAGCAGTGAAATGCACTACACATAAAGGCACTTAACATAAAGTTTGAGAGATACAAAGCAATTAAAGCATTTAAGACTAGAAATATTGTACAGAATAATGATACATGGAAAAACACAGGAAAGAATGCATTAAAAGCTGACCATTAGAAAAAGATCACTGTGTTAAATATCTGCATATGTTCTCTGTAAAGCCTCAGATGTATGACATAGGCCATTATTTCCCTATTACACTAATCAATCCATCCAGATACAGTTAGGTGCTCCCCAGACAACCACAATAGACCAAATACAATGGAAACGGAAACAAAGTTGTGCTTAAGGATTTACAATGAGAGGATGATGACGATTGAATAAGTAACAAAATCTATATAATATATATACAGCTCTGAAAAAAATTAAGAGACCACTGCAATTTTTGCTTGCAATCATTATCTCTACAAGTATGTATTTCATTCAAATGTCTGTTGAATCCCAACACAGGCACACCTCATTCTACTGATTAGGTGATCACCTGATCTTATTTAATAAAGTATAAAAAAACACTTCTGTGGTCATTTCTATCCTCTTGCAATAAAATGCTCTAAATTACAATATTTTTATTTGGAATTTGGGAAATATGTTGTCAGTAGTTTATAGAATAAAACCAAAAATGTAAATTTTACCTAAACACATACATATAAATAGTAAAACCAGATAAACTGATCATTTTGAAGTGGTCTCTTAATTTTTTCCAGAGCTGTATATACATATATGAGCAATCAAGATCTACATACAAAACTGTATAAATAGTTGCATGTAGATGCATGTGCTCTTTTTTACTGTTCTTTTTAATACACAAAAATCTTATAAAGCTATGTGCATGCCTCAATTGAAGCACACTTCATACTGATAGTAAGATTAAGACTGATAATTGTGTTTATACACAAATGAAACAAAGAGACCCTTGAACAACTATGTGTTCTCCAAAAGAGACAACAGAAACGTGAGACAACTAAGGAAAATAATCTTTGGACTTGTGTACATGGCAAATATAAAAAGGTATTTTCAAATGTAATGTGTAAAGGAATGTTGTTTTTTAACGTGGTGTGGTGGTGAGCAAGAAAAGGGAAATGGTCATCATTCGGACCAGTCATCATCATCCATCTCTGAACAGTCATCTTCACTGTCGCTGCACTCCACAGCGATGCGACGAGACAGGATGGCAGCCACATCATTGCCAGTGTTATCCTTCTTCTCCTGCTCGCGCTGTGCCTCCACTTTTCGCAGGTTGAAACCTGTAGAGGACACAAAAACAAGCTTAAGTGTACATTCAACAACATCTACAACAATCGTAGTTTGTTTCTATTGATTCTACTGTAACATTATTATTAACGTTTTAGTTTTTTTTCTTAAAAGCCATACCACTCACACCCCACAAGTGTACAATCAAATACGTTACCTTGCCGAATGGCCTGTAGCAGGTCACTGCGAGCGCCTTCTCCTGGTTCTGGTTCCGGTTGAGGTTTGGGATTAGAGCTGGGCGCCAGGCCACCACCAGAGGACGAAGGAGCAGGCCCATTAAAAGATGGAGGAGGTGGTCCAGGTGGAGGTGGGGGTGGAGGAGGAGGAGGGGGACCCCCACCCATGGGGGCAGGTGGTGGCGGAGGAGGAGCGAGTGAGGACAGAGCAGGAGGAGGAGGGGGGGCTGGTGGAGCGGGATAGGCAGCGGGAGTTGAAGCCATTGGAGGTGGAGATGGCGGGGCCTCAAATCCAGGAGGAGGTGGAGGTATGCCCATTCCAGAGGGGGGAGGAGGAGGAGGTGGTGCAGGTGGGGGAGAAAGACTGGGGCGGACAGCCAGGGGAGATGTCATGGGGGGAGCGGGAGGGGGGTGGCTTGGACTCAGCAAACTGGCACGCTTCTGAGTAGTATCATTATATCTGTGAATGCAACAACACAAGTTAGAAATCAAATGAATGGGCTCCACATTTTCCTCCAGTCAACATTTGACAGGCTTTACTCATGTTCAATAATGATCATTAAAATACTTATGGTCAAATATTTGCACTGTGTAGGTTTTTATGCACTGCTACTTACGCCATGTCAGGAGGTGGAGGAGGCAGGAAATCATCACTTGGTGGAGGAAGAGGGGAGCCAGGTTCATAAGCATATGAGCCTGTACTCATCTCAAGAGCTTCAGAGTTGTATCCTTCTCCAGAACCAATACTGCCATTGAGAGCTTCTGAAGAATTCCTAATAAAAATCAAAACAATTAGCCAGTCTGTCTCAACTGCGTATCAAGTATTTGAGTAATACAATGCTCCTGGTCAAGCAGACCTTAAAAGAGGAAGTAACACAAATCAAAAAATAAAAAGGCAGGGTTGTTTACAAAACTGTACAAATGTAAGTTTAAGATGTATTTTCTATTTTTTAAAAGATATGCAAATTTGCAGGCCATGTTTATTCCAAAATCATCATCACAGAAACACAACATAGCTAGTATTTGTTTGTTTAATGTAGCAATTTGCAGCTCTACACCCAGTCCCTTGAGCACAGTTTCAAACAGGACATGCCACAGAGAGGCAGTTTACTGTATACAGCAAAATTAAGTAGCAATCAACCACGATATGCGTAACATTACATTTTAAAACTTACATGAGCTCATTCTTTGGCTCCACAAACTCTTTACCCATCTTGAGACGTTCCCATTCATCCCTCCTGGTTTTGATCTTACGAGGATTGAGCGGTTTATGGTTATCACCGACTTTCTTCTCCCTCTGCTCACAAAGAAAACATCCAATGTATTAGTTGCTAACTAAATATAAATTATGGTTTTCCTGATAGTTCTTGTGTGACTTACTCTGTGCTTGCGTTTTTCCTTCATGATGTCCTTGGTGTCCTGCAGCATCTTCTCCTTCCACAGGTCAAAGAAGTAGGAAGGATCTGTATAAAATTTTAGAGCTTCTTTGCCATCGTCCCTGTGGACAAAAAATATAGGCATTAAGAAAATCACACTGATTTTTGTCACAGCATCACAGGCTAATAGCAAAAACAAAAAAGACAACATCAATAATAATAATTTAGTCTTATTAATTACAATAATGCCACTCCCGTCCTGTGGTACTGATTTCCCAGCCAACATTCTTCACGTTCTAGGTTTTAATTAATCATACTTCTGGTAATAATACTCGCCTCATCTATTATTCACATCCTCTATCACAACTGTGTCAGGTGGGTTAGGACACATATGGTTACAGCTTCAGTTCTGCTTTTTGCAGACAATTTTAGTGTTACCAGATGATGGTGTGTTTGAGAGGGGTAGAGTTTTGCCCTTGAACTTTACACACACTTGATCAAAGTCACTTCCATTTAGAAAATTGGAACAGCCCAGGTATTAACCTATTTCACTTTTCTACACATTTCTAACTGTCCTCAGACTGTAGGGCAAACTACCCTGATCAAATGTGTACAAACTGAGCTGAACAGGATCATTTGACCAAACTCTTATTAACATGTCTGTTCACATTTATGTTACAGCTTAAGCATCTAAGAGGTAGATCTGAATAATAAATAGTCACAACATAAATGATGAATACATGAGTCTTTCACATGTTTAATCACGTGCCCCATCTGTCCCTGACACGTTTGGCTTCCAATGAATAAATATGAGCTTTGGATGTGCCATACCGAAACTGGCTGAGGTAGTTGAGGGGAGGAGGGGGATCACAGGTAATGTAGGTGTCCTGTACAGGCACAGGCAGAGACGGCCTAGTGAAGAGCTGCTGGTCCTGGGTCAGACTGCTGTGAAAAGCCTTGCGAGTTGTGATTGCCTGCAGAGATACTAAAAATAGATCACATTTAATTAGTATGCATCATCCAGGTAAAAAGCATTTTGATGCCATAGTTTTGTGTTGCCATGTTTTTCGTATATAAATATGCAAATGAAGAAAAGTATTAATATTTGTAACTATTTAAATAAATGTACCTTCTTCTTCTTTCGGGTCCAGTTGTGTGACCTTGACCTGAAGACGATCCACTCTTTCCCCCAATGTATTCACTCTGACAGCAAAAGCTCCAGCCTGCACAAACAGCTCCCCGAAAACATCCTCTGCATATTTACCTACAAACAAAAATAATTATTTGTAATTGTTCATATGGAACCAATTTCCTACACAAGCTTGACCAAACTCCAACTTAAAAATCTACTAAACCCTTTTTCACATATACAGGAGCCAGCTCAGATGCATCAGAGTGGCACACATTTACACCAATCATATGCAGCGTAGACTCACTGAGGCTGCCGAGCTGGCGGATAATGTTGGCCAGACTGATATTTGTGACACATTCCAGCTCACTGCGGATGTTCGGAGGGATTGTCTGGCGACACACGTGCCGCGGCTCAATGTTCCTTGTAACCAAAGGCATGGTCGGGCGTTATGGGTAGGGAAGCCCAACCCTGGGAAAAAAGGTTAAATGTGTCAATCAAAAACAGACATCAAGACAAAGCCCTGACAAAGGTTTTTAGTATTTAATGCATGAGCACTTGTAAATATAACAACTGCTCATACTATTTTTCTTACTGTACAACTTTTTAATGTTAATAACCTTTTATCAAGTTGTAACCATTAGCTTAAACATTTAAAATACAATTTGTCAGTAATAAATATTTAGCAAGGAAGTTACAAAAATCCCATGTAGCCTAAATAGAATTAGTCAGAGAAAGAAGAAGCAAAACTGAGGAACTACTTCACTCAGCATGTAACCTCTTAAAACTCCTGAGATGTCTTTAAAAAATTTACAACCAAAAAGTCAAAATGAAGAAAAATTCTAAATATTGATTTGAATTAAACTTGTACACTAGTAACTAATTATTACTAATTATTTTTTATTTACAAATCATGTAATGATGGTCATACACAGCGCTGCATGTGTTGGCATAAGTTAGTGTCGACTAAGAAAACGAGAAATTGCCCGGACAGAGTCTTGTCAGGGCTGTCCAAACTTTTGGCAGAGGGCCACATTTAATGAAAGGAAAGGACTGTCTGTCTCTTCTGATTTGAATCTTATTCCACAAGTACAGGTTTTGATTGGTTTTGAAGAGGTTTTAGTTGCATTTGAACATGTATTTGTTGGATTTGAATATGTTTTAGATGAATCTGAACAGGTTTTAAATGTATTTGAACTGGTTTTAGTTGGATCTGAACAGGTTTTAGATGTATTTGAACTGGTTTTAGTTGGATCTGAACAGGTTTTAGATGTATTTGAACTGGTTTTAGTTGGATCTGAACAGGTTTTTGATGTATTTGAACTGGTTTTAGTTGGATCTGAACAGGTTTTGATGTATTTGAACTGGTTTTAGTTGGATCTGAACAGGTTTTTGATGTATTTGAACTGGTTTTAGTTGGATCTGAACAGGTTTTAGATGGATTTGAACTGGTTTTAGTTGGATATGAACAGGTTTTAGATGGATTTGAACAAGTTTTAGTTGGATTTCCACAAGTTTTAGTTGGACTTGAGCCTGTTTGTATAAAGCTGCGGCAGTTGGGCCCATGAACAATACATTTTATCTCTGAAGCTGAGGGCCGAATAAACCCTCACCATGTGCCGTGATTGGCCCCCGGGCCGAACCTTGGTTTGGTGCTCGCTACTCAGAGATGGCGGGCACCGTTTAGTTCTCCAAAAGTATACCCTACGATATTTCTTACTCTTCGTTTCTCTCTTCTAAATGACAAGTATTGATGTAAATGTGGGCGCTTTAAATATGAACCAGGTCACAAACAATACAGCGCTTGGTTAAACCTCTATTTTTAAGTGAGTGTTAAGTTCTAAATTTTGTCCCGGAAAATGGGATTCTTCCTCACAGCTGTTTCATTTCTGCGTTTGCTTGTGCGGTCATCTATTACATTAACACTGAAAAGTTGTTACATTCCTCTGTATAAAATATTCAGTATTGTAAAGCTCTGATGATATGAGGATGATAATGTTGTTTTTAGCAAAGACACTGAACAGGCTACAATGTTAACTTGGAAGTTCGGCCTTGTCAGAGCAGGAAGTAACAAGTCGGCCCTCTTCAACGAAGAACTCCGATATAAAGTTACTTTTGCGCATTTATCTTCATTTAAATTTAGATTACATATATACGTATTACTTACCGACAGAAATTGCAGGTTTTAGGTTATCTTTACACCCCCTGGCTGGTACCGAAACAGAAGATTTCAACAAGAAATGTTGAGCATTACCTACGCAGTCCGCCTACACGAATCCCCAAAGTTCCGATATTGTAAACTTCTGATTGGTTAAACAACTTCCGCATTCATATCTCATTGGCTAGTTTGGCTGTCAGTCTGATTCTGTTAAAACAGGATGTGTGACTTTCAACGCAAAAAGCGCAGCTCCACCCTAACTAGTGGCAACATCTGGCCGTAATTTGCGTAACGGAGGGTGGAGGCAGGAGTGCATTCCTACGTGTGCTCCAGCATGTTGGAACGCGTCCGAGGAATGACTGGCATTTACCTTTTATGAATAACAGTTTACTATGAAATAAAGCCCCTTAAGAGGATAAATAACTGTGATCTAAGCCTAGTAGGCCGAATGTTCAAGTACATCACTCACCTCATTACAGTGAATGGATTAAATGGGAGTTATTTCCAGTAAATGATTAAAAGAGTTTTAAAGAGAATTAAAACAAGCTTTGGGAAAACCTGTCTGTGTGGCAACAACTGTGGCTATTTTGAAAAAACAATGACCTGTTATTATATGCAGGATGCTTACTCAATAAAAACAAGTTTGTTGTAATACTTTATTAGAAAATACATTCAAACATTTAGGACCATCTTAATTTAACAGCAATAATGTCAAATATTTGAAAGTTGTAACAATACAAATGAAGAAAAGGTTAAAGCAAAAGCATCTGAACTCAGTTTTTAAGGTGAAGATGTTTTGTCTTCAATTCCATCATAAAGTCATAAAGTCTCTTGGAATTAGAGACAAAACGTCTTCACCTTAAAAACTTTACTCCAAAACGGACAAAAAGTACCAAAAATGTCCCGTCACCCGTGGAGAGCAGAGAGAATGTGAGCAGTAATCTGTGTTGGCAAAGAGGCTAAACATTAAACAGAGACTGCTGTTGTCCTGAGTCTGAACCGTCTCTGAGCCATAAGTTATTATTTCATAACACAGTCAGACCTGTCTTAAACTAAGTGTTCACTTGTTTGAGGCCCTTGTCAGAGATGTAGTAATGTTCTGGTGGCTCATGTGCGGCCTTCCGTGTCTCTGCTGCAGCCACTGAGAGTAAAGACCAGGGGTCTCCAAGTTAAGGTTTGAAGACCAAATCCGGTCCTTTGTGAAATACCTCTGGTCCTCACATTAATTATTACTGTTGATACATTCTTGCTATTATTAATAGATAATAGGTGAAAATGCATAAAAAGTTAACAGTTAAACAAGTCCAATTGTTTTAGGGAAACACATGAGACCAGTCGTTATTATCGGGTTAGATCTAAAGAGGTTTTAGGTCTCAGCTTCAGTTAATAAGAACTAATTATTGAACATAAAATAATTAACCAGGTCTAAATCTATAAGAGGCAGATACAGTATATTGGCAATTTCACATAAACTTTATTAATATTACTTTTTCAAAGTACCTAACCTTTACATATGTATTTAAAAAACATCCCAAAGAAGCAAATTAAATTTGATGTAAACATATGTATAATTAGATTATTATTTAAAGTTTATTTGTATAAATGGACAAACATTAGACTGTATTTCAAATAAATATGGGGACAGTTGACATTCATTTAGGACAGTTGGAACTGGCTTTCAGGACGGTGATGAAAAATGTAAGTCTGGAACCCTCCTTTATCAAAATCAGAAAACATGAGGGGAAAAAAGTGACTAATAAAAGTGTTAAAAAAAACAAGAAAAGATATTTAACAGTTTATTTATATATTTTAGTTTGAAAGTCTGGCCCTCGCAGCACCGTGAAGAAACAAGCTGGTCTTTAAGAAAACTTAGTTGATGACCCCTGCTCTACATCCTCTAAGTATGTAATCCATAAAACTGTTGTTACACATTTCTAGTGTAAATAGAAAATAAAATACTGTGTGAATATGTCAAGTGTTATGCACAAACTAGGCCATCTCACCAAAATTCATGATGTCATTTAAAAGTGCAATCCTTTCATCACCAATAGAGGGAGCTCCTAAGTCAAAGATAAACGCTGCAAATTTGAGCAGAAAATCTGTAACTTCATAAATTTGTTTTTGCCTGAGGTCACCAAATAGGCTTCTATGTGAGAGCATCAGAGACTAGTGTTGACCCAACTCAGCGTGTAGGAGCTGTGAGCTTCTGTTACTTTCTGTTTAAGGACACTATGTCCTTTTCCTGCAGAGCTGTAGAACAACTTAAGTCCAGAGGCTTGTAGTCCATGTAGAACACTGAACCAGAAGCGCAGCACTTCTTCATCCGTCCCGCCCACCTCAAATCCAGCCCACTGGAGGTGCAGTGTTGCAACCACATGATGGACATTCTGCAGCGTTCCTGACTCAATCCAGTTCTGGAAAACACGCCACTCAGCACTGAGGAGGTCGGCATACAGGAAATGTACCTTAATGACAACAATAGCAGAAAATCAATAGTGTACAATTCACTACTATAGGGCTATATTACCTTATTGATATATAGTCTTATGATCAAAAAAGGCAGCATGTTCAGGTTAGGTTAGTGAGTTCCCTCTCTAGTTTAGTTATATAATTACTTAAACATATTGCAAACACATCATTTGTTTTCAATGTGACTTTCTTGTTTCTTTAAACTAGTGCATTTGTAAAACATTGTGTGATTGATTTATTTTGGCCAGTACTGACACAACTCAAATCACTGTTGACTATCTTCAATAATTACACTAGAACTATAACTTAAACTATAGGAATGCAGTTCCCTCTTGTGGCTGCAGCATGTAACTGTGCCAATGTGTGATTCACTCATAGTGTTGCTATGGCAGCCAGAGACTGCAGAGCCCTGTTGCTATGGAAACTGTGAGTGAGCTTTCTGGATATGTTGGACTGAAAGGACTCTAAGGTATGTTTGTTTGGCACAGCTTCTCTAAATTTCAGTCTGTGTGTGTATATCTGTGTGCATAACTTTCTTACTGTGTGATGTCCCAGGGCAGCCATGATGTCTGCCAGTGTTTGAGAAATGCTACCCGAGTTGCTCCTCATCTTGCGCTTACTTTTCCTTGGAACGCGCCACTCTAGCCACATCTTATGCTGGCTCACCACGCCCCCATCACCATGGTTACTTGCCAAACTGTTGCTAAGGTGACCACCAGATGTATTTAAGTTGCTGGGATCAAAATGATGAACTTCACATCCCAGCCTTGACACAATCTTTTGAAAGTCTGCACCTCCCCCATTCATACTAAAAAGACAAAGTAAAGCAGAAGCAGCAGAGCTGGATGAAAACAAATACACAAATGTCACAAAACTTGCTCTAACATTATGCACTTGATACAATGCAGACAGACCTGAAGCAGTAAGCAATACACGGCCTGCCCATTGGTGGAAGCAGCCATTCTTCAGCACATAGCAGCCATCGGGGAGTTGTTGCTGGGGGTTCTGGATCCTGTGCCTCATCTGGAGATAAAACTTTGGAGCAGTTCAGCTGAAGAAGACAAAAAAAAAAAAAGAACTGAAATAAGTTGGCTGTACAAAAACCTGGGCACAGAATCAACATGTATCTAGGGGGGAATTAAAAAAGAAGTAGTAGGGTTAAAGCAGGCCTTCTTTTAAGCCTGTGATTGACTTCGAAAACGGAAAATGTATATCAGTGGATTGATCTCTTCTCCAGTAGCCTACCAGTTCTTCAGTGTTACATGAGGACAATATAAAGTATTTTGGGAGTTTCCACAGTGTCAGTCAGTTCTAGCTGAAGCTTTGGCAGAAGTCTGCAGCCAAAATATTGAGTGTTTGACTGATTGTATTACTGCAGTGTTAACCCCACACTGGAAGTCAGCACATAAAGTAAAAAAGTGAAGTTTGTATTGATTACTGCTATGGTTTGTCAAGATATACTGTAACTCCTGGCAACAAAGCCCTACAACTCTATTTTCTGATTTTATTTCAGGGGGAGCCCTACATTTAAGGAGTTTGATTTAAATTACCAAACTGAGAGTCATGTCCCTCCAGAGGAAACTAGGAATTAGTTGACATGTTGTAAGTTTTAAAGCATGACTAAATTTATGTTCTTTGACTAAGACTTGACTTTAGCTATTATTCGACTGTCCAAAATCCCACACAATTAATATTTAGTACATTAGATAACATGATATTGTGGCATGAAAAGACATCCCAGTATGTTTCAGATAGTGTGTCGACTACCTGTGGGTTATTGATGTAATTTATGATACGGTTAAGTTCTTTTCTGAAGGATGACATATTGGCTGCCCATGGCTGCATCTCCAGATTTCTTGGCCCAAACTAGAAAATCAAACACAGATTGCATTGGTATATTGAGATCATGTTTTCAACAATAGAAGGACAGATTCTCAGTTCATGCAGGTGAAATGTGGACGTGCCCCAGGTATGAGTTCTGAGGACACAGGTTAATGGGCTGACCTTAGTCCTACTGCTTACATCGGGTTCAGGCAATGTAACATACGCACACACTGATAGATACTAACAAGCCCCCCACCCAACTTTGCCTCACACAGTCACCATGGCAACTTCAGTAGGAAGGGGGTGATGATTCACTAGAATGAGTCAGAGAGTCTAGCCTTGGGCTGAAAAGGAGACAGCGGGAGAATGAAAGAGAGAAAGGGTGAGAAGTGAAAGAGGACATCCAAGGAAGTTAAGGAGGGGACCGCGGAAACCCATGAACAAACCTACTTAAATGAAGGTTGAAACATTTGTAACTGTAAACTGTAGGGCAAAGACCAGGGCTAGAACAGCTGTCACTGCGCTCTGATGTGGGGTTACACTGCCCTCACCTGTTCTATCATGTCCTTAATCATTTACAGACCATCTTTTACAGACCAGTGCACATGAATAAATAGGCCAAAGTTTACAGTCTGGTATTTAAAGGTGCACTTTCCTGATAAACCTAATTAAAATACAAATTTGAAATGCAAAGAATGAAATGGCAACTATCAAACTGACTGTAATGTATCCTAATGGTAGGCCTACATGGTACAACAGTGTCATTGTTTTAAGTAACAACAGGGGCAGTAAACACAAAATGTTTAACTACTGCAACAATACTTTATATATTTAAAGTGTAGGCTAGGCTAAAGATGTAATGAATTAAAAACACGTCATATAAACACATTACTAAATTACGTTGCTTTTTGTTTTGCTGATCTGTTATTACTAAACTGTAACTCGAGTTTCTTACCTGCCGTGACTTCATCTCATTCTCGTCCTCATATAACCCCTCACTCTCCCTTTCGTCTCCCCAGTGAACCCCCTCCCTCCCAGCCTGCTGCACACCGGCTCTTTGTGCAAGCTCCCTCCTCTGGCGTGAGCTTGTTTCCGGCTCGATGCTTATAACGGTGAAAACCGCTTCATCCTGTTCCCCTGTGGCGCTTCGGTCAGCACTGGGCAGCCTGGGCCCCACCACCAGCAGCTGCAAGGCCAGTAGCAATGGTGGGATCAGCAGAAGTCCAGCTCGGTCCCCCCACCGCGACCACATAGCCTCGCTCCTGAGCGCCAGCACCGAGGAACATCTCCGGGCCTCTGGCCTCTCTGGTTGCGCCTCGTCTTCTCGAGGGGGCAGTGAGGAAAGTCCCAGCTGAGAACAAGCCTCCTCCTTTTCCTTCTTTTGCCCCCAGGGCATGTTGGGATGACGAGGCACATTCCTCAGTGGACAAGGGACAAGGACTGTAACGCTGTTTACACTAAACGCATTTACATTTAAAAAGACTTTTATATCGAAAGTTCCCCATACCATACCTTTTGTGCAAAAGTAAACTGGGAAACTTTCAGACCTTAAAACCATGGTTACCATAATCAATCCCGTACTTAAGTGCAATAAGTGAGAACAGTTGCTTAGCAAATGAGTTGCTTGGAAACGAAAATGTTCTGTTTTGAGATTAATCTCAGTAACAGTATGAACAGTGCCCTAAATAAACCACTGCCTGCAACAGGTGAAAGTACATTCACTGTAATATCACGTAATTGTTCCCGACTTCCATCTGGAGGCAGATACAGCCTCTACCTCTAAGACTACACTTGATAGAGTTTACAATTAGGGCTTCTCTTAGCTCTTGTGCTACAGACCTGTGGGAAGTATAACACACTGACACTACCCTTCCTCTCAACCATTTTACCAGTTTATTCGCCTTTTGTCCCTCTGTCCCATTCTCCACTTGGGGAAAAGAAAGTATTTGTTTCAAACAGTTAAGATATGTTTCATCTGTTCATCTTGGTGAAGTAGTTACAGTGCACTGTGACTGTACCGAAACCAAGTTTGATGTCAGTGTAAATATGCTGGGTTTCACAATAAAATTAATTTCATTGATTTGGGGGTTATTAAGTTACATTTTTTTATAGTCATACATTTGCTGACACGACTTACAGCTATACACTACAGTGGTAATATAGTACAAGACCTTTCATTTCTTCACTTGTGTCTGCTTCACCAAACTGAGGGCAAACTGAAAGTTATATATTGCACCTATACACTACCCCTACATATAAGTTCCCCATAAAGACCCATTTTGAAGCATCACTATCTGGCAAGAGCCATGAGTATCATTTAGGCATCTGCTGAGTCATATCTATGTGTGAACATGAAAATGGACATTATTAGAGAAGATCCATAGCACAAAGGAAATATATGGGCTGCGCACATGTGTTGACAGCGCCCATCCCTTTCAACCATACAGTGGAATGTCACAGCAAACATGTTTCCTCTGGCCATGTCTGGCTCTATTTAGTCAGCCTGTTGACAAACTCACACAATATGCAGCTAATAAACCACCCCCATCTGCTTTCTGTTCCACACCCTCTTCCTGTGTGCTAAATAAACACAAACAAGATGCATACATATACTATTTAGAAACTGCATGTCTTTATGTTTTTTCTTCCTGTCTGTTACCAGCTGCCTCTTGGACGTACATTAGTACTGTCCTTATTTGGAGGAATTAATACGGATTGGTACGTTTTATTGACACTCTTCTCTGATTTCCTCAGCCTGTTTTATTTCCTTTTCCTGCTAACATATCCTCCCCTGCGCTCCCCACCATCAATTCCTGTCTCTCCCTCCCTTTCCCTCTCACTCCCTGTCGAATTGTGTCCTTGACTGAACTCTCTTGCTCACAATCCCAGACAGAGAAGCTCTAAAACACATGCACAGACCTCCCGGACCCTTTAAAGAAGCAGGATTTACAGACAGCATTACCAATGGCAAGAACAGAATGTGTATTTAAATATTTTGCACCTCAGATACATACATGATATGTAACAGACAGTTATACATCTTTTCTTCACAAAAACCACCAAACAACACAAGACCACAGAAAAATAAGGGAGAGAGTGAAAGATGAAGAGAAGCTCATGAGCTTCACTCTTTGGACCCCACACTGCCAGACATTCAAATACACACAAATACATGCAGTCACACAAACACGCAACACTCTCTCAAAAACAGTATTCTCTTTGGGGTCATTAAGTGACTTGTAGTTAAAATAGCTAAACACATGATGCTGAGTCTCCATGCTGCAGTCATCTCTCCCCACACAAGCGGAGAAACTGTGGCAGAACACTGAGGAGGGCATGGATATGAAGGCCTTCAAAATGAAGAAGAAAGGGGCCCCAGTCTTGGAGCTTGAGTTGTATGTACAGATGCTGGTATTTCAAGAGCAGAAATTGGCTTAGTTCAATTTTCTCTCATGGGACACAACACAGGGAGTGCACAGAGCAGCTCATGATTGTATGGTTAATTTAGCTTTACATGTGGTTTACGCTGGGGCACAAGACAAGATAGGCAGGATCAATAAGTTGAGCCAAAATATGGTTTAGCAAAGAGGTGCAGCTGATTAAAAACGAACACAGAAAAATGCAGTTTGATTTTATCCATTTTGCAAATGCACAGAACATTAAGGGAAACATACTTCAGAGTGTCCTGTAGGTATCAAAGCAGAAGTAGTGAGGCAACAGGTTTGTCTCCATCCATCAGCATCTGGAATTAGTCTCTTCTCTGCCTTTTGCTTGTTCCAACTGGAGTTGGGTGTACGCTTATGACTTACAGGTGTCCACGTTCAGGTAGTTGATCTTTCTGTACATGCATGTGTCTGTTTTGGTGTGTGTACTTGTCTGTGTGCATGCTAAGGTGTAAAAGTTGCAGTTGATTTTGATTGTCAGAGCTGGAGAATTGAAGCTTTACTGTCCAAAGCTGGCAGCTAAATTCTCACCCTTCGTTTCACAATCTCTTACAAAGAAGTCTCCTTAAAAACAGAAGGAAAAAAATGCTTGCAAAATCTGTAAAAGCTTGGATTGAATGCATCTGAAAAAAAATGAGAAGAGGAAATATACGTGAAGTTTAATCAAATTTATATTAACACATGACATCACATTACACATATATGGCCACTGCAGGTTGTCATAGCAAACAATTTACTAACACACAAAGCTATGAAATGTACTACTGACGAGGACATGTCCTCTATATTCAAATTACTGCTTTGTATTTAACTGACAGTGAAGCTATGACTCTGTTGAAATCAGTTTCATCATGGAACAAACATTATTGATAGGTTTGGATAAAATATCTAAATTATACCCTCCAAAACAACTGCAGTAGAAAAGAAAAATATTTCTTTGTTCAATGACTAAAACTCAGTGGTGGATAGCTTCCACAGTGAAAAATTATTTTTGGCACTGACCACATGACATGCACATACACTAAAGCCACTGCATTTTAAATTAAATTAAATGTTGTAGATTGACTATAGACTGACCTGTAGTTACAGGCTGGTGACGCTGAAACTGTCATCATTGGCTTGATCCAGGAGTTGGCACAGCACACCACCTCCCTGAGGTGCTTGGGAGGGATAAGCGATGTCCCATGCCCTGGTAGGATTGCTGGGACACGGAGTAGCCACTTGTGTCTTCCTGATGGGGTGAGGAGTCTAATGAGGGTTTGGGGTAAGGGGACAGAGGCATAGGACCATGGCGATGGCCTGTGCTGATTGTGTGTGGGGCCATGCCAGATGGAGGGCTGCGCTCCTTGTAGAGCCCAGAGTTTGAGTGCAGGCTGGGGTTGGAGTGGGGGGAGAGGTGAGCGTTGGGGTGGGTTTGTGGCTGGTTTTGGGAGATGGGGTGGGATAGGGTGTTACTCTGATGCTGTAAGCTGGGGTTGGCACTCATGTGGGAGGACATGTTTGTGTTTTGGTGGTGTGTGTCATGCTGGGCTGGGTTCAGATGCATGTTAGTGAGCGGATTGCCATGTGTATTTCCATGGGGGCTTGTGTGGGGGTTGCTGTGTGCATGAATGGCTGTATTTGAGAGTGTACTGTGCGTTTGTGGACTCGGGCTTCCACTATGTGACTGTCCGTACCAGTAGGGGGAGCTGCAGTAGCTGGGTGAGTCATACTGGGAGAACTGTGACTCTTTTGGAGGGGGGCGATGGGAGGGGCTCAAGGCTGTACCACAATGAGGTGTAACTCTCTGTGAAGGGGAACAAGAGGGAGAGAAGGTCCTGGGGTGGTAGGACTGAGGAGGAGGTGGGGTTGGTTTTGGAGGATAAGGAGGTGAGGAGACACTGGGTGACAGGGAGGATGAGGACTCACCAGGATACAAAGCTGGATATCGCTCTTCAGAGGAAGGGGTGGAGGGGTGGGCAGAGTAAGGAGAGGTATATTCGCAAGGCTCCTGAAGAAAACTGGAAGGTGGAGCAGGATTAGGTGTGGCCAGAGGAGAAAGGCTACTACTGTCCCCACTGTAATAGTCCAGACCCTCATGGAAAAGTCCAGAACCCTCTGTGACTCCAGGAGTGCCACCAAGTCCACTTCCAATTGAAACTACTTGTGCCTTTCCCCTGCCTTTAGCCCCTGAAAGCCGCTCCCTTTGACAAGGAGACAGCCCCCCTCTGCCTCCTCGAGACCCCCTACCCCGTCCAACAGCCCCCTCTTAGGTCCAGAAGTAGGTGTTGAGGAAGGACTAGATGGTGAATCTGAGCGCAAACCAGAACCTCCTTCTTTTTCTAACTGCATTTCTGTCCGTTTTCTGCGCCCCCGTCCTGGCTTGGTGGTTCCCCCACCTTGGAACAGCACATTTTGACTCCAGTTGTAAGAGGGCCCTGCAGCACTCTCGTGCCAGTCCATCATCAACTTCTCCAGGCTTGAAAGGCTTGACTGACCCCCTTCTCCACTCACAGGAAGATGTGCAGCCTCGCTCTGCCTGTATGGTCCAGCTGTAGAGTTAGGTCCACTACCAGGGGTCACAGAGCTTAGGTGTGACGAGTCAGACGAGGATTCAGAGAGGCTTTCAGGAAAAGGCAGCCGCTTGGCCTTCTGGGGAGTGTAGTTTGAAATATCCAGGATGTCTTTGGATTCATTAGAGCCATATTCATTATAGCTGAGATACTGAGATCCAAAGCCATCAGACCAAGAACCGTAGGCTTGTCTTAAAACAAAAAAAGAGCATCGAGAACAATGTATAATGCAATGTATTACATTTTTGAGTGTTCATAAATAGTTTTATTAACCTCTCAATAGTGACTAATGACATCTTTAAAGTCCTGTTATAAAAGTTTGGCTGCACATTCGATCAAAGGTTTACTTTCATGCCATTTACACATATCTTAAAATAACTGCATTAAATGTATATTTGTATCCCCTTGCTTATGGGCTACATAAATAACATTTAAAAGTTAAATTTAAGTCAAATTGTTATCATTGCCTGGTTCCTAAATGTTTCTATTAAACAGCCCAAATATCAGGTCACATTTTGTGATGATATAACTGTATTTGTATTTATTTGAATCAAAGTAGAGTATGGCTTTACCTGTAGTTCCACTGGTTGGAGTTGTACTGTTTAAAACCTTCTGGAGACGAGGAGCTGAAGGGGCCGCTTTTGGCCACAGACATGTAGGCTCCTCCCGGTGAGTTGGGACCTGTGGACTCTCCCCGAGCCATTGAAGAATGGTATCCACTAAAGCCCCGTTTGGGGCCGGTCTGATAGTTAGAGAAACCTGCAGGGCTGTTCTTGCCACTGGCATGTCCAGAGCCATATGCAAAGCTGCAGTCTGATGACCTCTGAGTGAGTCCTGCAGGAGAAGATGAGGAGTACCCGGAGGAGTAGTGGCCATAAGAGGGGGGGTGCAGGGAGCTGGGGGAGTGTGAAAGAGATGGAGGCGTGGATTTGGGATATGTAGATCTGGTCGGGGACATTTGGGCCGGGCTGCCATAGCTGTACGGAGGCCTGGAGGAGCAGTGCGTCTGGGATGCCCCCTCCCCTCCTGTACCCTTGGAACTCCACTTGGGGAATGCAGGGTTCACTCTGAGGCTGGATCCCTCATAACTAGGGTTACAGTGACCTTTGCTGTGGTCTGACCGAATGGAGGATATGTCTAACAGGTCTGATGAGTCATCCGAGTCAAGAAGGGACCGGAAATACCCAGCAAACAGGCCTTGTGAGTCCTCCCCAGCTGAACCAACTCCCCTGCCCCCTCCTGGACTGCTATAGGCCCCACGGCCAACTTCACAAGAGGAGAAGCCCCCTCGTGATGACCCACAGAGCTGATACCCAGCCAAACCTTTCAGTTTGTTTAACTCTCCTTCCTCACACCAGCTTCCTGCCCCATTAAGCCAGTCCTGCCCCATGGAAAGCGCCTCACCTTTGAATGCTCCATTTTTTCTCATTCGTCTTTTTTACTATTTTCTCTCCACCAGGCTCAGTTCCTACAATACCCCCTCCCCTACCATGCCCCCCCACACCCTTACCCCTTTTCCTAGGTTGTCCGTGCTCAGACATAGGACTCAGTTTTCGCTTTTTACCTATGGATTCAAAAAAGTCACTGAAGGTACTTATACTGCGCTCACTTCCGCCAGTTCCCCCTGTCACCCCCCCACCTCTTCCCATACCCCCTCCTCTACTTCCTCGAGGACGTCTATATCCTGTGAGCCTGTGCAAAAGAGTAGATATTCCAGGGTTTTCCAGAGGTGTGTGAAAGCTCTCAGGTTCACTGGGCGTCCAGCAGCGAGGGGGAGAGCAGCGGCCAGTGGCAGGAGGCTGGCGGTTCAAAAAGGCCAGTTTTGACAGAACATCCCCATATTCAGTTTTTACATCATTTGTGTCATTAACATAAGATGGATAAGGACATGGGAGTTTAGTCCGACGCCGTCTGCGTGGCTTCTTGGTCTGCTCTGTTTTACCAGAATCACTTACTGTACTCCCAGGATTTGGCAGAGGATCTCCAGGTAGTCCAGGAAGAGCCTGCTTAGGTGGTCGTCCCCGTCTACGTTTGAGAATAACAGGCATTTCTCCAGGAGGAAACATCACCATGACACTCTTTCCATTATTCTTCATGCGGAGGAGTGCTGTTGGCTCTCGAACCGTATCAGATCCTTCTACACTGCCTTCATTGGTTTTCTCTGTTGTAACTGTTTCCAAGTTGGAAATCTTGTAGCTCTTCTGGCGGCGGCTAAGGCTGACAGGAATGCGGGCCACCTTGACAACAATCCTTCTCACCTAAAAGGATAAATCCGACGCAAATGTTGACATTTGACTTAATCATTTGGAATTTGTGTCATGCAGTAATCAAAGGTATACTTACACCAGCAAATCGTCCCCGCCTCCTTGTATTGAGTGGCACTCCCTCTGCAGAACAGTCACTATTTAAAGTAGTTATCCGAGGTCCAGAGGCTGGGCATGGGTTAGAAAATGGCACATGAGTAGCAGCACGAGCCATTGCCAGTGCTTGAGCTGCCTGACGCTGCCTCAAAATACTTTTTGGAGCAGCTTTGTGAACAGACTTTGGCATAGGCCTAGATCGAGACTTAGGTCCTGGCCTGTGGCCAAGTCTGGGCCCGGGTTTAGACAGAGGTTTCGGAACAGGTTTTGGTACAGTTATAGTAACAGGGATGTCTGTAGGACAAGGAGTTGTGGGGGCAATGGCTTCCACAGTGATTTGTTCCTTTTTCTCAACAACAGTTGTTTCCTCTTGTTTGACAGTCCAGATTTTCTCCCCTGTTGCTACATTCTCTTCTGATCCCCTCTCTGGCCCTGTTCTCTTTTCATCGTTATCTGTGCAACGGCGTAAACGCGATGATTTGCGCAGGTGACAAGGGAAGCGGGGACGTCCAGAGCTGCGTAGTGCATACTTCTTCTCTGCCTCAACTGGAAGAGGAGAGGATTCTGTGTTTGGATTGGGACAAAATGTAGAGTGTAAGTCAGTTTTTGTATTGAGGACAGGGTCAGGCAGCTGATTGGTCGGGCCAGAGGGAATGCCAAGGGGTACTGCCAGAGGTAAGGCCTGATGTGATGTGTGCATGGCCTCTGGTGTCCGGGAGAGTTCTGGAGCAACAAGTGAGTTGACATCCATTTGTGCATGTGAGACAGCCTGTGTGTGCACATCTAGGTCCATGTGCGTTTGCATGTTTCTCAGAGACTGTGTGAAGGTTAGAGGGTCAACAGGGGGGTCTGTCTGCCTTTTTCCCAGTCTTTCCTGTAGGTGTAAACCGTTGGACAGGGCAGAGGGAGAGGAAGGGGAGAAGCTCACCAGGGCCAGTTCATTGTTGGAGAGATCCTGGGACCCCTCCGGGAGGCCCAGCTCCCTACTCCAGAGCTCAGGCTCTTCCAACCCCCCCACAAAGACTTTTTCCTCTATCCTCGACCCACCACAACCCACTGGAGCCACAAAGCGGCCCGAATGTAGGTGGTCCGACAAGCTACTCATCCAGCAGATGCACTTAATGGTATAGGACAGTGAAAGAAGATTTATTATTTGTATTAAGTGCTTTTTGCAGATGGTGTTCCCTCAACAAGTGGCAGGAATATTCACCTGCAGACATAAAATACAATATTACATCCACTAAGTTCAAATCACATTACATCATCCTATACAGTATAGACAAATTCGGTTTACGGTGGCCTATTAGACTGTTATAATAAAGTGCCCCCCACCCAGCAGCATTACCACATTAAATTACTTGTACAATTCATATCCTGCTCAGTTGATTGGTTTTACCTATTAGTTGTAGCACCAGTTCTGATTTCGATTCAGAGTTGAGCCTGACTATGTCGGCTTGACTGGCTCAGTTCTGCAGGGGATCATTGGGTCATCAATACTGCAGTGGAGAGCTCACGGACTCCCTCTCCCTTCTGCTCATGTCTTCGGCCCATGGTTGCTAGAAGAGTCCGACCAACCGAGATAGAGAGATAAGGACAGAGACGGAGGCAGGGGGAGGGTGGAGCAGGGTGAAAAAGGGAATAAAAGATTAGTTCATGATGTCACAGCACGCATCAGACCAGACTCAAATCAGTATTTTGGTGAGCGCTGCACCATCTCAGACAAAATGAGTGGGGGAGATGACTTGCAGTATAATTATTCCCAAGACTCAGTAATGTTTTATGTTGATGAATACTAGCTCACTCTTTGTAGACATATAGGAAAATGTTGCCGTCTTCTGCATTGTATGTATAGAGCATGTGATCACAAATGATAACAAGACAGAATCAACCTTTTTTTTGGGTGATATAAAAGCCACGTTTGAGATAAAAAATTCCAACAGGTGGGTGTAAGGAATGCACACACTTCATGCCACATATTGCCAATTTAATACATATGCATTACAAAGCACTGGAGCTGGAAGGTGCAAGATGAATAAGAATGTGTGAATAATCGCAGCCACCAGGGGGAAGCAGAGAGGTGATGAACAGAGAGGTGTTAAGAGGATGGAGAAATGAAGGTGACAGAAAGACAGGAGCGATGAAGGGATTAGAGAAACACTGAGCAGAGGAAGTAAGAAGAAATCTGGAACACACATGCTCTACAGTCACATGTGACGTTTGCATGGCCTAGCACAAATATCATGAATGCTCTCCAGGCTTGCACAAATACACAGGCATAGCTGGCTCCAACACTGTACCAGCCCTTCCAGCATACAACACAGTGCTGTCCATCATCAGCACGCTCTGCCTCCCTCTCCAACATATGGCTCTGATTAGGAGGGAGGGAAGAGGAACAGTGAGGGGAGCGGTAAAAGACACTGGAGTGAATGGTGAGAAAGTACAAAAGAAGGCGTGAGATGGCAGAAGTGCAGGAAAGTGATAGATGTCATGGCATGGGGGAGAGAACGCAGCAAGAAAAAGTTATACAGAAAGCCACAAAGGGAGGATGACGATGAAAAAGAGGAAGAGTGTGCCAGAGTTTTGGGGCTGCGCACTTGGGAGAGTGTGGAGCAACCTCAGTGTTCAGTTCACTTCTGCTGTGAAAAATGACACAACTGGGACACACAAGCATGAAGATGAACACACACTGCACAGCCATACCCATGCCCACCACCACAGTACCTCCCTCTCCCATTCTCACATTTTCATTCTCTTCTAATTAGCAGCATTTGTTAATTAAGCCTCCATCTGACCGGTGTGTGAGAAAGAACACATGCTTTAATTAAACATTGTGGCACATGCTTACGCATACATGTGCGCAGTCACTCACAAAACACAAGCAGTGACACAGAGATGCATGCAAATATGCCCCCCTCCCGGCTTCATCCTCCTACACACTCACACATCCATTTGCACATAAAGACATACATCTCCCATTTGCACACACAAGCACAGATGCACACAAAACAAAGACACACATGCAAATATTCTTTTACTCAACTCTGTGGGGGGCATTTCAAACTGAGCTTAGGTGCCAGCCAATAAAATACTTCCGCTATGATTCATTGTTTAAGCTAACACTCCTAGCATCTCTCAGCCACCGTTCCAATATATTCATAGTCATACAGAGCAAATGGTGATGTGAACAGCTCTGGGGTTTTATATTATTCACTTGTCTCTGTAAAAACAGCTAATGGAGTAAACTGTACGCACGCAATGATCTGGTAAATATTTATGAAAGTGAACAATATTCTATACGGTAAAGTTTTCTTCTACTTTTTTACAAGAGAGGCAACATGAAAAACAACACAAAATCTGTGATATGGTTCTTAGTGATTTGGGTTAAAGTTTTCAAAATGTATTATGTTGGCTGACATAGGTTTAAAACCTTTGACTGACTGTTAAAGCTCAGATCACTAACAATAAGAATTGCACTGAGGCATCCCACTCATCAAAACCTTCACAACCAAGTAACATTGTGGAATTGGGAGTCTATGCAAGTGAGAATCAGTCAAAATGACTCACAGGTAAAAAAGATTGGAAAAGCTCTCAGTCAGACACTAATGAAGATCCTGAGATGAGGAGATGTCTTTGAAAACTGTCCACATGTCCACCTTATAAATGCATTACAATACTAAAACAGAGAGGACTTTATCATTTTCCAGCTTGGGCACTTGGTCCGTTGTGTTTAGTGCGTGAGAGGTTCAATCACTCTGCACATAGTAGCTATACAGCATATCTATTCTCTTTCCATCTATCTTAGTGCCACAAAGGCTTGCAGACTCACAGGCCTGCCAGCAGCAGTCCTCAATGAGGAACCATAGTCTGTGTGTGTGCGCGGATGGCATGTATGTGTGTGCTCCTGCTTGTCTGTGCACGTACAAGTGTGTCTTCCTGGGTGTGTTTGTAAAAGCACTTGCTGAGCTCTAACGGGTGTGCAGTTGTTGCTAAGAGACAGGCAGCAGCACTGAAACAGCATGGGGTATGGGAGGGGGCATGGAGGGGAGAGAGGTAATGGGGGTGGAGGGGGTCCACAGAGGTTTAGACAGATGGGGAGTGCATGTGAGGCCTGGAGAGGAACAGAGGTGAGGAGTCAGGGAGGGAGGGGGAAGTGGGTCAGGGGGTCTACAGAGACCGAGGGACACTGTGCAGAAACTCAGCTACCAACCTCCTCTCCATGCTCCTCTCCATTCTCCACACCATCCTCCTTAACATCCTCCTCTCATCTTCCTCAACCCTGCAACCTCCAGCACTGACAGTCCCAAGACAACTTTTCAGCAGAGTCAAAGGAAAGACTGGAACGCACTGTCCACACTTTGAGTGAGAAACAGTGGGAACACAAGTTTGTCACTGCAGATGGCAAACATGTGTTTGACTTAATAAAACACCACATTTTGCATATATAATACTTTTTCAAGTATAGACACTGACTGCAGGAAATAAATATTCACTCACATTGAATAACATTAACTGTACATGATATAGACTGAACATTTTACAAAATGAAAGCCAAAATATATTCTGAGCAGTGAAATTTGAGGGCATTGTTTTGCTGTTTCCCATTTTATGACTTATAAATAAGAATATGCTCCATATTGTAGCCAAAAGTTTAGAAAATAGAGATTATAGGTCGAAGAAGTTGAGCATTGCAGCCGGTAACACTGAGCAGTAACATCTTAGGTTCATCCTAAGCCAGACCTAGAATTTTTGGGATCTCGAGGTGTGTGCACGAGTGCCAAAGTGGGCAGGAAATGTTACATAAAATTGCACTACTGGGGCTAACATGCCTGCACACAAATTACAACCAACAGTCTTTCAGAACTGAGCTGAACTTTGAACTTTGCTTGGCCGCATCTCCACACACGCACACACACACGTCAGTCAAACAGAGACAACCCAGGATTATGCTGAACATCCATAACCTCAGCCCCCCACCCACTCATACTCTCCTTCACTGTGTGACCTCTCCTCTCGTTCTCACCCACCCCCCGAAAGCCCACCACTGCCTCCCCAGCTGCAGGAAATTCCTAATGATCTTCATCATCAATGTGTGTGCTGCAACTCCTGCCAAGACCGTGCATGTAGACATACACACAAAGGAACAAATGAATAGAGAAACGCATACGCAGACACAAAGGCAGGCAGACATCTAAACAGACTTCACACACACAACTGATACTGTTAGCCAAGGATGCACACTGGGGACCAGAGAAGTAGCTCGAAACACTATGAAATACTAAATGAGCCCCCCCAAACCCTATCTCCCCCTCTGCCTTGTTGTTTCGGCAGGAGTCTACATGTTGTAGTTATTTTAGGCCAAGGAAAAGACTGTATTACTCCTTCGTCTTCCTCATTTCAGCCTCTTCCTCTTCAGTTTCCCCTCTCATCTCTTCTGCACAAGAAGCAGCAGCAGCCCACCAAAGCCTTACCTCTCTCCCACCCTCCTACCCAGCCCCACTTCCCCCCTCCCCTCTTATGTTCAACTCAGCCTGACATTCTTTTTCCTGCTGCAGGCGCTTTCCTGACGCTGCTGATGGCTGCCCCTCAGTTGGGTCATGTGACCAACCGCGCCAGCTGGGAACTGACAGGAGTGTGCATGCCAAAAGAGACACAGCATTAGGAAATGTAAACATATATATAGTATGAATGTGAGGAAACACTAACAAGAACAAATATAGTAGAGGCACACAATATTACAAAAACACCTCTTATTGTTGAATACTGTGATGACAGACAATATAACTTATGTTAGCTGAACCTTTGCTTTTTTAAAGTGTTCTTCTGTTTGGGTTCACTTCACCTGACTGGCCAAATATTAACATTGACACAACTATGAAGAGAATGCCTGCAGTTCAAGCATGTTCCTCTTTGCAATTTTAGTGCATTGGGCAGATTAATTTAAAAAAAGAGCACATATTTTTGGTTTGCCCAGTAAAAAGGCTCAATCTCAAAGGCAGCTGGGTTTAGTTCAATTCTTGGGCCATTTGTTTAACGTCATCCCTTTCATTTTTCTCTCTCTACTGTCTATATGTGACTCCTGTAGTCCATACAGACACACTAACACAAAACAAGAGCACACAGAAAAATATTAGTCACCAAGCACAGGCGTTCTAACATGTCTAGTGCACACAGAGACACACCATATGTTTGGACCCCGGCTCCCACTTGGCCCTTGAGGCCAGTGTTTTGGAGAGGGGCCTCTGTGCTGTGGCCCCGACTTCCTGACTCCACCTCCCCTTCCCTCCAAACTCCTGTTCCACAGTTGCTGTGGGAGATGCTGCTGCAGCACCCGTTGCCAAGGAGAAGGCTGCTGGCTGTTTGAACAACAATGGCCGCCTTGTGAACATTCCAACTGTAGGTACTGACAGCTCATCAGCCACAGCAGCCTCACACGCACACACAAGAGGCATTGCACGCTACACACCAGCACTACACAACTGTACCTCTTCCACTTCTTGGCCTGGAGCCTGAGTGAGGCTTCCTCACACACAAACATAAGCCGCACACATACACATCTGTGCAGGCTCGAAGAAATTATGACTTGTGCTGAGAGGATAAGAAACCCTTCGGTCCCTCTATGTCTACCTGGATCTCTCCAGTATCACACACACACACAGTCTGACTGCGCAGTGCATTCATCCATCTTCCCCCTTCTCCCCGACTTGTCTCTGTCTTCCTCTCTTATCTTTCTCTCCTCCCCCTCCACAGCTTTCACTCGCTCATCCCCGCCTCTCTCTCTGGAAGTCTGCGTCTCTCGTTCTCTCCTGGAAGGTAGCAAATCTTTGGGCCCTCGGGGGCATTCACTTCCTCAAAGAAGGAGGGAAAGACGGAAAAAAACAGGGTGAGAAAAGGACGAGAGAAAGTAAAGGAAGGTGATATTTGCCGCAGGGATTTATAGACAGACCCCATAGTGCCCTCCCTGATTATCTGTTTATCATGATGACACTGAAAGCTAAACTTGGTGCATCATTGAGGTGATGGGAAAACTGAATTAGGAAGTTGGGTACCGAATCCCCGGCTTATCCTCTGAGTCATTGTTTACAGGTATTTTAGCTGAAATATTGTAAAATTGCCATCAGCATTTCTGGGCCCATTTGAACATCTTGTTATTGTTATGAAACAGTGGGTCATACCCCCTGAGTAAGCCCACTGTAAACTGTAATTTGGAGTTCTGTGGGCATGCTGTGTTTAGTGTACTTTTTTCCATTATGTGTTAATAAATAAAATTATGTCAAAACTTCATATAATCCCTTGGTATTTATAACCACAAAAGCTGACATGCCAACATAATGCAGTAACACTCCGCACTAACATACTGTACATTAAATGTGTGCAACGGTGTGAGTTTGTGTGAGATGATGAGTTGTTGCCAGACACCGAAATGCTTTGTGCATGTGTTCGTCTGTGTGTTTTCCCCATCTCTCGCTCCTCTTTAATAATTGAGCTGATTCTGTCCGGCTTGTTAGGGAGAGGTACACAGCAGCTTCACACTCTTCTTTCTTTTCCTCTCATGCTCTGTCTTTCTATCCTTCTACATCTCTATCCTCCTCATTTATCACCCGTTTTTTTTTCTGACCCATCCGTCCTCTTTTCCTCTCTCTGTCCCTTCCCCCAGCTCTCGTGTTCCTCTCTTTCTTCACAAATCCCTCCTGTTCTTTGACCTCTCCCTCGCCTCTTGCAATTTCTGTCCCCACCACCGCCTCCCCTGCCCTCTATCATCCTTCTCTGTGCCTCTCTCCTCTTGCCTGTGCTGCCTCCATCCTCTAGGAGGTGAGAGGTCGAAGCTTCCTCTCTCCTGCCGCTGTCAGACTTAAAAACCAGCTGCAACCAGCCCTGTTGGGGGTGTGTGTGGTGATGAGCAAAATGAGGAGCTATAGGTGAGGAAGGACATAGAGTCAAGGGAAACAAGGCAGCAAAAAGAAAGAAATGAGAAGTAGAAGCGGGGTTACAAGAGGGAAAAATGGTCTTCCACTGAGTCAGTAGCTTCGGCGTGGAGAGACCGTTTTATGAATGTATCGTGTGGGAGGTGACAGAATGGAGCACACAAACACGGCTTACACTAATGCTAAATGGAAGCTGGATGTGTGGGTGCTTTTGTGTGTGTGTGTGTGTGTGTGTGTGTGTGTGTGTGTGTGTGTGTGTGTGTGTGTGTGTGTGTGTGTGTGTGTGTGTGTGTGTGTGTGTGTGTGTGTGTGTGTGTGTGTGTGTGTGTGTGTGTGTGTGTGTGTGTGAGGTGAGCCACATTTACCTGCCTGCGGCAAAAGCCATTTCACTTCAGGTGACAATTAGATTAATAGAAGTCGTAAAAAGACAGGACCTCTCACTCCAAGGACACAGTAATGACTAATTATTTTTCCCATAGCACACTGCAAAAATTATAAAATAGATGCTTATATCTTTATATAAAGTGGTTCCTGTTTTCATTGAACATGTCACCTGGAAACAAGGTGTGAGGCTGAAATGGGCACAAAAATCTTGCATTTTTTTGGAGGTGTGTTAAAGTCTTAATAATGACAGTCTTGAATGAGGATGGTGTTGTTCCCTCTAAATGAAAATGCTTCAAGAGGAGTGCCACAATAATTATTTTCGATTTGAACCAAAAATGCATTTTTCAAACTAAGGGCGTTCAAAAAAACATGTCTCCAGTTATTTCTACATCAAATTGTAGTTTCATTTCATTACATTATAAAATCAACCACACCTAACGTATGCATAATTAAATATTAACTTGATATAAACTGTTCTACAAAAGATGTATGCAACCATTCATTCAACAGGTTGCACTATTTCAAACATTATCACAAAAACTCACCAGAAGTAAAGGTGTATAGACAAATGTTGAATGTGTCTGATGATTCCTTTTTTTCATGTCTATGCATTCATACATGACTGTGTGTGTCCATTATTTCTTTTCTATCACCATGACGACCTCCATATCAAGAGGACGTCTGACTATGGCAACCTCACATGCTGATAGGCAGAGAGAGTGAAAACAGGTGATTGGTTGAGCTGTCGGCTGTCATATCAGCAGGGTATATCTTTGTGACACACACAGCGGCTTGTCTGTGCCATCAACCCACACGCCTACAAACTGCAGCAAGACGCAAACAAAAGGTCCCCGCACACTCACAAAGTACACATGTAGGCCTAAACACACAAGTACACAAAGACACACACGGCTTAGAGACGAGATGTGGTGTGTTAGGTGCACTGACCCTGCCAATGAGGACAGAAGGAACATCAACGGAACTACAAGGCCGTTGCTATGACAACTAGCCGCGCTCACACAGGTAGCAAGCACAATAGGCCTAAAGCTGGGCCCACACCTAAATATGTAACCTCAATATTATATGTCCACATTTTCTGTTTATATCACACAAAGAACGCACGAGAAAAGTCTGACAGACAGCAGCAGCCTGCCAAGGTAAGGCCAGTTCCCTTTCATTCAGCATTCACAGGGTTGAAGTCATTATGTCCAAGTCCACTTGCCAATACAGGAACTCAGTCTTCAACTGCAGATTCTATGAGAGTGAGACAGACAGATAGACAGACAGGGGAGCATTACTCTGCATACTAACAACACCTGCACTAAAGCAGCCTGTGCACGTCTCAGAAGGGGCCCTAAATACCCAACTGTCACTGCCCAGACACTGACACTGACTTCTCGCCCTCTCTGATCATTCTCTCCTCCTATCTTCTGTCTCTCTTAGTTTCTCAGCAACCCTTTTTTCTCTCCCACCACCACCACCTCGAACAAGAGCTGATCATCACTATCATGACTACAGCACCGCTGTTGCCACTGCAGGATGTGCCACTGCTGCTGTGTCCTGTCTGCGAGTGTCCAAACATTTTGTGATTAAAATCCCTACAGAGCCCCATGATGATACTTCATGTCTTCTGTTTACATGAACAACAAACATATGTCCATCACCAAGAGTTTGGCGCGCAGTGCTGTTGGTGTGTTAATCTGTTAAGTCCCATTAAAGTCACTCCAAAAAAGAGAGAAAAATGAAAAGACATCACATTAACACCGCTCATTGACGGGGAGGTGCAAAATACAGTTGTCCTCTTTTTACTCTATGTACATTCAGTGAAGAAAAAAAATAGTCAAACAGGTGGGGGCAGACAGGGTTCATAGCGCCTTTACTGTATGCATATTACTACATGCTGCATGCCCACACTGAAGCTCGTTTGCACTAGTAAGCATGCAGAGAACTGCCTGTACACGGCGCCGAGAAGGTTAACGTAGAAAAGGAGACAACGTAGCCAGAGATACGCAGCACAACTGGCTGTGGGGACAGTACGCTAATTCGCTTTTGTATACACAAGACTCTGCATGAGCACTCACCACGAGACGCACAGAGAGGGTGCTGGTGCGGTGTGACAACGCGGTGGCTGGCGGTGCCTCACCTCAATACGCGGTTCTCTTCACTCCTCCGGGTCACGGAGCCGCCAGCGCCCAGCTCTCCTCCTTCATCCGGACTGGAGAGACACTGGCCAGGTTTCCCACATAAACGACTGCCTGCTCTGTCTTTGTCGCGACAACAGAGGAAAAAAAACCTCCTTTGGCTCACTCCAATTTCTGTACTCATAAAAACAAACAAACAAAAGAAATGAAAAATGTCTAAATGTGGAGCAGGATGGTTAATTCACAGTTTTGTGTCTGACTAAGAAGCTGACATAAGAGTGTTAAAGCGCTGTGCTCCCGTTTTGGTGACAGACACGGGACTCCCCAGTATCCGGGAGGCGAAAATCGACTGCGCGCCTTTGCCTCTGCAATTCCAGATCTGTCTGTTGTGCGCCCCAGTCTCCGCTGTGCCTCTCCAACGTGCCTACTTGTCAAAGCCATCCGGGTATCCGTAAGTGGCTACACTGTGAGTTCCGGGAAGTATGGGTACTGTAGTTTTATGAAGAAAGACCGTCAGGTAAGTGACAAAGAACCTTGACGTGACTTTTGCAGGCTGTAATTGCTCCATGATGACCTTGACATTTAGAAATAATATTCATCTGAATGGCATAGCATATTTTATATCGTGCTACAATTTTACAATACAAATAGTAAAACAACAGGACACACATTAGGCTACCTTCAAAAGATATCAGGTCTTTATTACATTGATATCAACCTTGAGATAAAAGTTACATTCTTGTCAAAACATACAATAAATGACTGGCTTTGCCCTTTTCCCACATAATGAAAACAACCCTATATATGTTAAACGTAAAAGAAAATATTCTTTTGGCTGAAAATATATAGCTAATATCTGAGTTACAAAAAGTAAAGACAGTTCATACACATTTATGATAAAATGGTCAGACAAAGATCATTCCTCTCTGTCTCTCTGAAATAATAAAAGGCATTTAAATCTAAAAGTTGGCTTAGACCAGAATATGTGCACAAAACAGCAAAGTAAAGTCGTCTCTGTTTCAGACAAGCATCAGTAGTAAAGGTCCATACATTATCAACTCGTTCATGCAACACATTTATCTTTCTTTTAGAAAAAAAAAAGAATTGCTCGGAACATTTATGGCAGCTGAGAAGATCATGTACCAACTCAACAGCCCCCACCCCAGCACAACCATCTACATCTTCTTTCAGTTTCTTGTTGTCATGGTTACAGAGTAAAGCAACATTACTGCAAGGCCTGACCAGCGGCGCTCTGACTCTGCTGTTCAACATGGTGGAGTGATGTGTCCTGAATGGGGTGCAGTGATCCAAGGGCAATGAAGAGAGAACTATCGTTAAAAACTACACAAGGCACTGATATGTAATCTGATAACTATACAGTAAATGGATGAAATACAAGCATCTTCAATAGCATGCCTGTCAAAATATAATTTTGTATTGTATCTGTCCAGTCTCTTTATTCCTCTTCATCTTGGCGTGTGTCACAGGTTTTCTCCTGGCTGGTACTGAGGTTCTGTGCAAGTGAAGTAATCCTCCAAGAAGGACTGCAGGTATTCAAAAGTGTGCCTCTCATCAGGCTCTCGCTTCCAGCACTGCAGCATCAGTTCATGAAGTGAGCCAGGGCAGCCTTGGGCACAGGCCATTCGGTAGCCCCTCTCCACCTGCTCCAGCACCTCACGGTTGTTCATGCCTAAAGGGGTGGAAAACACAGGGTGGATTTTAAAATGGGAGGAGGTTAGATTAGGAAAAATGTTTATGTTTGCGCCATGTAAACAGAAAACTATGGCTGTCTGTGTCATTGTCACTGAATTTCTTTCTTTTGGTTGAACAATGTTTTACCATTACATAATATCACATCACAACCAGCACCTGAAAATTAGTTCTGGTATTAACATAAAATAAATAATAAACTGGTAGATTAGATATTCTAATTTACTGCAGCAAAAATTACCTTGATAAATCAGTAAGAGCAGGAAGGTTTGGCTAAGAAAACTGCTAATGACTTTAGTTCAATGTATGACTTTGTGAAAGGGTAAAAGGTTGTCCTGGCGTACCTGGGTATGGCACACGTCCTTTGGTGATAAGTTCAGTTAGAAGAATACCAAAGCTCCAGACATCTGACTTGATAGTAAAGCGTCCATACAGCGCAGCTTCTGGAGCCGTCCACTTAATGGGAAACTTAGCCCCTGAAACCATGGCAACAACATGAACACAGATACTCATACAATTAGGACAACTTGAATAATGTATAAAAAAATAATAAAAATAAATGATAGTATAGTGTTACCTTGTCGTGCTGTGTACTCATTGTCCTCAATGAGCCGAGCCAAGCCAAAATCAGCGATCTTGCACACCAGATTGTCTCCGACAAGGATGTTGGCTGCTCGCAGGTCTCGGTGGATGTAGTTCATCCTTTCAATGTAAGCCATTCCAGCTGCAATCTACAAACAGACTCAAAGAGGTTCAGTCAGTTGCTGTGTATGAAAATGAATGAAAGTCTGTTTCTGTGTTCTCTGCGACTCACCTGAGCTGCCATGTCCACCAGCTGAGGAAGTTTGAGACTTTGCCCCTCTCCATCTTTTAAGAAGTCTAGCAAACTTCCTAAAAGTATAGAACATACTGTCAGATGAATTCCTTGTGCCTGATAATAATTACTTTGTATTACCCTACGTACACGACACATGCTTCATTATAACATATATTAAAATACAAATATTTAGGCCTACACAAAATAAACTTTTGACACATCTAAACTTTGAGCTTTTCTCTTTGTCAGTATATTATAGGAATATTTCTGCTGTCATAGGCCACCTCCACAGGGAGGTCATAGGTCATGTTCAGAAAAAGAAATTAAATTCCTTTGCTTGGTTGGAATTCAGTTTTTGTCCCTTGGGGGTGTGTGGAGCTGAACTTGTGGTCTTTTAATTTACTAAAAAAAAGTCTCCCTGTGGGCTATAAAACAGTTGCCAATTTCTGTTTGTTTACAGTGTTTTGTAAGAGCAACAACAGTTTTACCAGTTTTAGGGCATAAATGCATAATGCAGATTTAAAAATGACATCACAACACAACTGTGTTCCTGTATATATAGTACAGCATGTAAGAGGCTGTCACTTGGTCCACTGAACTACCTTGACTCATGAACTCAGTGATAATGTAGATGGGCTCTTCTGAAACCACTGCATAAAGCTGCACCAGCTTGTCATGGCGGAGTCTCTTCATGATCTGAGCCTCCTCCAAGAAGGCCTCAGGGGACATGGTTCCTGGTTTCAGAGTCTTCACAGCCACCTTGGTGGTGCCATTCCACATGCCTAGCATACAGACACAAGGATATTAAAGCTCCCACACTACAGATTCACTATAGACACACACCCACACATACACACCAACATCCAATTCATGGGCACACAGACAAGTGGCAGGGTATACATACAGTACTGAATGAACACACACACACACTGGACATACTATATAATTTCTATAACGCACAGAACAGACAAACATATGGGCCCACAGGCATCAAGCAAACACACTTAACTCTCAATGCATGCAAATGATTGTTACTGTTGGGATCATGCATGACATGAAATAAAGTGGAGTTAGGAGAGAGAGGGCGATTCACTGATCTTACATCAATAACAGCAGCACCTGATTCATGGGCTGTCCAAAGGGAGTAACTCTGCACGACTCAGAAAACACTGGAAGGTGGACGCCAATAATACAATGCAGTATTGCTTATACATTGTATTTACACAGTAATTAGGGATTTACTAGAAAAACAATCTATAGGTTGTAGTAGGTAAAGGAAGACACTAAGCCATAAAAGACAACAGACTATAACAGTGCCTCTCTAAGCTTGAAGAGGTTCTTAGTCTCACCCATCCACACGTCCCCGAAGCAGCCCTGACCCAGCTTTCTTTGAAGGGACAGCGCTTCCCTTGAGACCTCCCAGGCATCTCGCCCAAGGCCCATTGTAAGTGGGGTGTCGTTCAGACACGGCTTGGTCAGGAAATAACACAGTCCGTCATTAGTGCCTATCACAACCAAGTAAAGGTGAAAGGAGTGGAAAAAGGAGAGTATGGGGATTTGAAAGACAGAAGGGGAAGGTGCAGTGATGGATTAAAATAGATGGAAAATAGATGGGTTGGGGGTGACAAAAATGTGAGGTGAGATGGTGAACATGCACATGCAATAACAGCAGGGGGCGGGACAAAACTGTGCACACCTGTAAAAACAACGTCATTATTAACTGTTGAATATATTTCACTGTGGGATTTGTTACTACAATTGTAATAGAGATATACATGTTATGATGTCTGGGTGGTCAAATCTAATGCTAAAAATAGACAATCTCAGCAACCACAATTATAATGTTAAATACATCTCCTCAGTATTACTTTGCTTTTGTTCAGGTGTGCAGCAATTGTCACCTGACCCTGCAGTACACTTCCACCAGTCCTACCCATCCAGACTTCTCCAAACTGGCCGTTGCCCAGTTTCTTAATCAACTGTAGGGATTCTCTGGGAATCTCCCACATATCCTTGGTCTTCACTGATAAGTCGGCCAACTTAGGCATACCCCGTTTACAACTGCCAATCAACCGGCAGCACAGGCCCGCTGCTCTCTCTGAGACAGAGAGATGAACAGAGGAAACAGAAATAAAGGAAAGCAGAGAGAAGGCAGCACACAAAGGTGAACAAAAAAACGGACCTGATGTACCGACAGCTGACAACAAGTAAAACAACAAGGAAGCATTATAACACAGAAGAAATGTACAAAAAGAAAATAATTAAAGGCAAAACAGAGAAGACATTTTTGTTCATGTGGGTGTTTCTTAGAGTCATAAGAAAAGGACAAGAGCAGTTTTCCCTAGACAATTATGAACTCATAGCTTTTAATTTGTTTATTTGTGTATTTTTACTCATTTCTTTTAAAGCCTCACAATGTACTTCTCCACCATTTAAAGTGGAATGCGTTAAAATAGTTAAATATATGTCTAAATAAGTTACAGTAAATGTTCAGAGGCGTTTATTTGTAAATGTGAAGTCAGAATATGTAAAATATAAATTATGTAATAATAAGGGTCCCACCAAATTCTGCACTTGACTTAGTTGCTCTCCCAAAATTAGCCGCTAGGAGGCAGAGTTACACTGACACACACAAAAGAGGAAGCGGAGGGTCTGCGGAGCAAAGACTAGGCTAAACCCTCTAATGCGGTCTAGCAAAGAACTTTTTTTTACAGCAAAACAAATACAACCGAAGCTTGAAGTAACATTTGTTGCTGTGAAGTGAAAACATTGTTTGGATTTGTTTTTTTTTATGTGTGTGTTACCGTTGTAGTGCTCAACCAGCTGCTGCACAGTGTCAAACTGTGATCTTGTTGTGATGTAATAGCCCCCGTTGTCCAGTTTACGGATCTTATAGTGCTTGACATGGTCTCCCTTGTTGTCATCCCAGTCACGGATAGACAAAGAGTAAGCACCTGTTGACAGATGATCGTGTAAATATAATATGAAGATAATAGGTATGATCAGTTTAAATGGTCTTCTTCCCAAATGGTCCTGTTTTACGGACACTTGGAAGTGTTGTGCGGCCTCTTACCCTTGGTGGTCTCACTCTCTCGTATGAGAAAAGTTCCTCTTTGGTTGCCATGACCCAGCAGCTGTCTCTCTGCATCCTTCCTCCCCATCTTCCCAAAATACCACCTGTAACCATGACAGCAATGCATGGGTCACCACAGCTGCACACGTGTCTTAACCTCAGCCCTACACTGTATCACTCAGGAAACTATGTGTAATTCATTTGACAAATTCTTTCAAAGTTAAAGTATGAGCAGTGTTGATAGGAAGAGTCAGAAAAACAAGCCCCAAAGCTTTGACCGCTGCGTGTGGGTACTCACTCCTCGGCCTGTATGGAGTCGACTGGAGCTACATAGTTAGATGGGATGTAACCTGAGTTGCCAGTGTCCAAAGATCGAGCTTCCCACCAGTCGCCCTCTCTGCCAAAACACACAGAGATACAGAATTTGTTTAGAGGTGCTTTGCATTAAATCAGTGTTGAAGCAGATATGTTTGAGGTGAAACACTATAATCTATTCCATCAATATTTGTACAATAATGAGGATAACAATCTAACAGCCAGGGAAGGAAAGTGTTGGCCTGTCCCTGTGAGTTTGCCTGACTGTGTATGGAGGTTCAGCACCTTCAATAATATTATGCCATGGAATAACTGATAGAAAATTAACAAAATACAAGGGTGGAGTTTGGAATTGAGTATAATTTGGATACAAAAGAAAAATGAGAGAACTACAGGTCTTAGTGGAAGTATGCTCTCAGACGGCACAGTGGCAGAGTGGTTAGCTCTCCTGCCTCACAGCAAGAAGGTCCTGGGTTCAACCCCATCCAAGGCAGGGCCTTTCTGTGTGGAGTTTGCATGTTCTCCCTGTGTCTGCGTAGGTTTCCTCCGGGTACTCCGGTTTCCCCTACCACCAAAAACATGTACAATAGTCCCCCCCCCAAACACACATGGGGCCAGGTCATGTTTGTAAATGAGAATTGGTTCTCAAACAGTTTACCTGGATAAATAAAGGTTAAATAAAAAAAAAATAAATAAAAAGACGACAGCTTTATCCTTCACAAGAAAGAGAAGGCACAATGCAGAGAATTTTTTGTAAATTAACAAAGTACACTACTAAATAATATTAAAAATCATCTTTGTGACCCAGAAGGTTTTGTTTGAGAACCTCTAAAACATTTACAACCAACAGCAATGTGACAGTTCAAATGAGTTTGGTAGAGTGTAACGCTACTAAACAAAGATTGACCACTTAACATCATTTATTAGTATTTGTCTAAACAGATTCTTACTCACGTGTTATTAATGATCTGAAATTTCTCCCCTTTTTGAAAAGTGAGATCATCTTCCGTTCGAGCGTCATAGTCGTACAGAGCTATAAAGAAAGTGACTCCACCACCTGTACAAGAAACTCAGAATTAGAAACTGATTCACGTGCCTCTATTTATGTGTCCAATCTCACAAAGAAACCGCATAAAGGTTGATAAGAAACATGTTTACTATAATCTGTTATGTATTGATCTCTGGTTGTTCGTACTGGTTATGCCTCCGGGCCGCTGAGGTGTGTTGGTGTTGGTGAAGGCCGTGCCACACGAGAAGCCTTTGTTGAAGTCCGGGATGGTCTGAGAGGGGCTAAGAGACTCATCTGGTATGTTTGTGGTCTCTAGTGTTGTTAATGGTGCGGCTAGTTTGGTGGACTTCTTGTGTTTGCAACAGGCACACCCCATAATAACTGGCACAGAGGCAGAGTCTGTGGAATCGATCAAATAAAGAGAAACAGGTTCATTAACATGTAAATGCATCATTATGTCGTTACAGTAGAGGTGGGTAACTAGTAGTTACATTTGACAGTAATTTTGTGAATAAATTGTTCCTGAAAAGTATATTTTCTGAAACAAACTACTACTTTTTTGCACATTAAACTACAGTTACTTTAATTTCAACCAATGTATTTTTAATCAAAGCATCTTGAAGTGCACACTCTTTATTCTGAGCCACAGTTGACATTTTACAATCCAATTTATTTCATACAGATATACTTTTCTAGGACACATAAAAGCACATATTTCTGCTGGTAGCCTTTTCCCTACTCTGCCCTATCTCGACTCTATTATATATGTCTTTTTAGCAAAATAGTACTCGCATATTAGAGCAAACAGTCATATCTAACTGAACAGTCATATGTAACTGAACAGTCATATGTAACTGAACAAGTAAAAAATGGAGGGCAAACTTATGAAAGTGAAAGTATCATAAAGCACGACAGTAAAGACAGGAGACGACTGTAAAAAGAGAAGTTAAAAATAAAAGTTAATTTCCCCATAGCAAGTGGTGGAAAAGGAAGTAAAATGTGGGTGTAAGATGTAGTGGGAGAAGCTCACTTTTTCTTACCTGATGTTTTCTGCTGTCAAATCATCTGTCAATCAACATTTCCTCTGAAAAAAAAAAAAAAAAAAAATGAGGGAAGAGAGAAGAGGAGAGGTGAGTGATAGGGGACGGGGCAGGAGAGTAAGACCAGGCAGTTGAGTGGCAGAGAACCACATGTGGGAAAAGTCTCAGACGCAGTAAAGCATGAATACAGAGTATGAAAGGAGACTAGACTCAAAGAAGGAAAGAAAGAGAGCTGTGAGGTTAGCCACTTCCCCTTTTGCTATTGTTTTGAGAAGGGCTAATGTTTTAGGCCTGTGTTAAAAGTACATAAGGTTTGTGGTAAATTATATTTGTAAATGTCATTAACAGACAGACACGCAGCCTACTGACTGACACATTTTGCAAGGATCATTGTGTCAGCGAGAACAAATGCAATCCTGACTTCCAGTTTTGCAGAAACAGCATTGTTTCAATAGAAGGTGTGTTGACAAAGCATACACTTGTGCCAAGGACACTAAAAGAGGAAAAAAGATACACAAAGGACAGTGAAGCATTTGAATTGTGAGCAAAGAAACCTGAAAACATTATTAAAACATGCATCAGATTTTAACTGTATAGTTTCCTTAATCTTAAAGCTAGGATACTGCAACTAAAAATATACTAAACCTTTATACATCAGCTTCAGAAAATGTAACACAAACGAGGAACATCAAGATAAACAGATTAAAGTCAGAGAATTAACAAGTGGCATTGCATCATTCGTCATTTTGTAATCAGTCTCTCAGACACTATGTTGAAAGTGGCATGTATAATTTAATATCAAATTAACTGTAGAGACCCAAAGCTGCAGCAGTGAAGCAGCTCATGAAGATCTCTGATGCTATAAGCCCCAGGACTCCAGGCAACCATGCACAAACTGCAGGCCGCCCTCGCCCCACCTACAGAGGAATGTGAGGGAAGTCACACACATGAAGAACAATTAAAGTTATGGCAGCCAAAGGGTCATCAGAGGAGGGCTCATTTAAAACCATTATTGTTGTGAATAACCTCTGCCCTAAAGATCCTCTAAATAATATAATTACAATCACTCGTTGCTTACGCAGAGTGTGCAGACATTTGAGGTGAGCACACTCCTGCACTATCAGGTTGGCCATCGAAAAAACTGCAGGAAGTTAGCCCTGTTAGAGTTTCCTGTCCACCCTTCTGATGGCTCCCCCCTTTTCCTGGAAACTAAAGACAGAGGCCATCCACACGCACACACTAAGCAGCTGCAGTACAGCAAACAACCTAAAACACATTTCCTTTCTCCTGGTGTTTTTTGTTGTATGTTCTCCCTCCACCCAGACAACAGCTCTCCCACAATAAACTTTCAAATTCCCTCTGCCCGCCCTTTTCGTTATCTTTATATTTCTATTATAACATAATTTTAGGAAACCAAAAAATGGTATTGTGACATGTCTTTGATATAAACTAGTGAGAATGAATGTATTCAACTGAATGTGTGCGGCAGGGAAGGTTTTACTGTTCAAATAGCACCGTTTAAAACAGTTTAAGTTCCTCTTTGTTTCCTAGAAGCAAAGTCATGAAAATGAAGTACACTTGCATACATTATACACCGCAGTGTTACTGTCACTCATCTAATTTTATTTCTTTTATTAAATTATTGTTTAAAATTGGTACTGCTCATTTCAATATCATACTATAAACAAACAAATCTCTATTGGCAGTCAGTGGATTTGTTTAGTGACCTGGCAACCTGAGTCTTATATAGAGATATACATTAAGTCTAGAAAATGAAACAGAAGCTTTTCCTCTGGTGTGGTAAAGAGTGAAAATGGTCTGTGTCTGTGTATGACCTTTATAAACTTTCACTCAAAAAATATGTCTCACGGTTAAAAGTAGAAGAAGCATTTGGTCAGACTGTCCAGATTATAGTTGGTGTTTGCCAAAAAGAATTTCAAGCACAATGTCAATATGAAGACCGTGAAAATACTTTTTTTCTACCATTTTACAGAATGTAGTTATTTAAATATTTGAACCTCGTGTCCAAAAATGGTTATCATTGTAGACTAATGAACTGGGCAACACTAAACTGATCTCTGAGCACAATGTACAGTAAGTAACCTGAACAATATGAGGAAGTCAGTAAAGTCTGACCTACAAAACATTAAGGCATTCAGTGCACTCACTAACATCCCAACACTGCTGCCCACCAAAAGTCACACTCACAAACATCCAGGAGACACACCCTTTCCTGCACAAGGGATTGAAGATAAGCTCCTACGACTGGGGAATTAACTATACAACACAAATACTCAGATGGTTCTTGCACTTTCACGCCAGCCTTTTATACGGTCTCTGCCCTCCATCATGTCGCCGGTTTCTCCGTCTCTTCTTCCTCTTCTCGAACTAAATGCCTCTTTGTCTGCTGTTGCTACGATTAGAAGGAAGCCCCACAGGATGCGCTGCATGTTTGGAGCAGGAATGATAGGACAATGGGACGCAAGCTGTCACAGGAGCCACACACTCAAACACAAGGGGAGGGGGCGCACAAATGGAAAAGTAAGGTGCCTCGTCATGGGGAAGTCCTGTTTCCACATGATGTCATTGTATCCTTATCGAAATACAGAGAAGTGACAGAGAAGTCGGAAGGGTGTACTTAATGAACTACACAACAGTGAATTGTCCCAAATCAAGAACCATGCTTGATTTGGGACACTTCACTGCCCAACTGACTCAAGAACCATGAGGTCAGTTGGGCTCTCACCATCAGATGCTGGTTGTGATGGTCTGCTATAAATGACTACTTGATACATACATAACCTACATACCTAAACCAAACCACGCCCCTTTCCTTCCTGCCTTGGTCCATGGCTAAAGACAGGAACCAACATTCACTGAGAAACAGGAAGTGATGAAGTCTGGCCTTGAACTGCTTAATCTTGTTTTTTCTACCAAACCCTCAAAATTTCACAACACACACACAATCTGTGATTATGGATTATTAATAACCATTATTAACTCTGCACATTGTAATAGTACCAGTCCCTATAGCCTCAGCCAAACAGGACCATCTTGGAGTGGAGGTGCAAAGGATACATCTAGACATGCCCTTTCCTCAGCTGCCAAATCAATCAGATCTTTTGCAAATTTTGCAAATGGGCAGAACATGTCAGACTATCTCTCACAATCTAACACTGAGCACATATAAACTTTTTTTCTTTGTGTAGTGAAGTTAGCTGTTTCAACACTCCTGATTTCCTAATGACATCCTCTGTGGTCTCTGTCCCGCTGAGAACAACTGGTATAAAGCCACTTCTCATCTTCTTATCCGGGCTGACCAAACTTCCGTTTTATTTATCAGAGAACCCAATCCTCCAAAAAAAAAAAAAAACACAGCACTTAACTTTGGTCTATATCTGTAATAAGATAATCTATTCATAAAGTTTTTCAGCCAGCAGTGCGGTAACTAGCTAGATAGTTTCGCTGATGAATTTTACTAAAAACTTGTTTGAAAGAGTAACTGTGATGAGTACTTTCTAAACCGTTCGTTAGCCATAATGAACCGGCGTGTGCTAAACAAATAAAGTCTTACCACGAGTCTTGGTCCAGGGAAAGGGAGGACGCAGAGCCAGGGTGAGCGCAGCGGTGACCTGACGTGTGTGAGTGTGAGGATGTGAGCGCGCTTTGTCCGGATGGCTCTTGGACGCGCACTTAGGTCCGCCCCAGAGGAACGCGCGCCTGAACTGTACTTTTCAATCTAACACTTGTGCGGTTTAACTTTTGGTAAACTGAGCTAAGACTGTGCGTTATTGATTTACGCTTACAAAAATATTGCCATAATGAAAGGGGCATTGAAGAGAGATAAAAAGCATTTAAAATGTGTTTCATACGCTACGAGCGATAAACGGCGGCATTTCTTGTTGCATATGACTTGCAAGGTGCGAACTACAGGAAGAATAAAGCAAACGTGTGATAACCGCGCAGCCCAGTGTAAAGTCTACAGTAGTTTAGTGCTGACATTAAATCTGCATGAAAGATTGCGGATTAATAGGTGCAATGAAAACTATATAGGCCTACTGTAACACCAGCTTTTGTGGCCGGACTTTTCCGTTAATAGAAAACTGAACTGTGGTGATATGACATTAATCCAAGTCTTTGTCTACATCTAGTGGCGGCTGAGTGCAACTGAATCAACGAGTTTAAAACCAATACTGAACAGCATGTTATAAAGCTGTTTTAATCTTTGTTGAACAAATGGAATAATATACGAGCTAAATAAAATACAAAAAAAAAATGTCTTCTCTTGAACAAAGTAACTTTATTGTGTAGAAAAATAAAAGGTAGTCTCTTATTGTCTGGGCTCTGCAGACAAAGATGACAGAGGCATGATGAGGAACAGCAGTTAACAGGTCTAAACATGTTTGTTACATAAACAACTCAAAACCTACAGACTGATTGAGTAATCTGTCAGCAGACCTGGCTTGTATGCTTAAGATATGCTAGCATGTGACCAAATATGTGCAAGATATTCAGGATAACACAAAACAAGAAGATATTCAGTGCAATTAAAGTAACACAAGCAGCATCAATAATTAACACTGAAAAACAAGACGTGCAAATACAAACATTCATTATAGTGTTTTCAATTTGTGCAAAATCATTTATACACATTGTATCACAAATTGTGCTGTGGTATCTCAGCTGGCTCAGCGTTAGGTTTCTTTTCTATGAATATGTAGAAATGTGTGTGAATATGTCATCTCATGTAGTGTGTAATAGCCCGTAAGGTATACAGAAGGGCAGCTTGTAGCCGGGCCTCCATCACTATGAGATTAGCATGAACCTATAAAAAGAGAGCAAACAGGCAAATTAATTATCGTCTTTGAAAATGCCACAAAAGATGTTTGATTAAACCTAACGTACCTTTTCTGAGTGCCTGAAATGTCTCCAGAAGGCATGGTAAATATGTGCTGACGTCTGCTCAGGATGACAGGCCATGGTCTTGACAAAAACTTTAAGAGAGCGCTCCAATAACCCATTCACACTTCCATAGTCGTAATCATCATATCTGCATACAGTGGGTGCAACAAATTAGTAACATACTTAACCGTAGTTTGTCATGAAGTGTTTAATACTGACCGAATCCCATAGAGGCAGTGGATGTAGTTCCACAGAGCTTTCCTCAAAGTGTGGGTATCAACGCCTTCATGCATGGCCATCCTGTGGTACGTCAAGTTACTCACAATCTGCAAAAGAAATTGAAAATATTCACACTTGAAAAGGAAGTATGTTTGAGAGACTATCTTAATCTTACACATACTTCCTTTTCACACGTGAAAATCTTACACAGAAGGAAACATTATGCAGGTTTAATTTGGGAGCAGAATACAAAAAAGACAAGTTAATGCATCAAAAGAGAGTGAACTAGCTATTATGTGACACTAAAAACCCAAGCTTAATCCCAAGCTTAATCCTTCAGGACAAATTTTTGTGCAGTAACGTGACAACTGACTTGCAATCATCTCTGACAAGTTTGATTAAATAGTAGTTAAGCTAGAACACTCACTACTTCAGTCCTGTGCCTGAGCATGATGGACAAATGTTATCTACTTGACATTGTAATACACTGTAAAGCTTTATTTTGTTTAAAAGACACAACAGCACAACAAAGTCAACGAGTTGGACTCACAGACTTTAAATTTTATTTATATTTTGCCGTCTGCCCAATATTAAGCTATTAAAAACTGGAAAAAAAAACCAACAAAGAGATTTAGTTTGTAGCCTATATACAATGCATAACAACAACAAATATACAGCAAATAAATGAATATCAACAATGAGTATATACGATGAGTATATCAAGAACAATTAAGGGGACTCGTACAAGTCTTTAGATGTAAATTGTGGTTGGGCACAGTCTGGATTGCTTAGTGTCAAGCAGAATCTACATATTTATTTTAGTCAGGTTTTATCAGATTATGTACCTCTCTAAAATGTTTTCAAATACCTGAAACTTCTCGTCCAGTAGCTGTCCCATGTCTGGCAGTAGTCTGTTGACAAGAGAGTAGCCATGATCCTCCCATGAATAGTCCTTCACACAACACACAAACAAATCAACTCAGTTTACACAGTAGAAGGTCAACTACAAACAGTACAAAAACAATCTTTCTAACAAAGGCTACAGGAAGTCGCCGAAACTAGTCAAGCAGGTAAACAAACTTGTTTCTGTCTGTTGAAAAGGAAAGTATTCTTAATAAAAAACAATGTTTATCTTAAGAAGATAATACATTTTGAAGGTATGCAAATACTGTACCTGCGCTCTCATGGTAGTCGGAGAGTGCTCTCCTCTGGGGGCAAAGTCCTCATATCTAAACTCTGGTTCCTCCACCAGACGCAACACCAGGTCAGGTGGGGCTCCCCTCACCAACCGCTGGTTAAACATGAAAAATAAAGACCAAAATAAATTTGCAAAGCAAGTAAATGACATGCCATGCATTAATAAACAAGTCTTTGTACCAGTGGGAATGCTTTCACTCCTCTCCCTTTCAAAGCGAGTAACCATCTCTTCCTGTGTCCACTCCTCCTCCTGTTGCTGCTGTAGCTCCACCATTCTTTTCATCAACACCTCCACCTCCATAGCTCCATCCACCAGCTAATCAACAACAACAGTACAGAGATTTGTGTCTTCTATAAATACTAAACTGCGACTGGTATGAGAGGAAATATTTATTAACTGTCATCTTAAAAGGAGCAATTTGAAATAGTTGATAGTAAACAGCACCGCTACCTACTGCAATAACTTGAGTTTTAACAATTACAATAGACAACTTATAAAATAAATAATTGTGATTCATCATAGAAAATACCTTATCTAGATGTAATTTTACTAATCAACGGTCAACATGTGCTTGTCCTACTACACTTACCTCTTGCCTGCCATCCTCATTAGCAGGACTATGCGGGCTACGGTGACTGGGTGATGGAGGCTGGAAGGTAAATCCTCCAATATGGTCAGGTTCAGGATTTAAGCCACAGCCCCACACAAAAGACGAGAGAGAATGAGCATGTGCCATCAGTACAATGGCATGGATTAGCTCAGCTAATGACCAACGAGGATCTGCTCCGGGACACACCAACGCCTATGGGAGAAAGAACAAAATGTTACTACCTCAGAAAAGATGAACAACTTTTAAGTAAATGGTAAATAGTAGTAAAAAGAGCAGCAGAGTGAGAGTCTGGGAGCCAGTGAGTGTGGGTGTCTGACCTGGATGTGTTGCTGTGTGATGAGCCAGGGTCTGTGTGCCATCAGCTTGTTGAGTGTTTGTAGGCTGCGCAATTTGGTCGGAACATGCTCCAAGCCACTCAGCCAGCTCTCCTCACCTCCAGCCTCCAGGAAACCTGCGCTATGCTGCTGTACCAAATACGAGCAATGGTGCCGAGCTGCAGCCTGTAAGGAGTAACCAAGTAGATATGCTGACTAATACTACGGATTGAAGTCAAACTGATTGGATGAGAAATAAGTCATTGATGTATATAGGGCAACTCAGACTAAACCATCTTGTCCTCATTTTGATTTCCGTATGATAGTTCAGCTTAGTGTACAATGATATTTTAAAGATGTGTTTTTTTTTATTGACCTGTGTTTAAAAAATGTATATATTTTTGTTGGGCCTCTTTTTTTTCATATTATAGCTATGAGCTTGATAAGTGTCCATCCAGATTAGCTTCTGTTAAAGTGTACAGCAGCAGAAATGCGGTCATTTTGTTGAAGAAAAAAAACAAATGACTAATCATATATAGATATTATTTTAGTTGACGTGACACTTTTTACTAATCATTTTGCTGTGTCTGCAATTTTCTCTAGTTCTGTATTTGTAGCTTTTGGGCAAAAGAGGTACAGCATGTTCAGACAAATGTTCAGGCAGTTGCCCTACATTATAATCACAGTGCAGTTTCCTTACCATAATAGCAATGTAATGTCTCCAGTGACGAGGCAAGGGACCATCCATCTCCAACAAAGCATGCTGGGCCTTCAGAAAGCAGCTGAGGTAAGCTGGGTGAAGGGCCATGACCATTGTGATGTGGTCTACTCGCCCCAGAGAAATGAAAGATTCAATAAGAATGTCCTGGTCAAGCCCTTCTTGTAAGATCTGGAAAACACCCAAAACAAAAAGGTCAAACACAGCAATTTAAAGTTATTACATTATACAACCTTTATATTATAGAGTACTTAATACTAGCACATTTAAGTGGCACAAATTACTGAAAGGGCAAACAATTGAATTCAATGCAATTGTATTAACTTTAATGTGTGTTTTGCCATAACTTTCTAGTTGAAATGAAGCAATGTTGCAGCATTTTGTTATCCACAAGCCTTAGTCATCAGATTTAGAAATTGTTAAATATATTTAAATTAAGTAAAAGTAATCATCATATCATTAAAAAAAAAAAAAATAGAATGCAATTCTAATTAAAACAATTTATAGACAGGTATGGTGACAGAAAACAAAATGTTTATTGTAATGGCAGTCTGGCAAGTTGGTCTTTATAATCATTTGATAACACCAGGTCTTCATTAAAAGTACAAGTCAAGACTGGATCGATTTTCAGTGATATAATAATTACAAAGATATCCTTGCAAGGAGAACACACCTGTTTTGCTGGTATAAAGGCACTTGGACCTGAAGCCAGGGCTCGAGGTACAGCAAGACTTTGTTCCTAAGTGTTAAAATAAAAAACATTACATTTAATAGATAAATAAAAGTAATAAAATAAAACAAACACCATTTACTAAACATATCATACCAAGTTAACCACTTGTCTGGGACATTTTGAAATCATTAAGGCCATATTTTAATTTAATAAACTTGACTGGACAGTAGTTGTGACCTACTGTAACTGCAGAGACCAGTTTGTTTCATAACTGGCCAGCACAAAAACAGTATTACCAAAAGTTACACTTACCGACATTTAATGAAATCCGGCTTCAGATTACAAATGCTAAATTGTCTTTTTCATAATAAATACAAGACAAGTGAATGTGCGCCACAAGTAGCCGGCTAGTTCCCTTAACACCGACATGAAACTGTGATATGATCAGGGTTTGGTATTTGTCAGGCCACCAGGAGGGGGCGTGTCCGACTTGTTGATGCACACCACAGCAGCTCTTGCATCACCTCTACGGTTCAATGTCTGATGAAATACACTGCAACTGCTGAAAACTAAAATTGATAATAACAGCAGCAGTCGTGAGGTTATCAGACTAATGGCCACCAATCAACAAATTGATCCGACAGCTGACCGTGAAATGATGACGAAAGGACAGTCTAAGGTGCTATCCACTTAACTCTTGTGATAAGTTAGTTGTTTGTCTAATTTTTGTATGTGTACGGTGGTCGGGTAGGACAGTTGACAGGACAGTGTGGTGTAGGATATAGTGTTACCTGTGCTGCCCTTAGCAGTTCGGTGGCCTTTTCTCGGACCTCCTGTAGAGGACACGACAGTGATAGGCGGAGTAGATGCAACAGTGTTTTTTGGCCGAGTCGGGTTGACCCAGGCCGATCCAAGCCTAAACACAGCAGGACGCTCTCGGAGAGCTGCTCCAAGGCCGCCGCTCGTTCTTCCTCGTTTCTGCTGCACAGCCGAGATAAGCTCTTCGCCGTCGGCACAATGTCCGTCTCTGACTCGGACTGGTATCGACACAGGCGGCCGGGGGATGCCACATGTCCCGGTGCCTTTTCTCCATTAGACTGGCATGTGTATCCTTCCGTAGACCGACTGGCCATAGCCCCGCTCCTGGGGGATAACTATGACTTAAAACACCGTTTATCAAAACAACCGCTAGCTGCGATTAGTATTAACTTGCCCAGGCTACACCAGTTCAAGATTCAGTAGGTGGTTTTATTTACAGCCAAAGAAACAAGAATGCCACCTGTCCTTGTTTACTGCACTGTCATCCGTGTCGCAAATGACTGTCACTGACAGAGCACTCCCAGCTTATGGGGCACACAGGAACCCGGCTACAGACGGTCACAGCCTGCTTCGCTCTGAGCTTGCCCAAAGCTAGCCTAGCTGCACGTAGCTTAGCAGATTCGGCAAACTGTTTGAACAGCGCATTGCACGATGACACCAAGTTGTACACATGATACGTTTAGGTTTAACTCTATGTAATAAAAGTAAAACTGTTTAAAAATTTGCCTTTAACAGGTGACAAAAGTGTCCGCTGTAGATCTCAGTCAGCTTGTTTTAGATACATTTTTCCGCGTATGAAACGTCATCATGACGTGTCAGACTCAAGACTCACTTTTTAATTCTCAAAATGTGTAGCGTATTGTTTGTAGGCTATTGTCTGTATCACAATTACTAGTTTGAATTTGTGGTTGTGAAAGCACTACTAAATATACAAAAAAGCACTATATTTTGCCAATATACTATATTTAATACCAAGTTTGTATGACAGATCCTCAAAGAATCCTCTTTTATCAGCCCAAATTAATAATAACTTAAAACGTGTCCAACAAAAAGTATGTATACATCTGTCCAGGATGTGTTAATTTGACATACATTAGTTCAACAATATTACTTTTTATATTATAATTATATTTACGTATTCTCTTTTAATCAGACTTATTTATGCCTGCCATAAATAAGTATACCTTATGTAATGCCAAATACCTTTGTGTGAACAAAAATGCTGGTGACAAGACAAACTCTCTGAATTTGGAAAGCATCAACACTGTGTTCAGCAACAATTACAACAAAACCCTTTAGTGTACCATCATCGTTTCCCTATGAGGGAAGACTTTTATTAACAAACACAAGCTGGTTATGAAGCATGACCTTCGGTGTGCACACACATACACACACAAAGGCGTGGTCCCCATGACAACCAGGCTCTTTGTGTCTCCGGAGACCAAGGCTGGAGGAGGCGATATCAAAGGAGGAGGTGGTAAACACGGTTTGGGAGAGCACAAGCTATAAGCAGAGGTTAGGGTGTACAGACAAACACAGGCTCATCTCCAAAATATAACAGGGAGTAAAAAGTGTTTGAGAGGAAGAGTGGGATGTGAGCCCTCAAACGATTTTATTCTCCAGCAAAGCGATCCTCTTTGACATACTCTCTAGTGAGGCTGTAGTTAAGGAAGTCAACAGTGACAAAGAAAGTATGACACCACCAATAAACACTCCCACAATCCCAACATTATAAAGCAGGACCATTTTACCTGTTAAGGATATATTTTTTCGTAAGAGCTTGTAGGGCATCTTCTACTTTCTTCTGAAACTTTACAAGAGAGTCACATTCACAGGGGTCCTCCTCTGTTTGAACAAAAAGAGATAATTGTCAATAAAAATCTGCCCATGTTTTAACAGTATTTATAATAAATTCATTTAGTTAGATTTCTGTTTAATGCTCTTCAGTTACCTTGACAGATGTTAATCTGCAGCTTCTTGGCAATCTGAGTCATTGTCTTAAAGTCAGCAGTGTAGAAATAGTGCTCTCCAATTGGCTCAGAGGCAATCTCTTTCAGTTCATCATCCACTGCATTGCCCACTCCAACAGCAAACATTTTAAAACCTGCAACACAGACATTAAATTAAATATGTAAATCTGACCACTACCATGCAGAGGAAAGCTAGCTTATATTTATTGTGTTGCATACCCAGATCTTTGGCTTTCTTGGCAGCATCCCCAATGTAATCCTGGCTGCGTCCATCAGTGAAGACTATCCCCACCTTGGCTACTCCGGGTCGAGCACCCTGCGCAGGGCTGAAGCTGTGGTCAATCAAATGGCGGAGCCCCTGTCCTGTCATTGTTCCCCTCTCCATGTAGACCATCTTCTTGACAGCATCCTTCAGGTCCTTCTTGTTGTTGTAAAGTCCCAGTGGAAACTCCTGCAGAGAAAAGATAGGTTAAAGAAGAAAAGACAGTAATTATTAATTATTGAGTAACTTTTTTATGTCAGGTATGCACACATACCTGTCTGACAGTACTGGAATATTGCACCAGTCCAACATGAGTCTTGCTTTCAGAAACATCTAGCTTATCAATTATCTGGTTAATAAATTTCTTCACCAGTTCAAAGTTCTCAGGACGAATGCTCTTAGAGCCGTCAATCAGGAACACCACATCTATTGCAGTATTGCTGCAAGCTTTGGACAAAGAAGACAAGCATGAAAGAGCATATGGTTGTATAGACACATACAGTACATCACTCCTACAATCCCATGTCAAACACAATAGAAACACACGGATACACACTCACCCCTGCAGCTGCGACCATCGTCCATTAGGGTAAAACCTTCTTTGCAGGCACACTTGAAAGATCCAGGAGTGCTGATGCATACCTGCTCACAGTCATGATCCTTAGTGATGCACCGGTCCGTCACGTCTGTGTGCATGCAGAGCACACACCAACAAAATATGTGGAGGTGCAGACACATACATAACAGGGGTTGGTGGTTGGAGTTAGGAGCAGAAAATGAAACTATGTCAGTTTGAAAACCTAGCACAGATTTTAATGATCCACTGTATCCTGTTATTACTCGTATATCATAATAATTAAACTTTTTTTTTTTTAAATATACAGTAGATCATTAAAACATCTTGTGAAAAGAATAGAGAAGCTTTAAATAAACAAAAACCTTTTCTATTTTTCAACGTCTACTGTGAATGTAAGGCAAAGGCTGATCAAACAGTCCTACTCCACTAACATCCAGCTTTGCCCTTGGACAAAACATCTGCAGCAGGGTGAGTGGCAGAGTGGGCGCGCCGAAGGGCACTTCTAATTAGAGGATTAATAAATCACTGATTGGGTAATCACAGAAAAATCAGTCTCACCTTTTGGATTTAAAGAGAGACTAATGAATAGGAGCCAATTTCGTTCCAAAAGTTGCTCCTGCCCTAATGTCCTCTAGAGATGTTATATATGTTCATAGTCTTTAGAGTAAGGCAGAGGACAAATGGGAGAAAACAACTCATTGAAATGAAAAGCTGTGACACCTTACCCTGAGAGGGCCACCAGACACAGAGCTCTCTCCATGTAGATGATTGCCTACGTTACATGTTCATTTAGTTTCTACCACTACAACCTGGGCGGGTACATCTCCTGATGCCTACTTCTGTCTCTCTCATCTTACCACATGAGACTTCCTGGAATTTCTTGGTGAGCTTCTCAATGACACTGTAGCTCTCTACGTAGTCCACATGGTAATCCAAGGGATCACTAGCCATCTGCTTCAGGGTGCCAGTGTCAACACGTCCCACACCAATGGCAAAAATCTCAATGCCTGCCTCGCGAGCACGCTGAGCCACATCCTTGACGTTGTCCTGGGGGCGCCCATCTGTAACAATGATGGCAACCTGTGACAAGTACAAAATGAGATAATTAGTAATGAAAGGACGACACTATTGTAATGAAAAGGTTTCTGTCTGACCTTTTTGATCCCATTTGACTTGGTACGAGCTCCCTCGGCTTCACTGAAGGCCACATTGAGAGCAAACTGGATAGCAAGACCAGTCATTGTTCCAGAGGACAGAGGCTCAATCTTGGTCACAGCCTTAATAAGGCCAGCTTTGGTCTTGTAAGTCTTCAAAGACACCTGCAAGATAGAAAAGACCCATTGGAGAGCCTTCACACATTCTCAAGTTTATTTACCCAAAGATTTTGAAGACTTATACCTCGTTCTGTACACGGCTGGCATAGTTGACAACTCCAACACGGGTGGCGTTAGGTCCAACATCAAGACCCTCAATGACCTTGGCCAGGAAGACCTTCGCTTGTTCAAATTCAGAGGGACGAACACTTCTACTACTGTCGATGATGAACACAAGGTCTGTGGGCCAGGTTTTGCACGATCCTGTTGCTGCATTTTTCAAAAGAGAAAAATATAATGAATGTAATGTTATATATGTTTATGTATTTCACTCCAGACCTAAAGGGCACATAGTTGATGTCAGTAAAGAAAAAGTGCGCAAGGTGGGAGGAGCATGGCATGAAAAGGTTACTTAAAGTGGTCAGGTTTACACTACAGAGGGAGAAAAGTGAAAAACAGGATGCACACATGCAACAAAGGTAGAGTCAGGTATGAGGATGTCAAGGGGTGGAATTAACCAGAAAAAATATGGACAGGAAACTGAGGTATCAGATTCCAGTTACAGTGGCTTATGTAAAAGTACAATACAATGATTACATTTAAACAAACCACAGCACCACTAGAAAATTGTTGCTCTAAAGTGATAGCAACAATAAATTTTTTAAGTTGGACATTGCTTTATTAAAGAAACCTTTATGTATAACTCAGACAAATCTCTCTGGTCTGTCTTCTGACCCAAAAACTTCAGTTTTTCACCCAACTGGTTTTACCTTCTGGTTTCCCACAGCAAAACCACAACCCGCCTAAATGGAGTTAACAGAAAAGCCACTAAGCATGAGAACAAACCAAATTAAACACAGTGGTTTACTAAATTACATTTAGACAACAATACGGGGATGGAAAGCACATCTGTGAAAACCATGTTCAACATCACTCAAAAATTATTAGAAATATCTTTACTGCCAACTCCATATGCTCATTAGATTGTGTAAAAACACACACACAAAACATTTTTACATTGAAAAAAATATACCATCAGAGTTAATATATTTTTTTAAACCCATTTTCACATTTAAAACTAAAGATTACAAGAAAAAATTACCGTACATTAGACAAAAGGATTGGGTATAACATCCTTAACAGTTTTTTAAGTTTATCCCAGAATAAAAATGTAACGGTTAAAGGTCATAATACTTACATATGGCAGCAGCTGCTTGGGCACCCATGAGGACGAGCAGCAGCAGGAACAACGGTGGCGTAGGTGTCATGGTGACAGCGACAGGAGCACTGACAACTTAACGTGGATGGTCCTAAAGTGGGAAGCCAGAGCAGATAGAGCAGGGCAGAGGGAGCTCCTGGCAATAGGGACAGCCACAAAGTGAGACTAAGAGACTTTGAGCTGCAGGTTATCAATGCAAGTGCTTTACACACTCAGCCCTCAGACAGCCCCCCTCTATAGCGCCAATGTGTATGTGTGTGTGTCTGTGGCCAAGAAAGGGAAATACCTGCTTTGGGAGGACCTTAAACGGTGGGCAGGCTAACACAAACACACCTTGATATGGACAGGTATGCGTGTGTGTTGTAGACCCACACAGTACGTGCGTATCTTGTTGGAGGTACAGGAGCAGCTGGGGTTTGGTGAAGTGTATGTGCCGACACGGAGTTGAATTTGGCCAAAGCTCAAATAAACACCAACATGAATTCCTCTTTTCTCCCCGTGTTCCCTCTTACAGCAAACACACATTTATAGTGCGGATGTAACGGAGAGGCACCATACACAGCCTACAGTGTTGGGATGTGTGTGTGCATTTTGCATAAGCGCATTTTACTACGACCTGTTCCTAGTCTTAATCCAAACATCTTGAATTAAAAATGGTTAATTTTATGTGCTACAGCCACTTTACCCACTGCTAACATTTTAAATAGTTTCAAAAGGGCAGTTCTATTTGTGGTTAAGTTTCACTGATTACATCACTTGAAGCATTAAATAAAATGTCCAAACTGACCAAATTCCAATTCTATAAATTTTATCCTTCTATTTAATTTCTCCAACTTTTGTCTCAACTGTCAGATAGGCAGCAGGCAAAAACATACTTTCATCAATACTCACATACACATCTTTAATCTTTCGACTGAATCCACGTACATGCTACACAGAGACCACTCTTTTCACTCCACCATCCCTTCCCGCTCGACCCAACCCCACATTCCTCTAGACCCCCTTACACCAAATGAACAAGCCGCAATTGAGGAGTTAGTCTGGAAGGAAAAGAGGAGTTACTTTGGGCCACACTGTAACTAGCAAGATAGATTTTGTATTAAAATGAACACGTGGCAAAATCAACAGAGCACATGTGTGTGCTGGGCTTTGGCATAAAAGATTTCAGCTGTTATTCCTGGACAGCATGCCATTTCAAGTTTATGGCACAAGACAACACACATTTGTGTAAATAAAAACATACACATGTGGGTTATGTAACCGTGTCTGCCAAGCAAGCAGGACAAACAAACATATCCGTAGCTGGTTGTGCTTTACCTGCACCCGGCAGTACATGTGAACAGTGTCATAACTCCAGAAAGAAAAAATTTTTGGGGCCAAAGGATTCAAACACAAAGTATTAGAGATGGATTATTAAGACACAAAAAAGAAACCTTGCACTGAACAATATGGAATTAAAATAGCCAATAAAAAGCATAGATAGATTAGATAGATAAGATAGACATAGATAGATAGACATACCACTAAACCAGTCTTTTCTGCACACTGTGGAAATAAGATGCATCAGTTCAGCCAATTGTAAAAATGGTTTAGCCTAATGTAGAATATTATATATTTACTCTGAAAAAGAAAATGTTCCCGTAAAATCCAATTCAGCCAAGCCATATGTGGGACTCAATCTAGAGTCAAAACACCACAATAACAAATGTGCCAGACCCACAAAGTAAATAACTATGAATATGATGAGGCCAGCTATTCTGAACCCATCAATCCCTTATTTTTATAAATCTGAATACACATCGTTTGAGCTAAAAAATAACTTCCTAGTCTCCCTCTCACATTTCTGTATTTATTATATGCTGTAACAAACTGACCAAACAAGTTTTAAAATTAACAACCTATGGCTTTGAAGAAGAGTTGGAGGACTGAAAGACCATGTTCAGGCTTTTTCGAACAACAAACACTATTAGTTTCCATCTGTTAGCTCAATAAACTCCATTGGTCCACTGTATCCTCCCATTACCAGAGTACTACCATAACTGTTGTGTGCACACATACTACCACTGGATTTGTAAAGACTGAGGGTTTTATGTTGAGACCACATCCATAAATGCTGAAACAAGTTTCCTTTCTTCAAATCTCAGAATACTGAGTAAATATTGACACAGTGGGACTCAGGGTGGACCGTAGCATCCCATACCTTTTCCCGCAAACTTTACACATGCATACACTTCCAGAAACACTGTGTGCTTTAAGCCCTCTCTGGTCACACCAGGGAAGTCCTGGAAAAAATAAATGGCCTAAACCTACATAAAACTACCATGTTGGGTCCCTGACACTCCACTATATAGGGATTTAAAACCCAAAGAATATAAAAACACCACATGTAACTTAGATACATTTCAATACCACATCCAGACTAGCAACTCAATCCTGAGATGAAATATTATTTAACCTTTTGATAATTTCTTCATCCGCAGATTGGGGACATTTCTGCACATTAAAAGTTTCTGTGCTTGTATTTATGTTGAACAGCTCTTGCCAAAAGTAACAGCTCAGTAGCCTGTGAGCAGAAAGGTTCATTAAAAACCCAAACGCAGCAGTTACATAACCAACCGTTCTCAACGTGCTTCAAACACACTCCTCCTTCATCCCAATCATCTTCTCCCTCCTCCTACGACTGCCAAATCCCACCCATCATCATACTCTTGTCCCATAGCAACAGCACATCTCATTTCTGCTCCTTGTCCCAGACCAACACTTCTCTCCTCCTCTGTCTCGCTTCTTCTCAATCTGCTCCCTGCCACCTCTGTCTTTTTTATCAAACAAGCCCATCTTTCCCTTAAACTTAACACACAGCAACTGACAATGCAGGAATTTTAACAAGGATTCAAAACAAGAAACTTTGCTCACTTTTCTTACTGAGAGTAAAAATGGCATGCCAATCCCAAATGTCATTTATAAGGAAAAGCCCTTAAGCACTCACACGCATGCCACTGCATGCAAAGAACAAAGAGAGCAGAGTGTGCAGCATGTGTGTGAACACAGCAGATGGCAACAAAGATTAAGGATTTGGGCTGTATCTTGTGCTCAAATGGGACACCTCTACCCTTGAAAAAAATGTCCTTATTTGTTTCAGATTAGTGCCTGCACATCTCCTTCTGGCTGTGACAGAGGGATGTCTAGGAAACAACAGATTGCGACAGTTCTCATTATGACTGTGAGAAATATTTACAGTGCCCCCTATTGACCTTAAAAATCTGACAACTTTTTATGAGTAACCAATGCCAGTTAAAAACACTATTAACCACTTTACATATATTGTGTGTTTATTAACGCCCAACCATTTTTTCTGACATTAACATTTTTATGTCAATCTGGTAAACATATAAATATAGAATAATAAAGAACTTTTGAAAAAAAGTATTGGCACAAACAATATCACACAAACACACGGTCAGAAATGTATTGGTGAAAAGTCACAGTGGAAGTGGCTATGGATTTCACGAGGACTGTCATATTCAATCTTGACACAGGGGGGCACCGGAGAACTTTCAGGTGAGGCAGGGCTGACCTGAGATGGCAACAGAGTAGCAGTGTTTGTTGGAGTTGTCTCTGCCCTGAGACGAGAAGGCCTCAGGGTGGACACAGGCGGGAGGACAGTGGTGGTGCTGCTGCTGGTGGTGTGAGTCTGGGTGTGTGACAAGCGCTGGGGGTTTGTGTGCGATGGACCATCTCTGGTGAAAAATAAAGAAGCAGGTAGGGTGGTAGAGGAGGCCAGTTGGTGGTCTCGAGCAGCCACCAGGCTGCTGGGGTATGATGGAGGGCACTGAGGCCGCTGATGTATGGTGGGCTGACTGTATATGTTTCCCCAGGGGTACGACTGATAGGCAGAGATCCCACCTAAATGTGAAAAAAATAAGGATTTAAACTAAAAAGCGGGCATATTCAAAGTTCAGGTTAGTCTGCTTACATCAGATTATTACTGTTTCTACCTCTTACACTAGTTTTGTTTGTATTGCAGTTCAGTTTTATTCATAACTTCTCTGTAGATGTAATTAAATTTTCCCACTCAAGTCTATGTAATTAACAGTCAGAAAACTCACTTGGGGTTTATATTTAAGGCTATTGTGACCGATTAGGAGTAATGAATGATTGTTGTTAATGCAGTTATCTGTTATTATATTGGTTATCAGTGTATATTTACTACAGTTGTAAGTTGGCACAATAGGTTTGTGGTACATAAGGTTTTGTTTCACAGCTGTCAATAAATCAGAGAAGAGTATAGAGCCTGGCCATTTTAGAAGGAGGATTTACACAGCCTGAGTATGAAATGTAATTTTAATAAGCATCCAACATAGCACGTCTATTAAAGAAAGCTTTGAACTTAAATTAGTATCAACAATTGATAACTTATATAATTGTCCCAGCAACTCACCATGATGACCAGTCGACTGTAGCAGGACCTGTCCTGTGCTCTGGGACTGGAAGTAGGTGTGACCGCCAGTAGAGTAGGTCACCACACCGGTGGAGCCCCCCCCAGGACCAAAGGTCAGGTAGGCTGAAGGGTTGGAATCTGGAGGATTGGATGTGAGGTAGTGGGAGGGGGTGTGGTAGGACATGTGGGGCAGAGAGCCCTGAGGCTGATGCTGGAGTTGACTGCTGGGATAGGATGTCTGCAGCTGATACAAGAGGTTGTTCTGTTGGCTTGAGGTCAGGTAGTCAAGCTTCTCCCCAAAGTCAAACAGAGAGCTGAGAAAAGCACAGGACACATACACAAATCAAAATCCATTTCTAGTTAAATAGTTCATTAATTATTATCCATCAACAGGAAGTCACAACATGGTCCAAAATGGTCACAACAATTTGGTAGAACCTGGATAAAATAGAACTACAATATATTTACAAAGGATGATCCTATGACAGATTTGAGTAAAATTATTCTTTTTATATCTCATCATGAGTGTTTTGTTTAGGCATGTCTGGTCTCTGTTGTGACACTTGCCAACTATCCATATAAAATATTTCTGCATGAAGCAATTACTAAATACACAGGCCCTTGCATGCTCTGAATGATAAAACTGACTTTTCTCTACTACAGGCACTGTCTGAGAGAATCATTATCAGTATTTCACAGGGTCTCGGCTCATGTCTGCACATCTCCCAGCTGTCTTCCCTCCTGTCAGTACTTGTCCCTGTCCAAATCATCTGCTTGTATTCAAGTCACAGTCCACTATGAGTTGGGCTGACCTGGTGTCAGTCTGCAGAGGCTGGGTGTCATTATGTGCCAAGGAGGAGCCTGCCTCTAGAGCATCCAAAAAGAGAGGTGGTGTGTGGGCCAGGGTGTTAAGGAGAGGAGGATTGGGGTTTGCAGGATTGTAGGGCACCGTAAAAAGAGGCAGGCTGGCTCGTCGTATTGGAGGGGGCTATGCATTGGCCGTGGTTGGTACTCAGCTAACCCCCCCTGAGATGAAAGCTGGTGCTGGTCGCCCTCTCTTACTCTCAATTGACCTTTGAGATTAACACAGATAAAAGATTAAAAGGATTGTGTGGTTCAGCTTCTGAGTAATGTGCTGTATTTGTATTTTTAAGTAAGTCAACGATTAAATTAAACACTTTTATTATACATAAAAGCAAGTGAATTGGTTGGTTGCACTTTGCTACTTCACAGATAAAGCAAATTAAAGCAAATGGATGTTTAGCTCACAGTGGTCCAGTAAAGTGCCACCACCACATTTCTTTACTGTCTGTGTGCATTGTCCTACCTGGACTGGTTGATAGGTTGCTGTATAAAGAGTTAGGGAATGAAGGAGCTGCAGGTGCAATTTGAGACCGTTTTGTGGTAATGTGACCAGAAAATGAGGAGGGTCTGCTGAGAGCGAGAAATAACATTTACAGTTACAAGTTTTTCACTAGAGGCATACAAAATAAAGAGTGGGACGGACTTGTTAGGGGCCAAACTGGGAAAAACAGGATTAATTTGATTGTGTTGGGGACTGCTGAGAGGCCCAGCTCTGCTCGGTCTGTGTTCAGTCTTTGCTGTGATGGAGCGTTCCGCTTTTCTCCATTTAGCCCTGCGGTTCTGAAACCATACCTGAGACAAGTACAGGAAAAGTGAAAGCTCTTAAACTTGTGTTGTAACAGATAATTTTAATTCCATTGTATTATATTGAGACTAATAGTACCACTTGAAAGGATTTAGGATAACTTACCATTATTCTCTGAGGTGTGACTCCAACTGAAGCAGCAATGGCTTTCCTCTTCTCAGCATCAGGGTAGTGGTCTTCATGAAACAGGGCCTCCAAGTGCTCTAACTGATCTGAGTGTGGACATGCAAACAAACATAATTGCATGGGGTATTTTCTAAACCCACCAGATAAACGGTTACTCTTACCACTACTATAGAGGGTGCGTGTTTTCTTTTTTGGAGCAGGCGGAAAGAGGCAATTGTCAATGTTCTCTAATCCTGGCATCGGGGCAAAGCCAAGGGTGTGGCCTCGGCCTCTGGTGCTGTAGCGGATGGAGCGTCGTGTAGAATACACTTGAGTAATCTCCATCTGCCATTAGAAGTTTAAAGTATGAAAATGACAAATGCCACAGACTAATCTAGAAGCATGTGAATGTTAAACAAGAGTATTCTAACCTCAAGGGGCTGCGTTTTTGGCTGGGAGAGACTGTGAGACAAGTAGGGGCTGTGGGGCCTTTTGGTCCCCTGGGGTTGAGGAGGTGCAGGTTGGATCTGGACTGGAGGGTGCGAGGAGTACAGCAGAGGAGTCGGCACAGGAGGACAATACAACCCCGAGCTCCCACAGCCCAGATAGATAGGGTCGGACAAGTCACAGCTGTCCATCAGTCCAACAGTCGGCTCTAAACTCACTGAGTTGTGCGCTGGGCTATTCGCTGCCACTTCCTGTGTCTGACACGTCTTTTCTGTCTCCACTTTCTCAGAATGCTTTTAAACCCTCTTTTGCTTCTTGCTTGTTCAACTTGTTTCTTACCGCGCCTCCTCCGGATCCTTTTCTGGTCTTCTCTCTAAAGATTTAGTTTCTTTATCCTCCGTTTTATCAGTGACAGATTCATTGTTTATGTCATTGTTTTTTGTCTGCACTTCCTGTGGCTGCTCTGTTCCTATCCCAGACCTCACCTGCTTTTCATCTCTCTTTAACGTAGATAGTTTGGTTTCTGGTACAACTTTGTCTTCCTCCTCCTCTTTATTTTCCTCTTGTTTGTGGTCATCTGCTGCCTCTTCATCATTTATCTGATTTAACGTCTCTTCTCCATCAACTTCCCCTTTCCTTTTTCTATCTACACTGTGGTCATTCCTTGTTTCCAAATCTTCCTGTTCTTCACACAAAAGACTTGGACAGTCTGCAACAAGAAAAAAATCACTATTGAAGACCTACTGTACTTGACCTATGTGTGGGCTTGTGTACATTTTTAATTTGAACCTAGAAAAGACGAATATCTCACTCTATAGTCACCACAGTGGCTTTCAGCTTTTATTTATTTAACATTTGGAGAACTTGGAAGAACAGACTTGGGATTATTAAATGCCAAGTTAATATTGATTTATTACTAATTGACACAAATGTGGCTATAACAAACTAATGTAACCCTGGAGTGTTTGATAAGCTGTACTGTTGCATGCATGTGAAACTTTCTGTATGTCATTTAGTAAGGTGTCAAATACAAAAAGGCTTTAGAACAAATGCCTATAGGCTGAGACACGGGTTGATGATGTAATTTGCTTCACATTTCATGACTCATGAACGACCTGAAGGTTGAATAATACCTGATAAACGTCATCCTCAAGAGGAGAAGCCCCTGCAGTCACTTAATTAATGTCCCAGCTGTGCAGCCACCTCAGCTGACTGTTAATTAACCGCGGCCCGCTAGCTGCAGCTAAACTAGCCAAGCCGTCCCTATCTTCAAACACTGGGTCATGAATGTTAATAGCAAACTTTAAATTCCTAAATTGTTTCTAAGGTGCTTTACAGCGAGAGAGATTGGAACGGTAAAAATGTGATTCCCACATGGACCTCACAACTTTTAATGTCCTTTAAAGTTTGGTAAAATCACATAGGACTTCACTGTGCGATGGGAATATAATCTAGAAAATTATATATATTTTTATAGCTCAAAAGTCCTTACCAAAATCTTCAGATAAATCACAGTCTTCATCCATTGCAACTTAGCCACCGTCAAAACCAATAAACTTGTACTAATAATCAATTAAGTCACGCAGGTCACGAAGCGGATTGCTCCCGGACAGGAAGCTAATAGGGCTGATTGATTGATTACCTGACTCAGCAGTGACCGAGAATTATCGCGTGAAGGCCTCAGCCAATCAACGAGCTCCACAGAACCAGCAAACACTTTCCACTAAACTGATTTTAAGTAATTATTGGACACATTAACAATCCGTGAAGTCAATTGGCCTATACTAGAGCTAAGAACTATAAGATTACTATTGTCAAGCTTAAATAAATATAGGGGAATATCAGTCTGCACAATATGTTCAGTGTCTACATTTATATGCATTTATGGCACAAGTGAGTCTTTGAAATTCATGCAGTTGGCCATTGGTGTCAAACTTTTTTTCACAGCAGATCAAATTGGTAAATGAGAATGATAAGAGACAGAAATTTAGTTAGTTTACAAACTTTTATTTAAATGTTGCAGAAAACCTAATCACATTTGGCCCATTTATGATCCTCAGTAATTTAACACGTTTAGTACTTATTTTGACAGAAATAATGGGCTTTTCTATTGTTTTGGAGTCATTATAGCATAAACCCATACTTAATAAACACCTTCTTCAGGGATTATTTTTTTTTTTTTATACTGATTACCGATGTTTACATTAAATAAACTACAAGGACTAAAATATTAACAGCCAAAACAATCCAGAGGCCTTAGGTTTGTCATGATGTGATTAGGCAATTTAGTCCATCTCATCTTACCATAATGTTAAAAATATTTAATTGATTTGTTATTGAAAAATTCAGCCTTATTACTGTATAATGTATAAATATATGAACGTTTGGAGTAAAAATGAAGAGCAGCAGTATTGCCAAAATCTGCTACTTGGAAGAATGCTAAATGTCTTGGTGAATTGTTGCAGTTGTTCCTTCTGCACCCACCAGATGGGGTACTGAGTGAACCCCTGAGCCCTAAATAAGCATCTGCCTACCCCTCTCTCAGTTGTAATGCTTTTACTGTCTTTTACCCCTCCCCTGAAGAGCGGGCTCACACAAATCCTTCTTAGACCACGTGGGAGCCACGTTATCTACTGTAGATCATCTCAGCAGCCTTCTGCACAAGCCCTGGGGAAGCTGTTGTTATCTCAGTCCAACAGTAGTATCTGCATATTGTTTGCTGGTACTCCTCAACAAATGACCTTGGTCTCTATCAGTTTAATGGAAGGAATGTAAACTAAAGACTCTTGTAGACATACGTCCTCCTCTGTGTTCTCACAAATCTCAGTGGATGTTTCATCTCATTTTCTGATGTAAGTATAGCAACAACACTTTCAGCTTTTTCTCTCTGGGGCTTTTAGAGTTCAGCCAGTGTAAATAGGCTGTTAAGGCACTGGAATTATATATATATATGTTTACACACAATAGCTGTGTCAGATGTAGCAGTGAGAAGCACAGGGTCTAATGTCACTGGGTCAGTGAAGGTATGTAGGCCAAGCTAATGCTGGTGTCTGATAACACCAGGGTGAGACTTCATGTCTGTCTGAGATATTTCAAATATCTTATTTAAGTATATTTTCTCTCTGAGCAGAGGTTATTTTATTATCAGTTTGCAGCATTTAGGGTCAAGTTCAGAATAGTCAGAAAACGTGTCTGCTTTCAGGTTTGAGGGGCGTATTCAGTGGGTTATCTGGTGAGATGGTGCACTACGTCTATGGTTCATTCTTCCTTTTTCAGAAATGATACGACTGCAAGGTAATATTTTTGTGGTAAAAAGTCACAGTGTCACATTAAATCATTTATGCAATGTTGCATTCTTTTATGACCAATTTGTGTTTTTTCACCTACACATACTATAATAACAAATGTATTAGCAGACAAAATTAAATATTGATTGAATGGCCAATGAAGACGCCAGTGGCATAGATTATATTTTTAATTTTTCTTTCTTAACCATTATTTATCCAGGAAAGTCTTTTTTGCAGGGGATACCTGCAGTGGGAGGGGTCTAGTGTACATGTCTTTAGTGGGGAAACTGGAGTACCCAGAGGAAACCTATACAGACAGGGCGAGCAGACTCCACACAGAAAGGCTTGCCCTGGCTGGGCCTCGAACGCAGGACCTTCTTGCTGAGAGGCATGAGTGCTAATAGAAAGATGGTGGCATAATAAAACATTGTTAATGCAATCAATTTGTCATCGTTGCTTTATTAAAATAAAGACACAAGGGAGCTATACCCGATCAGGTTTTTTTTTATTTGGAACAGAGTGGCAGATTAGTGACAGGGCGGGGGCGTGGATCCGCCTCCTTTCGCTCACTCAGCCAATGACAGAAACTCAGCCTTAAAAAAATGCAAATGTATAAAAACAGGAATGGGAACAGCAAACAGTAGTGTCACCAATTAGGCTTGACACAAACATACATACAGACTCACACATGCATAGCTACTCAAACGCACACAGTTCATCCTCTCTCACGCATACACTTGTCTTATTTGGCTACGCGGGCATAGATGGGTACAAACATACACCTTAGAAAAGACAGTACATGTTAAGATCATTCCTGCCTGTGATAAAGTGGCGTGTTGTCTGTCAGTCCATCCTACAGCAGAGAGGCAAGCAGACAGACAGATAGACAGACAGTGAAGACACAGTCAGTGTGTGTGAAAGCCACTGAGAGAGACCAGCTGGCCCACATTCAGCAGTGAACAGACTAAACACACATCGACAGGCTAGTCAGTGTACACAAGAGTCTGCTGTGAAATATCAAGGTGAAGCACTCACACAGACACACACACACACACATACACAGGTGGCGGTTCAGATGAAGTGTCCAGACGCACACATAACAGTGGTAGAGGCGTGTTACCAGTCTGTGGAAGAGCGTGACTACTGCTGGAGAAGGTAAACGCACTCTCCACTTCAGTACATTCCAAATTTAACCCTCCCCTGTTTTTTTTTTCGCACAACAAAACGCACACTGACATCCACACACACCCAGACTAGTATAGTTTTGACTTCCATGCATTTTTGTTCTACAGTACTGAGTATAATAGAAGCTACTAGCCCAGTCGTACTGGTGTGGTTATTGTTACAATCTCTTAGATAGAAGCACACTCCCAAACTTCAAAACCAAGCCCCAATTCCCAGTCCCCCCCCCTCCAAAAAAAAAGAGCCCACAGCAGGCAAAAGTGACTCCACAAATTCTGATCCATGGTCTTTTTGACTTTTCAGAGGTTAATGGGCCAAAGTTATATGATTGCTGTACATCAGACCGTGGATAAGAGCACATGGACGTTACTTACTGGTAGTTTCCTAATTGCCCCACACACTTTGAAAAGGGCCCTCTCCCTTTCCTGTACAGAGCCAATGGCAGAAGAAATTAAAATGATGCATGCAAAGTGGGAGTGGTCAGAGCTGTGTAAACAGGATGTACAGTTGTGCTTTTTACACAACAGACCAAACTTTAAACCAACCAGCAACTGATCAATAACTACAAGAACTAACCAAGAACATACTGAAACCAACTGATCTCTCGTTTCACAAGTGAAAACTATCACAATGATGATGGGTTTGATATGTGTATGGCATGTGTGTGTCTTTAAATGCACAGCAGGTTACAGTATATGTCTGCATTGTGGGTGTAGGTGTGTGAGCATGTGTGTTGTGTGCAATGTGGCTGGCGAGAGCACAGCTCATCTTAGTGATGGCAGATGTGAGGAATAAAAACTCTCTATGGTCATGCAGATGATTAGTGATGCCAGAAAGGATACGCTGTTATTTACATATAAACCATTTTTAAACTGCTAAATACACTTCCTCCCGATTATTATTACGGTATTATTCATTTTATTACTCATGATCCAGCCCAGAACATTGATATATTATTGATTATTATTACTACTATCTGTAACTAGTCTTTATACAGCTTAGAGGAGCAGACGGGTCGCCAGCTTTATGCAACAACCAGTGTTTCCACGGCAGCTTCTCATCATTGTGAAGCACGCTGAGGTTTGAGCACTATTTTCTGGTTGGCCAAGCACAAACCGAGAGGTCGGAGCCACCTTCGAGCCGACACAAGTGGGTGTGTATGCATGTGCGTGTGTAAGCATGTGCACGTGTGATTTAATGTGGCTGTATGGATGCGAGTATGCATGTCTTTGAGCACCAGAGGGACGGAAGGCACAAAAGAGACCTTTCCTCTCACCTTTGACCCCAGGCTCTGTGCGGCCAACCAGACGATTTGTGTTCTTGGGGTGAGGGGCCGAGACGAGACTGCTGCCACCTCTTTATCCTTTTGTGTCTTGCTCAGCTCCCTCGACCCCTCTCGTATTTCTTTTTCTCTTGTTCATTCGCTCCATAAAAACAGAAGAGAACTTTTTGTGCTGGAAACACAGGTTAAGAGCTTGTGTTTTGTTTTGTTCTTTTTTGTACAAAATAATCATATTACATACAGAACAAGAATCTGTAGAATAACAACATTTACTTTAAAAACATGTGCATGGGGTATTTTTTCAGAATATATTTTGATTTTGTTTTTTTTTTCCTTTTTGTCCTCTTTTTTTTTTTGTTTTCATTGAAAAGAAAGTCCCAAGTCCGTAGAGAGGAAGGCGCTCACAAGTGTGTTGACGGTGATGACGGGACGCAGCGAGGAGGAGGAGTAGGACAGGGCTCAGAGTATCTCTCTCTATCTCTCTCTCTCTCTCTCTCCATCTGTGTGTGGTGTCTCTCTGCCTCTGGTGTGCGAGCATTATGCATAAAACTCCTCCTGCTTGTCTGGTTTCTGGTAGGTTACTGTGGCCTGTTTGGGTTCTTCCAATGTGTAGCTGCCCTCGTCCTTCTTCTTCATCCTGTAAACCAGCAGCATCACCAGGAAGGCAGCAAACAGCGCCCCGACCACACCTCCAACAATCACCGCTGCAGAAGAAAAAAATAAAATCATCAAGGGATATTTAAAAGTAAAACATTTTATATAGAGGCATACAAGAACGCAGATGCCATTATGTGTAATGAATCAAACTGTGGCCAGCACTATGCAAAAACAGATTATTTTGTGTTTTTAATGGATTAGAGAATATAAGGATAGTCGCTCAAATAGTAAAATACAGATTATTTTAGTTGCAGTAAGGGTTTGTTTCACTTCACATTTTAGTGGCTGTTAAAAATAATGCTTCACCTTTTGAATTGAATCTTAAGGTCAAACTGATCTGGCCATTATTTGATTCTGAACAAACTACATTTTTTACAAACTACACACACTACAGTCTCACACCTACAGTGTACTTGTAACAGTAACACTGCTCAGATTGAAGACAGTATGCAAACATAGTATAGTAGCATACATTTCGATTACTGCATGTGACGGGGCAAAAACCTTTGGTGAAGTAATGGGTAACAGAGACCTACTTTGTTTATTTTCAAAAAGCCTTGGAAAAAAGTTTTTCCATTCATTGTGTGGAAGGCGTTAGGTTGATTGGTCCCATTTGGAACAGAGCACTTTCTCTATACACCACCTCTGTAAAAGTATTCCTCTTTTTTAAATCTCACTTGCTTTTTAAAACTTTGATTCTATAGTTCTTTAATGTGTTTGGTTAGATAGATACATAGTGTCATTAGAGATACGTGGACTCAACATATGCAGATCTAGTATGTCTTATAGTGACAACTCTGTTCTACCACAGACACTCTAGTCTAAAATCTGTTGCCTCCTGCTCTTTACCGATGACCAGGAAATCAGCGAAAACCACAGCCAGCAGTCCTCCAATCAGAACAGCTGGAAGGAAAGACAGAGAGCCAGTAAGGTTAGGCGAGTTGGCTGCTCCTTCACTTTCTACAACAGCTCTTTGGGACAAGGAGAAGGCCACTTGAAAAGGGATTGGATTAGGCCAGAGGGAAAATGATGAGAAAAAGCAGGAGAGAAAGGGAGGGGGATGGATAATGGAGCAACAAGATTGTTGGTTCTCAGTGGGTAAAAAGCTCTAAGCAGTACATTCACTCACAGTGATAAATGTGCACTTTGTGGACGCAAGGTAATACAAGTTCATCTAAGATGCTCGTGTAAAGCAATGGACAGAATACAGGAGGCAACGGGGTAATCTGTTGATCTAAAAAGGTGATTATGTAGTAGTTTATATGACAAAGAGCATTAATCAAGTGCACACACATAAGGAAGTAGACGTCCAGTAGAGCAAAAAATAATACAGCAATGTAACTAAAAAGGTTTTTTACCTATCAAAACCTCTTTTCTCTCCAGGATGTTCTTCTGTGGCAATTGAGCTGCAGAGCTTCCCCATCCACTGTGTTTCCAATCAGATCTGGCTCCACTGGCAGTATTCCTCGTCCAAGACCACTGCGGTTTTCCTCACGATTCTCATCGTCTCCACTTGGTCCAACAGCACCCACTTCGTTACCCTCCTCTGGACGGCTCTAAGAAAGATTTTAGGAAAGATTTCAGGAAATTTACATTTGATGTAATCACATTTGTTCCACGTTGACAATCATCCAAACCAATGCAGGATTTACCCAGGCATATGTTCACTCTGAGCATTTAAAAAAGAATGAGCCTCTGTGTGTGCTAATTGGGGGAAACTTGCATATTGTCCAACACATATACAAACTTCAGCTAAATGTTTATTTCCAGTGATTAAAGGCAGGGCAATTTTATTTATATAGCACAATTTATATACTGGATCATTCAAAGTGCTTTACAGAAATAAAAGTCAAATCTAAAATACATAGACAAGATTTAGAATAAGAAACATAAGAAACATAAGAAAAAAAATAAAAGATGAAGAGTGCAGATAAAAACACTTTCAGTTGTCTTTACTGAATGTAGGCGGAAGCTAAAAAGGAAAGTTTTTAACATTGTTAAAGTTGAGGCTTGTTTTACTTCATCTGGGAGGCTGTTCCAGGTTTTTGCTGCATGAAACTTAAGCGCACGAGCAGAAGGCCTGTCCCAGATGTTCTCAAAGTCGATAAGGTTCATAAGCAACTAGCATGTCAGAAATATATTCTGGTGCTTTTTCTTTAACCTTTTCTTCAAGATGACCTGGATGACTGAGAACCTTCACAGACATTTATCTTATATAGATACTTCTGATAAAAAGATGAGCCTATCTGTGTAACTTTGTGCATATTATTTGTCACTTGTTTGCAGGTTATGGCCCTTACCTGTGTTGTTGTGGGCTGTTCTCGAGTTGTAGGTGGAGCGGCTGTTGTCATGGGAACCCTGGGTCTGAATGGCACCCTGGTCTTGACAGTGGTGGCTGCTGTGGTGCTGTGGTGATGGGTGGCGCAGAAGTGGTCTCAGCTGTAGTGGACACATATTCTGTGGTGATCTCTGCATTGAAACCGGGGTAAAACAACGTAGGGTCAGGCGACAGGTAAACATCGTCGTCTTCTTCTGTGGCGCTAAGGTCAAGTGATCCGGCAGAAGAAGGAGCGGGGGTTTCAGCCGTGTTCATGGCCGGGTTAGTGGTGAATATGGGCGAGGTGGTGGTCTGGGCAGCGGCTCTGATACGCTCCAGCTCCCGTTCCCTTTCCCGCTCACGCTGTCGCTCCAGTTCTCTCTCTCGTTCTCGCTCCCGCTCTCTCTCCAGCTCCCGGACTCGCTCCCGCTCCCGTTCCCTTTCCCGCTCCCGTTCAAGCTGCCGCTCCCTCTCCCTATCCAACTCCTTCTGCCTTTCCCTCTCAATTTCCTGCTCTTTCTCCAACTCTTGCTCCTTCTCCAGCTCCCGCTCCCGAACCCTGTCCCAGAATAAACCGCTCTCTCCATCAGCCTCAGTGGTGGCCTGTGGCAGCGTAGTGCCGATGGTCGGCTCCGGGTTGGGACTGGGCTCAGCTGCAGGTGAGGCTGAGGGGGCGGGACTTGTGGCCTGGGTGGTGGACAGGATTAGGGTCTCTTCTGTGGTGAAGGACACGCCCACTGAGGTCGGCCTCGTATAGGTCTCAGGAACTGCAATAGAGAGATAGTAACTTTATTACACAGCAATATTTATTAAGCCACAAGGAAATCACCAAGTAATTAAAACATCTGAGTGAACAGCCCTGCAATAAAACATCTTACCACCTGCCCACACTTTCACTCTCGCACCAAACAAGAACATAAAAATAAGACAGAGTAGGACATGCTCAGTCTTTCCCAGTAATAGCCCGGTGAATAACACAGAATATGTAGCCTATAGACCCACCACTAATTACATAATGGAAAGTTAATCCTATGCCAAACAGAGTTAATTGGACGTTTCCTTCAATGAAAAGGAAAAAACTGACTAGGTTAATTTAGTTTGGGGGATGATATAAGCAAAACTCCCCTGGCTTTCCCTCCTTATAAAAAGGAAAGCCAGTCACTGATAACTTAAATGCCAGCTCATTAAAACTACTTAAAATATTTCCCAGTAAACCTATGCATTTAGACAACCTTAAAAAAGGCAGTCCAAATTGAAGCAGGAAAAGCTTGACATGGGTTCCCTAAATTTTTGTCTACTGGAAAGGTTACGAGAAAAAGTGGGAACGGAGAGCAACCACTGGCAGAGAGGAGAAGAAAAGCAGACAGTGCTGAGTAATTCATTTTTCTTAAATCTTGTAATACTATTATACCACCTTTCATTTTGTTATAGCAGTGAAGCTCCCCGAGTTGAAAGAAAAACAAATTGAATTTACAGGCACAAAGGCAGGAAGGCTGACAGAGAAGCTAGAGAGGATATTGAAAAATATGGACTCGGACAATGCAAGCTTCTGTTCAGGCAAATCCTACATCATAAAATTCCAAGCAACCGAAGCAGCTGCAACACCAAAATGCACATCGGTCTGTTCAAAACCAGCCTTTCCTTCAGATTCAGGTGCCCTGTATCACAGTGTGAGATAAAGCTTTTGCCAGGCTGCTGTTTAACCACAGGAGGTGTGCCTCTGCTGCACTCGCCTGATCTGAATTGTAATTTATTTTGAGCGCGCTCCCAACTATCGCAGTGCCTGAACGAAGGGCAGCCCTCAATGAGTCATGCCTAATAAAGAGAACACTGCTTCAGCAGCCAAATCAGAAAATCAACCTGAATTACACCAATGTGATTTACGTTAAGTCGGTAATTCTCACACACAGAGACAGCTTGCTCAAATGTAGACAAACGTTCACAGATAGGTGTCCAACTGCTGGCGTGCATGGGATGGGCTAATCCGTGTGGACTGTTATCTGATTAAAGTAAATAAGATCCAGGGTTACTGTTTGTTTGCAAGGGTGTGTCTGTGTTTAAACGTGTTTCCAATAAGTCTGTATCAAAACCTGTCTGTCAAGCCAACTGCCAGTTGTACTTGTGTGAGTGTGCTGCATCTATGAGAGGTCAGTTGATTGAGACCTAGCAGCTGTCAAGTTTTAAAGAATAGGGGTTGTGTGTTTGTGCTGCTCACAAAAATACTTACAACCAGAGCCAGAGCCTGAGTATAGGTCCTCATCATCAAAGCCAAGTCTGCGCCTGTGGGAAACAGAGATGATAGATTAGACATATTCATCAGGATTGACTGAGGCGATTGTCATTTCATTTGAAAGAGAGACCACTTTGGTAGATTACATGCACAGACACACAACTATCTGAAAAGCAGCATGATGGCAGACAGAGGAACATCTGTCTGTCTCTCACTCGACCTTACTGCATAGTTAATGAGTCAGAATAAAGCTTGGATTTAAGAAGAGGACATTAGACTCTTTTAAGAGTGTTTATAAAGTCTGCTTAGGTATCAGAAAAATGTTCAAAACTGCTTCTTAATTACAGTAAATCACACATCAAGTTGGAAATTTCCTATTGTGGTGAGCCACAGTGCATTGTGCATCCTTGACGATACAGTACATAACAAAATGCTTAAGAGAGTATTAAATGATGTGGCACAACCTTCAGGTCACTGCTATTAAATTTGAAGTTTGGTCAGACTGGTGACTTGAGCAAAAAAGAGTAGATCTTGTCCAGGACAAAATATGTCCCAAGGTCAAATGTTACACATAAATCTGTGACAGTTACTTTTAATTTGACGCCATTGTAGTTTGTTTTGTGTTAAAATTATGCTCTAAGCCACTGTCAACAAACCTCAAAATAAATTGTTATATGGATATTATATTATATTATATTATATTATATTAGCTCATGGCTAAGCTTATTAGCTTAACTAATTTCAATTATTTATTGCCAGACGACTGAGTTGTTAGGGATTTGTTTGATGTGGACCGTACAATCACAAAAACATTCATACACTCACATTTACCCCAGCAAGTGACATTAATTTGTGATTTTATTGGAATCTGAGACATACAGTATGCTATGCCATGGTAAAAACATTAGTGCACTGAGACCTTTGGTCAGGAGACTATTGACCCTAAATGATCCTCTGCCTGCTTTTCCCGCCTTTTTGGTTTTCCTGTACCTGTACCTGCTTCCAGGTACTTTAAATTGTGACGTGAACACACGACAGACTGCTGATTGGCCAGAGAGAATCTCACTGTTCACCGCTTTGAAAAAACAGCCTCGTAGTCTGAACTCTGTAGTAATTCCCAAACTCTCCTGTTGTTATCAGCAGTGTTTCTTTTGCTGCCCTCAGCCTCTCCTGAAACAACTTTGCTGTCTTGCTGTGAGAAACAGCCACATCACGAGGATAAAAAAAAACGCTCGATTTCCTCCATTGTTTGTTTGTGTGAGTAGCGGGTGTGTGTCGCGTAGAAGATTACGTCACGACAGGTTCTTGCGGCGTCGCTATGATGACGACTAGGTACTATTGTGGAGGTACTATCTGCAATGGAAAACGGAGGGCGAGCCGAGGCGAGTCTAGCGAGTCGAGGCGAGCTGATACTGGTAGTGGAAAAGCGCCATAATAGCTTAATTAATGGCCAGACCATTTATAGAGAAAGGTGATTAAGAAAAATAAATAAATCATTGTCAGTTGGGATCTAGACTCATGGCTAAGAGTTGTTTAATTCATGCCATTGTATAAATTAATACTGAATGAGTTTACTAATACTGAATGAGTTTACGTAGTAGGTATATAACCCTCAGTAGCTTTTTGGTCTTGTTACTGTCAACCTTCACTGTCTGGGAGAATTATGTCTCATCCGTTTCACTAAAGGCTGTGTGACTGTAATATGCCTGTAACAATCACATGAGTCATTTTACAACATGCTCACTTATCACTTTTCTACCTTAATCCAAGCCCAAATGGATGGCTGTGAGGGAGCAGCACCAGGTGACCTCTGTCAGGGTCAGGTAAGTCAGATTAGTGGGTCACTTTGAAGCTGATCCCTCTACTCGCTTCATTCATCTCCCTTTTACTCTTGTTTCTGCAATGTTTAAATGCCAACTTCAACACAATTTTATACATCACACAGGGTCAATTAATACTGCCATGTGTGCTCTTGAAAGATAACATCACCACATCAGTATAAAATAAATCATAGCCAGATTGTATGATGATTCTGACAGTAGAAAGCTGACATTATTGCATCAATGACAATTAAAATAGTTCATGACATTGCCTGAATCAATGACCATTTTCTGTGATAGAGCAGAAACTATGTACTAGAGTTATAGCATAAATGCTGCATTAACCCAAACACTTCTCACAAACAAAATCCAAACACTTAAAAATCAGAAATAAGGCAAGATATGCATCAATTGTTTTTATCTGTATATACTGGAAATATTTATTTCAAATAAATATCAAATGTCCCAAATAAGTAATGGAAACCGTAATTTTCCAGCATGCAATTTAAACTGATTTAACTAATCCATCTTAGCTGTCACTAAGTACAAAGCACTGATGCCAAAACATGCCCCAAAAACAAAGGCAAAGCTTTGCTCCAGGTATTTGAAAAACAGTCCCCTGCTGAAAATGTGACCAAACAAACTTATCTTCTAGGGGGATCTTAAGCCTGTCCTGAGGCTGACCTGCGTCTTCGCTAGCTTGTGTCATGCTAATTGTCCACACACACACACGCATGCGCGCGCACGCACGCACACGCACGCACGCACGCACGCACACACACGCACGCACGCACACACACACACACACACGCACACACACACACACACACGCACGCACGCACACACACACACACACGCACGCACGCACACACTAGAATGAGTTCCTCTCTGGCTCCAGACAGAGGAAACCTGATGCCTTTAAAAGCCAATAAAAACATAATGGAATCTAGAAACCCAAGCATCTCAGTCCATCACATCTTGACACGAGGGGCTCTGAAATGTTATATGCACCTCCTGAAATGAAAGTGACTTGAATTTTTGGAGAGCCTGCACATGCAAAGGAAATGGGCTTCCGACGTGGAATGCTGACACATGAAAGTGTGTGAAAGGCCTGAAAATGGCATGACTGTGTATTCCACTGATCAGTTTTACAATGGAGGCCGTTGCTATGGGCAACCTTTGCATTTCACAGAAATTCCTGTCTCCGAGTCGGGGCTACCAAATACACATGAGCACAGATACCAGGAAGCAGAAGCTCTATACGCAAAGGTATTATGTAATGTCAAATAAACACAACCTAAAAACAACATCAAAACAGTCTGTTCCTGCGGCTCCCCCCTTAAATCAGCCCTTCCCAAGTACCGTCTCCGCTCACACCCCCATGGCTCCAAACTCTCAGCCAGTGTACCCGAGCACTCGTCCTATTTCTTTTCATCTTAAACTCTCCCTCTTCCACACCATTTCTTATCTCAAGGATAGCCCCATTTAATTTGACGTGACTTCCAAAAAACACACACATACTTAAACAAACAGACACCCCACCCCCGAAGCGGCTCCAGAGCTCATCCCAGGGGCCCCTTTTACAAGTTCCCAACTACCTCCTAAGGATATATTGTAGCAAGGGAGATTCTACTCTCTATTTTCAGACTCAGTGGGTTTGTTATGCAGTTTTTTGTGTGCTTAAATGTATATGATCAATGTTTATCCTTGATGATAACATGCAACCAGCTCATGCGTCCCGACATGTTAAAGTTATAGGATGGTATTCTAAGTGTGAAGTCACTGTATAGCATCCAGTCGTGCGTCACTGTATGTAATTACAGTGCGCGTGGATCACACTGGGTATAATAACAGGCTTTGTTTGTGGTGCGCACAGAATCCCCCTACAGCCTGATTTGTGTGGGTGCGTTTTTATGTGATATTTTAAAAAGGGTGAGTCGATTTGGGGCCAGCTAACTCTGCATTTTTCCTCTGTTTCAGGAGCTATAAACGGCTTTACTTTCAGCATGCACCACATAGTTAACTAACCACAAAGAGACTATGCACTCTCCTTCACCACGTGCATTACCCTGGGCCAGAACCATCTGTATGCTGCCCTCAATTTTTTTTGTTCCCATCGGTTATAAAAGGAAGCAGTAAAAAGACAGCCACATTTGTCTGGAAACGCAGAACGAATGTTCCTGGTTTTTGGCACCGCCATTGTAAGACATCCTGTGCCAGTTAGCAGAAACAAATAACAAGTATGTCATTTTATACAATACAATATACAGGGCAAATAAACGGCCTGTTGGAATAATGCCATGTTGTGGCAAAGCGAGCACAGGTGTGTCCTCAAAGGGGTGTTGTAACATTTAAGTGACTCAGGTAGAAACCTGATCCAGAGATGACATCAGGCTTTGCACTATATGTTTGATCCTATACACCCCTCCATTTGTGCCAGCTGGGTCACTTTACAGGCACCTAGATTTAAACCATGAGCCACTGCTGCTGCTTCCATGAAATAAAAGCTGGGGTAGGCAATTTTGGGGTGTTAAAATATCCACAACAAACAAATCATTTAGTTGTAGCCGTGTATAAGATGTACAGGTGCCTGACAAAAAAAAATGAACAAAATGCAAAAAAGCAAGTCCCAAGGAGTTAAGTGCAGGAAAGTGGTCCTTTCTATTATGTTTAGATACATCAACCCTTTCCTTATACACCTTTAATATTCCACTTTTTTAATTACATTTTGGGATCAGAGTTTAAAATGGGAGATTTCAAATGGCAGTACTGCAGTAGGCTGTGACAGTGAGAAAGAGAAGAAGACATCTATATGTGCTGGTGTCTGTTGAGATTTGCTGCAGTGTGTTTTGTCTCCAGGACCAACGACAGCTGAGCTAATACTCTGATTCAGGAAGTGAGATAACAATAGGAGCCCAAGAAGAGACATTGATTCGGCAAAGTGTGGTAGTAAGCAAGTGCTGGTGGAAGATTAGCCTGCAGATATTCAGTTGGTTTTTGATGTTGTTTTCTTTATGGATGGTCCAGTTCAGTTTGGAGCAGATCCCCCTTTGGGCTAACAGTTCAGATAGAGGACTTTATTGTGATCGACTTCAAATGCATTCCTCAGTAACCCGAGAGGCGGTGTCTGCCTTGCACACATCCATGTTTGCACATTCACACGCATTAACCGTGGATACATTATAGAGACGCACAGCTCCACTCTGCTACAGGGAAATAACCAGTAATTGTTCTTTTTAATACGTGTGATTTTATCGAGGCAAATGTTCTCAACGGCTGCAGAGATGCAGAGCGCTCAAACTGTGAAGAGTAATTTGAATACTCCCTCACTGCTTTGTGGCACCATCTGTGATTCCCACTCTGTCCCTGCATTTAGCAATCTGTCCATTTACAGCATTGAAGGAGATGCAGGGCACAGAGGTCATGACCACGACTGCAGAGAGAAGGGAACAACAGCTCCCAATGCATTCAAGAAAAAATCCCAGCAGTTAGCAAAAGACAGACACATTTTGCCCAAATGCCTTTGATTGTATATGACCTGAATGATGAAGAATATCCACAAACACGTCACGACAAATAGTTAAAGCAGTGTGTGATCATGTGACACTGAAATAAATCCTTGAATGGAGTACTTAAAGACAGCAGGAATCAGCTGACAGGAATTACATCACTGCTGAAAATCAGCTCAGGTTCCTAAAAACCTCCCTGCAGTTTTATTCACTGTAGGTCCAGCGCCCACGCTTCATAAAGCAGCTGCTCATTCACAGTCGCCTCCATGTCTGCTGCACTCCAGAGCAGTCTGACCCACACCGATAAGGCTGCCAGGTACTCGTTAGTAAGAGGAAAACTGTAACCTGGAAAGGCTCTAGTGCTACTAAGGCACATCATAGAGACTGAAAAATCAAGCACTGGCAGTACACTTCTTCTGCCCTGCCTCTCAGTTTTGTCCTATGATACTAGGGTGGTCAAATCTAAAAGAGAAAGTCATGTATAGAAGAACTGGTGAATCTAAATTGCCCATTCTTTTTGACCCAAAAATGTTATATTCAGAAAATGACAGAAAAGCTTACTGAATGGTAGGAGGCATGTTTGCTCTGGTTATCAGATTAATGTCTTTGAACCACTTCAAGGGAAACTGTAGTATGAAATGTTTACTGTTTGTATTGTTCTACACCCATGTTCATTTCCAGAGTAGATCCCCAAACCTGTCCTCTGGGACATCTAACCTCCTCCCCCCGTCTCATGCTCCCTCCGCCTTGCTCTCTCTCACACACCAGCTGGGCGGGTTGGACAACAGCCAGCCTGGACGCTAACACGTTTACAGTGAGACGTCTGTGAGCGTGCCTGCTGTAGAGCCTCTGAGTAGGTTACCAGGTGATGGCCTGGTTAGGACACCTGCCATCTTCAGCAGAGATAAGCACAGAAACGCTTTTGCACCGTCACACTGCTCTACACTCGCCGACACGTCCTCGGAACACACGAGCGTGCAGTAGGATGCCTCGGCAGGATCTTGTAGCGATGACGTCAGGTGTGCTTGTGTAAACCTCACTGTTTTCACACCTGCATGTTACAGACGGGGTAGTCAAGGCAATGCAGCTGTTTACAAGACTTTTACTGTAGTTTTTAAAGCATTAAAAAGGGACTATATGATAAGCCATGCAGTAAATGGCAGGCCTTAATTCAATTATACATCTCCCAACAATGCATACAAACCCTTACTGTCACCTATTTAAAGGCTGGGATAAATTTCTTCTCCTGTGAAATAATCTGAGTTTTCACCCTCCAGGCTTCTTTCAGCAGGAAGCCAAGCAAAATAACTTAATTTTCAAAGTGAAACGTCATGTAGCATTAAGAGATTCTTTACCGTAGCAGCTGCAGCGGGGCTCACAAAATGCAACACTTTGTTTGGAGAAAAAGAACCCGCTGAGCCATTTTACACCGATTAGCTGTTTGTATGATGGGAAGTGCCTGCAAATGTTTTGGATGCAATCAAGTTATGTAAGATTTAAAAAAACAAGAGTTGTTTGCAGAATATAACAAACTTATATTTTATTTCTTGTTGAAGCATAATTTATTAATATTAGACATTTTTAAGGCTTGGTTAAAGTGGTATTTAGCTAATTATACTTTAAGTGATGTGAGCAAAAAGTCTGCCAAATACATTTTTCTTGTCCTGCATGTTTGTCTCACACATATCTGCTCCTGTGAGTTTGAGTTTAAACCATAAAGCCTCTAAACTTTTAACACATTTAAGAGCCAGGAAACAGGGAAACGTCTTTGCTCGGCCCACTATATTTAGTCCTTTCTGCTGATCAGCTTCCTGATGATGGTACTGTGACGGATCCGAATCACACGTTGGACGTATTAATTCCCTCATACAAAACCTGTGGGAGGATGGCATTACATTAGCTTTAGTTTGTTATTCCAGCTCATAGGAGGGCCCCTGAAGCTCTTTACCAAACCACAGCTGAAATGCATCCAAACACTAATATTATCCTTCTAATATTACCGTCCTCCACTCAGTTATACGCACCAAGATGATCAAAGTGATGAATGCCCTTATGCAAAGTCACACAATTGCTATAAATGGTATATGGTAGAGTGAACAGCTCCGTCACAGAGCTGCAGGGAATAAAACAGGTGCACGATGGAAGATGATCAAGCCTTTGCTTCACTAAAAAGGGAAATCTTATGTTTGAACACACTTCCAAAACAGATTTTTCCACATTGTCACACCAGTACTTTGGTTCATCCTTTGTAAAAGTTCCTTTATTATTATTATTTATAAACAAATCTGCATTACCTCTCTACAAAACAAAACATTTTTTTATTATTCCTTAAATATGTTAAAAGAAGTGTCACATAAATGTGTTAAGTACCGGTCATTAAAAAGGCTTTCTATTCATTCAAATTTTTTTTGATTTTTCATCTTTTAATGGCACTACTGCTGTACCTAGGTAGGCTCTGTTACATAAAAGTGCCTGTTGTAATATTCATAGTTGTTCCGATATTAAAATGCATGAATAAGCTCTATTTACTCTCCAGCTCTTAGGGGAATCCACAAATGTGTTTTTCTCTTCTGTTGCTGTTGAATGAATTGTAACATAATATTTGAATGGGGAATGTGTTGGAGGGGTGTAAACATGGTCACTTGTTGTCTAAACCCCAGCATGTTTAACCTGTAATGTGCTCCAGCAAATGAGCAGCTGACGTTACTCAACTGGGGTCACTATGACTGTGTAGTGACACATCAGACCGTCTCAAGCAGTGTAGCTGTGTTGGACCTTTAGAGTGACATAGCTGAGTACTGAGGATGGGAGGAGGGGTAACACTCACAAAGATGTTGCATAGGGATGTATATCTGCATGTAGGACCCAGCTGTTACACTAATCTGACAATCCGACGGGATTAAGCCACATCTCAAGGCCGGCAACAAAAAATGCATGTTTAAAACACACACAATGACATGCACATGGCCACCCTGCATGGAATCCTCGTCCATTATATATGACCTTATGAAACATGCATCTCAGAGTGAGAGCTGGAGTGTGACTATGCCACTGTCCTGTTGCCAGAAATGCCTCCACAGCCCACAATAAACCGTGCGTTTGTATGTGTTTGAGGACTTTTGTTCGTGGTGTCCAGGGAGTGCCTGGAGAACAGTGTGTATTGGCGTTTGGTAGGAGAAATGCTGCCGGTTTCTTGGTGCGTCAGTGGCTGCGTTTTTGTGGCTGGGGCTATGAAGTGCTGGAGAGACTGGAGTTAAGCTGAATGCAGATTTTTATGTACGTGATTATAGGCTGCTCAATGGGCCTATTTCTGAGGGCCAGTGGGAGGGCGTGGCGCCTGTGGCTGGAACTTTTCTCGTGTTTCTAAGGAACTTTTCAAAGGGGCTCAGAAATGTGGCTGCGTGTTGGAGGAGAGAGCACCCCGCAGACCATGATGCTTTTGTCTCGCAGAGAGTTAGTGAGCCAAAGGGACACTGACTGCGAGTATCTCTAAAACGGTAATCAATGCTCTCTTCTGGCGTCCTAATCGAAAAAGCTTGACACACACTCACGATGAGAATCACATTTCTGCCCATATACAGCGATCTGAATAACAAGTCAGCATCTGTGTGTATTCATATAATTACAGCTTGTGGAATCAGGCTAATGACAGTCATGTGGCATCCCAAGAAAGCAAACGGCAAGGAGAACAGGCAATATTGATGCACAAAAGTGGAGCATTAAAGAAGAAAATACAAATTTAGAATACTTGAGAGGGAAAATGATGAGACGGATGGACCCAGAGGCAGAAGAGAGTGGTGAGTGAGGAGTGTTTTTGTCTTTGAAGCAGGAGAGAAAAATCCAATCAGCTCTGTGTAATTCAATCTGAAATGGAGAGATGCACCTTTGCCGAGTGCGAGTGCGTGTGCGGAGGGCATGGTGCCTAATATTATCATGCCGTACCTCTGCTCATCTCATCCAGACACAGCCATGGTAAACAAATTGCTGCTTGGAGGCATCCTGAGGAACTGACCTTGCCACGCTCTCTTGGACACCTCCCATTGGTTCAGCATAGCAGCCAATCCTACCCTTAGAGCACTTTTCAGGTCGAACAACCATGACTGCAGGCCAAGTGAGTGCCTGCTACGTCAGATAGAGGATTGATTCTTCGTGTATCATAGAGCTTTAGATATCAAACACTAATTACAAAGGTTGCGAGATGCCACTGAGCAATGAACTTTAGATCAGCAGAGACCAGCATCTGGGCTTGTTCCTCATTAAGACTAAATGCTTGTGACCTAATCACATATTTATCATGAGATACTCATTAACTGGAATGGCAGTCAGAAGACATCAACAAATCATGAGTGAACATGAGTAAGTACTGAGGCAAATGAGGCACTGACTTTGTCCTGTTTTCCTCAGTGAATGTGTTGTCTTTTGTGGGTTGCTAAGTTTTTACATTTTGTGTCACCTGATAGTCATGCGGCAAGTGGGCATAAAAATATCGGCCTTTGCTTTGGCTTGAAGTTTTGACCTAAAATTTTGTAAAACTAATCTATTGTGACATTACAGACATCAAAGATCAGAATCATGGCGCCCCTAGTTCAGTCGGTAGATAGCGCAAAATAAAATAAAATCAGTAGCTAGCACATAGGCAATGGAAAGGACTTGAATGTTCTGTGATTTGCTGTAACATCATTTTTGAATATATCAAGGGTTTGTTAAGCCAACGCTGGCTAGTTTTGTTACGCTTTCCAGAATGTAGCTGTAGTGACACCAGATCACACAATCTGGTTTACCTGCAACAAAAATAGAAAGGTTATATATAAATTCTTCAAGGTGTCCCTTAAGAAAGACTAAATGGTTTTGCTTGAGTCAAAAACCAATTCACTAGCTTTCAAAGTCCAGTAGTGCCTGTATAAGTTTGATTAGCTCTAGTCTAAACTATTGAATCCTTTCATCTCTTTGCAAAAATTTCTAAACGTTTATTTGAAGTGCTAAAAATCACAAAGGACTAAGAACTACTGCTTTGCGGTAGGCTTTACAGTCTAATGAATGCATATTGTGGCTAGATAATGAGGATTAATGGGTGAAATGTTCATAGCTGCGTTTAATATTCCTCTGAAAGGACTGCTTAGACAGTTTCTTTTTATCTAACTCCACAGCTCAGAAATAAATACACTGAGCTGCAGGTGAGAAGCTGTTCGTTCATCTCTCAAAGCTCGGCTGCAGAAGGCTACATTTGAGGACAGTTTTATAGTGGGCAACATTAGTCACTGACTTATTCATTAAGAGAGGATTTAAGTAAGTAATGGCTTGTGAGTGATTGTCTAACACACAGATTAGCTTCTTTAACAACGGGCACGCATTAAATCCATAGAAGCGGGGGCTGGGTTTAATTAAAGTGGCTGTGTTTACAAGTGGTCAGTGTAAATGAGGAAAACCGCGCAGCTCGAATTCAGGCGAATAAATGTGCGATGATACGATCTTCCTCTTTCGTCTGTCGGTGTAATCCTGTCCAGGTTGTTCTCTCCATTCAATCCGTCTCAGCTGCCCTAAGCTCTTTACAGGCCTGCCTCCGTTAACCACCAGTCGCTCCCTCTTCACTTCCATCAGGACACCGATCCACCCCATCCATCTCCCATTTCAATTTCCATTTTTCTCCCTCGTCAGCTCCTCTAGTCTTTTATCATTCTATTCTACCTAACGCCAATTGCCTCCCTCTTCATCTTCATCTGCCACGCTCATTTCTGTATCCTTTAGCACCTTTACAAATTAACAAATCTTATTCTTTTCTGCTCTTTAAGTTTAGCTCCATCCCTCCTCCCTCTCCATTTTTTTTCATCCCGTATTGAATTTACCAGCAACCCTTTCATCACTTTTGTCTGCGATTGCCTCTGACCTTATTCCCCTTTCATTCCCTTCAAATCCACACTGCCTCCAGCTCCCCACAGCATCTAATCACTTTTAAATCTGTCACCACGCCTCTCTGCTTTGTTCAATTTTTTGGACATTATTCAACCATCAATATTTTTCCCAAGTAATGTTTCTTATCAGGATACAATAGCTCAATCAAATATTGCAAGTCCTGCAGGACAGATATGGTGCAAAAAACTAACAAAATAAAAAACCTGTAATATGAGCCAGGCTGACAAAGTAAAAATAAAAACGATTACCAACATTTCTGCCGATCTTGATCCTGATAGAGGTGCTGTGGCGAATCTGAACTTATTCAAATGTTAAGGCAATTGTCACAATCACAGTTGGCATCGGTTACATCAGCAACAGTGTGCAACAAAGTATTTATTTATTTTTTTAACTCTTTCATTTATCATATATTCACAATCAAATCATTCAAGCTGGTAGCTCACGTAACGCATAACCAGAAGGGCGTGGGTTCAACTCCCAGTTTGGGTCAGTTTCAAAGACAACACATTCATAAAAACATTCAAACCCATTATCCCCCAAAATCAATCCTACCTGACCAATCATGACGGTTTGTATATAACGGGGCGGGGTTTATGCAATGTGTTGTTTCTCTGACTGGATTAGGTTGTTTTTTATTATATTGTCAGTCCAGAGGCAGTTGATTTCCGATTGGTTCTAGGTCTATCCAACTGCGTCCAGAGGAAGTTTAATCTGTGTCCATTGGTTTCACCACCTGAAAATTAAACTCAAATCAACAGAGACCAGACGGGATTCTTCGTATAGAATTTAAAAAAAGGAAATAAATGGCTGGCCAGACTATTAAAAACAAAAACCCCTCAAAAACATGGATAGCAATACCCTCCGTCAGTGCCTACACGTTACATCTCGCCGTTGTGTGATCTGTCAATATGCCCGAGTCATATCATGTCCTGTCAAACACAGAGTCTACACAGTCAACAAGGGAAACTATTATCCTGTCACATACACTCCTAGATAAATAAGCAGCGCCCTTAAGTACATGCTGCAAACGTGGTGTCAGTCAGCCTTTCAGACCTGGGTCTCTGCTGGCTAAGATTAGTGCTAATCCACAACTGTTGGAATGAAAGATTAAGAATGAATCACCTGCTGCAACTAAAGCGTGTGTTTAAGTGTGTGTGTGTGCGTTTGTGTGGAGGTGTTTACAGAAATGCCCTGTGGGAAAGAACTGCTGCAACCACTAAGCAATATCACAGAGTCCTTATACATTTCCACACACACAAACACACAGCTCATTAGCTTCGGGGGCTCGTTCAAACTGCAAGTGACTTTGAAAGAACCCTTTAAAGCACTGGGGTTCAAAAGGTTTACTTGTGAAGGTCCGCAGCTTTGAATAGCTCTGTGCACTGCAGGTTTGAATGTCTGCGTTTAATTGGATCGATGTTCTTCCCTCATGGATAGCAGATAATAAAGGGGACGTGAGTAACATAGGGGAAGCCTTTTGTTACCAAGTTCCTGTTTATTAAAGACAGAATAAACGTCCGGGACTAGAGCGATCTCTGGGATGATGACTGTTGGGTGTAGAGATAGCTAGATAGATGCGAAGAGGAAAAACGGCGCAGCAATGAGCTCCTGACCTCGTTCACTCCTCTGTCGGGACGTTGGCTAAATAATTTAAACGCACACGTACAGAGTCACATGCCTTTTTCTCGCACGCAGCATTACTGGCTTTTGTTTTGGCACAAGCAGACTCTCTAGGTGCCTGCTTTTCTTACCTTCACCAACACACCCATATAACATCCACTCAGGAAACTCCCTCCAGCGTCTGAGCTTCAAGGCCAGATCTATAAATACTTTCTGTGAGCATCCTATAAGCCAGTGTTTCCCGAAAAACAACTGGGTCTGTTTTTTTTGGAGGAGGGGGTCTTACAAGATTTTGAAAGCTATATTATCAAAAACTCAGAAAACATCTTCGTGAATGATACAAAATGCAAGATCATCAATACTAAAAATGGTCATAACACTCAAACAGACGAAGCAACAATGAAAAAATTGCCATCAAACACATCAGACAAAATAATAATGAAGTGAAATTTCAGCTTCAAAAATCTCAGACGGTCAGACAAATATTTAACACTGAGATTACCATTCACTGATCAAACAAACGTAGATCTGTATAATTAAGTGACAAAATCGCATTGTTATCAGATAATTCCATGGAAATCTAACACTGACAGATAAAAGATGAGAGCAAAATGAGGATGACAAATTGGGTGACAGAATATTAATATCCCCCATCATGCATCTCATTAAATGTGTGAATGCATCACCGCTAGCTTAGTTTTATTTATTTTTTTAGTGCCTTCTTGCAAACAGTTACATAAGCATTATTCTACAGATGGCTTTATCACGAGAAGCAAACCTTTCTGAGCTGATATATAGTATATCTGCTGCTTTGATTTGACTTTGATCTATACCTCTTCTGGTGCAGCACTCTCTTTTTCTACTGTATCTTCATCTCTCTTTACAACTATTAAGTTAAAGCAAGCTTACTGAACATTGAGTGGCCGTAGTGGTCATTTTCAGAGAGGGTGGCTCCCAGAGGAACAGTTCGTTTCCAGTCAGAGAGAGTCTGTTCAGTCTGAAGCAGCCAGGGAGGTAATCGAGCATGGCAAGCACAAGAGATCTGATATCATTAGTGGAGTGAAATGTACAACCTTGTTACCTGAGTTTTGGTTATGTTGAGAGGTAACAGCACGTTAAGTGGTAAACACAAAATCGATGTCTGTTTAAGACTGCAAAAATCGATTTGCTCAGTGGAAAGTGTATTGATGTAGGATCTCATTATTATTCATATGATCAATGTTCCCATGCTGACCCTAGATTTCTCTCCTAATCAGATGTTTAGTTGGGAAAGGTACACAAAATCCATTTCTGTCTAAAAGCTAAAGAAAACATGAACAATATTGTCGACGAGAGCAGACTGTCAAGGTTTTTTTTTCTTGACTTTTTGGCTTGGCCATAGTTAGCCCGTCCCGCTGTAATCGCTGACAAAAATCAAGATTGAAGGTTGCCCAAAATTGACAAATTTACAGTTGCCGCCAAATCCCAAAGTCGACAAACAAACAGAGCTTACAGATGGAGAGCAAGATACTGGGAGGGCAGCATGGAGGTTATACAGAGGCCGACTTCAAAAACGCCATCACCAGCTCTGAGTTGAACAGCGTTATCTCTGCTGCTTGCTCTTATCGGCTCCCTGTCAATAACTTCACATACCGTCATTCCCATTGGGCCTCTTTGGATTTCAGCTCTGCATGACCCCACCCATCCGGCCTCTTAGTTAACCCAATTACCTCGGAAATCGGCGAGGAATTGGATTGAACTATAGGCACTGCAGAAGGAAGGCTAAACATACAAGCATGAATATGATAATGTCTGCTAGTACCAAGCAGGGGTAGTGTGCTGTGTGTAATTCATCCACAAACACACACATGAAGGTTTGCTGGTGGGAGGGAGGCGCCCTGTTTCTGGGGGTTTTATTTATAGCGAAACATACAGAGATCCCAGAACGCTTTGTGGCTTTGTAGAGAGCGCTGCATTTACGCTCTCTAATTTAGAGTCCTGTTATAGCACCAACACAGACTAGTGCACAAAGTGAAAAACGGTCGTCTTCTACAGCCATATATTTTATTTTTTTGTTAGTAGCGCTAGAGACGTGGGATAAGAGAGGGAATAGACGTGTTTGAAAATAGACGAAAGAGATATAAAAAAAACTAATGAAATGAACAATGGTTGCCAAGCAGAAGAAACAGAATGAATAAGGGAACGGACGGAAAGCAGGGAGGAGGAGAGATGAGGCGATAAAGCTGTGACAGCGGCAGCCATGCTGGTTGTCATGGTGACGGCCATGAAGAGAGCAGGTACCGCAAGGTCTCCTGGGAAAAGAGCAGCCACCCGCCTCCCTGCCCCCACCCCCTCTATCCCTCCATGTCCACATTTCCATCCTGCTCCAGCCATCACCCAACCACTTATTTTCAACCTGCTCCGTGTCCCGGGCCACATCCACACTGGCACATTCGGATTTAAACACCTTTTTTGAAGAACTGGAAATTACTGCCTTTTCCTTTTCAAATAGCTAACTTTTATTGTGTTTTCTAGAGTAATCCACGACAGACTTAAAGTATTCAAAAAACCTAGTATTCATAAAACCTAGACAAACATGGACACAAACGCCAGTGTTTTATACCTGCTGTATTTTCTGACTGGAAGTAGGTGAAAAGCACAACAGCATCTTTTACAACCCATTTTTCCCTAATTATACAACATAAACTTCAGCCTTATTAAAATGTACTGTCATTGTTTGATGTAGACAGTAAATGTTATAATATCTCGTTATTCTAAAATGTTTAACAGAGCGTTGGACACGGATGTATATTTTCATTCTACAATACAATTAAATTGTAGTCCCCAAAACCTTTCTCCTCCATCCTTCCATTTCTTTCCATTTGTCAACTTCCTGCTTATTCCCATCTACCTATTCCTACAGCAATCAAGCATCCCTTTTCCTCCATTGCCTTTTCTATCCTCTCCATTTTAACTCTTTCCCTCCTTCTCATTATCTTTAGGCCATTATACCTCCCTTTTTCCTAGTGCTCTCTCTACCTCCCTGTTCTTGCCTTTATATTTACCTACTTGACTCCAGAGAATAAGTATGTGAGTATGTCTGTGCACTGCCGTCCAATTACTGCAAGGGAGATGGTGAGTGTGTGTGTGTGTGTGTGTGTGTGTGTGTGTGTGTGTGTGTGTGTGTGTGTGTGTGTGTGTGTGTAGCCTGTTTTGACCTACCTAAAACACCTCCAGCATTCTCCGTCTCCCTCTGACTCACTGAATCAACACTGCTCCTGCACAGCTATTCACAAGCCAATGCCTTCGTGTGGAAAGCGGATGCGGTTTAAAGTACGATTATCGGCACGTAATGTTAATGTGAATCGGTGCGTGAATGTGTGAGCGAGCATGTCAGCACTTGTGTCTTACTGAGTGAGGCATTTCCAAATGCATGAGCGCAGGTTTTTGTTTCTCTTTTCCTATGCAGGATGATATGAGCGGGAAATTCTCATGTTGCACAATAGTATGGTTATACAGTATTCCTCATTAGGTTACACAAAACAATTTGAGAATATAGGAGACACAACTTAAAACCGGGGCCACTCAAGCCAAGGATTTCTGCAGAGTTTTTTTTCTTTTAAACCTTCATGAGGCATTATTTTCTCTTCATTGTTTTGTGGTTTCTAAATCCGCATGTAATGGTTGGAAAAAGCAGCTTTACCACAATTATAAGAAGAGGTGGTTAGTTTCTAAAATACTGTTACAGAGTTTAAAAGAAATTAAAGTTTCCCTTAATTTTGACTCAATTTCCTGTGGTCTGGGAATGCTCAGCTGAGGACGATTACCTCAATTTAGGGACTTTAAATTACAATGCGGCCAAAAAAGCGCTGTAATCAAGGGTGTAACAACACAGTGCCTAGAGATTTAAAACTTAACAACGTAACAACTGCACTTAAGAGTCAAAAACTTTTATGATTTATTTATCTGTATTTATCTTCAATGGGCTTTTCAGATTTAACAGTCAGTATCTTTGCAAATAGGTTCAAAACTAATGCTCAAAACTTTTTTTTTTAAGGTTGGGTCACAAGCGCTTTCTTCTTTGACACAGAGTTTTTGACCTCCAGGCCATATTAGGAAGACAGTTACTGCCATGGCAACAGTCAGATAAACAAAACAGTGGCACCAAATAATGAAAAGAGGAAAACAGGGGCCATCATTTGTGGGTTGTTCGGTTCTACAACATTAAGGAAAAGGAAGAAGAAGAGTGGCTACTGGCCATGAATGTATCTTTATTAAAAAGTAAACTTACAATAAACTGGACTCATTGATATGAACCATTGTCTCAATAAATAAAGAGTCAAACGCAACAACTTCTTCAACTTCATGTAAAGCCTCTTTGAGTGTCTTAAAGCGCTATACAAGTGTTATGTAATAATTTTATATACAATGCTTTACTTAGTGAGGGTAATTAGTTCTTTTTGAACTCTTTTTAGCAGAGAAATACAGACTTCTGTTCTGTGCTTGCATTATTGATAAGTAAAAGAAATTTTAAACTCCAAGGAGGTGAACATGTCAACATCATTGCTTTTGTGACAGCCAGCGTCGCCACAACTAAATGGGACTTTCCATTCAGCATTGAATCAAAAACAGTCTCATGTTTTTCTCCATGAGATATAACAAAACTAATTTCACCAAGCTGTACACAGCCACGTGATAAAAAAGGCACAGCAGAAAAAAGCCAAAGGAAGAGATAAAAAGAGAAGTGGGAAGACTTGAATATTGTTTTAATATAGAGTTTCTAAATGCAGCTCCCATATCCCACAATCCTTTTCATTTCCTGTGTCCAGTGGAAGATGACCAACGCCCTCTGCCCATTTCACATACACACCTGAAATACCTCACCACCCCCGGAGAGTGGGCTGTATACCTTTTAAGAGGGGACTTTGTCCTCTGCCAGACTGAGAAGGACTCACTTCCTGTGTCAAATTGCCTCTCACATTCCACACTCTCTGTCGCTCCATCTATTTATTCCTCTTTCTTGTTCCCTCACTCTTTCTTCGTCTCTCTATGGGGGGCTTTGTCCGCTATCGGAAGCACAAAACACTGATTCATTTCACAAGTTAAACATGATCTGTAAGAACACACACGGTCACAAACGCACACACTGTCAAAGAGGCGAACAACTTTTTGGCAGTGGCGATTCACTATTTTTGAGCCCACACGCAGACAGATGGAGAGTGAGGGCTCTCAAAGGCAGACGGATGCACATACACACTGCTGATCCAAGGGACACAACAGATGTCTGTGGGAAAATTAATCCCATGTAAAATAAAGTTGTCCGGATGTGATGTCAGCGCTCTGACGGCTGAAGATGCCCACAGATGCCAAGTAGCACGCAGTTGGTCCACAGCCAGAAGATGTCTAGAGAAAGACCTCGTCAGCGACAGTGACTGTGGGTCAAATGTGTCTTGTCTGGGTTGCTTGAGGTGAACCTAACAATTATTAGGCAGTTGACTTGTGTGTCTGCTTTACCTTGGCCAGGAACACCTGCACCCCTCTTCACAAAGTAATGCATTTAAGTATATGTCCTGTGTGTGTGCGTGTATTTATATAAAGTGTGTACAGTATGTATGTCACACCTGTCTCTGTCGGTAGACTTCAAGACAGATTAGGTCAGCTGAAGGCCGAGGATCTTTGGCAACGGCTGCACCCAGTGACACTAGTGATCTGCTTGTGTGCACTGTGAGACATGGCTCTTTCATTGGGACGAATCACATGAGGGACAGATGAGAGAAGTCGAAGATAGTGTTGACTTTAAATTTAAATCAGGTGGTGGTCACTTTAAGAAGCGAGTTAATCTGATCCAGGTAAGCAATGGTGTGGCTACTACCTGTGTTGTAAAATTGAACCAGGGCTAAATGAAGACTAAACCGAATCAAAAACAGGACTTGAGCCACAAAAGAGTCAAACCCAGGCTTTCACCAATCTTAAACCCATGACTAAACCCTCGAGTCACACAGGATGCTAAATATTTCTATATCATTAAAAGGAGGCACATCCAACAAATATCTAAGCCTTTGACTACAGAGATCCTGCATCCTATTCAAGAAATGGGGACGAGGATGGATTACCAACTATGCAATTTGGGCAAATGCCCTGAGGCCCCGAGCCCAAAGAGGCCCCAGAAACAATGTGTTTAAGGAACACCAATTAGTTCTGGGAAATTTAGCTCTTAAAGGGTGCTGTGGCTAATCTTTAATTTTCATTTAAAGAGATTTGGGATTTTGTAAGCAAAGCTGGAGGAGCACTGTAATGTTGAGGAATGCGTCCAAAACTGACAAGAGGCGGTAATGGAAAGTTTAAGGGTTTAAAACTCCTGCAAGAATAAACATTTGCCTGAAAGAAGCAGATAAAATATAATATACTTTTATACATATAGCTATAAATAACTGAGCACCCACTTAAAAACAGTCAAGGCTGGGTTTTGCCTTTGTTGGAAGAAATCTGCACCCGAAGTGAAGAGGCCTCTTGACCCAATGTGTTCCTATTCAAGAACCCTTATGTGAGCTTAAGAAAAGAAAACTTTGGGCTGAGGGTGCCTCTAGTTCGTGTCTCGGCTTGTGTCTGTTTGCACTGTGTCATGTCTTTCACTGTCCCCATTTCCTGTCTACCCACACTGTCACAACAGAAAGACATTACACAGAAAATAAAGTGTAATGAAGAGTGTTATTGAGACAGCACAAAAAGATTCACATCCTGCTTTAATAAAGAAGAAGATTTGTATTGATAAAAACTACCTCCAATCTCTTAGAACACAAATAAAAGCACTGGGCATTGGCTGAACACAAATCCACGTCTCATCTCACTTTGACAAATATACTTTTTGATCGCGAGACCAAATTTGGAAGATTGCGTCATCATTGCAATCATAAAAGGAAGTTTTTTTGGGGGGGTTGAGTGTTTTGCAAGAACAAACATTTGCAAAGAAGGAAGCAAATAAAACATGACAGTGCGTTAGATGTGTTTATGAATTATTGCGCGCCAACATTATGGGAATGTTTGTCATGTTAAAGACTGTGTTGTTGTAGGTTCAAAAGTCTGTCTGTTTTTGGATGCTCCACTTTCTTTCAATGATTCAGTGAGTTTTACCTCCTCCTCACAGGATAAATCTAGATCCACGGCGGCGGAAGTGTGGGCGTGCTGCTGGAGCCTATAGGGGGGCATCTAGCGCGTAAAGCTTGGCGTGGATGGTTCCGGAGAGAAGGTGTGTGGAGAGAGGTGGGGGAGAGGGGCTCTCGCATGCATCCCTAATCAGCTTCCCTCACCGCGATTCCCGATGACATCATGCCATCCCAGCTTTCGCACCGCATCGCCGTTAACTTCCCCCGTTTTACCCCACCCACCTCACTGCGCACACGTTCACATTTATCCAGTTACAAGGAGGAGGATGCCCCGGGATGGAGCCCGTCTGGAAGCGGACAATAAGCCGCTGTTAACGGATTGTTCAGAAACGTGTAGCCTACTTCAAAAGGTTAGATGCCGGACAGTCACACACACCACAGACAAGCAGTGGTCCCGTATAGAGCGATACCCGGCAATAAACTCAGCAGATTGCAGCCCAGTCCAAATTAAGGGCAGGATGTGAGCTGGTGACACAGACTCCACATACAGAGGCGCTGTATAATCAAGTCCAATTAGAGATTACCCGCTAATTACCGCCACACTCACTCAGATGCTCGCACACACACCTCCTGCCACAGTAAACCCGTCTCTGAGACACAAAGGCGCGTGTGAAAGCGGGGGGTGGGGGTACACTGCACGGTAGCCGCCAGCCAACCTCCCCCTTATCCCAACGGGAGACAGGGGCGGCCAATACGGCTCATATCTAGGTCGAGTGCAGTTTTCTCCTATGCTGACACGTTAATGATCACACTCGGCGCTAACAAAGGATGTGGTGCTTACCGTGGCGGCGTAAACGAGCAGCGCCGTCACCGCCAGTAGCCGAGGCAGCTTCATGGTGAGCCTCCCGCCGCTGCCTTCTCAGGGTTCAGGGAGGTGTGCGGGGACGTTGCTGGTGCCGCTGCCTGCTTCGCACGGTGTCAGGGTATAGCCAACTTCAACGCGAGACCTGCGTCCTCCTTGACGGCTCGTTTAATCCAAGCTCTGTCGGTAATAGCCTGCTGTCTTTGCTCCTTCTCGCCACTAAACCAGGAGACTTGTGCCAAGCCCTCCCCTCAGTTCTCCAAGTTGTGTTCCGGACCTGATAGAATGACTAAACCTGCTCTCTGCGTGTCTTTTCCCAAATACACACTGTGCGCACACGCGCTGTCTTCCTCCTCCCCCCTCTCAGTCCGTCGAGGGCAGGATGTTCCGTATGGCGTCGCTGCCTGGCCTGGGAGTCTGGCAGGAGGAGGGTAGGCTATTTGTGCGCGTGTGTGTGTGTGTGTGCACAAGAGAAGGGAGGCTATGTTTTAGAGAGGTGGGGGTATCTCCGGCAGTCAGGGCGAGGATGCCCCCTGCAGCTCGCCTAGGCACATAAAACAATCTATGCTAGGCACCAACAAGCATCAAAGTACTTTTGAATACACACAGACAGCTCGCGCTCAGCCCCGCGGTGCGTTCACGGCAGCCACGGATTAGTTTAACTGTTTCTAAACCAAACGTGATTTAACGTTGTCGACCACTTTTATTGGGAGGATTTGATACAGAGCACCTACTGTCTTGTTACCTACCCTAACCTATTGTCCTATCGCTAAAATAGCTTACCTTTGTCAACTATTGTTAATGAGAGTACATTCATAGAGTTGGGCTCTATGCTAGCCTACTAAATGAACATGAGTTTGATGAGTTAGCGTTTCTCATAAGCTTTATAAGTTGTGTAGAAAACTATCCTATCCAAACCCCGTGAAGGTATGATCGAGCTGTGTGAAAATGTTTCAGTGAACCAGGACAAACAAAACTAAACACTAGTTTAGTTTGGCTATTTCTTTAAATCTCTTGTAACTGTATTGAAAATGCATTAATTATCTAAATGAGTCTAATAAGTCTGCACTATAACTAAGACATTTGGTTTTGTCAGGAGCAGTTACACATTTAGCTTTCCTGAGTTAAAAACACAAGGCTCAGACCATGTTAGTTATTGGAGCATGTCCCAACAAGATGGTTTAAGTCAAGGGCATGCCATTAAAAAATAAATAAGGTGCCAGCCTCATCAGTCACATTTATAGATTCAGAAGCCCAAACAACAAAGCTCCTAATCCATTTGATTCAAGCAGCTCAGTGGCAGTTAAGACATGCTTAAACATGCTCTAACACTGGTAATTGCAATTAAACAAAAGAGACAGTGAAATTTTCAAAGTTTTTTTGTTCAGTTTGGTTTCAAAATAAAGATCACACAATTGTTTAGAGACAATCTACAACAGGAGTTACAAAAAATAGTTGCCCAGGCAATAAGCATACACAGGTTCTGTTAACTATACACATATGGTTACAGGTGTGCTCGTAGTAAATATACACAAGGCTGCTCCAAATGTACACCGCACTATAGCGGGATGCCTCTCACCCAAAAGGACATGGACAGTATGATACAGCACTTACAGCACTAGAAAATGCCAAAAAAACACAAGAATTTCCTCTGTACAATCCAGGGCTTTCCCCAGTGAAAACAATCATGGATAACCAAGGATTTGGGGAGGGAGGGTAAAATGAGTAAAAGTTATTTTCCCCCTCTCAACAGACCCTTACACATGACACATTTCATGGGGTAAAGCATTCCTATAAAAGAGCTTAAAAAAGGTCAAAAGAAAAAAATGAGAAGACACCACCAAGTATAACAATGTGTCCAACCAGGGTTCAGTGGGAGATCAACGTCTTAAGTTAAGCAGTGACAAGATAAAGATAAAACCAAGCGTGGCGAATCTTTGTACAAGTACTACGCTGTATAGAAAGGGCTTTTCAAAACAAAAATTTGATATTACAATTTACAATATACAACAACTCATATGTCACAACCAAGGAGGTGAGAATATACACTGAAATGCACAGTTTTTTTCTAAGAATTTTTTTTTTTAAAGTGAGCTTTTTTTTCCTTTTTCTTCTCATACCAAAAGGGTGGTAAAGCACTTTTACATTACAAGGGTTTACAAATGTACAATTATACAGTCAGAAGTATGTGGTCACTACTAGGATACATTATAGATACAGATTCAACATCAAAAACCAGAAAAACTACAAAGTTTTATATATATATTTATATATATATGCAAAGGTCTACACCAAGTATACACGTTATATTTATAGAAGCAAGACCAGAAAACGAATCTCCCATGCTAAATGATCTGTCTGCTGGTTAGCTGATGGCATGAGTGTGTTTTGTCTATGATTCAGTGAAGTCTGACAAATTAAATATATCTTCCATCTCATAGTGGTAAATAGCTAAGATGGGAGGAGGGACAGTAGGATTGTGGCGCAGCAGTAGCAAAAAGTGAAATTATTTCATTTTGATCTGATGAAAAGAGAATACAAATTAAAAAAAAAAAAAAAAAGGAGGGAGTAGGACAATGTGAAAACCAGGCTCTCACCTCTGTCCACTCCCTGCTCTCCTTCCCTGCATCCCCCAGTTCAGCAGGCCAGGGCTCTAGTGGGGGAGGGGCAGACAACATCTGAACTAAGGCTGCCTGTAGCAACAGGCTCCTCCTGAAAGGTTGTCATGGAAACAAGGGATTGAGGGGTACTCCATCAGCGAGTAAGATACAAGGGGGAAATAGGGAGTGATGCTCTCCAAAAGGGTCAATTAGAGTAGGGCTGGTAGATACGACAGCATGAGGAGGATAACAGTGAAAAGGCAGATGACCGACATGATTTCAGGGGACACGGTTCGAGGGAAAGAGTTTGCCGTTACATGATGCCGTTAGGAGGACCGCAGAGAGGACCCAGGTCAACGCCATTCTTCATGTAGTACTTCTCCAGCTTGGCCAGGATGTGTTTTCCATATGTATACTTCCTCAGAGTGGAGATATGGGGCCGGATCTGACCAAAGAAAATACATTTTCCATTAGAGAGACATATCTTAAAAAAATTAATAAATAAATAAATTTAAATTCTGTCCGACCAGTGAGACTTGAGACCTGGGCCATGTAATACAAAGCTAGTTTAACCTACCCTGGATTTGTTTCTCCTACCCAATTAGAGAGAACCTAACAATCCTTGGTCTGGATCAGTATCATTAAGTGGGTTATCAACCTGTTCAGTTAACTCTGGGTTCATGTAAAATACGCAGAGTTAGCACTAAACAACCAATAATGGAGACATGAGGTAGTGTTAACATGAGGAAAAGCACAAAATTACACTAAACTTATGCAAAATAAACAGCACCAGAGACTGCACATTGCACATATCCAGTGACTGTAACACTGGTAATTACAATATAGTTTTTAGTCTTTATCTCTTCAAGTTTATTTTTAAATGGCTATGGTACTTTTTAATTCTTTAAATTTTAACTTTCAATCTCTCTTTTACTGTATAATTGTGGTGTGTGTTTTGTGTAAAGCACATTGGTCAACCATGTGTTGTGGAAATGGTGCTAAATAAATAAAATTGACATTGACATATAAACAAAGTAGCTAAAGACTAACAATTAGAAGTGTGAAGTCCGCGTTTTAAATGCTGAATTAAAATCAATATCAAAGTTTATTAATTTGTTTAACATAAAATAATAAAACCAATTTTGAGCTCAATGCCATTCACGCATTTAAACCTGTAACTTACATATCACTTTTCAGTGTTTTCTGCTTTCCTCACTAACCTAATCCAGCTTCGTAGTACAGGGCCCTGAGCAGCAATAGGTTACTTATTATGTTAAGACGTGATTTTAGTATAATACAAAAAAGGGGGGCCCGTAGTTACAAAGCTACAAAGTTAATGAGCAACATGGTATGACAAAAGCAACAGTGTTATGTCATGGTTTGTGAAATCTAGTAAATGCCTGGCAAATGTAATACTAATTTAATTTTCAGTTTAAACATGATGTGGATATTGTGCCCATTAAAATTACTCTGAAATGAATGAATTTTCATTATACATTTTAACCCTATTGACTATATCACAACCACATCTGAAAACCTTTTAAATTAACAAACCTTGTGCATTACAATTTTGCGCTGTGTGGGCTCAGCCACATCAATCATCTTCTGCACTACATAGTTGGCGTACTGGTCCTTCATCATTGTGTATAAGGCACTGTGGGGGCCCTCAGTCAGACTGCAAACCTCGTCGATCAGCACAGCTCGCTCAGCTCGTGACGCATGAGTCACACACTTCTCAACTACGTTACTGGACATGAAAGAAGTAAATACAGAGTTAGAAATACAAACACATTCAGTATTAAATCTATGTAGCAGCAAACACCTATTACAATCAAAGTAGCCTTACCTAGCAAACTTGTGTTGGCTGAGTCCCAAAACATTGCCTCTGATCTCTGCCACTATCTTGCTCTTATCTTCAGCTCGGCCGTGCTCCAGAACGTGTTGGATCACGTAGTTGCCATACTGGTCCTAAGTATGATAAACCACACAGACACATTACCCAAAATGTGAGGACACCAGCTGGTGCTTCTGACGTCTATACAAGCAAAGCCAAAAATCTGGGTGCACTGAGAGACGCTTATATCGAAACCAACATAAGGCACTCCGTATTCTGAAAATAGAGTGAAATGGAGACACGTCAGAGGCTGCCAGGATCTGGGAATGTGTTACCTGCACTAGCTGCTCTGTGTGCTGATGGAGCTCTTCTAGTATCGGCAGCGTCTGTTCAGGAAGGCAGTGTTCTAGAATGCGCTGGATGACCCGGCAACCGTACGGGTGAGTGGAGAGGGCAAAGACCTGCAGACAGAATAACATTTATTTTCATTTCATTTATCACATGATTCAGAATTTGATATACTATTTAATACATAGTCTAAAAAACATTCATAAAGCTGTAAGCCCCAATTTTGTTTCCAGTTCTAAAAAAAGGTTAATATTGATGGCATCTTTTAGTATCTTATAATTTAAAATGGTTTTCCATGTAGTCATTTTGCAACTGTCAAAAGATGATCCTTACTTTAAACACACTCAACCTGCCGCTGCAGAAAAGGTGAGGGGAAATTCCTAACATGTTTTCAGTTACAAAACAAATCTGAGTTAGAGTGGTTCCACAAGATGCAATGGGCTAAAAGCTAAAAAAAAACGACCCAAAATGCAGCAAAACTTAAAACCACAAATGGATTTTGTTTTACAAAACTGTAAAACAACTAAAATCACTCTTACAGTTTAGGTTAACTACATGCTAAAAGATGGCTGGTGCTACTGGCTGAGTTGCATGTTGCCATGACAACGTGTCTGGAAAGGACCAAATGTGTGTTCGCATTTTGGCAGCAACAATATGCTCACTGCCTTAAGGCAGTGACAGGGTGTGTGTACACAAGTGAACGTGTGTCTGGATGTCATCCACGCTCAGCCGAGGCTTCAGTGTGATTGAAAGTGGAAATATTTACTCTGCTGCACAAAGGAGCAACCCACCTGTCCCTTGAAGGCGTCTATGATGAAGTGAAGTGCGTGTGGCTGGACACACTCTATACACTTTTGCACCACGTGGTTACCATTCTGGTCCTTCACACACTTCAGGACATGGCCATCCAACTCACGTACCATTTCGCTCTGTAGGGAGCAACAGGACAATGATGGACAACAGAGAGGGCAGAGAGAAACGTGTCATTGTTTGAGAAATCAAATATCGCCCAAAAACCTTTTCCAGTGGCTCCATTATTTTTCACGGAGGCTCATAGCCAAAAAAAAAAAATAGTACGGCTTAAACAGTCGCTCTAAGGACATGTATTGTACTCCATTAAGGAGAGATGGATGTACCACTTTGTGTTTCAAAGAAAACTTTCCAGATTTAACAAAGTTATTCCTGCACATTTATCTTTACACCTGCAGTTCAGATTTATCATTATTTGACCCATTCATTGCTGATGATGTAGGGTGCACAAGGACACAGCTCACACATAAAAGCAGGTAAATGAAATATGCCATGTCATATTGAAGAGGGCACCTCTTAACATATGTTGCATTGTGCATCAAAATGAGTCACCCATAAGTAATCCACTCATTTACATATGAATTATGAGCATACAAATTACAAACACGCTCCTGACTGAATACATTAAGACATTAGACCATTTCTGACAAATGACAGTAAGACTAATTAAGACAATCTTTAAAATGTTTGAACAGATGCTATCTGGGCTCCCTTGTCAAACCTAATTGTAGTATAGTGGAAAATAATGTACTTACAATGACTTGCTGGTCTGAAGGGATGAACTCAAGAGCCTTCTGTATAACCCTGCAGCCGTACATCTGCAGGGCCAGAGACAACACATGACCTCGAATCCTCTCTGCCAAAGCCAACTTCTGATCCAGACTGCCAAACTAAAATACAGAGGTCAAAACTGTAAATTAAACCTCCTTAAAAATACAAGCTCGGACTACAGTGGAAAAATGTTCAGCTTAAGCACACCTCAAAAAACTTCTGGATGACATAATTTCCAAAGACATCAACCATAAGTTGGTATGCTGCTTGTAATATCTCACTGAAGACAAGCTGGCGCTCTGCTGAACTGGCCCGCTCCAACTTCAACTGGATAAACCTTTAAAAAAACGGTAAAAGGATAAACATAATTTGGCTATGAATTTGTACTTCTACCCTAAGATTAATTTCATTACACAGCAAAGTATAAAAATAGAACTGAATATATGCAGGGCTTAACATTAACACATGTCAACCTGCCAAATGTGTGTAGACTCCAGCTATGATTGGTAACAGTCACTTCCACTAGCCACTATTACACCTATAGTTAATCATGGGGTAGGCTAGTACATTTCACTTTTGTCTTGTCTCCACTGTATGGAGTAGAGTGAGTGAAGAAGAATCTCAAAAAAAAAAAAAGACATGTGCGCTTATATTGGATGCCAGCAGATAGATTCTAATATACCACATGATGCAAAAATGAAAGCAGCAAAGAAGCCGTTTATTTTTGGCCTTTATTTGATAAACAGAAGATTGACAGGAAACAGGGTGAGAGAGAGAGGAATGACAATTGGCTACCGACTGACTTAAACTGCATTGGCTCAAAACTATCAGCTCATATTGGTATAACATTTACCAGGACGTTATTGTTAATTAGAACATGTTCTTACCTGGTTAGCTGAAGGGTAAATAAATGGTCTTGCCAATTTATACATTTAAAGCTTAGCTCTTTAGATTTGACCACACTCAAAACCAGACAAATGGAGAGATATGGTTCTAACGTTAAAGATGAGACATTTCTTGAATGTGAAACTGTCAGCTTCGAAATTGACAGATCTGAATACTGGACAACAAATAGCCGGTCCCTGAACCGTGGCACATATATGCAATCAATGCCTTTAAGGTTTTGTGGAAAAAAGTAAGTTTGCTTTTGATGCAGAGACATACTTCAAGAAATGGTTAGAATGCTAATACTACTTTTTCCCCTGAAGTCACAGAATCTGTTGTTTTCATGTATTTAGATTGAAAAAAGGGCATGAGGTTTACGAGGATATGAAAAGGATATGAGCAAATTATGGATATGATAATAAAGTTTAATGTGAATTGGGAAAAAAACAAGTTTGAGTAACACTGTGTACCTGCTTCCATGCTGGTCTTGGCTGAACTCCATGATGTGACCAGCAATGTCTCTGAGTTGTAAGTTGGGATAGCGGTTGTTCCTAAAGTCTTCTAGCAAACGGCTTCGGCCTGATGGCATCACATCGGACATGCCGTAGCGTAATCTTGATGATGGGAACAACTGGCTGCTGGGTGAAAAGAGGGAGGAGCCTGAGCTGGCGGCACTGCGGTACTTGGCCTCCGCTCCGGGGGCTGCCGATATGAACCGGCCACTTCCATTGGTCAGGCCTCCTGCATGGTCAGAGATATAAGAAGAGAGCTCAAACTAATGCCTTGTTCTATAAATTATAAAGTGAATAGTGAACTGGAATGGTTGCAGCTAAACTTCCTAAACTATTGGCACAATTTTAAATCTAATGTTGGAACAACTTACCAAGATTGAGGTTGGATGTGGAGCTGTGATTAGACAGCGAGGGTGGAGGGGTGAGTGAATGGGAGGGTCCCTGGTTAGGTAGAGGCATTCCCACAGGACCAGGGGAAGGACTGAAACCCAAGGTACCATTATAAAAGCCCCCATGGCCAATCGGGGTGAGGCTGGAGGGTGTTCGTTTGTAAAGCTCACTGTTGCCTGTCAAGGAGTCCCTTCGTGACCCACTTCCACCACTTGAGTTGGCCACTAGAGGGAGCCAAATAGACTATACATGAGATATTTTTTGCACAACTTGTAAAAAAACATAAAGGGCATAGCATTTAGCAATGAAAGGGCAACACAGCAATCGCACACTTTCTTCACAAATGCCCATTTTAGTTTTAATAAGATCATTTTACCGGCAGTCCCGAAGCCTCCCAGTGTGGCCCCCAATGTGGCCCCAAGTGACGAAGAGGCTTGCTGACTGAAACCCAGGGAGGCTGAACCTGGCCCAGGCTGAGCAGAGCCTTGTGAAAATAACGAAGAGCTCTGAGATGAGGAGCTGAGGGAGGAGGAGCCGTAAAAGGAGCTTCCTCCCAGAGCACCACCAGGGCCTCCCTGCTGCTGAGGCTGCTGAGACGTCATGGCACGAAATGGACCATTGGCCCCACCACCAAGACCCCCATTGGCACCACCTGCTGAGGCCGCTGCTGCTGCCACTGGAAGAAAGATGAGAAGGAAAATTTATTATATATTTAAATCAACAACTTCCTGAAAAATACACAAAGAGATTTCTTTTAATTTTGTTAACACAAATCTATTACCATTCAGTACATTTACTTACACAGCTTGGCCAAGCCAAACTGAAGTTGAGTAATTATTATCGAGAGAACAGAGTTATGGGAAGTCCCTAGTAAAAAAATTAACAAAACACAAGAACATGTTTGAACAGCACCACATGTGGCTTTCTCTTTATCTCAGCGCATTACCTGCTTGTGCAGCAGAAGGAGATATGATGACAGAAGCAGGGGCCATGAGACGCACAGGCCCACTCCGAGCTCCAGTGTTAACCACCAAGGCCCCAGTCTGATCATAGTAGGCTGCCGGGGCCAGAACCGGGTAACCTGGGAATCAAATGGTTATATTTTGGTTGTCTTTTATTTGATGTGATCAAAGATTAAAGTCTTTCACTGTAATAGCTGACTAAATATTGAGCAATAGCAGTTAATTCTGCAGTGGAATACTCACCAGGGACACCTGCTGCTAGGCCCTGCCCAAAGGCAAGGGCTGAATTCACTGCTGCTGCAGCCACCAGTTGGTCATTTTGCTGACCTTGTTGACCTTGGCTAGGTGTTAAAGGCCGCTGGTTACCCCCAGCACGCATTACCTTTACAAAGCAATGAAAATAAATAGTTAAAAGGCTAAATTCCTCATACTTTAAAAGAAATAAGAAAGCATGAGACATTATGGTGAATGCAAATTTACAGTAACTTGCAGTAATAAATGTCATTTATTAAGATTTTAGTCGGATATGATCATCAACTAAGAGTTTAACAGAAGCTGTAAGCCCTAGTATAGAAATAAGTAATGTTAAAAGCACTGCAGTAAATTAAACTACTATACTGTAAAATGTTCATCAAGACATTTGGATTAGTCCTCAAATAGTGGAAATCCCTTTAATCCACAAATATGGCCCTCTCCTATAATAATGACTTTGAAAAATCTTGTTTCTGTGGCAATCAGCTTGTCAGTACTTCAGGCCAAACAATTCACTAACCTGCTGCTGGTTCTGCTGACCCTGGCCTGCTGCCTGCTGGTTAGCCGAGTTGTTGGCTGCAGCAGCCTGCTGCTGAAAAAGGTTGGCAGGGTAGACCCCCCAAGGAGTCACACCATAGTACTGTGGAGGCATTACTGCTGGACCTGGAGAAAAAACAAAAACATTAGAACAGGAGAAACAAACAGTAAACACACATTCAATTTTCATCATTAATATATTTTAACCAACAAGATGTTCAGAATCCTATGTTGTTAGAGTCAGGTGAAAATGTTATCACTCCCTCTTTGATTTCTGTTTTGTAAAAGCACACTAAAATTATCTGATCATACAACATCTTAATATCAAGTACAAGTAAAATCCATATACAACCAATGAAATAACTGACAGATGGAACTGCTCCACAGAACATAGTCTGCTCCAAAGTACCAGTAGTAAAGCAGTGCATATGGGCAGGTTCTTTCAATGAGTACCTGGTTGGCAATTGGATTTATTAACTTAAGTTTTATCCAAACGCGTGTACGTTTGTAACACTAAAATGGTTTCTTCAAACACCCATCACTACTTTCACATCAATCGTCACACATGTTTTTAATAACCAATTTTTACATTACAGGCTATTGCCAATTGACATCAGCTTTTGATTTGTACTTCAGCTAAAGGATCCTCTGGTTATATACAAACTAACACTCAATGTGTCTTCAATGCTGTGAACAAAAGTACTGAAGCCCATTGTTTATAAAGTAAAAGTACATTTAATTAAACCTCAACCTTACGTTATCAATACCAGTGCATCAGAGCACAGCACTGTCCCACCTGAGTCAGTAAATAAGAGTGATGCATTAGTTTACAAGCATGATTATAAAGGTTTGTGCTCTTTCATAAGATGTTAGTCAGGACGAGGTCGGATCAAAACATTAATACAAATAAAGGAAACAACAAAGACCAGCAAATTGCAAAAGCTTTTAGATTTGAGAAGTTGTGTAGATAAGTTAATCAAATGCTAACGATTCCACCTGGCTGCAACTTACCATCTCAATTCACCTTTTGTTACATAAAAAGACCTTTTTTACTTAGGTTAGTTAGCACTAGGTATTTTTGCCTCACCGAGTGTAGCGGCTGCTGCTAGTCCAGCTGCATAGGGGTCTGTCCCAGGCGGTCCAGTACTAATGATATAAGGATTGGGCACAAAGGCTGGAGCCAGACCTGAATGGAGAAAAAGCATGAATAAAGACAAATATAATACAAAGCAACCCAATAACTAAGAGTCATGTAGAGGTACTGATAATAATTATAAAGACAGAGAGTCACACATACCAATGTGAGGTTGCTGAGCTGCTGCCAAGGCATACTGCTGTTGCTGGGCTGCAGTTAACTGCTGCACTGCTAGGGCATTATTTCTCTGAAACAGCTTTAAACAAACATGCTACCGTTTAAATACAACTTTAAATGCCACAAATTCCTGATAGGTTACAGGTTTATTTGGATAACCTAATGGTTCCTACCTGCTGCTGGTTGGTGTAATCAAATAAACCCACAGTGGGTGCAGAGTCCATGGGCATCTGAGAGTTGTAATCAAACTGTAGAGGCTCCATCACTGACTCCATGGGGTCCATGGTAACACCACCTTGCTCTACACCAGAGAAGTCCTCTGGGGGTTTGGCACCACCACCTCCCAAAGGTGCAAGGCCTTCAGCTCCAACAACTCCAGGGCCTCCCAGCAGGTCACTTTCAGGGCCTGGACCCTGCATGTTGCCTGGGGGACGACTGCAGTAAGAACAGAAAGATGATCAGTTAGCACCTATTATAGTGCAAGAACAGCGATGGGGTTTTCAAATAAAGCACGTCTGTGATAAACCAAGATAGTTGTAATTAGCAACAGCGGGTTTTAGATAGCCGTAGTGTCACTAAAGTAGCATTTACAGTCTACATTGCACAAGCATAATGTGACATTAAATAGTGAGTATAATATAGGAAACTGCTGCAGATTTCTTAATTTAAAGCTTAAAAAGCAAGGGAAAAAAAGTTTTCTCTGTTTATTGAAAGCATTATACGGCTTTACCTCCACCCTCTCACACCTCTTTACTTGATTTACTCATAACCCCAATTAATGGCAACACAATAGTTTTAAAGTTTGCTTCAAATGCAATACATTTTTCAAACAGAAAGACAACTCAGGGGACATCTATTTGCAAAAGTCTGAAAAGCACCAAAAAAAAAAAAAAAAAAAAAGAGCATTATAGAGTCCTACCCAAACTCTTTGACATCCACGTCGAGGCCATTTTGTACAGGCAGCCCATTAGGATTAATTACGTCGCTAATGACATCAGCATCGCCTTCAGCTAATTCTTTCAGCTTTTCTCCTTCAAACGCTGCCTTTGGCTTCTCCCTCTTCTCCTCCTCAGCCTCTCCATCCCGTTGACCCTGTTGAGGACACAAGACAAGAAATAAAACTACAATTTGTGACATGTGCCCATAAGTTTGACAACCATTAGATAAATGGGTTTATAGAGAGAAATAGAATAAAAACATGTAGAAAAAGAATGACATCTTACATAAGGCCCTTTTCGGAGACAGGGATCCAGTTTATCAGCGGGTGAAGAGGAGAGGACGTACTCCACCATGCTTACTCCTAGACCTCCACTCTCTGACCGCGGTGACATCACTGAGCCCACGCCAACTTCACCTCCACTATGAAAACCCTGTCCTGGCCGACGGGACACCATGATTGGTTGAGACACTGAGTGATCTAGCACAGGAAACGCAAGGAATGTTAGAGATTACAGGCCAGCAAACCATTATATTTAAACGTTTTTGAAAAAGTAGACGTTTCTAAAAAGATTTAACCCCTGAACTCATTACGCTTTTACTTTAAGTTTAAAACCTTCATGCAGCATCTGAAACCTATCCACCTGATGTGATACAGCAATGATACAAGTGAAATCTTGAAGGGGTTGCATTTGTGAGAGTTGATAATCTTTAGTGTTGTATGAAGTTGACAGTTAAATGCCTTCTATTTAGTCTAAACTGCTCTGTGTGTCGCAAATGTGCCAAGATAATCAAAGAGGTACCAGATGCACCCCATGCACTATCCCTCCACTGATCCAAAAAGATCCCCTTGGGGCCGTCCTTCCCAGAGTCATCCGTCTCCCAGAACTTCTTCCCAGTGAGTAGCTGCTACAAAGACAGGAGAACATGGACAGGGCAAGAAGAGAAAATGAGACGGTTAAATAAAGCATCAAAAAAGGCAATCTTAATGTATTTGTATCTTATTTTTAATGTAGGGCTGGGCAAAAAAATATACTTCAGGTCCATTTGTTTTTTTTTTTTTTAATCTAATCTCTACCATACACGCTTTTCTTTGGGCTCCCATAGCTCTGTGTGAGCTTAGCCCTCCCCTGCGCGGCATAGGAACACTAACTTGGCAGCGTCAACAAGCAGGGAAGCTCACTTCCTGGAAAAGGCATCAATAGTCTTCAATTGTTTGGAATTGGTTCGGATTTGCGACCCCAGATGCAGCACAAACGACACGTTTTCTATGTGCAGACTTTTTATACTAAAACTCTGTCATAGTTTGTCCAATCAGAAAATTTCAAACTGACTTGGGAACCTAAGAAAGGTGTAAGGGAACAGTTATCATCAAGTAACTTGTATAAAACGCATTAACAAATTAAAAACAATCAGCATTACCACCTTTTGTGAAACAGCATAAAAATGTATGTATGGTTAAATGGAAACACAGCTCAAAATAAAAATGGTAGTCTCTTCTCAAATTTCAAGGCTTTTCGATTTTGGTAAACAATGCTTTGGGTCTATTCAACATTTTGCTCAAAGGCTTGCCACCAAAGGCTTTTTTAGGAGTTCCTGTTATTCAGGTTTGACGAAGTGGGTAATCCATCATGTCTATTCCACCTGGCGTTATCATTTAAATACACAGCAGCCATTTTCATCTTAAGTGTTGGTGCGTGATATTTGATCTTGTCAGCCAAAACAATGTAATAACTTCTACCAAATCAAAGCAAAATTACACTTGGTCTAGTGACTCACAAGGCTGCAGTTGAAGGGAAATTTACCAAAAGAAATCAAAACTTTGGCGTTTGCTTCGCTCAGAGACGCTACTTCACACAACAAATGGAGTGTTTTCATTTCACAAGATACCCAGCAACATAATTGTCTTAGTCTTAAAATACCTGTGTGTCAGACTATGTGCTAGAACCAAGACATTAACCTAAAGTATAAGTATGTGATGATTTGGATCTAAAGCAAAATAAAATCTTCGAGAATAAATTATTTGTTCAGTTTAACCCAGACCAAACCTTTTTTTTTTTTTTTTATTAGATGAACATATTTGACTGTTGGGACTAAAGGTGGCCAGTTGTATATTAAACCTTCTAGCAGTAAGAATCATTAAATGAGTTACCTCCCCCATTGCACGTCCTTCCAGAGCCAAAGCCTGAAAGTCATGGTTCAACTCATCCATGGACCGGACCTGGAGAAAAGGTCAACATTAGCAATAGTATTGGGTTAAGCCTGCAAAGAAAATCACTGGTTGAGCGCCACACACCTGGCTGTCATGGATGTTGTCTCCGGTGGGCCAGCGATGTTTTCCAGGCTGTTCACCATGCTGCCGCTGGAAGAAGTAGTCTACCATGGCATCATCCTGCGAACGTCCAGCACCAGCCACACCCTGAAAATAAACCACACACAGGACATGGTACAATATCCTCAAATTTCCAGCAACACCACTAACAAGCCATCTATGAAATCTGCGCTGCTTGAACAGCAAGAAAAAAATAAAACACAAAAATACGTGTATGCACAAATAAGAAATATAAATTCATAGTCCCTTTGTCGGGAAAATAAACAATCTTTTGGCAAGTTGCCAATTTTATAATAAATGTTTTTATTGTTCTATAAATGGCAGTCAGACATGATTGGATTTCAAAATAAGAGACAGCATTAATTACCCAGCAACCTTAGAGACTTCTTGCCTTACTCAGAGGGTCACACAAAAGGGACTGAATCCATGGCTCATGATTTATTGTTTCTCACAGCCCTCTTCACAAATCAACTGACCTGTATTTGAATATTTATTTTAAGCAGGTCTGAGATTTAAACTTTAACATACACCAAGTGTAATAATGTAAATGGACGAAAGGAGATAAGATAAGAAAATCTTGCATTTTAAACACCATGGTTTGGTTGCCGAACCAAATAAGTCCCCAGTGTGTTGTGGTTAGCATTTACAGCTGTATAAGTATGACTTAAAAACACCTGAAAGTGAATGTGTTTTACCTGCTGGCTGGGGGGTGTGGCTTGAGGGGTCTGTCCTGCTGGAGGGGCATGTCCTCCGCTACTCAGCACCACGGGCATGCTGGGAGATGTATATCTATGGTGGGGGCTGAATGAATCCTGCCAGAGCACTGCTTTCCTCTTCAACACACACACACTGCTCATTCCACCACAGCCTGTCCAAAGACAAACACTGGGTGAAAAATAAGAAAGCACCACAAGCCCCAGACTCAACGCACAACAGGATGTAGTATGTTTGACACATCTGGTAGTGATTCCAAGCTATTCTTTTCTACAGTTAAAAACACTGACCTTAAACCTCAATAAAATCTACAATTAAGAGCCCTGGTGATTTAGGGGTTTGGCTTTTATCAACCTTTTTTCCTTTTAAATCTAAAGCCTTTGTTTTTTTAGACAGACAAAAGGCCCAAAGTAATTTTCAGCTCATGGCTATTTGCTTCATGCTCCCCTCTCGTGTTTTTGTCTATACTGTCACAATTAAAATAAAAGCTGAATTAAAAAAGGTGTCAATATTCACCCCTCCCACTTTGACTAGACTATTTAAGTCCATTAAACATTTCATGTTGGGACACAAGTATGCTTTCATTTTAAGCAGTGCTTGCCGTTTTAACTGAATTTATTATATATTATTCAGTATTTAATGCACAATCAAGATTTTTACCACAATTAAAAATGTTTTTATTTGACAGACCAATAAAAAGGAGGCAAGTCACCACAAATTTACAGCCAACTGCCCACGTGCAGCCAGAGAACAAACTGAAAAGTTTACATTTGCTGCTGGAAAAAATACACAAACGAGGTGAAGCAGTCTTCTCAGACAGAGTTTACCCTCCTAATCAGGTTCATGCTGTTCCTTTGACAGAAATATGGCTTGTTATGAAATACAACTATGATGACATGGTGGTTGCATGGCAACGGTAAAGCTAAAGTCAAATTCTGTAAAAAATCATTTCTCAAAATAAATGTAAAAACATTTAGAACAGTAACAGTGGTTAATGACAGATATTTAACATTTGCCTGGCTTTGCATTATTTCAATTACATAACAGGACAAAATTTATAGCAATGACAAAACAAGCTAGATCTTTAGCTAAGTTTAAAAATAGTGTAACATTAAACAGTAATAATAGTAAATAGGCAATTAACTGTGTTAATATTACAGTGTTTACAGTACTAAATATTTAAATAGGTTTATATAGTCAATAGAACTTTGGTCATTGATAATATTTAACTTAAGATACAAGTGATTATTAAGTTTGAATTCAATCCGGCAACCTTCATAAACTAAAACAAATTAGTCAAAACAAACTGCTTGACTTAAAAAAATCTGACCAGTCCAGTCATTTAAACTAAGAGAAGTGTGAGTAAAACATATATAAATATGTAAAGAACAGAGCTGTTTGGTGTTTATAGTCAGTATAGGACCCGGCTCCGGCCACCTGTGGTTTTTAGCATTAAAAAGGATATAATTTGTATTTACAACTCCTCCTTACACAACAAGCTCCAATTTCTGTTAAAATTACCAGTTTCACATCAGTGTCCCTAAAAGCCATGAGGAAATTACAAGCAGTACTTTTTACACCAGGGCCACACAGTAATTACCTTTGAAAGAGTCTGGCGCTACGATTTATGCAGACATGCACCTCTCTTGAAGGTGCTGGACCACTAAACACACCCCCTTATGTAAAGACAACATGAGACAAGAGTATAGAGTATTTAGATTAAAACCGATCCACCATGACGAGCTAACGTGTGGATTTTTTATTTTTACAGTCAATAAGAAACTTCAGCTGGTCATTGATTTGACACGGTACTAATGTAGAACGCCAAGAAATACCCGGAAATCCTCAACTGTGTGGCCATAACCCAAAGCGAGGCGCACACGACTGGTTATGTTGAAGTTTTACCTTAGCTCCCGGAAATGGTGTTCCATAAAAATCTGTCTGAAATCTGGGTTAATTGTTATTCAATAGCCGGAATCAATCTACTGCATACCGGCCATGGACAGGGGTGTGACAATACATGCAACCAACCTGCAACTAGCAGCAAAGAGCACAGACTAAACATACTCATGCAACGCGACATGACACATCAAAACAAGACATAATATGAATTAGATTGGTGAACATGCTTCTGACGGATATTACGGTTTAAATTTTTATCTATTTGCATGTATTCACGCCACTGTCGGGTTGTTATGGGGGTTCAGTGCCCGTGTCTACCAACAATAACACGGCCTCCCGACACAAGCGTAGACCGGGTGCCAAATACGGGGTCTTAACGGCAATTTAATGCCTCTATGCCACGGTCCTAACATTTGCCTATGATTATTAGTAGCCACACAGTGTTGTCGACCCGTCTGCCGTACCTGCACCCCCACGGGTCCCCGTGACGCGGATGCTAACAAAGGCCTGAGAGCTGTCTGGAGCGGAAGACCGATACAACGGGAGGAAGGAGGGAGCAGAAAGGGAGGCAGCTGCTTGAGTTCAGAAAATACTCCCGTTTAACCCGTCCTACCACCGCCATCTCAAAAATACTGGCCCCGGTGTGTAAGTGAGTAATGTTTCTCCCCATCCTATTCAGTATATAGGTGGTGCTTACCGGCGGAGAGGGTGGATGGTCGCGGATTTCGGCCCCAGTTTCTCTCCAACACCCCAGGCTTTCACTCCGACAACATGGCGGCTCGACGGAGGAGCAGGCAGGAGCGCTGCATGCCGGGAAGGGATGAGAAAGAGCGTGCGGCTCATTGCGCCAACCAGAAGGGGAGGGAGGTCACACACACCGGACCGGTCCCTTTGTTATGATTGTGGAATCTGTTTTAACTGTGGGCGCGTTTAACTGAATGAGTAATGACCTCATTCGCATTATTAGTTGCAGAAAAATGGCACTACTTACCGCAACCCTATTTTGAAAGCGGTCAATGAGGGTTTGTTAATTTAAGGTAATAAAATACCCAAATGTGTATTTATAGATCAAACTATTAACATGATGCCTGTTAAATTTTTCGTTTTGTTTTTACTCATATTTTATTGGCCTTTACAGCTCTTTTGGCTGTTTATTTAGCCTAATTTGGAAGAGTTACGTCTCTACGGTAACAGGGAGTGCGGCAGCCATGGCAACGTGCTGCTGAGCCACCTGCACCACGCTTCCAGACTGGATGCTATGTTACACCCATACAACCACGGAATTTAGGTGGATAGTTCCTGCAAAATCAACCAAAACATACCATAAACCCTGGAAGTCCCTGGCAGGAAAGATGATTTCTCAGACTGTGTATGAATGACGTAATGCTGCTTGGTGTCCATGCGATATGGGGCACAGGCAGGCACGAATCCCCAGCTAGTCAAGGTTGGGGACGGGAAAATTTCAGCAATTTTATTTGGTTGTAAAAAATGTAGCAAAAGCTAGGAGCCATACCGAATCTTACAAAAATAATAATCAGTGTATGTGCATTAGTCAAAACACAAGTCATATAGCCTAATTGTAGAAAGTATTTTTTTTATTAATTCAAACATAACCATATCCCAAGATGCTCTTTACCTCATACCTATGTCTCTTCTTTCCCCTTCAGCCACACTTGTATTATTGCCTTGCTAAGTGCATTTAGTGGGTGAGGGGTCAGATGATAAAGTAGGCTACTGGTATTTAGCAGTCAAGACAACAATGATAATGTCCTGAAAGACATAAGGCAGGAAAGTTTTCTTTAAATCCAAAACAATAAAAGGAGATTTAGTGTTATATTTAAATCTAAAAGATTTTCATCTACTGACATTGGTGGTCAATGAATTTATTTTTAAATAATTATCAGGGCAGTAATGACGCTGATAGATCAACTACTAAAATACTATTAGTTTTGTTTGCAGCATCCAAGAGAGAGTAGAAGTGAAACAGGTATGACCACAGCAGTTACCTACCCCTAATGCATCCCCTTTTCTAAATAGGACCAAGAAAACAATAATTGGCTGGTTATTTACATGCACAGTATCCCCGCTGCTCCCCCCATAGACACACTAATGCGTGGTCCCAAAGCCATCTGCATCCCTTATTAACAGCATTAGGTGTAAGCTGAATTGATTTTTCCTTAAACACATAAAATAACCCTTTAAGCAGTTTACCCTATCCTCTTGCTTTTTTTCTGTTAGTACCTGTAACAACCCGTGGTTTTAACAACAGAGGTTTTGAGGAAGATGGCTTTGGGACCCAGCCGTAGGACTGCTCTAGTTTGACATTACCACATTCTAATACAACAACAGGAATGAGCTGTGCCTTTTTCTACTATGTGACCCCACCCACACCCCTGTTGCACAGTATCCAAAAAACCACAAGGGTGCTGAGTATTTATAAAGTGAGGTGCTACTACAAAGCCTCACCTTGTACTTTTGTAGTAACACTATTATACAGATGCATTACACGCACACATGTGGAGTGTTGAGAGCTGGCAGTTTAGTCAAGAGAGTGTCTTCAGTTAACAGAGGTGTCCTCAGCTTCTTGTATGTATAATCTCTCCCTATTCCTCCTTCATCCTGTCACAACATCTGTTATGCAGGTTCATCCCTGAGCTCTGTACATTCTAATCAGGGCTGTGGTACTCTTCCTTTCACACAAGCGCACAGGTCACTTCACATATCTTCTCTGGGTGGGATAAGTCCATTTCTTGGGTAAACTGTGACACGCACCGTGAGTGTAATCCAGGCGACTGCCCCTTTCCATCCACAGTGATATTATCAAGGTTTGGTCTAAAGGGGGCACTACCAACTGTTAACCAGCCCTGTCAATGAAGGACAATGTTATATATTTACATTCAATTAATAAAAACATTAAAATTATCGGGATACATTTTCTCAATAACAATTATATTAATAGACAAGAAAGATTTTTAAAGCAACACTTTGTAACTTTTGTCAGAAAATCATAAAAATTAAAGCCACAAAATGACTCTAAGTTTGACAGATGCTCAACAATGTGACTCACAACTTAAATATATAAAAATATTTAAGAGGAAGGAGCAGCATTTGTTTCTTTCAGTGGGTATACCATTTCAAAAGTTGCAAAGTGTTGTTTTAACATTTTACATAGGGCCACATAGTACAACAATCATTAATTTCCTAAAATCATTTAAAAACGAAAGAAAGTGAAAGCCACATTTCATTCATATGAGCAGAAAACTGTGGAGACAATCTAAATATATTTAAAACTCACGTGTAAAGAGGCTGCAGTTGCAGATGAGAGGACTTCTGGGGAGGCTGGTACCCGTAAGAGTCAAACCCACCGATGAAATCAACTTCAAAACAAGACAGAGAAGAAATGACATCATTCCACTTTCCCATAAAGTATCAAGTATTTCATTTCTAGCTCATTATGTACTTTGGCATAAAAATCTATTACAATATCAGATTGTATTGTTATGCGTTTGATACACCAGCATATCAGTATGCATGCTTAATGACATCAGATTCTGCAGTAATGCAGCATTTCATCTCGTTCATTGTCTCAATATGACTGACACATACAGTATTGTTCAAAATAATCACAGTACAATGTGACTAACCAGAATAATCCAGGTTTTTAGCATATTTTTTACCAGTTACCAGTACCAGTAGGTACAGTAGATTCTCAGAAAACAAACAAGACCCAGCATTCATGATATGCACGCTCTTAAGGCTGTGCAATGGGGCAATTAGTTGAAAGGAGTGTATTAAAAAAAAAATAGCAGCGTCTGCCGTTGACTGAACAAACTGTTTATAGGATTTAGCAATCCTGTGAATCACTAAACTAATATTTAGTTGTGTGACCACAGTTTTTTAAAACTGCTTCACATCTGTGTGGCACCAATTTGTGGCACCTATCAGCTATTATTCCACTCCATGATTCTTTAACAACATTTCTTGGTTTTGCTTCAGAAACAGCTTCTTGATTGGATTAAGATCTGGGGATTGGGCTGGCTACTCCATAACATTAATTTTGTTGGTTTGGAACCAAGACTTTGCTTGTTTACTCGTGTGTTTGGGGTCATTGTTTTGTTGAAACAAACAAGGGCATGTCCTCTTCAGCATAAGGCAACATGATCTCTTCAAGTATTTTGACAAATGCAAACTGATCCATGATCCCTGGTATGCAATAAATAGACCCAATACCATAGTAGGAGAAACATGCCCATATCATGGTGCTTGCTTCACTGTCTTCACTTTGTACTGTGGCTTGAATTCAGAGTTTGGGGGTCGTCTCACAAACTGTGGCCCTTGGATCCAAAAAGGACAATTTTACCCTCATCAGTCACAAAATGTTCCTCCATTTCACTTTAGGCCAGTCAATGTGTTCTTTGGCAAATTGTAACCTCTTCTCCACATGCCTTTTTTTTTTTTTCTGAGGGACTTTGCGGGGGTTTAACCTCACACAGACATCTTCCAACTGTCACAGTACTTAAAGTTAACTCCAAACTGTCTTTGATCATCCTGGAGCTGATCATTGGCCGAGCCTTTGCCATTCTGGTTATTCTTGTCTTCCGTTTTCTTCCACGTCTTTCTGGTTTTACTCTCCATTTTAAGGCATTGGAGATCATTTTAGCTGAACAGTCTATCATTTTTGCACCTCTTTATAGGTTTTCCCCTACTCCAATCAACTTTTTAATCAAAGTACGCTGTTCTTCTGAACAATGTCTTAAACGACCCATTTTCCTCATGCTTTCAAATGCATGTTCATGAAGTGCTGGTGGCTTCATCCTTAAATATGGGCCACCTGATTCACACCTGTTTTTTCACAAAATTGATGACCTCAGTGATTGAATGCCACCCCTTTTCAAATAATTGCCCAGCCTTAAGAGCGTGCATATCATGAATGCTGGGTCTTGTTTGTTTTCTGAGACTCTACTGTACCTACTGGTAACGTGTTTGCCACTTAAGCAATAAAAAATATGCTAAAAACCTGGATTATTCTGGTTAGTCACATTGTACTGCTATTATTTTGAACAATACTGTAACTTAAATCATTCTATGCTGATGTTTTTTTCAATCAAATTACAGTTTGCAGCGTCAGCTCAAAGGAAAAATAGACTAAGAAGTATAAAGCAACAACAGTTATTACATCTTTCTGTATCAAATAACAATTGCATTTCTCTATTTATAAAACACTATGATGGTACTGATGGTAGAAAAAAAAATCTATGGTAAGTCATTGCTAAAGTCTGATTCAAAACACTGAGAGGCAGAAAATAATAAAACCCATTCAGACAGTTCACACAGATGGCACACAGAAGCTGACACACACAAGCCAACAGACACTCTGACAGTGAGAATATTGTGGCAGACATCTCTAATACTCCCCACAGATGGAGTGCTCAGATCACCCACAGGGAATCCTCTGTGGTATATTGCTCAGCGTGACACACACAAAACAATGAGCTAACAGCACCACTTTTCAAAGCTGAGTATCGATAGCACAAAAGCTCTCTTGATAATGCAAGACAAGTAAACCTAATCGGCTAAGCGCTGTGATAGAAGAGGATATACAAGCTCTCTTGACAGAAAAGGCACTCACAGCTGTCCTCATCATCCTGGAAGACTTTGCTCACGTAGCAGGCGTATACAAAGCCAAAGAGCTGTTGGAGATAGAAAAATATGGTTTATGTTATGAGAACTACAAAGTAATATACAGCAGGGTGATTGTATGTGTCTAATAGTCAGGGTGAGGTTACATACAGCCAGTAGAATCTGAATGGCTGAACTCAACACTTCGATGTACTGGTAGTCAAGGAGACACCCAGAGACAGTGATGACATGGTGGTCATCTGGGGCAATATGAGAGTCTAGCACCGGAGTTACCAGGCAACCAGGACCATGCTCCATCCACCACGAACGATGAAGCGATGTATTAAACGTCATGAGAATGTCCCGGTCCTGAGAATAAACAAACAAATAGAGTTTTGTAATCCTAATCGAATATGTTTTTTTTCTTTTAAACCCCATTATTATTTGCAGATCTATTAGAGTAGCTACATTTTGCTTCTTTACTTAAAACATTGCTACATGACATTATAACATACATTTATTACATTACATACATCATACACTACCGGAAAAGCTGCATATAGTTAGTTTAATCTTTAAGCTTTAGCCATGTGAACATCAATTGCAGCAGTATAGTTTACCTGAGACAGGTTTCCAACTTCCAGGTAGAAACATATGATGAAGGAGTTCCAACCCACCCAAAGGACCAGCCATACTGCATACTGTCAAAGAGACATGGAGGCACAGAGATCAAGTCTGGCCAAGGCTGCATCTGTCACAGTAAAGGGGATGGGACGAAGGCTTCTGACATTATGAAATACTTACAAAGATGAGGTATCTGAAGCGGAACTGCACTGTGCCGAACATGCCCAGGATGACGGCCATAATGTGCAGGAAGTTAGCCAGAATGGGAGCCCACTGGTAACCCAGAAAATCAAACACCTGCCTCTGCAGGGCTGCCACCTGGAAGAAAGGGGAATGGGGTTACTTAAATACACCTGTGTAAGAAACCAGGATAAAACATACACAAACAAACTCAAGAGATGGCATATGCAAATGAAGCACACAAAGAAGAACAGACGGTAATTTATAAATATACCCTACACAAACAGACATTGACAGAGACACACATACACAGGTCTGCCGCAGTTGTTTCCATGGTAACTGCCTGGAGCACCAGCCAGTCCAGAGACTGAAAAAGAGGAGCATCCCCCAAAAGCTCCCCCAAACTAATGAGAATCTATGGGCCAAATCCCTCTGCCACACAACACACCATCAACACAGCAAACAATGGCCTGGCCCACTCACACTGCTGCTGCTAGTGCCTGCATCAACACACAGCACAGAAATAACTCTTCATGTCTCATATTACCCTCTTATTACACTTTAGACAAGCTATTTTGGGACACAGTAACAATTTACCTCAAGAAAGAGACCATGGTAAGCACAGCCTCCTTGTCCCTCTTGTGCTTAACATTCACATGGTTTGCTTCTTTCTACAGACCCCCCTGACACCAAAGCGCCCCATGCCCCGTTTTCTCATCTTCAAAGACACACACCCTCGTCTGAAATGTGGCAGGGCACCCCCAGCAGCTGCAACTCATAGCTTTCAGTGAGACTATGCAGAGAGGGGGTGGACAAAATGCCTGCTTACAATGTGCGGGCACGCTGCTCTAATTATATCCTCATAGTAAAGGAACACACTTACCAGCTGCAGGGAGCATATCACCAGCAGCGTGCATCTTCCGTCGCACTTCCCCATCTTAGAGGACTCCGGACGTGGCTTGGAGCCACGGAGGCTCCGTGGGAATGACGGGTCCCCGGTCAGATCCAGAATGCCTGGCTGTCGGAGATCACACCATTCCCAGCTGAAAAGACCTGCCCAAGGCCTCCGCCTCCTTCACACTAGTCCCGACTCCCCCTTTACTCCGAGTGACCCATGCTGGCTGTCCGTTTGTCGGTAGGCTAAATACCAGGAGATGAATGTTTGGAGGAGAGCGGAGAAGAAGTTGGACGTCCAATACACGCCGGCCTGCTGTGGTCCGTGCACCGACAACCGGATCACCTCGGCCACACCTTCCGGAGAGGACACACAAAGACACAAAGAAAGACGGAAAGCTGTCATAATGTGGCAAAGGCTGCAGATAGAAATGAGCATCATATGATAGCGGATCACACGGGGCCGGTGGGGAGGAGGGGGCGACCCCGCAGTGTTAACACGGCTCTGCTACACGCAGTCTGCTACGGACACAAAGCGCTCCGTTGTGACTCACGGTTTTCCAGGAGCGCATGAGCCCTCCTCTCCCACAGTCCCACCGCCGCCGTCCCACTCCGGTTCTTTTCAAGCTGTTCAAGTGAAGTGGGGTCACGTCAGCGGACAGAAGTGCTTACCGGTACCAGGAACGGGCTTCTTCAATCCGTCTCCAAACGTCTTTTGTCAACATGCGAGGCCGGGGCGGGCGCAAGAAGAGCAGCCGCGGGGAGAGAGAGGCGAGGGGGGTGGGGGCTCTCAGTCACCGCGACCCCCTCGAGGAGGAGCTCCGTGGATCAGTAGATATGAAACTAAGGGAGGGGAGCACAAAGAAACTGGGGTTTGGATCTCCCAAGAGCGTTTGGCGCACGCAGCCAAAACGTAGCCAATAGTGTAAGAGGAGCTACCACCCCGAGGCTATAATGAACATAAAAAGAACATTAACGTCTTTGTTAATGAGTCTTTAATCATACTTAACGTAGTTTGTACAAAAAGCAGATGAACAAAAGCAACTATCATTGATTAAAAAAAAAAAGTAGATAATGACCGCTGTCTGTTCTCTCAAGGCAAATGACAATCCAAAGCACAATTTTTTTTCTGCAAAGACTTCTTAACCACACTAGATAATTAAAACAGTAAAATATAACCTATATTGAGCAGGATCCAACAAAAGCATATTAATGCATTTTGCTGGAAAAGTTAAAACAAGTGAAAAACAGTTGGTATTTTACAATATATAATGTAAGTAGTTGCCAAAAATTAAATCAGGCATATTTTTCCTCTTTTATAGCTAATGCTGAGAAGCAATGACAGTTTTTGTGCAAAGTAATCACAGACAGGTGCAACAATGTTTTACTGTATACTCATTTTTATTAAAAACAAAAGAAAAGCAAAAAGCATTAAAAAAATATTTTGGAGGTTGTTGTGACTGAACAAAATAAACATGTCCTGAGGTTCTTCTGTGACAAACTGGAGCAGACAAATTACAGAGGCTCCTACTCCACTGGTGAACACCACCCATCCAACTTCAAGGCAGGACACAGACACGGACACACACACACACGGACACACACACACACAATCTTAAACACACACTTCACTGAATTTCCCCCATGTACAGTCGTTTGTCACTGGCACCAGACAGCACTGTGCAAAAAAACAAAACAGGAAAGATGATTTAAGTTGATGTACTGCACAACATTTACATTACTGACCACAACAACAGTATGTCAAAAAAAATTAAAATAATTGCTACATATTGTGTTTCTTACCTAAAAACTATACCTGTTCCCCGTCATCAAATATCACCCCCTTTATTTTCTTGTGTAATTTGAGACATAAGCCTGGTTTCACTCACCTATAGGCTCCTCTGGGTGAAAGGCCACCTCATTAACAGAGCCGGCATGTCCTGGAAGTTTGTACAGGATTCTTCGTGATGTTGTGTCCCAAATATACACAAATCTGTTAGAGATAAACAGTCATAAGAAAAATCTATTATGGTAAATGAGCATTTATATAGAGCTTTTCTGTACGGCACCCAAAGCGCTTTCATTCCCCACATTCACACCTGGGGCAGCCAGAGGGGGGGCTGACATATACACGGCGTTCACAACCTTCTCCGACCACCACCAAACTCGCCTCTACAATCACACTTTCATACCCCAGTGCTACAGGCACTGGAGGCAAGGTGGGTTAAATGTCTTGCCTACACAACGACAGTATGAACTGGTTATAGGACGACCGCTCTACCACTAAGCTTCTTGTTAGCATAATATGAAGGAGGCATAATTTATTTTGAGTGTTTTCTATGCTTTATTGTATTAAATTATTATTTTAATATTCCTCTGGTAAAATTCTTAGTCGGCAGCCACACCAGGGGGGGCTGCATGTTTTTTTATGTTTTATAATTTATTATTTACAGTATAAATTACTTTATATCTTTTTAAAATAAAAATCTAAATTATGCCCATACTTTTTGCTGATATTAATTCAGCGGTGCAAGATCCTTTGTCATTTGCTTCTCACCTGTCAGCTGAGCCAGCCGCAATCTTACTGCCATCAGTCGACCACGAGCACCTCAACAAATTCTGTTGGACAGGAACAGATGTTAGAGTGCATTAGCAACATGACACAACAGCTCGATATGTGGACTGCTATAACCATAATGACATAAAAGATGAGCTTTTTCTTTATTGGAAAGGACAGCAGAGAGTCAAGAGAATGATAGGCAATGTCATGCTACAGTGGTTGACAATAGGCGTAAACACTGCCGGTAGCACTGCACCTGTTGTCCACTTATGCACAGAATTATAAAGTACCAAGTAACTGCTGTGCCTCGTATGTCAAAAAAGTGACATCTTGTGATGTTATGGAGTCTAAACTGTCTTGAGAGACAAAAATACTAAGATTAATTACTCATAAGGTTATGAAAACAATTTATTATATATAAAAATGCTGATAAACAGAAGCCAGCGAATAATGTAGGTTACCTTTTCAAAGTTGTGAATATTGCCCTGGAAAATCTTTACACATCTCTCTTTGGGAGCAAAAGGTCTCACATCCCAGATCCGAACTACAAACACAGAAAAGGGATTTAGACATAAAACTCACTATGTATTTCAGCTATGACTTCTTTCAGATAACACATTACCCGTGTTGTCCATGGAGTTGGACAGGAGGTATGATCCCTCTGAGCTGAGGCTGAGTCCAGTGACTGAGTCACCATGGCCGTGCATACTGTAGATCAGCTTATTCTGCCTTAAGTCCCATACCTGCAGAAACAAAAACAGTTTGTATATTTTTCCCCAACAATTGAAAATGTCACACCCATATTTAGTGGCTAACTACAATGGCTATGTTTTTAGAAGGTACCTTAATTTCATTGTCAATGCCTCCGGACATGATTTGATCACTTGTATCATTAAAAGTGACAGCCAACACCTGGTAGGTATTCTGGAAAGTGTGGATGGCTCCTTTCTTACGGATGTCCCAAAGCTACATTGGTGTGGTGACAAAAACATTACAATGGTTAAATAAAGGTTATAACACATTTGGTTTGTACAGTGCATAGCAGATGTCCATCATACCTTAACTGTCCCATCGTCACTGCCAGTGCAGACCAGCTGAGGGCCACGACGGGCTGGGTAGCATGTGTTAACAAATGAAGTATGGCCCTTCAGGCGTTTTATTCTCTCACCAGTCTCACTGTCCCACACACCTACAGTCTTGTCTGTGCTTGCTGAAAACAGCATGCTAGAAAACACATCAGAAACAATTCAATCAGTCTTCTTTAAGATAAAGATAATTTGAGCAAATATATTAAACCTAACAATAACACATGTTCAATACAAATGTTGAAAATAAATAACAAAAATGTTATTTTCAAGTTGAGTTTTTTTATAGAAGGTAGTTGTTATTACCTTCCATCTGTGTTGTAGTGCAGTTCCATCACTGCTCCACTATGTCCTTTCAAAGTGGCGTAATTTTCACAATCTCCATAAACATTCCACATCACTAGAATAAAGAAACACAATTGTAATTGTTTATTTACTTCAAATGGAGATGTGCGTTTGTTCTGGCAGCTGCTTACTACTTGTTGGAGGTGTTTTGGTACTTACATATGAGCCTGTCAAATCCTGATGATGCCAGTGTGGCTCCATTTGGGTGAAACTTGCAGCAGTACACCTCACCCTCATGCCCAGACATCAACATAATGGGAGCCTGCAGGCTGGATGTCCTAGGAGGGCCCTATGGAGACACTCCCGTGTTATTATAAATCATACTACTAATTAAACCAGAGAACACAGCAATAGCATATGGTGAAAGACTGTTTAAATTTAAAGTAAAATAAACTACATTGCAAGAATATATTTAATCAAATATGTAAAGTAGTATTTTATTGACAGTATAAAGAAGCACATAAACCAATGTGATTCTGAATTCTGAAGTGCTATGGTTGTAATTTGTGGATTCACAAAGCCATGGTATTAAAATCTTTGATTGTATTCATTCAGCTTTCACCACTTAGATAAAAAGATAAATGAAGACTGCATATATAAATATAAAAAATTACTTAAGTGATTATTAGCAGAAATGAAAACACATAATATATACATAAAACGATTGTGTTGGGTTGATCATAAAATAAGAGCTGTATTAGAGTATTGCATATGTTACTCCTGAATACATCTGAAGTAGAGCTAATGAAAAGTTTTGACTTATGCAAGTGCTAAGAACGTTGCTGAGGGGAAAAAATATTATTCATACGGTTTTTCTTTGCAAATAACAACATAACACAAACATTTCCGTAGAACTATCTCTCGGGCAGTAGGCTACTTTTGTATTTCAGCGGGTAGTAAACGTACCACCGCCACGAGCTGTTGAGACTGAGCTGCGGCCACCAGCTCGGTCCTGGGCCGTTTCAGCGCAGTTGGGACTACCGCCATGTCCGCCGCTCTCTTCTTAGGATCAATCATATTAGATTCTCTAAGAAAAATAACAATAAACCAACTGGACTACTTAAAGTTATTAGGAAATAATGGAGGTGTTTCTTGAAAGGACGTCGAGCGCAGTGGCACCACCAAAAAAAAGGGCCAACGGATTATTTCCGGTGATATGATGCGTGTGATTGGTCCGTGTTTTTAATGAGCGCTGTGATTGGTCACTTTTGTTGTTGTCAGAACGAGTCGCTCCGGAAGTACTTCCCAGCGCCAGAGGCAACTGAAGGTAATAACAACGTTTTCTATATTGTAATTTCTGAATTATGGATATTACTATAACCCCTATACGTCAGTTAAATAAGGTGGTTTAACGTTTAGTACCTTTAGTCTGCAAAACTAGCTTAACAGTGGTCTCTAAAGGAATATGTGTAGTCATGATCAGCTATTCACTACATTAACTGACATACGTACTTCCAAACCTCGAATCCGGACAAGGTAGAACATTTTGGATAAATCCAATATGATTTCTCATAGGGTTTCATTAATTTTGTTCTAATGCTCACCACAATGACGCAAGTGTACATAATTAGCTCCTTTTCCGCTGGTGCTACAATAAGTGTATTCAGAGTTACTGATTCATTGTCTTATTTTTAGAGGCACAATGTCTGACCGAGGTGGAGCAGCGGAGCCATCAGGGCTTGATGGGCTACCACCAATGTACAACATTTACAAAGGAGAGGTGGTTTCTGTCCAAACATATGGTGCATTTGTACGCCTCCCAGGTTATAAGAAACAGGGTGAGTAGAAAAGTAGATTGCATCAGCTTTAGTCATTTTCTGGAATTGGCTGGGAGATATTAAATAGTGATATGTTGTTAGGAGGCTAATAAGGAGCAACTTTTTAATTGTAAGTTACCAACTATATGTCAATCAAATGGAATTCCAATGGCATGTTGAAACCGTACTATGCCTTAGTTGAAACCTGTCATCCTATGTCTAGCTGTCAATAAGGAAATGAGAGGTGTGGCAAAAAAGTGCAAAATCAGCACTAACTCAGAATGCAAAGTAAAAGATCTTGGTCAGAAATGGGGCAAGTTATAGCTTTGTGTAAGATTTAATGCAAAGATTTATGCAAATCTAAATATGCTACTGTCAACCATATGTATGTTATCAAGTCCTGGTGTTTGCTGTGTTATTTTAATGTGAATATATTTACTGTGATAATACGTCTGGTAAGACAAACACATGTGTATGATCTAGTATAGGTTTATTGGAGGATGTGTATTAGAAACTGCTTTAGAACTGTCCCAATTCCAGCGGTAATTTCTTCTTTCAACCACTAGAAGGCAGAATTAGTCAAGCACACTGACACTTCATGCTGCATGATAATAATATACTAGTGATAAAATCATTTTTTGCTTGACGAGTCTTTTGATTAAAGCTATTATGATAACATAGATGTAATAACTTTCTTTGATAATACAAAAATGCCACAAGTTTTTATTATTAGATTTGTTGAGTAGAATGTATGTAGTTAATGGCTAAACTCATTCCTGTGACTCATACAGGTCTTGTCCATGTGAGTGAAATGTCAGCTTCGCGGGTTGAAAATCCTTCAGATATTGTGGATGTTGGAGAACAGGTGTGGATTAAAGTCATTGGGAGAGAGGTATCAAAATAACTCATGCTCACATCATGTTTTATATGATTATACTCCAAAATGTTAATGAATCAGTATGGATCATTACAACTCCATTCCCCAAATCTCAGATTCAAGGTGACAAGGTGAAGTTGTCGTTCTCCATGAAAGCTGTCAATCAGGGAACTGGGCGGGACTTGGATCCAAACAATGTTTCGGCTGAGTACGTTTACTGTCCCGCTCTCCCCACAATTCATACTGTCGTTGTGTCCTTGGGCAAGACACTTAACCCACCTTGCCTCGTATGAATGTGTAAGAATGTTGAGTGAATGTATGTGGTGATGGTCGGAGAGGCCGTAGGCGCAAAATGGCTGCCACGTCTCTGTCAGTCTGCCCCAGGGCATCTGTGGCTACAGTTGTAGCTTACCATCACCAGTGTGACTGTGTATGAATGAATAATGGACGGACTGTAAGCGCTTTGAGTCCCTTGGTCCCTCGGGAGAAAAGCGCAATATAAATCCAATCCATTATTATTATTATTATTATTATTATTATTATTATTATTATGTGTACAGAATGCATGTGTAGCTATGTACAGGTTTGGTGTAATTGAATCCTTGTGTGTTTGCAGCCAGGATGCACGGAGGCGCAAACAGTTTAAAGACCATACAGGAAACAGAATAGTGCTGGAGGCTGTACTAAATACCACATGCTCAAAGTGTGGCTGTAAAGGTACAACAGATTGATTTTAAGGCCTGAAAGAATGTGTAGTGGTCTACATTCATATGTTTCAACATTATGAAGTAAGTTTTATTTCATTTTTAAAATTTTAGGTCACTTTACAAAGGACTGTTTCTCAGCACCAGGGTTGCAGTACGCTCTTCTGCCCGAAGAGGATGAAGAAGAGCCACAACAACAGACTTCTGCATCCTCAATGAAACAAGAATCAGACAAAAATAAGAAAAAGAAGGTACGCAAAATGACAGAAGTCTTGTGTGGTTATCATCAACATCATCATTATATACATTGTGTAATTGTTATACAGTTCTCCTTATACGTGTGTTTTTCTGTGTTGATTTTTATTTATTTTTTCCAGGAAAAGAAAATGAAGAAGAGAAAGAGGGAAAGAAAGGAGTCAGAGAGTGACAGCAGCAACAGCAGAAGTAGCAGCGAATGCAAATCTAAGAGACAGCGGCATGACAGAGAAGATAAAAAGAAAAAAAAACATAAACATAAATCGCACAAACACAGTTGAGGCAGCCATTCACAATTTACACAGAGGATTACACACACATGCAATCAACACTCACCACAGCTGCAGACAGGCATGTAAAAGTCAGAGTGGCAAATAATAGGTGGCATCTGACAGACATTTTAAACATATTTTCTGCATCTTATTATGGAGCTTTTTAGAAACTTTTTAAGACTGTTTAAACTTTTGTCTCATAATTACTGGGAGCACATAAAGGTAGACAGGACAGAAAAGAACTTACTCTAACAGTGAAAAAATATCTGACAGCACCTCCCACTTATCCTAAAGTAACCTTTGCCTCGCCCCCTAAGCAGGGAGCGTATACACATCATTTGTAACAGGAGAGGGGTAAGCAATACACCCAGCCATCCCATTTGGAGTACAGACAAGTTTTACATCTCATCATGTTTCGTGTGCTCTAAGAAATCCTTAAAATATATGTATCCTTAATGTGAGCGGAGTACATTTGCACGCCTACTAATACAGGAAGTTGTGAGTACAACAACAGGAAATGTTTTGTAACATAAATGACTTTGACAGAAACCTGATAATGATTCATTAAGTGTAGATGCTCATTATTGTGTAAGTTGGCTCTTTGGTAGTATACACTTACCACATGTAAACTGTTAACTCCATTAAAGCTGTTTTATTTGTGATGGTTAAAATGAGGGCCCTTGGATCTCGTTACTGGACCTTGATCTGGTGTTATTCTCAATTGCGACTCCCCAGGGGTCCTAAACACACACACCAGACAGTGTTCTGTAGGAACTGGTCCACCCTGGGATCCTATTGAGTGTAATGTTTTATGTTTTTTCTCTGGGGGAGGTCTCAGTAGATGCATACACCAGATTTTAGGCAGCAGCAATGAAAATGTAACCGTCTTTCAAAAGCCATTTTTCAATATGCAGCTACAACAACAGCAGGAAGGCGAGTGATACTTTGTTACTCGTCTGCTGCGCTGACCTAGTTTTTTAATGAAGCAGTTTGACAGAGTGTGTCCAGCTGCAGACTGCAGGGGACACTGCAAAAGCAATGCAAACCATTACTGTATTACTTTTAAATATTTTATGGTGAACAATTCCCTGTAGATAAAAAAAATCCTTTTACGGTCTATTCAGGTCTGAACCTGTTTTGTGTTCAATGTGATTATATATTCATTCATTCAATAGGGACAGTGAACATTAATGAACATCTGTATTGAGACAACAGCTGTAAATATGCCAAATTATAACTAAAATGCTCATTTGCATCCGTAGTCTCTAGACAAGTAACAAAACACACAACAATTAAGACATTCAAGTAGAACAATAGAGGAACGGCACAAAAGGTACAACACAATAAGATGTTAAAAGTTAACAATGGTCACAAGACAGGTTCTCCACTGTTTGAGTTGCATTTTGAATGTGGGACACTCCCTTATTGCCAGAGGTAGTTGCTGATCTTCTGTGCCGCACCTCACAGTTCCCTCTAGAGGAAGCCCTTGTCCTGACGCTAGAGAGACAACCTTTTAAAAAAAAAGTCAGACATGGGAGGTGGGGATAGTCCATTTAGCACCTATTTATAAATGAATTATGCATATTTAAAAATGTTTAAATTCTTAAAGTTCAGCAGATTATATTTAATTACAATATTGCAATTGTGAAAAGTAATTCTATATGTTTGTATTTACACTTGTTAGAGTCCAACTTGTAATACCATACTTGATATGTGATGGGATCAAAGAGGGCAGAAACATTCTAGTCATAATAAATTACACAAATGGCCTTTAACTGAACTATACCCATTTGCCTTTATGTTTTTCTGTTTTGGGACCATTGTAGCGTAAGGTCATTGCTTCATTTTTGGAGGAACACAGGGGAATATATTCCTCCAAATCCAAAATCAGGACCGGAACGTATTTGACTGGATCCAGCACTTCTTTTATTTTCAGAAGTTTCTTAAAGTTCAAACATTTTTACCTCTGATTTATAACTAAGCCTGTAGAAATTGCCCATTTGTTTGTTAAAAATGGCATCATTTAGATACAAAAAGCTATACTGCAGTCTTCAAATATGTTCCTTTTTTCGTTCTCGATGTTGGGGAAATACTTCCCCTAAATATTATCTGTGTTCCTCCACCTCCAGTTTTACAAATTGACTTTTACAAAGTCACCGTATGTGCTTGTCATTGCTGGCCTGCTATGATAATAGTCTGTGGCAATGACAGGAACTGTTTCATTTCCTCTTACAGCATGCAACTACTTTTCATCATAAGTCGGTTTATTCTTCCCTTTTTTCCTCACTAAAAACTACAGTGCACTGTAGTTACATGTAGGTAAAGAAAACCAAATAATTGCCTTAGATTGATTATAATTGTTTTAAATTACATGTAAACGCCTTACTCCAATTGGGGGTGCAGTCAGTCAAATTTCTCATAATCGTAAGCCATTTGGATAATGCGGTTTGTTGAAAATAGAGGTGTACATGGTACTCATGGTACTAGGCTAGTAAACAACCCTGAGCATTGTTCCATCCAACCATGTGGATATTTTTTTATTTTCTGATTATGTCAAGTCACAATAATCAAATTACACACAATTTTCCAGGTAAAACACAGCCACCATGCTTAACATATTTTTTTTTAACAAAAGCAGACATGGCATTCAAGGTTAAAACAACAAATAGAAGAATTTGGGGAGAGGGGTAATGAGAAATCACAGCAGCAGTAATATTAATACTGGGCATACAGTGCGATGATGTAGTGTACACTGTAGGACACAAAGGGTTCAACTTGGCCCGGGATGAGTGGCTTTTTGAGGAGTTTGAGAAGCAGGGCTTAGTTATGTGTTTTTTGTTGTTGTGTATCAGTGTTGCATTTCACTCGGCCTTCTCATAAATGCGTGTGCTAACGCACTCGTCGAATGTGAGTGTCTGCAGAAGAGAGACAAACAGTGAATTAGGCAGACTTACACGCAAAGAATGTGAACATTTGCAATCTGCTTGAGAACTGACCAGTGTAAGGGTATTTCCCTCGACCTCTCTGACCAGACTGGTCTCTTTGTCGTCCCATTTCTGTATGTGCACCATCTTGCCATTCTGAATTTTAACTATGGACTGCAGCCAAAGAAGGGGAAAGGTTAAGTATACAATGTACAACATTACATTATAGTTTAGAAACAGGAACAACTTTTTCTAAAACCTTTGTTTTCAAATACACTGCATATTTAAGGATGTTCACAGCCTTTGAATAAAAAAGACCTCATTTGAGTTTCTGTTCTTTTTTTTTTTTTGGTGGAGTGCACACAATTGGTTAAACACAGACCAATTATGTAAATTTCCTTGTTCATCTTTTACGTTTTAGGCTTTAATGACCCAAAACATATTGAACTTATTAAAGAGAAAAGGTTTGACAATCTGAATCGATTACCTTCAACTGTTTATAGTAAAATAAATGCAGATCTTACCCCTTACTCTTGAACTTTCTGACCCTATTGCTACACAAACCAAAACTCCAAATGAAATGACCCTTGGATGTTTGTTTTCCATCTCATGCTTATGTCTGTAATTGTCTGCCAAACACTTAACAAATACCTAATGACTTTACCTTCAAGACAATGATATGTTCTGCTATCACAGCTTCAAATTTACCTTAACTTTCCTGTCATCTGCGGTAGTCTCGTCAAACTCTTCTTCGAGTTTGAAGCTGAGCTCTGTGTTCTTAACAGCACTTTGGGTCTTCACTGTCATTGTGTCACCATCCACAGAAATGATAGTGGTGGGTTTGGTAAGGTTGCCAACCGTACGTGTGGCAAGACCCACTCCTAATGAAAAACAGAGATACACGGATATTAAATACTACATAAATGCTAATTCATTATTAAACAGTGTGTGGCATATTTGTGAAAAGTTCTAACAAGTAGCTATGGATTTGCCCTCCGGGGTCTCTTTCAACTGACACTCGCTAATCTCACTTTGTCAACTATCCAACTTTGCAACATGTTCTTCAAACACTGCATGTCCCACTGACCTGGCTGCAAGTCTGTGCCTGAATTGCACAAATGGTGTGTGTGTTTCTGTGTGTGTTCTTGGGTTAACAGTGACTCACTCCCAGCTTGAACTGTTTATGTATTTTAAATGCTGACGAGCCAGTTTATATTCAAGAACTAAAAAGGAACCCACCCACATTTGAACAAGAAGTCACTTGTCACTATGTGCATGTGTGGAGGGCTTATTGATCCAAAGTAATGCGGTCAGAGGTTGAAGGTTCTACCCGTTTCTATGGTAACCAGAGCAGACAGGTCAATAGTAGCATGGCCTTAACGGTCAATGGGCAGGAACCTCTTTCTCTCAAAAGTCACATAGTTCAGTGCAATTCCTCAGAGTAATAAAAGCCTACCTGCCCACCATAAACTACCCATTAGCGTTTGAAGCCCACATTCCTCCTCACATTGTCACAAAGGAGAGTAGAGGACAAATTGATTAAACTGTGGATTTCATTCATATTCATCATGTTGTGTGTGTAGTCAACCATCAATTGACTATAGTATTTATTAATTGCTTTTGGTTTTCATTGTAGTGTTCCCCACAAACCGGATTATTTTTAACAGTAATACACTATTTGTTGTAGATCTATAAAACAAGATAAGTAAACATAAAAACTTCCTGGCACGGGGAACACTCTTTGTATTCAGTTCCTCCCTTAGCCCTAAAACAATACACCGCTTTCAGCTAAGGTCACTCACATCTAACTCAAGTATTTGTGTGTATGTTAATGAGCCGCTTCAGCCAATCAGAGCAGCTCACAGTGGGGTTGTGAGACTTCCTTCACTCCACTCAAAGGAGAGAAGCCCTCCCTCGTGTTCAGCACCAGGGCCATGTGGTCAACCAACCTTCCTCTTCTTCACCGCCCATTTGGATTCCATTTTATTCTTTTTATCGTTTGTCTGCTCCTCATTCCATTCCTCTTTACTGTTCTATATGCTTTTACTTCTTTCACTCTCCATCTTTCTTTTAAGTTACTTTCATTTGATAACCAGTTTCATGAACACCTGGCTTAAGCTCAAAGCTCATTTCTACATGTGTTCACATGTAGGCAGCACTGCATCCTCTCTTGTTACTCACGCATGCGCACCCAAACAAAAAAACACACTCACGCATTCACAAATTATACACTTACCCAGCTTCTTCATGTAGTCATCAAATTTCTCGCTGCTCTTCAGGTTCCACGTGCCAACAAACGCTTCGGCCATTTCTGCAGCAAAGTAGAGGAAAGAGTGGGTTGTGTGAAGGTGTGAGTGAGATGGCAAAGCAAGGGAGAGACAGAATGAGAGAAAAGGGCGTGAGGCAGAGTTGGAGGAGTCAGCTCTGCAGGCTCTGCTGTGATCCTACTGGCTGGATTTATACCGGCTGTTCGTGATGTCATCAGACTGTGCAAAAAGAGTGAGGCAGGGCTGTGGGAGGGGGAGATGCAGACAAAGACAGATATACATACAATGTGTGCCATACTGGCTACTTTTTATATAAACGTATATAAGAATTTTCTGGGTAGACATCTAAGTCACATATATCAAATCCTCTGCAATGTTGTATCCACTCAACAAACACTAAATGCTAAATAGGGAAGAAAGAAATATGACATTAATTCTAAAAAGATGAGTTGAGTCCAGATGTTTTAACCTTTTCTTTAAGATGACCTGGATGACTGAGAACCTTCACAAACATCATAAAGCTTTAATAAATGCATAATAATAATAAAAGCTGCTTTGTTCTATAGAACATGTGGACACTTAGTTGCAGTATGAGGCGTCTACTTGTATTGTCTTGTGGTGAGAATAGCAAATATTGTTTTTCCCATACTCAGGTAAGTGTACTTTGGCAACGTACTATGACGAAAGTGTACTTTGCAAAGAAACAAAACAAGTGTTAGAAAGATCAACAGGCTGTAAAAAAGAAAAGTCACAGTCAAAGGAGAACAAAATGCAAAGAGGGGGAAGGATAAATGGGCAAGATGCTCCCACTGAGAGAAAGAATAGACAAAGTGGGGGATGGTTGAGATTGATTTTTCTAGGGTGGGGTTGAAGGTTGTAAGCGAATGGGTCCTGTAATCCACAGCTGTGAATGTCTGTGTTCCTCGTTGATCCACCTGGGTTTGCACTTAGTAAGCCCTGTCTGTAAGAAGCAATATGACATAGACATATGTGAATGCATGTGTGATCTTATGAACACTGTGTATGTGACAGCTAGACTGTGATCATTAGTGTGTGACAATAAGGGCATTGGGAAGGTTAAGACACACAGCCACTCCATTTGGTTTTGTAATTTGGGATAGTGCTGCATAAATGTCCATGATTTGAGAACATATAGCTACATAGAGACATAAGTATTTTTGTCGCATTAGTAAAAGCCATGAGTTATATTGACATAAACAGGTGTGAGTCAGAGAGGGAGAGAGACACGTGGAAAAACCAAAGCGGGGAGGGGGTGAAAGGTTGCTGTTATTCGGCTTGGTCTGGGATATGTTCTCTGCTTGTCAAAAGCTGCACAAGTGGTCTTTAAGAGGTGGGCGTGTGATGTAATCTCATGATATACTGTTGGTGGGATGCCAAATCCACATACATTTTTTTCAGAAGAATTCTCTCACACACATCCTCCTCATGATGACTTTTACATGTGTCCAAAAAACTAGCATACATTTAACAATGAAATCTCTAAGATTGCATATGTTTTCCTGTTAAATGCAAAGACCCACTGACTAAACTTGCTTTAACTGTTACATAGAAAAATCAAACTTTCAGACTACGCAGTTGTAAAGGTTATTGACCGCAGTCACAATTATATACTCTGCCAGTGCTGTTCCTGGCCTTGATAGCAAGGAAACCACATGAGGTCAATTACTAAAAAAGCTGCTGTGACCTAACACAAGCAAATCAATAATATACTGGCGGAAAAAATCCACTCACTGCTCTTCATATTGCTGTATTGTGTACTGACTGGACTCATGTCACCAGTCCTTTTTTCATTAACATAGATTGTGTCATTCAGATTTATGAATGAGCATTAACGGTGTTTCAAACTACAGCCAGTACAGTCAGTGAGTTTGTTTATTGCAGTAGCTGAATTTGGCAGCCGCTGACTGCAGCATAGTCCTTGTTGTGAGTCTGCTGTTACCTCTGCACACTGGCCTCAGACTGTATTCCCAAATTTGTTTTGTAAATATTCTTGCCAGCGTTTACTGCAAGGCACTACTCTGAGTGAATCTGTCTGGCAGACTTCTTTGAAGTAATTTTTCTTGTATCTTGTTGTTAATGTCATTTTTTGGACTCCCTGTGTAACTCACTAGTAATATTTTGAATAAATTAATTCGATATGGTGTATCTGACTTTTGGGATTGATTTTTGATCATCTCTCGGTGATATAAAAAAGTCCACTCACTCTCTCTGTTGGTTATTTACTGGTACTGCATTACAGATATATTGTTTAGGCCATACCTTTATTTGGCATTGGCAAAAAGCGCTTTGCATACCATGTCTCAAATAAGAAAACATATAGAGGAGCATAACCATAGCTAGATTAAAAGCACATTATACAGATTTAATTCTATGTCTGTCTCACAAGACTGAACTATTAAAAGGCCTTCATTCTTTTGTGACTGTTGATAAAAGTTGCCTGTAGCAGTCTAAAGCACATTCATTCTTATTTCAAGCTGACACACAGTTGGTTGACTCTCAATAGTGAATCCGGGACAGAAAGCCGGACAGGAGTCCTTACTTACTGAGCCAATATTAACTGTATCCATGGAAACTGACCCATGGGGGCAATTTATTAAAAGATGAAGAGGGCACAATGAGCCTGTGTGCGCCTGAATGTAATGGATACCATTCAGTGAAACTACGGTAACAAGCTCTCAGATGCATTTACTCTCCCGGGCCTGTTTTAGTCTCCTTAACTCCTTAATATTGAAAATAACTAAAGGGAGTTTTCATATGGCCTTTCTTCCTAGGTGCCCAAGAAAGTTTTGGCTGAGTTAAATTAGCTAAATATGCAAGTTAGTTATATTTAGCTCATCATCATATTTGAGGCTACACTACAACAGATTGATTAAAAAGGCGATTGTTTTAGAATTTCACATAATCGAGCTAGAATCCTGTATTTATTCTTGAAATGAAGAATTCTGCGTTCTTTACAACTTTTGCAGTATGCTACGGTAACAACATCAGCCAAATATGGCGAACCTTTCAATGTTTGTCTGGACCGCTCTACACTGGAGATTTTCTTCTCGTGGACATCTCAAAGGCGGGATACAGTTGACCTAAAGAAAACGCATTAATTTACAAACAGTATTAAATGTAAAGTGTAAAATGTGTTAAACTTACACTATCAGTGGGGTTTTAAGCGCTCCGCATTTAAAGATGTTTAATAAACCTGTATTACGAGGCCTGTGGCGGTCTAATAAAATAGCAAATAATTTCAACTTCAAAATAAAGCTTGTGTGGTAAAGATTGCAAACATTTTGATTGTACGCATAGTTGCACATAGGCCAATTCGTATAAAGTAATATAAAGTACCCCATGTTCAAATCGTGATTTAAAATTGTTTCCCACTTATTGTTGTGCTTTATATACGTTTTATTTTGATAACTTCCGGTCACCTAACTAGTGATTTAACTTGACGTGTCTCCGTGGTAACAGCGTTACACCAGGTCCGGGTATCACAGCGTTATCCTTTCCCTGGAAGGGCTTTAGGGCAGCAGACAATGGCGGTAACTTAGAGGAAAATAAAGAAAATACTACAAGATCTTTGTGTTTTTTCGGTCAAACATGACGTCCTCTCAAAAAGGACGTAAATGGAAAGCAACAGGTGAGTGAATAGATTAGCAACTATAGGTTACAGCATTAAAGCCATGAAAAAGTTTATATTAACTTATGCTATTTTAGGATCTCCAGAAAACTAACTTACTTATTTAAAAGTGTTCCAATAGATATAATCAATTGCCATTTATGCAATGGAGAGTGAAGCTTTTTTTTTTTCATGTAAGCTAACTTATTGGATAATAAGAAGTATACATTTTATTTTTGGGAATAATAATAATAATTGAAAAACTAAACATTCACCAGAAGCTCCATCACATACAAACCGTTTTTATTATTCCCTGATGGATTTAGTTAAATATGTGTGTTTGTGCTGTCTCTCAGGGGGACTGTGTTGTCCTGTTAAAAAGGGGGTCCTGGTTGGTCATGTTAGAGGTAGGGTCTTGTGTTTCTGGCTGTTGTTCTGCTGCATTTGCAAACAAAACAAAACTCCTAAACAACCCCTGCTGACTAGACTACACAGATAGCATCTCTCTGCTCAGTGCCAGAAAGTGAAACGTCAAGAGACTGTGTATGTGGGTGTCTTTGCAGCTTCATTAATCATGCAGATTCAACTAAGTTCTATCCAGGTCAAGGAAGCTTTTGTTGAAGGGCCTGTGCTTGTGTGTGTGGCTTCTGATGACTTAAGGAAGCCTAAATTATTCAGCTGATGGTGCAAGGTGCTCAAAAGAATCTCAAATGGCCCCTGCACCCTGTGTGATGGAAAGACTCAAATCTGATCAGTCGTATTTGTTTACACACGTGCACACACACACTAACAGCATAGGGAACTGGTGTTGTGTTACTTATACATTTTTTTTATGAAGCTACAGTTAAAGACATTTCCTGTGTTCTGTATTCTCCGCCCCTCACCCTCACCACCCTGTTTTAGTGCCTCCTGACTCCTTGTTGAAACGTCCAGCTGGGATGCCCCAGCCATGGCCCCTACACTCACTGGCCACAGGACATGGCCACAAAGCCCACCACCTTCCTCCTCAACTCCCTCTCTTTCACACTCGCCATGCAGAGGAGAGCGCCGAGCGTCCACATGTCATCACCATCATCCGACCTGGTGATCAAAGTACAATGAGAAAGGTGATTGTATTATAGCCCATATCTTTTTTTAACGGAAACAGGGTAATAATGTTTTGTACATCCTAATTAGCGTATTACATATTAAAAATTATTCAGTTATGTTGTTTCTTTTGTGTGTTTTTTGTTTTTTCTCTTTCTCTTATTTGTTTGAATAAAAAGTTAAGAACTGTCTAAAATTATATCGGGAAAAATTAAGTTGCAGTAACAGTGAGATAAACTAATTTTGTCCTTCAGCTGCTAACAGAATAAAGATGGGAGATACAACACTCTTTATGTTGTGTAACTCAAAAAGAACTCAGTTGGATGGAAATGTTTAGCCAAATATAGCCAACCCTCAGTCAAGTGTCATACTGTAAGGATAGCAACTTCAGTGGACCTTTTACAAACTAACAATTTAAACAGTAATTTTCTCTGTTAGGCCTTAAAAAGCTTATTACATCTTTATTGTCATTGTTATTTCTGTTTTTAGCTAACAGTGCTGCTAAACCGAAGAGGTGTGGTGTCTTTTGAGCAACTGTTATTGGATATATCTGAGGCATTGGGGTTTCCTCAATGGCACAGAGCCAGAGTTACACGTCTTTACACCGTCAATGCACGAGAGGTAAAGTGTTTACACTCACCTTAGCGCCACTTGTTCACCCCAACAAAACCAAAGCAAATGCTGCCAACACTGCCCATAGGAGTATTTGATTTCTTTCTCTTTGTCACAGGTGAAGGGTGTGTGTGACTTTTTTTGTGGAGAAGTGGCCTTCCTCGCTTTAGGGAAAGCTCGTCCAGAACTGAGCACTGTGCAGGAGGCTTTGGAAGAGCTTTACCCAGAAGATGCTCATTATCAAGCTGATGCATTAAAGGCCTGGGAGAAGAAGCTTCGTCCATCACCAGATAAAGCTGCTAAGGCCGACAGTGGATATAGCGAGGGCGCAGACAGCAGTGGGACACTGGAACAAAAGGACCCCAAAACATACATGAGTAGTAATAAAAACAAAAGCAATTCAATTCCACAGAAGACTCAGAAAAAGCCCAGAAAACCTGCTCACCCTCCCAATCATTTGCAGAAACTTCGTGTAAAGGGTGGCCTCATACAGAGGCTGCCTTCTGTTATGGGTCCTTTTAGACACCAAGACGCTATAAGAGATTTAGACACACCTTCCCCAACAGTGTGTGAGAACTGCTTGGCAAGAAGAGCTAGATGCCAGCCTCAGGAACAGCTCAATAACCTTTCGGGAAAGGTACCTCTTCCTCCTGTCATGAGGAAACCAAGAGGGAAGTCTCCATCAGAAGAAGTAAGAAAGTTAGATGTTCCTCTGATGCCAGTTATAAATGGAGAGGAGGAACTTGTCACGTCACAGTACCATATACCCAATGTGAGTCCAGTGTCAATACAAACACGTAGACAAATAGGTTTTGCACTTTCTTTGAGCAGGAGTAACGTCGCATTTTCAGATATCGAGCAATGCTATGAAATTGGACGTGTGGTCGGTGATGGGAACTTTGCTGTGGTACGAGAGTGTTGCCATCGTGACAATGGACAAGTCCTTGCTATGAAAATCATTGAGCACTCCAAGTTGATTGGTCGTGAGCACATGATGCAGAATGAGCTGAGTCTTTTAGGGAGTCTCTGTCACCCACGAATAGTGCGTTTGTTTGCACATCACCACACGGACACCCACTCCTACCTGGTGATGGAGTTTGTGAGTGGGGGAGATCTGTTTGAGGCAATTAGTAAAAAGGGAATGTTTTCAGAGGCAGAGGCAGGAGTGATGGTGTCAGATGTGAGTGAAGCACTCAGTTATATCCATTCCAAGAGCATTGTGCACCGAGACCTCAAACCAGAAAACCTACTGGTGAGTATTAGGGGATGTAAGGTAAACCTTATACATGGGATATGTTTAAAATTTAGGTGGGTAATAACTAGTAATATTTAAGCTGTTACATACACATTAATGAATTAATTATTATGAGAATCAAATTGACTTGGACATTTTTGTAGTAGCACTGTAGACCTGTGCCACAGCAGCCTATTGAAATTCAATGCAATTTTTCTATTATTTATATTTCTAATATCTCTGTTTATTTATATATTTTATATTAATGTTGGGCAGATATTTTAAAGCAGACATTTTGTATGTTTTTTGCTCTGCCTCGCCTAAATAATAAAAACATTAGTAGTTCTTGATTTTGTCAACTTTGTTCCACTTTGTTTATTGCTGTAGTCATAATTATTATTATGTTAGTTTTTTCACATAGATTAATAATGTCTTAAGATTAAAACAGCTCATAACAACCACAATCCATTAAGCCATCATTAACATTAGCATTTTAGCCATGACCTGTGGCAAGTATGTAGCTAGTTTTTAACATCTAAATAAAATAAAATAATCCACACTGTATTCATGCTCCCTTGTCATCTGTGCATGTTATTTTCTCATTCTCATTCAGATAGAGTGTCTGGCTGATGGCCTCTTCAGGTTGAAACTAGGTGACTTTGGTCTTGCCATGATTGTGACAGAACCGGTCTTCACTATATGTGGCACACCCACATATGTGGCTCCAGAGATTCTGTTGGAAACAGGCAAGCCCCGTAATGCAATATGCAAAATAATGTCATTAATATGTTTTAGGTTTATATCCTAAATCTATATCTCGTTTCTTGGTTCTTCATCCCCACAGGTTATGGAGTCCCTGTGGATATTTGGGCACTTGGGGTTCTTCTCTATATCCTACTGTGCGGTTTTCCACCATTTCGCAGTCGGGATAGGGATCAGGAAGAATTATTCCACTTAATAAAACAGGGACAACTACACTTCTTGTCCCCTTACTGGGACCCCATCTCAGACGGTGAGATCTATAATGTACAAACTAATAGGAATGTTTACTTCTCACTTTTTTTTACATGTGAACCATCCACTCTGTGTTTGTGCACAGAGGCCAAGCAGCTTGTCCGAGCTCTCCTTCAGCCAGATCCTACACAAAGGCTGACGGCAGAGCAAACCTTGCTGCATCCATGGGTGAAGGCTGTGACCTCAAACTACAGACAGGGGGCACTCAAAGATGAAGAACACAGAACATTAGAGGCTGAAGAACAATCACAGAGAAGACCAATCCCTGCTGCAGAAACTCTGGCAAACAATAAACTTATCTCCATTGAGGGTGTGCCCATTTACAATGCAGGGATATGTAGAAAAGAGGAGAGACAACCTGAGATGGAGGCAGACATCAAACACAGCGCAGAGAAAGCACAGACGAAATCTGTCGACTCCACCGAGGGCAACCCTGATTCACAGGAAGCTCTATACATTGATTACAACGAGAAAGTTATTCAAGATGCATGCCTAAAACTGTCAAATACAGATTGTGACGACGTACGCTCAACTAGTCCCAGAACAGAACAGCATCAGCTCCTCTGTGTAAAAGACACTCAAACTCCACCGCCATCTTTGACTACACACCAGTCAAAACACAACAGTTCAAAGCAATTGACTTCTGATTCACCCATTACATCACTCAACCCATGATCCATCCTCCAATGCACCAGTTTAATTAACTCACCCCTTCATCAGCAAGACTTTCCGCAATTGGACCAACAGTAATACAGTGACAACCCAAAGAATACAACCCAACATTTTGAATCCAGACTAAATTCAACACCACAAAAAACACCTACACTTTAACCACTGTCTCTTTTATGAAGGTGATTTGCTTCGTGTCATTGTTGTTTTCAGTTTTCACAATACCGCTGATTTCTCTTGTCTCCACAAGGATTTGTGAATCATGTATCAATGATGAGCTATGCACCCAGTGTTTCAATTATATCAGATAATGAGGCTTGATGAATTAGTGCTTATAACTATTCATCCTTCAATCATAAGCTAATTAAGAGATGTGTAATTACCAAGCTATACGTCTATATAGTACTTTCAAGGGACCACACAGTAAAATTAATCAAATGATTAAAATGATTTTAAGATGTTTTTATCTTGTAGAGATATTTTAAATACTGGTAGACATTTTCTCTGGTTCATTTAAGTTGTATGCTATTTAGTAGTTTATTATATCCTCCTATGCTTTGTGTATCATCAAATCAAGCATATCTGTCAACATGCAAATTAAGCTCTAGTAAAAGTACCTGTTTACTTTATCAATTGTGCCTTCTGTGTCTCTACATAATTTCTTAATGACTAGAACTGTTGACAATCACCAAGAATTGCTTTTTTGAAGTCTATAAGTTTGCAAAGATCATATAGTTTCAACTTTAAGAAAGCTGTGTGTGTCGGCACTCTGCAGTGTGTATACAGAGAGGGTGGTATGGATCCCCTACCATTCCCCACAGACCAAATAAGGAATATCTTTCTGTCCAATGGGAGGGGTTAGTCCCATCCCTTCTAAATGCAGACAGCTGACACTCTGACATCCTGGCCCACCAACCCAAATACACATAACCCCCCATGTTGTAAATATGTACCACACCCAATCCTTGTGGCTGCTAAGCCACATATTTGAGAAAGAAAATGCTCAAATGCTTTTTACAAAGGGTTGCGGGCAGTTGTGGCTCTCTTTGATTAGCCTGTTTTTCTGGTTTATTATATATGCATCATTACCAAACACAAGCACAGGGTTCCTTACAACCAGTTGCAACGCTACTTGCCTGATAATTTGCTAGAAGGGGACAGCGGTCAGCATACCAAAAGAGATCAAACAAAGCAAAGATATAGTGTGTGTTGATACAATACTGACTATAGCTACTACGCCTTATTGACATACAAAAAATATTCTGTGGAGGGGCATACATTTGTCGCATATCAGATTTTGGTCACCTTTCAAGTCCTACCATATGCTGACCCGAACTGCTTACTGCGCATGCGCCTTTAAAAACTCTTTAAATACCCCAAGTCATCTGCCACAACAAAACATTCCGCCGTCTGCCAGTCCACGGCTGGACTGTTGCAGTTATTACACCAAGGGTGTTTCAGATATTAGCGAAATATTTATGTTTAAACACGAAACTTCTGTTATTCACCTCGACCAAGAACCTGCCTGAGTAATAACGCATTGACCCGGACTAAAGGCAGTGTAGGGTGAAGTCGGGGAGACAGATAAGAAAAAAAAAAACAAAGATGGCTGTGTAGCCAAAGAGACGGGTTCCAACACAAGTGTCTCCAGGCTCGGTTTTAATCACCGACAGGTCTCGTTGGTCCCAGGGACTCATACAGCCAGGACCGGAGCGGGGACGTACATGAGCAGTGGAGCTGGGCCGCGGATGCACGTCGGTATAATCTGCTGTCATTGCGGATAACGGCGTCGAGAACACAACCACAGCTGAGAGAGTTGTTTTTGTTCTGCAAAGGGAAGGACTGCTGTGTTTGTCAACGCAGCTAGCCACATAGTCTACTAGCCTCACTGTAAGTGAACACAATTAGTTACCGTTGATTAATTAGGCAGAATAGTCGTAATTACATTTTGCACATGGTGTCAGTGTTGTACAATAATTGGCTTGCTGAATTCAGTTTTGGTAGGCGGAGACATTAATAACAAGTTAGCTCTCTCCTCTCTGACAGCGTTAGCCTAGCCCGCTAACAGTTAGCTGTCAGCTGACCGTGAGCTACTGCTGAGCTAACCTTCTAATATTTATGCCATTATATGGGACCAGTTGTGACAGGTCCATCCCAGAATTCTCTAGACAGTATTCGCTATGTCTTCGCTGGATGAGAGGGATGTGGGAGTTGTGGCAGCCCCTAGCTCCTCCTCGGCCGGACTGGGGGTCGTGGGGGCAGCGGTAGAGGCCCTAGCCGGGGTGGCAGCCATGCAGGAAGAGGTCGGGATTCGGAGAGAGGGGCCCGAGCCTGACCCAGACGAGCCACCCAAAAAGAAGTCCAGAGTACCCGAAGTAGAGGCAGGGAAGCTGGAGGAAAGACTGTACTCAGTGCTATGCTGCACCGTGTGCCTAGACTTGCCCAAGGCGTCCGTTTACCAGGTAAACGTGTCAATCACAAATCTCCACTGTCCCTAAACCTAAGGTCAAATAACAGAGAACCCATTGGCCATTATATTTAAAAGCCCCCATACGTTACAACGCCCTGTCCACAAAGGCAACCTGTTGAATGAGCTGGCCAGTGTTATTTATTTATAGTTTTTAAAGTCCCACACAGGGCCAAGTGTCTCACTACAAACTCAGCCATGAGGCTAGTGATACCTGACACACCCAGCCCCAAGTGGCCAACTGTGCTAACTAAGCTAATGACTGTCTTACTGTGAATTATCCCCTAACAACTCCAACAAATGCTATACTCCTTGCCCATACACAAATGTCTTAAGACTTTTGATTTGGGCAAAACATTCAGAAGCCCTTTTAACAACTTCTTTCAGTGTCATGTGACATTGTGACATGTTCTGTCCCACCATGTTACACTCACAACATGTGTAAAACATTAATTAACTCTACAGTGCATATACTGTAAATAATATATCCCACATGTACATAAAATAGATAATGACCATGACATAATTATGACCATGCTTATAAAATGTAGATAATTTGTATACACGTATAGTTTCCAATTTACGTTAACACCTTTTAGAATACAAATAATAATTAAAGAAACTGATAATCTTATGTCTTAGTCTTATTTATTTATTTTTTTAAATACACCCTTTTTTGTGTATTCATTTTGTTTTCCCACCGCAGTGTACCAATGGGCACCTGATGTGTGCAGGCTGTTTTATCCACCTTTTGGCAGATTCTCGTCTCAAAGAGGAGCAGGCCACCTGTCCCAACTGCCGGTACAAATACACACATCAGAAACCTAATTAACTTTAAAATGCAAGAAATTAGCCACACTGTCTAAATTGTTTTATTTGCACAACTTGCACAGCTATGATGAAAAGTTCCAGTTGAAAATCTAACCCAAAAGTGATTCATAACAAAAAACATTATATTTTCTCACAAACCCATCTATTTTTTTTATTTCTAATGTAATATTACCATCCATCCATCCATCCATCCATCCATCTTCTACCGCTTATCCGGGGCCGGGTCGCGGGGGCAGCAGTCTAAGCAGAGACGCCCAGACTTCCCGCTCCCCAGACACTTCCTCCAGCTCTTCCGGGGGGATACCGAGGCGTTCCCAGGCCAGCCGAGAGACATAGTCCCTCCAGCGTGTCCTAGGTCTTCCCCGGGGTCTCCTCCCGGTGGGACATGCCCGAAACACCTCCCTAGGGAGGCGTCCAGGAGGCATCCGAAACAGATGCCCGAGCCACCTCAGCTGGCTCCTCTCGATGTGGAGGAGCAGCGGCTCTACTTTGAGCTCCTCCCGAGTGACCGAGCTCCTCACCTTATCTCTAAGGGAGCGCCCCACCACCCTGCGGAGAAAACTCATTTCGGCCACTTGTATCCGGGATCTTGTTCTTTCGGTCATGACCAAAAGCTCATGACCATAGGTGAGAGTAGGAACGTAGATTGACCGGTAAATCGAGAGCTTTGCCTTACAGCTCAGCTCCTTCTTCACCACGACAGACCGGTACAGCGACCGCATCACTGCAGAAGCTGCACCGATCCGTCTGTCAATCTCACGGTCCCTCCTTCCCTCACTCATGAACAAGACCCCAAGATACTTGAACTCCTCCACTTGAGGCAGGATCTCTCCACCAATCTGTAATATTACCAGAAAACCTAAACTTTGAAAAATCACGGATGGTATTTGTGGATGGTGATAACAGGTTCTTTATTGTATATAAACTAATGAGACAGTACATGCCACAAATATTAGCCATGTCAATGCACTGTGTTAAAGATTCATTTATTTTCTTCTGCTTGGTCCCATTAGGGGGGGCACACCCTGGACAATCATGGTCAGTTAGTCACAGGGCTTGCATTTTTACTCTCTCATATTCATTAATAGAGTTGACAATGGAGTTAACATGTTGACTCCTAACAGAAAGGAGGTTCGAGTTGGGCTGGGGTTTGAACTCAAGACCTTCTCTCTGTGAGGCAGGAGCGCTAACCACTCTGCCACGTGCACCCCTGGTAAAGGTTTTGTTTGTCTTTTTATAGGTGTGAGATCAGCAAGAACCTGTGCTGCAGAAACCTTGCTGTGGAGAAGGCTGTCAGTGAGCTGCCGACAGAATGTACCTTCTGCCTCAAACAATTCCCCCGCTCAAGTTTAGAAAGACACCAGAAAGAGGAGTGTCAAGACAGGTATATACCACAGATACCAAACAAAAGCATAAGCATATACACGTTATTGACAGAGTAAAGAGAAGCTTTAACTTTAATGAGCTCAAAAGCTGATGTTTGTTCCAATCCACTTTACAAACAAAGTTTCCAAAGTGCTGCACATGATAAAAAATATAAAAGCAATAAATAAATAATACTCTTACTGATTACTAGTTTTTATTAAAATGATAAAAAAAGTTAAAAACAAATAAGAGCACTAAATTAAAACACAAAAAAAAGCTTTAAAAAACCCACACAACTCTCACGCCGGATTAAAAGCCAAAGAGTAAAAGTGGGTCTTAAGATGAGACTTCAAAGTTTCCACAATGGAGACCAGAGACTTAAAACCAGAGGAGACCGAGCCACAGAGAAGGCTTGGTCTCCTCTGGTTTTAAGTCTTGTCTTAAAACCAGTCTATGTATGGGTCAAAGCAATGGCATTTATACAGATGGAAGCTTATGGGGTTGTTGCTATAGCAATTGGTGACCCTTCTTAGGTCGGTAATGGCTGTGCTTGTGTTGCTGTGAAACCAATCATGACAGTCGCCAGCCGTTTCATGTAGGTTTTGACACTTATTCATTGGTTTCACGTGATGTAAAACTAGGACTGTTGCCATAGCAATCAACAATTCATTCTTTTGAATGGTCAAATGTCCTCAAAATGGCGTCCATAACAGGAAAAAGTCATGTGACTGAAACCCATGAATTGCAGATAACAAAATTATATTTGAATCAATTAATTTTAATTGTCTTAGTGTGATTTTTAATCAACCATGTTTTACAAATACTTTCAATTATTAAAGTCCCACATTTTGGCAATCAAACAGTAAAAGGTATTCATTATTAAACACTTTTCAGAATGTTACTGCTCACTTCTTTTGTTCTAAGAGCTTTGTTCTCTGTGCACTCTTCATTTGTGCAGCGTTAATAAGCTTTGTTTCACAACCTGGAATAATTATCTCCTTTGATATTCTTAGAAACTTGCACTTATTGAAAGTACGTATCCTGCATTCATCACAAAACACTTCTGTGAAGGATCTAATTGAGATGAGGCTATGTTTTCTTTCCTGTGGGCTGTCTTTGACGCAAACCTGCCATTATGTTGTCAGGGTGACACAGTGCAAGTACAAGCGGATTGGCTGCCCTTGGCAAGGTCCTTTTCATGAGTTGCCAGCGCATGAGAGTGAGTGCTCCCACCCCACTAAGACTGGTACAGAGCTCATGGGAATACTCGGAGAAATGGACCAGAACCATCGCAGAGACATGCAGCTTTACAACAGCATCTTTAGCCTGCTGTGTTATGAGAAAATTGGGTTCACAGGTAGAAAAACGCAGCCCGTCAATGAGCATTAAACCCAATTCTTTAGCTCACCCTGTGCTAATGTGATTTTCATACATGTGTCTTCCCAGAGGTGCAGTTCAGGCCGTACCGCACAGATGACTTCATCACTCGTCTATATTATGAAACGCCGCGCTTCACTGTTCTCAACCAGACATGGGTGCTTAAGGCCCGCGTCAACGACTCGGAGCGTAACCCCAACCTATCCTGCAAGCGCACCCTCTCTTTCCAGCTCATTCTTAAAAGCAAGGTACATACTTAGAAAAGGCACTGCCCTGGTTAATTTTAGTGTTGTAGTGAAGATGTCTCTATCCAATTATGGTTTCAATTGAAAAGTTTGAAGTATAAATCATTGTTTGCTGACACTGCTGAGGGGTTTTTGATGCAAAAATTGTTAAATTATAAATTCGCTTTCTGTGAATATAATCAAAGATGCTCATAAACAAACCCATATGTGCCATCCTTTGCATCCTTATCTGCTTCAAGCTCGCCTAATGTGTTCACAGGTGAACTCTGCTCTAGAGTGCTCCTTCCTGTTGCTGAAGGGTCCTTACGACGACGTTCGGATCAAGCCTGTCATTCACCATCACAGTTTTAGCAATGATGCCAATGAGACAGACTACGTCCTTCTGCCCATCTCTGACTCTGTGGAGTGCAACAAACTGCTGGCCGCCAAAAACATTAACTTGCGCCTCTTCATCTTCCAAGTCCAAAAATAAAAGTGTGAATGAAGAAAAGCAGTAGGAGGAGGAAGATTTATAAGCGATGTTAAGGCAACGGAAAGAGTTGAAAATTGAAGAAAGACACCACTGAACCACTTAATACCTCTGAACACATACATAAATATACAAACATTTTACACATGCTTGCATATCTACAAACACACACCACTAAATACACTTACCTCTTACAAGATAGTGAGACCCCTTACTTTGGGGAACTGTGAGTTGCTATGGAGAAGAGGGTGAGGTGATATGAGTGAGGTGGGTCAAAATATTACAAAAGGCTCAGGTGAGGGGCATGTTGGGCCGAGAAAAGGGGCGATTTGAGGAGTTGTTGATTGGTTGGTGTGCACCTGTGAAGCTTCTTTGAGGTGTTTGAAACCACAGCCAAAGGTAGCACACGCTGACCAAAGCAGGATTTGCCTTGTGCGCACTAGTTTCATATGTGACGCTGAAACGTGAAAGAAAGCTTAGGCTTGGCTTATGTTCAAATGTCCCAAAGACAACGATATGACAATGGAGTCATCTCCTATGGAGCTGTTTTTAGGACATGTGAATGTATGTAATTGCTGTGTGTCTGTGTCCCTTTGTCTTTTTTATATTTTTATCTTTTTCCACTCAAGTCACATCATCCCTTTTATTCTGTTGTTGCCAACGTGGCCTGTCTCAGACTTTGCCAGAACAGAACCTGCCCCCTGCCCCTCCTCCTTGACTTTCCTTTTACCTAAGAGAGGAGAGATGGCCTGGCTGCTTTCATATTTTTATTTCTTCAACTTATTCCTCTTAAGCTGTGGTATATTTAACCTGACACTAATATTATTTTTATTTCTCTTAATCCTAAATATTTATGTACCTGTGAACATTGTTTTCTTTAGTTTGGTTTTTAAAAGTGTGGCTTGCAGACTGTTTGAGTGAGAAAAGATCGTTTTAACACAAAATAAAACAAGCAGATCTTTTTAAACAGTACAATCCCTTGGAGTATAGGGAGCAAACACCCAAACTGTGATAATACCGTCTTGAGGGCAATGCAGACCTCAGTCGCCCTCTGGACTCTACTCAACTTGCAAAGTTTTTCTGTAAGATCAGCATTGATCAAACTTGGTGTGTGCATGTCTGTATGTTTGTGTGTGTATGTCAGAGATGGGGATGGGGCTTAACGTGCGACGGGACATTAGTGTTAGATTTACTTGAACAAGAATGAGCAGTTGTTTCTTAAGTAGATTATACTGTAAAGCAGATAGATCTCTCTCCTCCTGACCTCCTCTTCTTTTACGTCTGTGTTTTAATGCTTCTTCTCTATGCCAGTGGACTCACTCATCTCACTATGGCTGTACATGTGCCTTTTATTAAAGATCATGGAACCTGCACCACTCGTGTCTGTCTGTATGGAGACAAAAGAGTAAGAAAAAAAACAGTTTGTATAAATTATGCATCTGGTCATGCAGGTGTGTGATGGATATCTAGTGTTGTACAAGTCAGCTACTTGAATAATTCATAAGGTTTTGTCAGTAATATATTACTTATATTAATGTAGAAACTAAAGATTTGTATTTAAAATGTCTGTAAAAGATGTCAACGTTTATGACTGTCCTGGTGCAAGTATTACAAAAACTTGAAAGTTTTGTTATACACCGAATACACTACATGAAAATATTTTTTCTTTTTCAATAAGCCTGCTTAAATTATTGATTAGAATCAATTAGCAACTTGAAGGTTATTATTTTAGGCTATCATTAGTTATTAAGTTAAAACATTTCTAAACTGTCTGAAAAGATACCCACAAAAGACAATGAGAAGTGCTGTGGTGATGTGCCATACAGGTGACTGAACATAGGGGGGCGCTATAGTCATAGTCTATGAAGTATTGTAAAACAATTATAGTTGTATTACCTGTAAAAATCAGTCACATAAGCAATGAACCTTTTTGCTAGTTTTTTTTTGGGGGGATTTTAACTATCAGTATAGGTAAATCTGTTCGGTTATAAATATAAATGAAACACATAAAGTGCAGTATTAGTTCAAAATATCAATAAATGTTAAGCTACCTGGATCACTACTGAGCAGAAGAACAAAAGGAGGAGTCTTGTTATAGAAATGAGCTTTATTCTATTCACACAGTGCAGTTCCTTAAAACACAATATATAATTTAATATCAATATAAAACTCCATTTGTGAATATAAATAATGCAACCAATACAGCAGCTCTTTTATATACTCTAAAGCTTTGGTACAGTGTGTGCACGAGTCTGTCTCTGGGTACATGCTCGTTATATGTGATCGCTGTGAGCATTGTCAGAAGGTAGAAGGGTGAGAAAAAGAAAAAAATAAGGTGTCTGCCTAAAGTGAGTTTTTCACACAGGAACTGAAGCGTCATTGTTCAAGCTCTGTGCGTTATCAGTACTGTGCACTCCAGGCCGGGGCACTGAGGTTGGTGCAGCTGGCAGGATGACAGGTGCTGTGGTGGGAGGGTGGAGGTACAACGCAGAGGTAACCCCCCTCCGCACTAACCCCAGCCAAAACTTTACTTTGGGGATAGGACACAGGCCCTCCTCCCTGCAGAGAGAAAGAACATGTAAGCTGTAAGGACATTTGCACTAACAAGCACTTTCACAACTGTTTTTGTGGAGGGCTCAGTTCAGAACTGGGCTGAATAGCACCTTTGGGTGTTGTGTGTTTACCTGAACCAGACTACAGGGATGAGAGGCCATTGGTGTGTAACTCCCCACTATAGCCTGTGTCTGGGAGGGAGAGGTCTGCTGCACCCCAACAGCAGGAGTATAACCAGCTGCAAAAAACAAAAAAATAGTAAAAGAGAAGTAATTATTTCTATACTCCAGTTCTGGTATCCTGTCCCTTTTATTTAGCAAGATTTCAAACAGTGGTGGACATTTTGAAAACCTGCAGCAGATAAGTTATATTTGACACTATATCAGCCATATAAATGTATATGTTAGCTCAGGAGGATTGGTAAATGCATATTCTGTGCTCACTGCTAAAGTTTGCCAAATACACTCACCCTTAGTAACAATAATGTTACAGTTACATCTGTTATAATTTGCATCTAAATATCGGTACATAAAATGTGTTTTCATGTTTTAATTAACTGAATTTTTATCAAATTATATTTTTGTTTTTTCTTTCACTAAGACGAGTAGAAGCAGCAGGAAAAGAGACCGGTTCACTGTGAGACCTTGAGACTACATCTCTGACAGTGTAACGGCCCCCTCCTCTACTGCTGTGCTCTGAGCTCGACATTCACAGAGAAAAATAAGAGCACAGTAGTAAATACCTGCTGGATGCACTGTCTGACCGAGGACGTGCTGGCTGGGGGAGCCGGGTCGGCAAGTGTGCTGGGCTGAGGTAGGGTACTGACCGTAGAAATAAATAGGCACCTAGAGGATAAATGTTTATGTTAAAAAACTGCTTCAAATTCTAATTAACTATTTTAAAGTAAGCACCTGGGCATAGTTTTGAATAAAAAAATCAAATTATGAATGGAATTCTAATTGTAAAAGCTTTATTGGTCTTCAAAAGGAAATTAAGGACTGTATTAAAATATGAATCTTCCAGAGGTGTTGTAGAGCCCTATGGCTTCTGTAGCACTTTGTCCTGAACAGATATCCGATGTTCATTTGACATTATTTTTATTATTGTAGTCCTTGACAAATAATGTAATATAGCATCTACAATGCCACACTGTTTTAGGCGGGTTTTAAATGATTACTCTTAAACTACTTTAGTATGGCTCCAAATTTAAAGTGAGTGCCTACCTGAGGTGAACGCTGGCAGTAGTTGGGTGGGTTGGGGAGTGGTGGAGGAGGTGGAGGAGCTGCATAGATATAGCCCTGACTGGGAGGATACATGGGTGGGGCTTCACTAGTGGACTGACAGCTCATCGTCACATGAGCAAACTGAGAGGAGAGATCTTCAATCTGTTTCCAGATAAAGGAGGTCAGCACACAGTTGGACACAAATAACAACACAAGTGCACACAACATGGACAAGCAGTTTACAGTAATACATACGTTTGAGTATGACTGTGAAGGCGTGACAGGTAACATCTGTGGCGCGGTGTAGGAGACTGACGAGTATTGAAGCACCTTAGCGAGGCACACGTATGGAAACAGAGATAAAAACACACTGCCATATACAACATTAGAAGCGTTTGGTATCCAACATTGTTCTTCTATTGTGTTACCTGCTGCTGTTGCTGCTGGGGAGGTGAGCCCTGCAGCTGTGTCTGGCTCCTGATTGGCTGCTGACTGTCAGGAGGGTTGTAGACTGCAGGGGTCCCATCTGGGTTGAGAAAAGGTTGCCCTGAGGAAAAAAATGTTAACACAAGTTAGGCTGGCGCAGTCTTTTTATGAAACAAGGTGTCACCGTAGGGTTGTTACAATTTAATTTATGACCAAAATGCTATTAAATGGAAACACAATATTTGAGTGTTTGGTCAGTATTTCTAGTACCAGTATGTGGGTTCACCAAGATGCTGCCCGGTGGGATACCATTCTCCATGATGTAGGTCAAATTAGGAGCTGGTTCTTCGATAATGGGAGGAGGAGAAGGGTGATGGCCACTGGGAGGCAGTCTGACAAGAGTGATGGAGCCTGGAAAAACAGGATAAAGATGAGGAAGTAGCAGAAATGGTTAAAATAGACATCGGAAATGTTATTAAATTAATCTACAGTTCCTCTACAGTACTTCTTCCCTGGCTTTGCTCTGACATATTTGTCTTTCTGATTATGTGATGAGACCTAAAAGTGTTGTGTGAAAATTTACAGCTATGGTGTGAAAATTCATGAATTGAGTTACATTTTCACACTAAGAGAACTTCCACTGCTATTTGCTAATTAGATGCTGCTAAATTGGAACAGGGATCATTTATAAACAGCGATAATCCCAAGAGAGGTGTAAAACTAAGTTTGCTTGCATGCAGGTACGTAAATGAAGAGTCTTGCAAACAGTGACTACATTTGCACCCTAAAGGCGAGAGGAAATAAATGATATTCTGACGCAAGCTAACAAAAAACGCACCATGTGTGTCCCAGCTGTTGTTGGCAGTTTGCCGTTGTTTGGTAGCGGGGCTTGTCCATTGGTAGGAAGAATCAGAGTCAGTGCTGCTCCAAGGTTGGGGGTCGTTGCTGAAACGACAGTCGGTCTCAATGCTGCTCTGTCTGCTGCTGCCTGTCCAGCTAGAGCCTGAATTGTCACGGCTCCCTCTGTGAAGCACATTGAAAATTATTCTACAGTCTATTTATTCTGCTGACATTTGTGCATTTATTAGGATCACATAGAACAGCTTATGGACTTCTAAAATATACAAATTGTAAGGTTTTGTGCGAATTGACAAAGAAGTACTGACAAAATACATGAGAAATAAAATGAGGTCCTCTCTATTCAGCTGCACTGAGAGGCTCTACCAGGCTGACCGGATTAGGATGATAAATGACTTTGCATCGGTGCAGACTAGTCTACCTGAAGAGCTGCCTTCTCCTCTGGGTCTCTGCATATGGATTGTACTCCTCCACAGCCCTGCGCGCAGCACACAGACATTTATTAATGCTCTCATCTAAATATAATATGCTGAAAAAGTGCATGAAGAGCATACTCTGCAGGCAAGGTTACCTGATTTCTGTATGAGAGCTCTCCTGGGTGCACAGTGGCTGGAAAAGTACAGCAGAAAAATTAGTGAGTCTCCTTTCTTTGTCGCGTCTACCTGTCTGCCTGTTGTCTGTCTCACCTCCTGGCTGAAGATTCTGTCTCGTGCTCTTTGATACTCCTCCTCTCGCTCCTCCATCGACTTGCCTTGCTTCTCTCGTAAAGAGTGAGATCGAGGCTGTGTCTGTGAAACACAACAGGTCAACTTGCAGATAGGGCTCAATCAATGTTCATTATTGTGGAAAGTCCACTGAGACACGCAGCTCAAGAAAAGGAAGGACAGCCACGGAGTCAAACTGACCTGGTCATCGAAGCTGTTGTCCCTCTTTAAAATAATCTTCCATCTGTGGATCTCATCTCTCTTGTCCTCATGCACTTCATCCAAAAATCGTCGCTCTGGTCTGAAAAAGTCACAATGTCCACTTTTACTTGACATCCTACAATATGGAACACACACAAACACACAGGGAAGTTGTCCGTCCTTACATGCGAGTGTTGCTGGTCCTGTTAATAATGACAGATTTGCCAGTCTGGTCTACATTGTGCTCCATGCCAAAGTAGGCCGCCACTCGATGAACCAGCATTCGGTGGTATGACGACATGTGAGGGAACTTCTTAAAGGGACTGAGAAAGGAAAAAGTTGAAGTGAGCAAGAGAAAGAGAAAGGGACAATGTTGGTTTGAATAAGGGGCTCAACAGAGATATAAAAGGGTAAAGGCTACACTTTACAACACGATGCTGACAACATGTTGACACGTGAAAAGGTAGAAACATTGAAAAGGTTGGCTCAGGTTCAATTAATAGGCCGACTTGCATGACTAGTCAGATGTGTCGAGTAAAACATTAAATAAGCTATATGGGCAAAATTTTGATATATGAGCTAAAAAAAAAAAAAAAAGGATTTCAAATTTGCATAAAATTAATTGTTCTCATGCACATATACAGACCTATTGCTGGTGATGAAGTCAATCATGTCTTGCTCCAGTTTAAGCAACATCATCCGATCCCTGGGGTTACTGTTGAGGGTCTCAATGATGAACAGGTGTAGGTCGATCCCGGTGGAGTCCGTGTACTCCACACTGGACTCTAAAAAAGAATGGCAAAAAAAAATGTCTTACAAGGCAAAAAGATAAAACTGCAATATTAAACACCCCTTGAGGATTAAATCTAAATAGTGGAGCTGACGTCTACATTTTATTACATTTTATTTGCTTTCCCTGGCTTCTTTTATGAGATATCAATTGCACACACACCTTTGGACAGTGAGCTTTTCTTTGACTCTGCACTCTTTTCTTGGTCTTCAGATTTATACAAATGTTTCTCCTCGTCATTGCTGCTGGAGATGTTTGCTTCTGGAGATATCTATAAAAAAATAGGAGTTATTTAAGTTTTGTAATAACAGTTATGAATGGAGAAAGTGTGGTTGCATTATTTGTGTTAGTACATCTTCGGTTGGGGGCGACTCCTCACAAACAGCTGCACAACGCACCAACTTTCCTTTGGCCTGAAATTTGCACACAAGTAAGCAATATTATGAATTCATAAACACGGGCAATCGATATTCAGTAAGAATGAATAATGTGATGCAGAATTACTTTAGCTTACCTTTACATTTTTCTTTGGTTGCACCTGGTTACAGTGTTTCTGTGGCTGAGGATATAATTCATTATAAAGTGAGCAAGAAGTGTAGATGGCGAGGGGGTGCATAATTTTGTGGTGGGGCTACATTAATTAATTTTACTTACATGGAGCTCAAACTTCTTACTTTCACCCTGATACTCCTCCTCGTCCCTCTGATTGAGACATGGCGACGGGAAGGATTGATTGGTGACATCACACGATGCCGTTATGACAACATCCACATTTTCTGCAACTACCTCAGTCATTCTTCCACAAAAAAATAAAATAAAAAGCATTTGTGTTAAATTCAATGTTTAACAAGTTACATTTTGACTTTTAAAAAGGTTTTATAACCTTAAATTTTATGCATCAAAGTTAGTTTTCAAAGCTCTACAGGATTTTATTAGCTCGAGTGTGGTTTTTACCTATCTGGAGCCGTTTAGAGAGCTTTGAAGGTGAATGATGAGGTCATATATCCCATGTTCCCACAGGGCAGCCAGAAACACAATTATCCTCTCAACTCGCCTTCTCTGCCGTCCTTTTCTCTGTCAACCCTTTACTGATGATTGAAAAACAGCATAGGAATAAAAAAAAGCGTTAGTGCTCACAGTAAAACTAAAGCAGATAAACAAAAAACATATGAGCCAAAACATAAATGCAAAGTTGCTGTGCTTCTGAGTTTAAATCTGTCCGAGGCTCCCCGAGTGCTTCCTGGATTTACAGTTAATTGGTGCTCTGTGTGTTGCTGCCTGTACATTGATGATGGCGGACTTTGCTCATTGGCAATATGCGCTTGTCTATTTACATGAATGCAGCACATGTGCCCCTTGTGTATGTGTTTGAGCATGTCAAAGAGCTTTTCTTAGAAACAGCAGCTGTGGGGAGTATCATCCGATCCGCCAGCAAAGATATTCCTAGAATGCCAAGCTCAGGCTCTGATCTCTTTGGTGAGAGTTTTGCAGAGACCAAAGACGCGCACACATAAGAGGAAGTGGCATTCCTCCGTCTCATCCAAAGGGCCAACTGCACTCAGCGGGGACGCACTGCGCTTTGACATAGAGCTCAGGGGGACACTTATTCCTGTGACACCTGGGACTGAGAACAAGCTCAGAAGATGCTCATTCCCATAACATGGTTATTTAACACCTGATTGGAGATAAACACACTAACAAAAATAACAGATCCCCGTTTGCACTGGCATTGCGTTTACTTTTTATGGACAGAACATGACAGATGCAATTTCAAAAATCACACCAGCATGGCCAGGCTCAGGGCGTGAAGAAATCTCTATTTAAATCCTTTTAAGTGGTATTTAGAAAGTAATATGTGGTTGTGTCAAGACAACAAGGGTGTTTTTGACTATATTGTCTACTTTTATGGATAAATGTAGTTTGTGTCAATTGAACTTCTTCAGTCAATTACATCAGCGTCATCCATAGCTTTCTCCCAAAGAAAAGATAGAGCAAAAATTTTTTATGACAATCAAAATTAAATTACAATTAATCATAACCATTAAAACCCACTCCTGATATATCATTAAAATGTCGCGAGTACAGTCTAAAGTGAATAGATTTGCATTTTAAAATGTTGGTCATCGGACTGGAGCCGCTTAATGCACAGTAAAAATAGCACCCTAGCTTTGCCTCAGAGCTGACATTTGCTGTTTGGCAGAAACAGCGGGAGATCTGCACTTCTGTCGTAGCGTTGTAGTCTACTGCAGCCTGGGGACGAACTCACACAAACACTCTGCAGGACATAATAAAGCAGGACTTTCCCCACATGCATCGTTGACATTTCCATCCCCTGAGAAGCTTCACAGACATCCCTGTAGTGGTGTACTTTAACCTGCTTCACACTGCACCACCACTGGCCCTGGTGCTTCAACTTATGTATATTGGGGTAAACCACCACAATCAAGAAGAAAGTGAAAGGAAGTGCTTGGTTATGTAGTGTATCATAGTCTGACTCCTCTAAAATAACAGAGCAAAAAGGTGACACAATAAGACTGAGAGGTGAGAGAATGAGAGCGAACAGATGCACTACTGAGGGAACAAGACGAATGGGTAGCTCAGGAAGCAGGGGGTGAGGAAAGATGAGGAAGAATCTGTAGGGACTTTAAAGGTGCACCAAGGTGAAGGAAAACAGTGCAGAGATAGAGGAATTAGTGATAGAGAGGCTCGCAGTATGGTCGGTCTCTGGGCTTTTCAGCCGACGGCCATAAAGAGGGGATTTCAGTGAAGCTACCAGTTTTTGAGCCGAGTGCTACAGAAGCGGGCGGCCGCCCGGGGAGAAGGTGTGACACGATCATTAGCGTGACGGATGGTGGCGGGAGGCAGGGAGCGCCAGTACCCGCTACATCATCATCCATCTGCTGCTCTCCCCTAAGCCTCCAGCCTCAGAGCCACTCACTCACCAGGATACCTTTCTTCTCTAGCCAAAGCTGCCTGGCTCATCTACACTAACCAGGCAGGCCAGTGGGAAAATATCCAAACTCTACTTAGATGACCATTGTTGTTAAACCAAGTTAAATGAAGTCCTTAAGGCTGGTTCAGTCCTGCTCCTGGTTTAAGTGACCTGTAACTGCTGTGAACAGCTTAATTTTATGATTCATAGACACTATTTGTTTTAAAATTTCCATCTCTAAGAGAAATCTTATTCTAAGAGACGGGCAAAACAATAACATATGTCTGCCCATTGCTGGTGTTAGAGTGTATTTGTAGTGCTGCAGGTGATTTGAAGAGTAGATTTCATTTTTTCCTCCTTTTCCTCTGAGCTTGGAGCTCATTAGGAAATGATTCAGTGAGAGACTTAAAGCCTAGAGAGCAGGTTTCCTTGGTTTAAAATGATTACAGAGTCTTGAGGCAGACACAGCAGAGCCGCTGTGCTTTGTTTATCCATAATCTGCATAGGCTGTGCCCCTAAGCCTGTAATTGGCTGCTTTTCTGTCTTTCTATAAGGTATTTCTTTCTACCAGATTTTTGCTCATAAATACTCCTCCACCTGTGCACCCATCTTACCCTTTCTGAGCATCCTGTTTTGCTTCCTGTTGCTGTGTCCCTATATGTTAAATAAAACAGGATATAAATTATTTCACTGCTCATTTTAAGATGAGCAAAGAACAAAAAGTAGGCTGCGCATTTGGGTTACACTGTCCTTTGAGTCATGAGCACCTGAGCAGACACAGCATCCTCTTTACCAAAGTGACTTGTAGGTGGGACAACGAAGCTCTGCAGCTGAACATAAATGGGAACAAACCACACACAAAAACTACACCAAACAAAAGCTCCAATAGTATCAAATTAATGCCACAACTGACATTTGCTTTTGGGCTCGACACGCACTACCAGGACACAGCGACTGACGCAGCCCTAACAGGTGTCATCTTTGAACATCTTTGACCCATTTAACTAAGTGAAGAAATAACGACGCTTGTTTCAGTACAGAGCCGGTGTTGGGTGGCTCGCTGCAGTGTCCCTCTGCCGGTGGGAGTCGCGTGTGTCGCATTACTTTGAGCCAGGCTAAGCTGAGACACTCGACTATTTTTACACGGGGCAGTTGTACCTTCTGCTCCGGGACTTCACTGTGCTGTCAGCTTCTTTTGCAAAGCAGCGGGGCGAGGGGAAAACCAGGCCACCGCAGCAATACTTAAAACTGACAACGACACAGAGGAAGAAGCACCAAAAGTCCAATTACAAATTTGCTATTAACAGCCTCAAGCAACCAGGGCAATAAAGTGAGAAGAAGCAGCAGAGGAACAAAAGTGTTTTAATTTCCACGAAGCATTTAACAGAATAGCTTTGTCGTATAGTAGAATTAAGGCAAGACATTTACTTTCTCCTAAATGATTGACTTACAGAATTTTAACTTGTGTTTGAACCGCTTCCACGTGATTGTGTTTATAATAATTTCTCAGTTATACAGTTAAATAAAGCATATAGCCTCCATAATTAAAACATTTAGCACCGGACCGAAAGCATTTAACTTATACATTTTCTTTATAAATTGTCTCACAGTGAAAAAAATAAATACATGTTAAATTTAAATCCTCAGTCCAGAAGGTTTTCTGTCAACATAGTATCTCAAAATGACTTGCCACAGTAAGTTAACATTAGCTTCATAATTACCTAAAGATGTTTTTAGATTTCAACCCCATGGCGCTACAGACAAATATATCCATCACCAAAGACCCGCGGGTAAAGCGACTAATAGTTAGCTAGTTAGTGCTTCTTCATACTGCAGACTCTGGCTACAACTTCGATTAATACTTTATAAAACTTGTAAAGGGAAAGATAGTTTTGGTTATCTTAAGTGACAACAGTAAAAGCATCCACAAAAAGACCGAAAAGGAGTCGATGACACTCCGCGGAGGAACCGTTAAAAGCCGTTAGAAAAGGACGGCAGCTGTCACCGCTGGAAGCCATTCTTACCGTAAACTGTGTGCCTCCGCCGCTGACTGCTGCCAGTAAAGGGTACGGCTGGACGGCGGTGCTGTTCGTTGTTGACTGTGGGCTCCGGTGTTCCTCCTCCGCCTTTTGCCTGTCTTGTCGAAGCAGGAGGAGCTCTGAACCCTGAGAAACGCGCCTACGCTAAAGCCAGCCCTAGTCCAGCCCACTCCCGCTCTGTCTTACCCTCCTCTGGCGCTAGCTAACGTTAGTATCAGTTACCACTTTATTACAAACACTAAACAATAAAAGGAAGATTTTGGTTGCTCTTTATTTACAAAGTAAATAACAACAAAACGTTCAGGAACCTGCTTTAAAACAAAAGGCATATACTTTTTTAATAATTGCTAGCTAACATGGGAAATGACTTTTTAACAGCTAGTGTTTAGAGCTTACTTAAAAATCCTGTCTGATCTAGTTTTGAATATTTAACTTTACACTACACTTAATAGTTACTTTCTCACTACTGGTCTAGTGTGAAAGAAAGGTTGGCGATGACAGTAACAGTCCTTGTTAGTCTCATGTGTCCATAGGCAGGCCATTGCAAATTTAGGTTTGATGTTTTTATGAAAACTTTCTTGACCATGGCCCTACTGATAGACTATCACCATTTCCTGCAGGTTCTTTTTACGTGGTTTATCTCAAGTAAGAAGAACCCACTTAAATACTCATGTTTGTGTAATGGGCTGAGGTTTTCACTAAACCAAAAAGGATACAGGCCTTAAAGCAGAAGTGTGGATGGTGTGGTTTGGCTTTTACAAGTCCTTATCGAGTTGAACATTTTGACAGCAGCAGTCTGTGCTCAATCTGTTGCCATATGAAGTAACGAAAGAAAAAAAGAAAAATTGGCAGCGCTTCCAGTTTCATATTGGTTCTTAGGGTATTATAGTTGGTGTCCTGTTTCTTAGTTTAACAATCAAGACTGCCCAGAAAATTTACATAGGACAGATTTTATTAAAGCACTGAACAGATTTTAATTAATTCAAGCCATATTTTTCTGTTCAAAGTAAGTCAGAAGCTCCATTAAGACAAAATTACACCAGTTACAAGATCTCTATGATAAATGTAGCCAAGAGACAAAAACCCAATTCCACCACTTCACCCTTTTTCCCTGACCTCCTTTAATAATCTATAGGAGCAGAACATCTATAATGAACTAGACCCTAGATGTTAATAGATTTGGGATTAACTGAGAACAATTCATTGATATCGCTCAAGCCAAATTACCTTTAAGTAATGAAACAACTTCTAAATGTCAAATTACGACCACACTGTAAACCAACTTTCTGCTGTAACCGCCAAGCAGAGAGATGACTTGGGGCAGGATGTGCGTCATCAAAAGCCTGCAAACTATGCTAGGTCTGTATCTGCTTTCATTCTCACTTTATTACAACACAACCACATGTAGCTGGCGTCTTAATGACACCACTGACAGAGAGGCATTACAGACTGTAAATGTGAAAATATTAACATAAACTGTGCAGAGAAAACATGTCAGGAGCGCATTGACACAAGCACACCTGCTGTGTGTTGGGAGTTTTGTTGGCATGTGCAACACAGAGGACAGAGACTCAGTGGCGCTTGTTTCCCTGTGGTTCGTGCACAGAAATATCGCGCATGTGGTGGCTTGTTACATGAACACAGCTCATTAGAAAGTGCACAGCTGAGTGTTTGTGTGCGTGTGTCATACTGTTACATCAGTTCCTCACTGAGGTGGACTGGTATCTGTTTAAAGACTTTACTGGAAGTGAGATCAGTGCTGGCCTTTGGGGAAGTAGTGGAGGAAAAAAACTTTTCAAGAAACAATAAAATGCAGCAGTTTATACCAACAATACATTCTTTGCAATAATACATGACCACTGCTAATTTTTTAACGGCAGTCATTTAAAATAAATCTTAAGATCTATAGTTTGCACCGGGGCCAGCTGCTTGTGTCTTATTTGGCAACGGCCTTTACAATAACCAACAGGGGACTAGCTCTTTTTGTTTACCATTACATCATTGCTCTGAAGCGGCCTATTGCTCATGAATCTGCCCGTGTCAACATAGCCATCTCCTTTGATCATTGGTGTGCGCGAGCGTCCGTGTGTGCATGTGTGTACAAGAGATCGAGTGACAACTCAACAAGTGAGGCCTTATAAATATTAATGGTACATTCATGAATATGCAGAGAGCAGCCTATGAATATTTAAACTATGATAGAGCATGTGGCCGGGCGACTAGACAGCCACAGACAAGAAACAGACAAATAGACCTCCTCCATTGCTTCTTAACACAAGTGAGAAGCAGCAGTGCAGCCTTTTCTTTGAGGCCACATAAATCCTAATTAAGACTATTGACCACAATGAAAAAGAATTGCACAATACTATTTGGAATATGACAATAGTACATTTGACACTAATTTGATGATTAATTTGATTCAAAGTAACAATCATTTATTCCTACACAAGCTGGATTGATAGGGTCATTGTGTTAAATATATGCCCAAAATAGAGAATGATCAGCGCACAGTCAAATCTGCATCACAACAGGGTTTACATTAGAAACATATTCAGCAGTTCTCATTGGCTCGATGCAGACATGTCACTGCTGTTTGACAATTTGCTTACCAATCTGTATGACCATTTCTAAAATAGAAAAAAAAAAAGGAGTGGCAGATACTGAACGATGATTTTTGGACCGAATTGATGATTTCACACAAAATTACCATCCTAATTAGAGTTGTCAGGGAGTGATTGATTCCTCATCCGCAGCCAATACGAAGTCCATTAACTATGTTCTCAGCTAACACCAGTCGCTGTTGTCGTAGCTAATACCTGAGGGTGTACAAAACCCTGATTTAACCCCCCTGGGGAGAGATAGACGGTGAATACGATGCGTTACAAAACTATGAGCGCAGTGAGGAATAATAGAGGGTTCAAATGTGGGATGGGCTAAGAGTGCTCAGAGTGCCAGAGCTCAACTCAGGATAAAGGATACATAACCTGTTTATTTTCTGATCAATGACAATGAGTAACATATGCACTGGAGATCTCAGCACAGGTTTGGACTCAGTGGATCAAGATTAGTGTGTAAAATGTGTCAACCTACACAAGTAGTAAATCAAAATGTATATGCGAAAGTATGAAGGTGACGAAAGTGCACTTGTTAAATGATAGACCTCAGCAGAGAGTGATGGCTGTGTGGGTTTGTGGTCTATAACGGATGTTTGACAGAGTAGTGAGCTCTCCCTTCCTCTCACTGTCTTCTCATCTCTTCAGGCGGTGGGTGTAAACTACCTCCTTTTCTCTTCCTAAATGCAGCCTTTTCCATTGGCATCTCCTTTCTCCCACAGCAGCTTAGTCCTTCTTTCTATATGCATGTTGTTGCAAGTTTGACAAGTCTTCAGACCCCGAAATGGAGAAGGAGAGGAATCAAATAATCTCCTCATTTAGACAGCCCACACCTGTGGACGTCTACTATATACCATCTTCATCAGCTGTCTCGCTTTTTCATCTCCTCAGTCACAAACACCTTTGTTCCCAAGTTGAAAACACACTGTTCACAACAAAAGGCAAAGAAAACCATTTAGCTTTGAAGAACAGAACACTGCGACAGGCTTTTAAAGGTGTATTTGCATTAAGAGGAGGGAGACTCTGCTTCCCTGCCTTAATTGACCCATCAGTTAGTCTCAAATTTGCCAAGGCTACATGGTGGCCACTGATACAAGGAAATTTACCATGCAAACTGCTCTTTTGGCAGACTTGCTCGTATATCTTTTGAGGCTAAATACGAGCAGTTTTAAATTGTATGGGGAAAGAAAGCCTACTATAAAAAGGTGCTGTTGTGGCTTACTGGTGCAAAAATACCCTCAAAGCAAAGTGGGGATGAAAAGCTTTGATTAGCTTCTGATGTAAGGAGAATAAACACATTTTTGGTTTTAACAAGACATCCAGCTGTCACCGAGAGCTTATGACATGCTGTAACACATGTTGTGAAAAAGATAAGGAGCTTCAAAGGGACGGTAGGACTCCATAAAAAGGACACTGGGGTGGTCAACATTCGAGTGGGTGTATGCTGGAGTAATACCATGGTGCACTGCAGCATATACCTGGAGGGCTGAGACCTGTTGATGCAATCAGTAGTGGATGTCTGGAGTTTTCTCTTTGCTCCCCATCTGTCTTCTCTGCACTTGCCTGTCAACCACTCTCACAATCCCCATGCACTTGGAGCTTTCCTCCCACAAAACCATCCTGCCACCTCTCCTGTCCTGTAGTCTCTTCTTCTCGCTCATTATGTACAACACTGTGGAAAGAAAAAGGCAGGTTTTTGGAGATGATGGGGAAGGGGGACAAAAGAAATATTCCTAGAAGTCATTCACACTACCTCATTACAGTGTTTTAGTCGCTGCGGTTTTGTCAAAGTGACTGCTTTTCCCCAATGCAGCAATTAAATTAGTTTTTCTTTTAACTTTCAACAATCAAGCCTCAACTTAAGCTAAAGACCAATCCTTAGAAATAACAGGCAAAAGTAACGCAGCAGTTTCCAAATTTACTATGTATTTTTTCTGTTCTCCTCCAACACTCACTCTTCCTCCAAGCCTCTCTTCTAATTCTCATAATCGTATCTATACCATTCGCTTCCCGACTCCCACCCTGGTATCAATGACCTGGAAGCCTCGGAGCCTGTTCTCTCAGCCGTGGGCATCATGGCCATAAGCTGAGTCGCAAGGCTATTTATATTTGTTCCTAATGAGGTGAGATTTCTCTACGCCATAGCAACGGTCTCTATGGATACCCTGCACTTGGATACCAGATCCCATTCTGCTTTAAATGTCTTATTATGGGCTCCGTCTTCCCCCCCTTGAGCATAGCCTAATTAATTCTGAATTATCGCCCCTCGCTGGATGAATGGTGCACAAATGCCCTCAGATTCCCACTGAGCCGACAGCAACGACGCAGGTTTACATGAAAAAACACATCTGAGGTCCGCCGGTCAATTTGAAGCATCGACTAGATCAATAGGAAAGCACTTAGGCGTGCAACCTGATGCACAGCTCACTACTTTAAATTGTCAAGAAGAAGGGAGCAGAGACCTCTACAGGTGCGCTCATTATTTGATCAAAACACACAAGGCGCATCCGTATTCCTTGTGGTGCGCCAGGCTGATGATGGGTGCGCTATTGATCAGGTTTGAGGAAAAGTGAAAAGCGGGTTGTAGCGGGAGACCCGAGGCACCACAGCTCCGATCATTATAGGAACTCTCAGAGACTTGAGGTCACGCAGGTGTAGAGACCCAACATCTCATTTCCTGCCACATAGTTGTTGTTCAATAATGCGACAGAGCAACTTCTTTGCGCGAAAAACCACAGCCGCGTGCACGCACACACAGCCCCTGCGCCTTTGTATTTACAGTAAGACTTGGAAATATTTCCTACTTTCTGCCAGTGACAGACGCGCTCAGACAGCTGTGTGCGTATGTACTCACATAGGTACACACACAAATATACACACGCTGACAGGTGCTGCATTGTTATGGCATGTCCAACTCTGGCAGCTTGTTTTCCTCAGACCTCTCACCCTCTGTGATGACTCAGAGACGGGAAGATGAAAGGAGAGGCAGGGACAGCGGAGGGGGCGTCCACTGACAGGAGGGGACAGTGGGCCAGTCTCGGCTCAAGCACAAGAAGGTTAAGTAAATCATATCATTAATGCTATGTTAAGAGATTGCTTTGACCTCCGTTTTGGCTGTCTGCATATGCGAACCTGTGTGCACGTGTCTGGCCTTTGTCCTAGTAAAGCAGGTGGCGGGGCAGTGACGTCCGTCTCCTTCCCAGCAGAGAGTATAAGCGCGCACTCTCAGTCCCGCTCCCCGTTCTCCGGTGTCATTCCCACTAGATCCTATCGTGCCTGAAATTCACTCATCATATCGGATGGCCACTGTGCGCCGCTCGCACGCCCCGGCGCCCACGCGCCTCACACGCATGCGGACTCACAAATTAGTGGATGGACTTGATTATACAAGCTGAACCTGACAGAGGGAACAAGCACTAAAAAAGGAAACACAAAAAAATAATAAAATAGAATAGAAAACGCTCATTTGCCCGTGTTGTATAAGTGTGTTTCATCTTCCCACTGTCGCCTACCCTGCACCCACACAGGTTAGATCCAAGAGCTGGTGCCAGGCCTCTCTATCTTGCAACACAAACATGGCCGTGTGAAGGAATATTGCAGTGGAGTTTCTCATAATCTCTTCCTCTACACGCCCACACACGCTCAGATTGAGTCGAGGGAGAGCTGGATGGGGGTAAAAGAAAATGAAAAGAGGAGAGGTGAAGGGGGTGAGAGGGAGGGAGTATGCTCGTGAGTACCAGGAGGTAGTTGTTATAGTAACTGCGTCTGTATACCTGTCAATCAGAGCTAGGCTATTTCAGGCATCTTGCTTTTATGAGAAAAAAATAAAAATATTACACACATGCATGCACCAGGATCAAAGAGCTGATGCAGAATTACCTAAAACGCACATGCACCGATACTGGCAACGTGTACACTGAGCAAATTATCACCTTAGCACATTCTCCTTTACACATAGTACAGTTGTAAAAATAGCTGCACACTTCGCAAGACCCACAATGGTGTATACTTTCAACAATGATTAGACCAAGGATAAATTCCAGTACAGATCCAGGAATATTTCAAATCACAGCCAGGCAAATGCTGGATGGAGAAAAGTGTTGAAAGGAAAGAGTGTGGGAGTAAGAAGAGTGGAAGAGTGTAGGCACCAATATGGCTGAGTGTGGAAACACAACGCATTAGGCAGAAGGTAATTAATACCTGTCACTGCAGTGCTCTGTTTGGTGCCTTTAGTCGGTTTCAGACCAATTAAAATATGACACTCCTCTGGTGGAGAATGTCTTGTTAAAATTAAGCACCCAAGACGCACAGACACCTTTGATAAACACATCCACGGATACAACTGGCTTCACGCCGTATAGAAATACGAGATAGGATCGAGGGGGGAAAATGTGGCTGGTGTGTGGCCTACATGTCGTGTCACTTGCAGTAGCAGACGCGCGCTGTTAGATCTGATTAAAACTGTGTATCACTCCTTCTGAGTTTACTGTACAACCAACACATCTCATATTAATAATAATAAACACCGAAGACTGACGTAATGTTATGTTAGGAGGCATGGAGATACTGACCAGTGAAGACAAGACTAATGGTAAGTGAAGAGGCGTACAAAACTGACGGTAGAGAGAGCAACTGAGGATATAAAATGACAGGTGGCATACAGAAAGCTTAAGAGGAATGCAAAATATGAGAAGAGGGTTGATAGGAATGGAAACAAAGGATAGAAGCACGCTAAGGGAAAATGGGAGTGAAATATGGTGGTGTGTGTGTGTTTTTTTTTTTAAAGAGTTGGGATGATAAGACGTGGGGAAAATGGAGAGAGGTGAAGTGATGGATGCAGGCAGGGGACCAGCAGCTCTCTGCCAACATCTCCATGCATCCTTCCAGACATCACACTGCGCTACCATCTGCTTGAGCCTCTGACACACACACACACACACACACACACACACACACGCACACACACACACACACACACACACACACACACACACACACACACAAAGAGGGAGGAGATACATGATCATTAGCGTCTCCCGACACCGAATAAATATCTGGGAAAGAAATTTGTCTGTGGAGAAATCACCTGCAGGGGAAATATGATTGGATGAGATCACGACCTCAATGAAACGCAATTTGCATGTCATCTAAATGGGATCTGCCCCCGATGCACGAGAGGTCAAGAGGCGTCCGATTAGTCGCACAGGACCAGTCAGTCACCTCCCAATTGGCAAAAAAAAAAAAAAGGAGCGACTGTGGCAGGTGAAGTGCATGGCGTCCCCAGTGTGGGCCACAGGACTGCCCTCTTCTGGCCACTTTACAAATCTCAACAATTAGACAGAAATTGAACATTTAAGACAAACCCGGATGGTTATTGTTTCAATTCTATATATATTTTTTAATCACATTAGAGTTAAGGAATAAAAATAACACAGAGAGCATGAGTGCAGCACACAAAGTGTCTCAGTTAACTACGTACAGAGTCTTATTTTTTACATATATTATATAATAGAGCAATTTCTCCCAGTTTTACAGCTTCTGATTGTAAGACAGAAATATACCAACATTCCCTGTGCGAAAAACGGAGAGAGAAAAAAAAAAAAGAGCTCAACAGTCGTCATCTACATTATAAAACCTACAGGCCATTCCTTTTTATAGGTTTATACATCAGCGAGGCATCAGGGTTCATTATAAAAATAGGAATATAGACGGTGAAGAAGCACTAACTGTGGGGGAGTATGGATGTAGCATGACAAGTCCATCCATTTAACTCATTTTCAAAGCAGGAAATGTGTCTCCAGCCATGGTTTGTGCATCTTTAAGTGTTGTACAGCAGTCCAGCCCAAAGAAGACTCGTTTATCAATGAAGAGGTTTAAATTAATAAAACTATTAGAAAAGGAGTCATAGAAATAACAGTGCAAAGAAAATAAAAATAGGAGATTAGCGTAAATATAGAATATTAGGAAAAGTGCTGTCAAACCCAGAGAGAAACATAAGTTATGATTAAAGGGAGAATAAAAAGTGGAAAAGTAATGAAAAAGCAGCTCAGAGGTTGCCCTTCATCTGGGTTTCTACGGGGGCCATTAGAGGGTCAAAAACAAATGAGTAAGTGCGAGGGACAGGGAGCCAGTGGAGAAAAGCCGTTATTGCTGGGAGTAGGTTTATTTGGTTGTTAACATATGAGGAGATAGACAAGCAGAGAGGGGAACTATTGCTGGGGGTAGTAGGGCTGCTGCTGCTGCTGCTGCTGCTGAGGGGGTTGTTGGGGGTAGCCAGGGTACGGCTGTCCGGCTGGGGGCGCTCCTGGGTATCCTTGTCCTGGAGTGGCCTGGTAAGGCATGTAGTACTGACCGTAGCCATAGGGGTTGTAGCCCATAGGCACCTGGTAGTATCTGTGTAGACAACACAAGTCAGAGTCAGGTACTGGACATCATTTTTTAGAAATATTAATAAATCTGAGACATAAGTGGCCTCTTAGACAAGGACTATCTACATTTCAAACTACATTTTAACACTGTTGCTGCATTTTACCTAATGTCCGTTGTGGCCATTTTAAGAACTTCCAAAAAATTTTAAGAAAATCCAAATTGTTGTGGATGTCAATTGAAAAAGATTTAAATTTTGAAATTATAGGTGTAGAGTTGCACCAAAAGCAACAAAAATAGCTTGTCTCCACTCAGGTAGCCAGCCCTTGTTCAAGTCACTATGTTTTAGCTTTAGCTCTTGGGTGTCTGTCTAATCTTTTTCTGTGATTGGTCCTCATTTTGCAAAAAACTGATGCAAAGATCTCATGTCACTTACAGCTTGACAGTTTCAATGTCAATTCTCAACATTGTCGGTATGAAAGTCAACAAACAACAGGAGAATGTGTTAAAAAATGAACAAAAAATACATAAACCATCACATCCTCAAAGTAATATTTAGTAGTCTTGAAAAGCGATTCTTAATGCAATATTTGGGGTGTCCACCACTGTATATTTAATTTTGTTGACTGAAACATTCAACACGTGGTTTGGTTGAATAAACAGACATTGTTTGGTAAAACTATGGTAATTGCAAAGTATCAATTTTAGTTGTTAGAGAATTCTTGTCAGAATAATTTTCTTCAGCAGACAGTGTGCATCTTTTTTAAATGTCATCTTAAATTAAGTGACAATCACTGAGTCACTGCTTTTTTGCTTTTATAGAGTCAAAAAGAATCTGTGTACCCTGCCAAAAATATAAGTGGATCTGAGATTGAACAAGACCTTAATACTACTACCACAACATGAAAATTCTAAAGATAATTGACACCGATCCGGCTCGGCTGTGATGGACTCACCCTGGGTAACCCTGGTAGGTCGGGTATGGGGGTCCCTGGGCCTGTGTGGGTGGTGCCAAAGGTGGAGGGTTGCTGGCCAGGGGAACAGCGGGGGGTGCGTTGATGGGTATGCTAGAGGCAGCCTGTGGAGTGATGCTGGGTGGTGGGGGCCTGGCTGGAGGTGTGGTCTTGGCAGGTGCCTGCTGCGGTTGTTGAGCCTAAACAACAAAAGGACACCGTAATCATCAGCTTGAAACCATTTGCACTGAATGTGCGTCATTGCCGTTCAGAGTTTTGTGCTTACAAATACAGTCCTGGGAGCAGGTGTGGGACCAGGGGCAGGGGCAGCTGGAGTGCTCTGATATGCAGGGACATTAAAGGAAGGAGCACTAGGCTCTCGGGCAATGCTTTGCTGCAGATCTCTAGAAAAAAAAAAAAAAAAATATGTATTAAATTTGAAGTAAAAAAAAAAAAAATTTACACCCAAAACTAACAAACAGGAAACAAAATTCTACTCTAAAAGCCTCAATGGAACAAATATTTTAAACATTATGACGGACAAACAACACACAAGGACATACTTAAGTAGTTCATCACGCTCCGTTTTCCGAGCAAAAACAATGTCGCTGCACTTGTTCTGGAACTTGAGCAGAATTTCTGTCAAGTCGTTGTAAAACTGCGGAGGAGAAACACAAGGACCAAAATAAACCACATGGCTTGACACACAAAAATAACAAGTTTTCGAAGAAAGTTTGTGACAGGCTGGGTGTCGGTGTGGTACAGTTCACCCAGGCTGAGGCTTAAGTGTGCCGGGCTTGTGCTGACGGAGTACCTTGGTGCCTTCGCGCAGGTTGCTGCTGATCTCAATGTAGCTGTCGTGAGCCGAGGCCAGCTTCTTTAGCACCTCCTCTCTCTGGTTGGCCTCTGAGTTAGACTGGTTCAGGTTGCTAAACTCTTGGTGGGATGTCTGAATAAAGAATACTCTTGTTAATAAGATTTCTGGCTAGAATAATTATGTAAAATAAGTGTTGGTGTTATTGTTCAGTCAAAGAAGTCTTAACAAATATCAGCAATAGATTGGATCAATTGAACAATTAAAAAAGAGTGTTTTAAGCTCAGAACCTTAAGAATTATTTCTCAATCAATGGCACCTTTGGTTGAATCATGTTCTATATTGATAGAGATCATCATGTTAATAATCCTATGTTTTGTATTTTGTGATTTGTAAAGGTGTACCTGCCACACCAGAAAATGGTCTGCAAGATAAATATGACATAAATCACCTAACTTTATTGTTTGAGTGCATTGGTGTTGTTGAAATATATAAATGAAGTAAAAACTAAAAGAACTGACATTAACAGTGGGAAATAGTCATATTCTTCCTCTACAGTAGCTGAAGCACCACAAAAGTACACTACCTGCACTTGCCCCAGCAGCTCCTCTTGCTTGCGGAGGCTGGTCTGTACTCTCTGGTTGTAGGAGCCGTACAGATGATCGAGCTGGGCGAGTGAGATTTGCTCCTCGTTGATGGCGCCATCTTGAGCGAGCGCCGTCAGGAACATGACAGACATGTCAAAGGTGACGGACTTGATCTCGCCCTCCAGGGTCTCCCTCTCACGCTTCACCTCATCCAACTGCGAGAGCTGGGAGCGCAGCACGTTCACTACCTGAAAAATAAATAAATAAAAACAAGATGGATGACCCACAAGGGCCAAGCATTAAAAGGCTTGTTTAGGAGATGGATGTGCACACACACTTTGACCTTTTCCAACACTTTCAGTTAATTATTGTCCATTAATCTCACTTCCATCTGCTATTGTATGACTAGAATAAACAATGTAATACCTTTTTGTGTTTCAACTGAGCCAGACTCTTTTTACACAGTTCAGCTTGCATAGTTATTTCTGTTCCCCAGTGGAACACGATGCACAGTCAGCAAAGAAAATGAAAAATGGAGCTACTGTGAGTAGGAGGGACAGGGCCATAAAGCACAGTGTCCACCGGGTGTTTTTGTAGAGCAGGTTTCTATGTTTATGGAGGTACACAAAACACACACGTTTTTACATTGTCCTCATAAAGAAAGATAAAGACCGACCTCGCTTCCTTGTAGGGTCTTGGTGGGATTAGCAGAGGGAATGGCAGCATGGAGCTCATTCTCTGGTTTACACAACAGGGCAATCATCTCACAGTGGGTGTTGTAGCGGTCTCGCACCACCTGGTCTGCCTGCACCGCTTTGTCCAATACGCTGCGGAAGTTAGCACCCTCTGGGGGAGAGACACGGGGAAACAATGAGCATGGTCAGCTGCAATCGAATGAGATCTACTTGAAGAGTTAGACTCGTTGTGTGTATACCGGTACGAAGTGGCTTGTAGAGGTCTCCAGAGGGGGTCCTGTTCCAGCGCTGGTTGAATTTGCTTCTCAGCTCATTGTCTGTTGTTTCTTCATCATTCAACATCTTCAGAGACTAAAAGACAAACAAAAACATACAGAAGAAATACATATGTGCACAATAAAGAAAGCACCGTCTGTTTTTAAACTAGATGTAAGATGTTCATTTCATTTTCAGAAGGAAAATTGCCTGTCAGGGGATAATTGGGACAATCTGTGTTGGAGTTTTTAAACGCTGCCAATAAACTTGGAACTTAAACGGTGTTTTATGTTTTTAGTTCCGTCTGTTTATGTGTTTGTCATCAACATGGCTACAGAAGTGTTGGCGGAAAATGTCGGACAGAGCGTCCTTGGCCCAGAGATCAGTGGATTAGATATCAATGATTATCCTAATCTGGGATTCCTGCCATTTGGGACGATTGAGAGTTTTTGGTATTTATGTGGGATTCTAGTGACAGAAAGGTCTATCCAAGCCATTCATTACTATAAGTGAGCAAAGCAATATTACAAGGAACAAAACTTTAACACAATCTTTTCTGCTTTTTGTGATTGAAATTAAGTTCAATGTTGTCAATTGTTTAGTTCAATGTGGGTCTAGACTTACCTCGTCTAATATCTCTCTGTTGCGGGTCAGCAGTTCAGGAAGGTCTTTAATGAGTTGCTCGATGCTTTGCAGGCCTCCTTGCTGTATGATGGCATGAGACTTCTCAACAATAGATTGTGGGATTGAGTCTCCAGACAGATCCTCCAGAGCAGCTGGTAGGTTTAAAGAGGCCAGCACCCTGAAGATAATGATCATTTCTTATTTATTTATTTACAAGAAACCAAAATCAAAGCAAAATCTGATTCATTTGGTTAATGTCACTCTTCTTATGTCAATCAAAACACACTATGATACTTGTTTTCTGTTTTTTAGGCCTTAACACTAAAAACATTAGTACATTTGTTCACATTTTAATATCTGGCACCCTCTCATACGATTAATTTTTAATGTCCATCTGTGCATTAGGACAAATGCTGATGGAGACAGAGACGTGCACAGACGGACGACTACATCTGCACGCTGACATGCACAAGCAAAACCTGAGCAGCAGAACAGGTGCAGCCAGACACTTGGGAGCGTACCCATTGCAGAGGTTGGTTGCCTCTCTCATCGTTCCCACCAGTCTGTTCACAGTCTCAGCCTTCCTCTGGTTGTAAACGCTCATGGACTGTTGCACCGCCATGGGAACCATCTTCTCGAACAAGTCTGAACACAAGAGATAAGCACAAACAGCTAGTTTAACACAAGGCGCAAAACATACAACTTTGCATAATTCCTTTTTTTTTTTTTTACATGAATGCTGACTGTGTATGTGATCTTAATGTCAATTCATTCTAGTATACTTTCATTGCCCTGCGCAATATACTGTATATATCTGGGTGAGTGGGTTTAGTAATAATTGTTCATGGTGACTACTTTGACATTGTAAACTGGCTGTAGCAATGTGGTACCTGTAAATTTCAGGCTGACCGGGGGTGTAATCCCAGTGGGTTTGGCCAGTGCAGCTTTGCCAATATTCTCTAGATCCTTGATCTCAGGAACCCGCTCGTTGTAGATGAAGTCGTTGTCTTTTTTGGCTGCAGTGAGGGATCGGTTGATCTTTTCACTCAAATCCTTGACGCTCACATACTCGTCATAACGAGATGCCACTGTCTTTACAAGCTCTGCTGCATGCTGGAGAGAAGAATTGGGAAAGTGTTTTAAACTAGTTTTAATAAAAAAAGTGAGAGTTAAGGGGAGTAAATTCTATACCTGCAGACGAGCAATCTCTTCTCCAAAGTGTTTCTTCTGCTTGGACACAGCGCTCTGGTGAAGCTCGGCGTTGGCCTGCATGATGCAGTGCTTCGCCGCCAGCACCGGGAGCACTTCCTGAAAATAAAAATACTGACCAGGGAGAGGCAACCACAGAGCAACACACAAACATGCAAACATACATATACAAGCATGCATACGATGGCAAGCCACAACACAAAATGGCAGACACACACCAACAAAGTCGATCACAAAAAGCCAGTCAAACAAACAAACATGAGCGGTCAGAGGTGTGGAAACAGAAACACAAGCAACCAATGGCACCACCCCAGGGGATGCAAAAGGAAAGGAAGACAACGAGAGAAAGAAAACAGAACAGGCCATGAGTGTTTAACCTTTTAGCCATTTGATCATGTTCATGAGTGAAGGTATGAGTTTGGTTTTCATTGTAAGAGACAACACTTTTTGTTGAGGGCACTGCCAGGCTGAGGTCTGTGAGATATAGCACTACTGTTTTGTACAATGAATAGAAATATGTGCAAGCGCTTTGAGTGCCTACTAGGTGGAAAAGCGCTATATAAAAAAAAAAAAAAAAAAAAATAATTCTTGTGTTTGTGTTGCAGAGATACAGAGTTGATACCCAAACCCATTTAGTATTAATCAACCAATCAGAGTGAAAATAGGATGGAAATGATCAATTGAGTACATAGACATGTTACAGTCCCACAGTCTGAACACCACTCATGAAGTAATTTTTTTTTAATTTGATTGGGACAGTGCATGTTAATGAACATACATAAGACACATGAATGTAATAACCTCATTTCCATCTGTTGTCCCACATTCTCACACATTCATACACCAGTACCACAGACACTGGACGACAGTATACACTGAGGAGAGCGGGAATCGAATCGCCAACCTTCCGGTTATAGGACGACCACTCTAACACTGCACCCCACATAAGTTCAACACAAAATTCAAACACCCACTAAACCCCACACATCACAAACTGAGCTCATGTGTTTGAGGCCATTTGTTTTTCTTGTGTCATATGCAGTGTTTTTCCTTCACATACCTTGGGAAGGTTGTCTTTGTACTGGCACTGCTTAAAAGCGTCGCCATAGAAGTCTGCTGCCTGATTGGCCAGTTTTGCAATCACAGCATCCTTCATTTTATCTAAAAAGTGAAGAAAGAAAAAAAGTTAGTGACTTAGTTAACATGTATACAACAACAAGGCACTTTCATGTATTAAACACATTAGCATAAAAAGCTTCTGACATCATTAAATAAAACTCATTTACAAGAAGAAAAAAAATAACACATCATCAGCGGAAAACACAGACCTAATCTTAAAATGGGATCCCATAACAGGTGACCTTCAAAGCGCTTCTGCTTCTAGTAAGCATTTCCAGAGACAGATTTGGGGCAGAGTCTGTGGAGAACCTGTACCAAGCCTACTTCTGTTACCTTTGCAAATTACTCTTGAGGCAACAAAAGCCATGAGAGTCCAATTAAAGATGCTAAAATATTTTGCCTTGCTTAGCTGTGCAAGGCTGGCTAATCTATTATGTCAGTGTTTAGAGGTTTAAACTTAAGATATTCCTAAGCCCCTTTGACTGTAGATACTTTTAAATATTGACTGGAGCCTGTGTAAACGTCTGTACCTGAAGTAGCTTTGAGGAAGAAGACCTCCTGTGCCTGGGCTAGCATAATAAGGCTGAGGGTGCCTACAGTCTCAGGAGAAATGTCCATAGTGGGCTCTCTGTTCAGGGCAGACAGCACTGTGTCCTTGATGTGGCCAAATGCTCCACTGGCCAGCTGAAAGAGAAAACAATGATGAAACATGGTCTTTACTGAACTAAAGCCAGTTATGGCAGTACTTTAGTGACCCTTCACTTCCCTACATTCTATTGACAACGACAATATTGTGTCCACATTGTTGGCATGATGCAAATAAGATGCAAATTGGAAATCTATTTGCAGCATGCGAACATGAAGTAAAGCATTTTGTCCTCCTAAAACTTGTGCCTTAATGTTACTCCTACCTGATAGTATTTTGCTGCAGACTTCAGTCCCTCATCGCTGTCCAGATTCTGCTCTGAGGCGATCTGACTTGCTAGAGCTGCCGAGTTAAACAGCACGCAGGTCTTTTCATAGCCCAAACTGGCCAAAGCTACAACACAAAAAGGCCATTGGCAGTGTTTTGGGAAAAAAATATAAGTTTGTTTGTGCAAGAGCTTTGACTAAGACAGTGTGACAACATACAAAGCAACACAAGAAGAAGCTTAAATCGCTTTCCACAGATATTCGTTTTACTGACTGAACTGAGAGGGCTGGCATTTCTCAAGCATTTTTTCACTCACACGGAAAATCCTAAGGCCTCAGAAATCAACCATGGTTAAAAGACTTAGAAACTTTAAAACAATAATGTGCAGAATTCTAGGGAGATAATGAATATTGTTAATGGTGTGTATGAAAGATAGATGAAGGAAAACAGAAAAAAATTAGGTTGTCTTTTACAACTTCTCTGTGTAACATCTATACTTGCACAAACAAAAACCACACATTGAAACGTGGCTGTGCTTACCAAGCTTGACCGAGCCGCCAAATAGAGATCCTTTATCAAAGGCATCCTTCCATGTGAAGGTTAAGCAAAGCTGTGGTGAAAGAGAAGGGCTTTGTGTTGAAGCTGTTCCATTCTAAACCACAATCATGCGAGTTGCTCAGTGATCAAGCAGTTACCTGGTTTTCAGAGAAGGGAAACTTGGGCTCAACAGCAGACAGTTGATCGTAATATCTTGAGACAAAAATAAGATAACAGGAGTTAGGAGTTTGCATTAGGACTGAATAATTAATTCACACCAAGAATAAAAAAAATCCAAGAGCTTCACAATAAATAATGTCTAAAAATGGCATGTAATTAGATTTGCGATTTAGGGAAACTCTGGTAGTTGAGAGACATGTGACAATGACTCAGGAAAAAAAGAATATCTGGACGAGAGAGTACACAAAAATGCACAAGCATCCACTCAAATTTACACACATGATAAGACAGCTTAACACATGATGTCAGTATCTGTCCCACTGGTGTGGCATGTGTCTATTATTAGTAATAACATCACCCACAGAAGACCAGTTTGACAATCACCTGTTTATCTACCCTCGAAAGACTACAAACGCACACAAAGATTTTCTCATTACACAAAGGTATGTTTCAATGACTTTATAAAGTTCTCTATTTAGATGACACGCACCAGTGAAAACTGAGATGTATGTGCCCTCTGTAAAACCGAAAAACGTATCCAGAGTCCAGACAAAACAAAAGGCGTCCATGGCAACACTTGAGCGGTGTATCTGATTGGCTATGAAAAGAATTGAGCTGGTCGCTGTGGCTACCCGGCACATGATTAACAGATGAGAACTTTGTGAAAAAAAAAAGCTGCGCAGCAACAATACCAGAAAAGTTATTCAGTTCTGTATACACACACTTTTCTTTCATTTTATCTCAAATTGTGCACCTTAAAATCAATTTGTAACATTAAGAAGCCTTCTCGGTTCCTGTGAAGGACTGCTCCTATTATTACTATTTTGTCCTTAACAAGTTTAATTTTCATCATCTTGTTATTTATTTTAACCAAGTGTAGATAGACAAGAAACAAGAAGGTAAAGGGGAATAGTGAAAGACAGACCTGGGGTGTGGTTTGAATCCGGGTCACTCCTACTGCTTTACCAGGTGAGCTCTCAACCACATTAAAGTGACACACACGGGTTAATCCATTATTCAAATGTACCAGCAGCATATGCCCTGTTTCACTCAAATACTGACTACAGTCCACCTGCTACCATTTAAAGTACAAGCCAAGTCTACCTCATCTCTGTTCTATAAACTCTTTAAAGTACTTCAGTTTTGAAAAAAAAAGTTACTGCATACCTGGCTATAAAAGTAACATATAGGCATTCCCTGTGTAAAGAATAGCACATGAGTCATTGAGAACAAAAGCGGCAGTATCAGAGAGCAAAGTCTTTATAAGTGTCACCTGTGAAACCATGGGTAAAAAAATCTAATAAATGAAACAGAAGAAAAAGGGATTGGGAAGGGATATTAATGCCTAGTTACACTATTAACGCAATATTAGTTAGAACTAAGAGAAATGTATTTATTCATTAAGCATAAGTAACTCGCCATCATTACATAATACATGAACAGGTAAAATCTGGGAAACAATGCGATTCTTCTTGTAATATTCTTCTTCAAATATAAAATGACCACATAATAAAACCTAACTACAACTAGACTTTAACAAGGAAAAGTCCTTGCCTTAGATTGAAAAGTCTATACTTTGAATGGGACTCGAACGAACCCTTATTTACAATTATTTGGATCAACAAAATACACAAGAAAGAAACACTGGCATGTTGCTGAATAAAAGACACTTTGTCAAATTAGCGTTGCCGTCACACGACAGCTGACCATGAATAGCATATGAGTCAGTAAAGGAGAGAATCTCCTTAGCATTTAGCAAACCTTAGTCATTAGCAACGAAGCTAACACATCTGGGTGCGGCAACGACAAAAACGACAACAACAGGTAACGAAGTGACTGTTAAGAGTGTAAATAGCAATCACCAATTATTAAAACATTCAGGCACATTGCCAATACCTGAGTAAGATCTCCAAAGAGCTTTCGTGTTTGTCCAGCGGCCTTCCCAAAGCGTTCTTGCGTAGCTTGTTGAGCTCATCCACTGCGCGAAGGTACTCCGCCTGGTCCTCGCCTGCTGGATATGTAGATGTTACAAATTTCGACAGCGGTTTCACTAGATCCACCTCTGAAGATTTCTTTAACGGGACTGAAATAAACGTTGCCATTTCGGGCCACAAAAACGACAATTCAGAGAAAGCGTGTGGATTGGCGATCACGGAACACAAACAACAGCGACAGCACTTCCTGGTTTCTGTGCTGGCTCGTCAAATGACGTCATGAGAACGGCCTGGCAGTACGTACAGGAATTAAATCTGATCCTTGACAGTAACAGGGTTTCAAGCTTCTAGTACAATTCTTAAAAATACAAACAGTTAAGGTGAATACATATTATTATTGGCTAAAGGTGCCAGATTTTACTGCCTATGTTGTTATGTTGTTGTATGTTGTACTTGTATTGCATTTGTATTGTATTTGTTTCAGGGACACTTTGATGCCGATAATCTGTTAAAAATATTAATAAGTTCATGCAATCTAATATTTCATCTAAAGAAAAAACAGAAATGTGCTCTAGAGACTCTGATGAAGGATGAGGAAATTGTGATTAAAAAGGTGGAAAAGGGGGGAGCGATTGTGGTGTGGAGTAAGGATATGTATGTGAAAGAGGCATATCTCCAAATGAATCATTTACAGTTTCATAAATGCTTTACATATAACCCCACTGATGACTTAAAACTAGAGTTAAATTGTATTTATTTAACCACTGAGATTACAAATCTCTTTTGCAGGGGAGTCCTGGCCCCATGTGTGTTTGGGGGGGACACCACACAGAAAGGCCCTGCCCTGGATGGGAATCAAACCCAGGACCTTCTTGCTGTGAGGCAGGAGCGCTAACAACTCTCCCACTGTGCCGCCAAAGTTTAAACAGATACTCACTGACGTTCTGGAGAAACAAAGAGGGTAAATGTCTATTTACCGAACATCCAAGAATGGCTTTTTTAAATATGATTCCCAAATTACACAAATGCTTTGATAATCCACCTGGTAGACCAGTTATATCAGGCAACAATAGCCTTACAGAGTCAATCTCCAAATATATTATTTCATTAAACCATATTTACCTACACTTCCAGCATACATTCAGGGTACCACTGATGTATCCTGCAAAATCAAGCAACTTAAAATCAGCGTCAGAAACGTTGGTCACTATGGATGTAGAGGCTCTCTACACCAGCACAGAGCACAAAGAGGGTTTGGCAGCTTTAAGATTCTATCTAGAGTTCCTGGCCATCTACAGAAATGCCACCTAATGATTTTTGATTTCACTTACAGAATGGACATTAAACAATAACATTTCTGTGGCTAAGTAGAGTCAATTGAGATATGCCCTAATTAATAAAGGCTTTTAACTTTAAGAGTTGTGTTAAACTTGGATTTAGTGTGTGTTTGTAAACCTGTAGTCCCTTCACCAAAGAGCACCTCTTTTTTTCCCACTTTTTCCACTACTCCCTGGAGGTCCTCTTCAGTGTTTCTTTCAAAAAACATTTTTGTATTTGAGTACAAGGTGTTCAGACAGCTCAAAGGTTGTGCTATAGGAGGAGGATTTTATATTTAATGTTGAGCAAAACAAATTTCTTAAATACATTATTGGGTGGGGAGAATATACAGTATATTGATGATGTTTGTCTTTTGCAGTCAGCGTCAGAAAGCGAATTACAATAATTTTATATTTTTCTAAATAGCATCAATCTCAATATTAAGCTTTCACTTGAATACAGTCTAGAATTGGTGAATTCTTTAGATACAACTATTTATAAAGACAATCTGGGAAAACATGGCTTAATTCCAAACACATTGCCAACAAATGCAACAACTGTAATGATTGTATGGCAAATGAAAACATTCCTGGACTTTAATTCACAAAAGGAGTACAAAATAAACCATTACACTAACAGTAAAATTATATTCGTTATTTTAAAACTGGTATTCTATACGTTTTCTTCATTGAGTTGACATAAAAGACAACTACAGGACTGACTGGCTGAACACAAATATAAACTACCAGATATGCCATACTTTTTGAAACTTTTATAACAGCAACCCAGTCAGTCTTCAAGCACATGGAATAGACCACATACGGGACTCTATACCAAAAGGAAACTAAATTTAGAAAATGTAAGGTAAGACCATCTGGATTTATAAACTTCAGGCCACAGAACCTCCTGGATTAAACAATGACTTAGATTTCACTGTTTTTATAGACTGAATGTTTTTCTTTGTATTATTTTTAGGGGTATTTTTGGGGTCAACACTACCATCTGCTGGTGTGTGTCAGATATTGCCCACACAGGTGTTTTTTTCCCCTGCAACACTCCCTCTTACAGGTGGAGACGCCCTATTGGTGGGACCCTTGTATATAGCTCACAGGATGTACATTTGAATTCTGTTTGTTTCCCTGATGAAGGCCGGTTAGGCTGAAACGTGTTGGGTCTCAGTAGAGTCAACAAGGACATGTCCTAGACAATAAAGCCTGTACACTGTTTTTACACTTCTTTCTTGTCTGACTAAAAACATATACCACGTATAACAAATACTTATTTGCTAGTCATGTTTCTGTTCTTTTGGTCATTTTGAAGTCCCTGGGGTCAGGTGTATCACTAGACTGGAAAAGTCAACTAACCTAAAAATAACATACGGCATCAATGTGTTTATTATAAAGATGAAATAATTTATTTTTTCACTCTAGTTTATGATAAATCATTCACAATTAAGAGACTATACAGCATCAGTGTGAGCATTATAAAGACAACATTACAAGTTATGTAGTCATTTATTCCCAGCACGTGGTTGTGTACATCTCCAGCATACGATACTGTGCACATGAGAAGCTTTGACATTGGGCTGTACATGAACAGTGGTCAACTCTCCTGGTCAATCTCTCACACACACACACACACACACACACACACACACACACACACACACACAGACTATTGATGAGGCCATCAGGGAATACAACTGCTCAACAGGATTTGTAAGATCATCTCTGCTCTAGATTAATCATTTTAACTTGATAAACATTGTCAATTGTAAATACCACACAGAGCTACAGTCCTGGCTATGGTGCAATATCAAAACCTTTCATTTTAACATTCGTTTTTATTTGTTTTCCGAGCCAGAGGCAGATACAAGGGTGTGTGGTTTTAGAACTACAGACTAAACATCGAGCTAGTTCCGTGTTATCAGTGCAGGCTTGGTCTCTAATATCTGAAACATACAGAGGATTACAATTGACCCCAATTACCCCTCCTTTCTTTCTTTTCACAACTTCCACATGCTATTTTCTAAACAAGCTAAACACGGTATCATACAAACAGGAAAATATGTTATAACTACAGACATAACAAGCCTTCCAAAAATAAAACACATGCGAGCAAACATCCTGACACTTGGAGACGTGCAAACACAGTGTGCAACTCAACTTTGTCAGACAAAAAAATAAACAAATTGGGGGTTGGCTAAACTAAAACAATGGCGACTCTGAAGACCTTTCCGAGGTGTCGCGTAACCTCATCAATGGTAAGAGCACTGAATACACATCACACATCCTGTAAGATAAATTTAAACAAATATTTAAAAGATTGGAGTGAAGCCACCTTTATTTCTCATTCCACATAAAAAATTTAATAAAATAAAAAATTTAGGCTACAGCGTTGCATGTCTTTTAAAAACCAAGCTGTTCCAGGTTGAGAGTTTGTACATAAGGATATCCATACGATGAAGGGTTATCTTGCCAATCTGATTGGTTTTGTGCAAGACATTCAGAGGGACTAAGGCTGTTTCTTGGACAAATATTTATCTAAAACCCATTTGGTCCACATAAGTAGGTTCTTGATAGGTATGGACTGACTTTTTTGAGATGTATGGCCTACAATCCCTGAAGACATAAACCCCACAACCAGAGTTTCAAAGTTCAGCACAAGAAGCAGAGAAGACCTGGTCTTGGTTTTTGATTGTGCGAACTGGAGCAAAAGATGCTGACATGAACAAAAGCCAATATGGCACCAGAAACAAGATATCTTAACAGCTACAGCTCACACATAAATACTCAACTAAAATAGTAAAAGCTTAAGCTGAAAAAAAAAAAAAAAAAAAAAAACACTATAAGAATTGTCAAAGTAGTGAATTTAGTTGGGAAACGGGGTGAGATATGGCCAAAGTGTGCCATCTAAATGAAATACATCCATCAAAAAAAAAAAAAAAAAAAAAAAAATTTAGACGAGGCCTGATTTTTCAGGGGTAACCGAACATTTCAGATCAGTAAATAATTTTTTTTTTTTTAAATAAAGACAACCCCATGAGAATGTTAGGCAGACAGAGTTAAGTTGTGATTTTCTGAAAAGCAAGTTAGTATGTTCTGTTTGCATGCTGTTCAGCTGTACAAGTTATCAAATACTGGCCTAGTGCTGATTGTGTGCATTGTGCAGGAAGGGCAACGAGCAATAAGGAAACTGCTTTCTTTCTACTTCTAACCAACTCACTCTTGCCTCTCTTTTGGAGCCTCACATCTCCCTCCTCCAAACACGACAATATAAAAAGACAAAACATAAAACAAAATCAAAATACAATGAACATTATCATCTTTTCCCCAAAACTTTGTCCTCAGCCTCTTCTCCTTTCACTAAATCCCTCTGTTAATAGTATTTTCAATATGAAACAATGAACACTCCCATGTCAGATTCTAACATTTACATGGCTTCATTACAGTCTCTGCTTTCAGTCAAGCACCCAGTTAAAAAGGGAGGGAGAGACTAGAAGGGAGAGTAGAGGCAGGCAGAGCGGGACAAAGAGAGGCTTTTGCTCCAAAACAAAGGGTGGAGTATTAGTGATGCCATCTGTCCCCTTCACTACTTCAGAATGAGATGGAGTCCTTCACCAGTTTCATCTGAGAGAAGAACAGTCAATTATCATGGTCTGCATTGAAACATAACTACAGAGAGCATCAAATAAAAATGCATGACAAACTCACCTTTGAGAGTGCTGATCAAAAAACAGCTCTCATCAGGCATGTTGTAAACCATCTAAAAAGGACAGAGGGAAACACAGCAGCTTAAACAACATAAATTGTAAAAATTGTAAAAAAGGCCAACTCATTTCTCCAATGTGCCTTGCAGAACAAACCATTTGACTTAAAAAATCAAACAAAAATGCATTTGATTTGACTATTACATTAAAAAGGACATTGTGTGTGGTCATTACCTGATCACTAAGAACAATGTGTATGCCTGTAGGACCCTGTCGGTACACGCGGTTAATTTTTTCCAGTGGAAGGCTGCACACGCATGCCATCTTGCGGATGAGTTCGGCTGCTGTCAGCTCCTCTAGGTACAAAGCATGATACACTGCACAGAAACACAGCACCAAGAAAACAGTTAATGATTTATTATAAAACACACAGGATACATCAGGTGGCTCTGATATAATGTAAACGCCTTTATTTTGTTTGTGACACCCCTACATGCATTACCATGTAAACTAGAAGGGACGCTGTGTTCTCCATTTTCATTGGTACTGTGCCTCTCCAGCAGGGGGCTGTCCCGAGGCGACTCCTGACAGACGTACACAGTCAACCTGGGACGCACAGACCTACACACAGACATGAAGTTTGTGAAAACCTCAAGCATGCTAACATGTCTATTTAAGAAAATCAAATCCATGGATGCACACCTAGATTTAAGTGCATTATAGAGTCTGATCCCATCTGCTGGACCACAAATCTGGACCAGGTCATCGCGAGTTAGCTTCAACAAGTCAGAACCTAGACAAAGAAGGACACATGCTGTGCAGCTTTCGATATAATATTTAGTAAGACGTTTTTTGTGTGTGATTAAATGTACCTGAGAAGTGAGAGAAGAGCCTAGAGTAGGAGTTAAAACGATTTTTCAGCAACCACTTCTGGGCGTCCTGTATGGAGGCAGTGGGGCTTAACTGCTGTGGGATGACAAGACAGACCATGTCCTTTTAGTTAAACAGCCCATTGTGTTCATAACCCCAAACTCACACATACCAATAGGATTTTAATTTAAATTAAATAAAAAGGTTAATGTAAAGATACAATTATCTAAAAGGATTTAGCATAGTGCAAATTTGGAACCAGCGTGTGTGTGTGTGTGTATGTATATATGTGTAGTGTTATATATATATATATATATATATATATATATAAATTAAACTTAAGTTAGAGCCAATTCTCTTACCTCCAAGCTGCCATGGGTGACAGGGTCTGCTTGGTGATTAGGAGAGGACGAATCACTAGAATAGCATAAAAAGAGCAGTTCAATAAAAGTAAATGTTTATTATAGCCTTCATGATAATACAGTGATATTAAAGACACACACAGTTACCTGTCTGGTACTGAGGACGCTGCGTAAGTGGACAGTGGTGGGGAGGCAAAGGTAGGAGTAGCTGCCTGATTGGTGCTCACGTAGGCATTGTCTGGCCATGGGGAGCACTGAGCAGAGACACAGAATTGGAATAATTCACTGTACTAATACTTGGCCAACTCCAACTATCCATAAACTCAAAGTCTGATTAGAAAATGTATTTTGCTGAATTCCCCAAAGCAGTTTAAACCAAAAGCAAAATACCTACTAAATATAAGCCTCAGGGTAAATTCACACCCAAATTTCCTCTGCACGCTCGCACAAGGGAGCGACACAAATCCAGCGATACAAGCGTAGATTTCATTTGAGCAGACCTCGACTTAATGCAAATGATTCACAGAACAGGATTTGATAAATCACCTGAGAGGAATAGGTCCAACGTTGACAGCTCTCATTCAAGTCGCTGACAAGGTTTCAGCGACTTGAATGAGAGCCGGCGACGCGAATAGAGCGAGCCAAGCTGAGAAAAGCAATTTTGGTTGCTTTTGGTATGAAACCCTCAGACTAAAAGGCAGATATTTCAAGATAAATTATGAGATTTATAATTGATGGGAGGAACAGAGAAACAGATGAGCTTACACTGCCTCTCTTGGCTAACGAGTCACCACAGTCGGCGGGAAGCGTTCTCTTGCTGGATTTTTTCAGCTCATGATCACCTGCATCCTCTATGATGGGCTCAAGCCTCGTCTACGGACACACATAACAAAAGTTAATCTACCAGCATACATACAAACCTACATACAAAACTTGAAATATTTTCCATAAATTGACTGACAATATAAGGATTGTCCTTTTTAAAGATACTATCAAATCTTAAGGAGTCTAAAAAGTTTTAAAATGAACACAGGGTTGTCAGTGGTTTAAAGGTGCACTGTAGTACACAGTTGAACAAATGGTCACTATACTTTCAATAACACCTATCTGACACCTCCAACCCTATTTCTATAGGATTTGTTATAGACAACAGCATGATCCTGCAGAGCTACCTAGATGCTCAGAGACTTTAGGAAGGAGTGTGACATGTGCAACTGTAATGTTGCCAAAAACTACACACCTTGCACTTTAATGAGCATTTAGATTGTTAACTCTACGGTGTATTGCGTTAGAAACCTTTTAAAAACACAGTTGTGATGCAGACTGACCTCTGAAAGGATAGTGGTATCATAAGATGGTTGGTACTTCTCCTTTTCTTGCACTGTACGTTTCTCCATCTTTTCCCTGTCGGTCTTTTGTTTACGGTCTGCACCCTTTGGCTGTACAGAAAACAAAAGAACGGGGAGGCTGATTTATTAGGAGGCAAAGAATGTCAACATTAGTTGAGCTAGTGAAAAAGTGTCCTCCACAGCAGAGTAGGTGTAAACCTTAAAAACTTTGATTTGGCAGGAGGCTGAGTGGAGGTGCTCCGTGTACTCTCCACCGTCTCCTTGGGCGAACGTGTCAAATTGAATCCTGAAGGGGACACCCTTCTCGCCCCCATGCTTCCTGGGAGTAAACTCTGTGCTGATACAGTGCACCTGCACACAAGAATCAAAAGTAGATATGGTATAATTAGAACTTGTAAGTTAATACACAGATTACCAGTGACGATAGATTAGATGGGTTTTAACCTGCACAAAAACAGATGTTCTTTTGTTCAGGTCCCAAAGGAACTCTGCAGCGTTGAGCTGGGAGGGGTGGGTCTTTGGCTCTATGATGCCCACTGACATTGGGATATCTGCCCCACACAAACACAGAGAAATCTAAAGTCCTGCTAAATCACAGGAGACAGTTTGCGTAAACATTTCTTGCCAAGCATCATTACCAATGTCAAGGAGACGGTCGCCAGGACGATTCCACTTCCAGCCTTCCAGCTGTTGGTGCTCGGTGTACTGTAGGCGGCGGTCATGAAACACTACTCGTACAATGCTCTACAAACACAGCCCAATAGGTCACCACATTGTCTATTGGTCTGAAATAATAGGTAGAGGAGAGTCTCACCTTAACCAATTTGTTGTTAAGCTCTGGTAACTCTCCAGGATTTCTGTTGTCCAACATACGCACCTCATATGACTGGCCTGTGAGAAAGTGTCCTTTAAAACACTACCATGTGCAACTACTATTGAAGTAATCAGCCCATGTTACAGTTTGCCCCTGATCAAAATGGCATTGATGACCCAACCTCATTTAAAATAGACCACTCCTCATACTGGAAAAAACCTTGCTCAAACAATGAACTTGTTCAATATTTAGAAACATTTATATTATTATCAGCAGGAGCAGTTGTGTTACTCTTCACTGGGAAAATGCTTTGCCTTCACTTATATTAGAAATTTTATTCAGAAAAGAAGATAACTTATTTTAAAATGCATTTGATGACGGCATGTGCTTGAACACAATAGTGCTTTTATAGGGCAACTAAAGTCTTGCTGTTTGCAATAATAACACTAATGTGCTATGAATGTGGTCATTATTTACAGAAATAAGCATAGAAGTGTTATATTTTATATGGACTTATGACAGACCCTCTCTAGCACAGAGTTTAACAGTCTTGCAGTGAAACTCTCACCTTGGTTCAAGTACGTAAGTGTCTCATCGTGCAGCTTGACAGCTGGAGAGGTGGCGGCACACAGCACATATTGGAATGGGGGGTTTTTGGTCTCATTTTCTGGAGGAAGGTTGGAGTCCTCCTGCTTAAAAATGGGCAGTGCCAGCACATCACTGAGAGAGGGAGAAAGTCGGAAAGAAAGTGAGCACCAATATTCATCAATACCTTTAAAGCACAATATGACGTTTAAATCTTTTATCCAACATGTGTACTAATTAGTTTGAATTTAATTTTATCACCAAGACTGTCCATCCTTGTATCTAACACAGAGAAGTCCAGCATATATCCTACAATCACAACTGGCTGTTCTGGTTTGTCAACTCACTATTATCTCCAAACTACACTTCTTATTGTCTGTGTAGTTTTAATAATGTACTTGTGTGACATTGGCAAGTCATGCATAACTTTGGCATTGCATTAGATCCTTAATGTGACAACACATTTTAGAGCACGTAATGAAACTTCTCCACTGATCAATTGGCTCAAGCTGCTACAGATAACTAAATACATCTCTCTCACATTTGGCAGATACTCTGGGCAATGATGCCATCCTTAGTTCACCCTGACAAATGCAGGTGTGTCAACAGGTGTAAAGTGAAAGATGACTCTGACTCGATATTTCAATGCCGGCACCAGAGATTGCTATCTACGCACAGAAATGTAGATCATATTTTTTATTGCCTAGAAAACTTTTACCACATCCAAACTTTGACAACAGCTTGACACTTTCTCGAAAATCATATTGTGCTCTGTGCTTCACATATCTTTAAATGACAATCAATTCTTGTTGAGGGTGCCCACACAGTGTCAACATGGGTGCTCTTAGATATACCCGGGTGCATGGGAAAATTACATCTGTTTCTTGAAACCTGAGGAGGCTCTTGCAGACATTCTGTTCCTACCAGCTGCCGAAACCAAACATACACCAGTCACAGATAGTGCAACACCAGCAATCCTGAAGCCACCCACAACTATTCACAAACATCACTCTGGCGTTAGTGAACTCACTCACTTGTGTTAAATATCTGGATGCTCTTACGTCACACACAGATGAACAAGTTAAAGGCAGCTAGATGGGGTAGCTGATTAGTGTGCATTTCCTACACACCATCTTTTTGTCTTAATGGTACATAATGTACTTCAAGTTAAAAGTAAATAAACAAGTGGCTTACTAAGAAGGAAATAATTAAGTGTAAAGATTTCTGTTTTGGGCCAAGTGCTGGGATAACCCAGCAACCAACAACACATTATTAAAGTGTGGGTAAAAGATTAGCTTTGCAGGCAAATAGCTAAAACAAAGAGAAATTGTTTCTAGACTTCTTTTAAGTGACTGTAACAGTCACTCAAACAAAAAATAAAAAGTATAATTATATGGCATAATGCAGCTTCCTAAACTACACCTAGAGAAAATGTATATGGACCAGTTGTAATGGGATAATGTTACTTCTACAAGTGGGGCAAAAACAAAACAATCGAAAAATATGGATTAGCCCATCATACCCCATCTCTACTCACTATAAAACACTACCCCTTGTCTACTGAGAATCAACTTCTGTGAATGATTTACTCAATTGCAATTTGAATCATAGACAATAACAGTCACATTTTAGAGCAACCTTATTTTCAAGCCATGATGGTAAAATTGACTGGTTTGGTTTGGCCAACCTTATCACAAACACACTGCTAAGAGAGTCTATAGGCTTTAGTTTCCCCTGAGACTAGATAGTCAGGTGGCTCATAAAAAAGGCCCTTCATGTGGACTTCCTCATTGTTATCTAGAAATGCATTTAAAGTAATAATGTATTATCTTAAGCCACATATTTCCTGCCAAGCATTTTCTGTGGGTATGAAACATTTATCTTTGACCCAGGCCAGGGAAACCTGCATTACAAAGAAAATGCAGGAAAGAAAAGTTGAACACAGAGCAAAGAGGTTTCTGAACTTTTCTGAGAAAAATTAAAGCTGAGGTTGGCATGTCCATCTCTAACCTCATGCTGTAGGCTCCAGCCCCCAGCTCCTGTCCGATGCCGGACAGACTGGCATCAAAGTCGTGCACGAGCCCCGACTCGATGGTGGCGTCCTCCATCTTCAGCACCCAGGTCATGGGCCCCAGCTCTTTGTCCTCGGTTTCAACTCGGAGGGCCGCCAGCTTGCCTCAGGTAAGAGATGTTGCTTAAGAAGGAAGTGGCTCTGCAGCTTCAGAGGGACTCCGTGGATGGAAAGTTATGCTGCTAACCCTTTAGCTGCTCCTTCACAGACTGGACAGGTAAAATTTTGCACTGTGTTCATCGCCATATCTCCTGTAAGAGGAACCTTTGGACTCTTGTCACTCACGACGCTGTTCCCCAACTTGTAGAAAGTCTGTAAGTAACGATAAGTAAGAGTTCACTCAGCAACAAATGTTAGTCGTGACTGAAGATGAGTTGATGCTAACGTTATCTAACTGCTAGCTAGCATACAAAGACAACACACAGATAACATGTACTCAGCAGCCCGCAGTTACCACAAACACGCATCGGAGCCGTGAGAGGGGATGTTAGCTCAACAAAATGCAGCAAGCAGAGACAGTGTGGTTAGATATGAGCCGGTAAGTCCAGACCACATCCACGCAGCGTCCGCATAGCTGCTCTAGCTGTAGCTTTGAGGCTAACTAGCATCAACTTCACTTGCTTTGAATCCGTTGTGTGATGTCCGCTTAGGAGCAGCTTCCTTCTGTCGCTCCTTGAACCATCCCCAGCTGGTCTCCTCTTCTCATTGTGATGCTGGGACCACCGCTAAGCCTTAACTCACGGAGACGTAGTCCTTTACCCACCCAGAGAGCACAAAACCAGCCATCAACATGGCCTCCGCTAATACAGACGGTCGGTCTGTGAAGCCTGCGGCTGCCACCACCAGCCTCAGGAAGAATGCCAGGAGGAGCCCAGCCAATCACAGCACGCCCCTTGTGCCAAGCACGGGCTTTTCAGCCAATCATCGGCCTCCAAGCTTCCACTATTGTCCAACTGTAGATGCCTCCCAGAAAATATAAAAAATACCTTCAAATTCAGTCCAATATTACCCCACAAGCACCAGTGCTGACATTTGAGTGTGTATAGCCAATAGCCATCATAAATTCTCTAAATGTACATGTAAACAAATCGAAAGAAAAATATGGCAACGCTTACAGTTACCTCGTGTTATTCACACTGACAACACAAAACAAAAATTTTATGTGTAACTTCATCGTGTTGATGTCTTTGGTCTGGTTCATACCCATTGTAGCTGCTGTCGTCGTATTTCTGTGCTGGCGGACGGAAGTTTTCAGTGTAGGGTTGCCAAAACAACATTGTGTGTCCCACAATAGCTGACACTCACACCGCAGTCCCGTAAACAAGACCCAAACCAGTACCGATCAACTTCAAACACGGTAAAACCACAACGACTGCCATTGTGTCTTTAACAAAAAATTTCAGTGAGTTGGTGAAAGACGTGTCCGCTGTGCACTGGTCAATGATTATCCTGCAGCAGACGGACTCTGGACGGCTCCTTTTCTCTCTGCGTGTTTTTTTCCGAGCACTGTACGCACGCTATTTTGGCTCACGGTAGGGACCCGCCTCATGGCTTAATTACCTCTGCTTGACCCATGTGGCATTAAAAAAAAAATTACGGAACACCTTTGTACTAACAGTTTAATGTTTTACACATTCTACTAATGTTTATTTAGAATTTAGTAAATGTAAGTTTCTTTACAGTCACATTATCTATTTTATTTAGGGCACAGACTTGTTATTCCCTGGAGGGACATGAGTGCAGAATTAGACCAGGTGTGTATCTGTGACTCTCTTTAGCTGTAACTAAATTTAAAACACACTGAACAGATCCATACATAAAATTCAGCACGTGGATCTGAAATAACTATGTTGCATAACGTGAGAAAGTTAAAGTTACACTCCTGGTTTGGACTTCTCACACACAGTGGGCTTCACTATCAAACTGTATTAATCAATACAATGCTCAATAGCTTTGAACAAAAAAAAAAAAGTAGCCTTTCAACCCCTTAGCCCCCCTCCCCAAATATGCTAATACTATGTAGTTACATGTTATTACAGTGTTACATTGTACTATGTATCGAGTGTAGTGTAAAATAAAGTGTTACCCTCAACACTCAAGTCCACATTTGTCATTTTTTGAGTTGCTTGATGTCAGGATAACATGTAGAGTTGTGGTACAATATTTTGCATATAGTAAAAGTTTTTGAATTGAATTAAAATGCAATAGAACTTTAAAAAAATAAAATAAAAATAATCAACATTTTAGTCAAGCTTTGGTCACTCAGATGCCACTTACGTTTTAATTTGGCGAATAATTGCCCAATAAGTCCAAAGCGTGAATGCCTGCCTGTGATGTATTGTGCAGCCCTAGGTTTGACATTTTTTAGAAAAAGTCATGCCACGTTTGTCATCTGTACAAGTTCTTTAGTTTATTGTAAGCACTGCTTTGTAAATGCACAGAAGAAACGACAGTGAAAACTAAAATGTTACAAGAAAAAAAAACACAATCAAGAGAAAAAAGGGTAACAATGACGGTGTGTTTCTGAGCTGTAAATAATTCATTTCTACAAGTAAAGCGTGAGAGACTACAGCACGCACACCAGAAAGAGAAAAAATTAAAACAAAAATGGGCATAGGTGCACATACACCCCCCCAAGAGACTCTCCTAAATGACAGTTATTGGATATTCAATTTTAATATATATAGATACACATCTGCTTTGTGATAATAAGCCATGTCCTACCTCATGTAGTAGGCAGCAGACACTCATTTTCTTTTTTTTTTTTAATTTTTAACTAAAAATGGATTGACTTGATTAGCTGTGAGAAATGGCAGACACCATATAACATTCTGACCGGGCCCCACATTGTTCACAATAATTTAAACCCCTTTTACTCTATACGTCTCAGTAGAATCCAATAAAAAGGTTATTTGTTTAGTCTCATGCATAGCCAAGCACTCCGCCCAAGTAGAGTAAATGTTATGAGCAGGCATGAACCACTGTGATGCTGTACGTCCGTAATGTGCAGAGTTGGTCGTACCTTTTAGGCTCATCAGCACCTTTTTAAAAAGACAAAACATGTATATTTTTGAGCGTGTGTAAGAGAGACAATCTCAGACTTTAAAACCTCAATGTGTAAAATAAATTCAAACTATGACACAAGGTAATTTTACATTCCTGTCTACCTGGCCCCACAGTTACTTATTGTTTAACAAAGAAACAAGACAACACCGTTTGCGTAAGCCCAATACTCTCCAAAGGATAGAGAAGCATGCAGACGCGCCAGTTCCTGTTGACATTATAATGGTTTTTAGAGGATGCTCTTGGGTTTTTATAAGAATGCTGCTGAAAATAAGAAAGGCGGAGTGGATGGATTTTTTTTAAACTTTCAACCTTGAGAAATAAGAAACAAACCTGTATTTTCTATCTCTAAAAATTTCAGTCTCTAAATCCGAATGGATTCTTAGATATGATCATCAGCTACAAAACCCTTTATACAGCTTCCATTCAGTGTGGAGGGAAATGTATTCTGACTGTATGTACCTATATACAAACATCACTTTGCTTGAAAGAGTGGAAGTTGGTGTAGATGAAAGCAGTTTACTCCTGGGAAAGACAGTAATCCAGGTTTTGTTTTCAGTCTGTGTGAGTTCAAGAAATGATGTTCATGTTTGGTGGGCAGAGTTGCAGTTCTGTGGTTGCCCTGTGGGAGGGCGTTGTGTCACCTATAGGCCTTCAGATGTGGATTCACCGCCACTGGAGCCAGACTGGGCGCGCTTGATGTACAGATTCAACAATTTTAACTGCAGACAAACGATACAATGAGTACAAATATAATACAATACAATACAATACAATACACTCTTTGTTCAAGATAGAAAAAAAATGCAATTTCAACAAAGAAAAAACACACCTTGCTGCTGGAGAGTTGGCCAAGGTGAGGTTTAAGGTCCTCTCCTATCACTGCATAAATGGCCACCAAGCAGAAAACACAAGCTTTCCTTACGCTGCTCTCGGAGTTGTCATATCCCTGTTGGACCAGATTGAACTGATTTTTTTATGCACACACCAATAACAATAATAATGTCTCTTATGGTTATACATTTTGGAATAAAACGTCACTCAGTTGTGTGGCACTGACCTGTATGAGTCCTGGCACTACCTCAGGCAGCATGCTGACCAGGCCCTCCCTGGGAATCCTTTCAATGACCTTGGTCTGCATCTTGATGGCAGCTAAGTTGATGGGGTAGTCAGCTGACTGAATGATGGGACACAGCACCTTGATACATTGGTCTGGGCTGATGGACTGTGCCAACATGGCTGCCGTATCTTCTGCCGCTCGTACCACCTACAGAAATAAATTGTACACCAGACATATCAGCCAAGATGTACTGTATGTAAAATGAGTTTTAATTTGCTGGTCAATAAGGCTATACATATGTACCTCCTTGTGTGGGTCCTTGTGAGCCTCCAGGGCTTTCATGATGGTGAGTTCTGCATAGTTTTTGAACCTCCAAGGCTGCTTGCTGAGAATCTCAATCAAAACTCGAAGAGCAAATGTTCTTATCAAATGCTGAGAGAAGAAATATTAAATGAGAAGAGCCCCATTAATGATTTTAGTCTGGCTAGTTCAAACCCTGTCATTAGGTTCAGATTGTTTACCTCTCTGTCCCCCATCGTCTCAAGCAGGAGCAGCAGGATGGTTTTGAAATGTTCATCCCAAACCTGCAGGGTGTTCTCACGAATGAGCTTCAGCAGTTTGCACAGCGCTGCTTTTCTTTCCTCTATACGCTCATTGTGGTTTGAAAGCTCTTTTAGCAACTCAGCCACTAGTTCTGATTGGTCCAAACTGCTCTCTATAAATAATAAAGAGAAACAACTGTGACCAATAGGAGTTGTTTTAAAAAATTCCTTTTGGTATTAGTAAGAGACTTTGTGCCCATTGTGGTGGAGCGTACCATCACTGAGCTGCTCAGAGTCATCCAGGCTTGAGTGTTTGCGGCTGTGCTTCAACGGAGAGTCAGAGAAGTGTTCACGTGACCCTCGGGGGCTTGAGGAGAGCAGAGAGGTGTTGAGGAGGGAGGTTTTGTTGTCCAGAGCCATGCGACCACCTTCCATCAAATCTGTACCTCTGCAGTCACCGCCGAACTACAGAACAATAAGTAAGTAAAAAAATTACAAGATGAAGCTACCATACCATAGTAACAACTATATAGTTCAGTGTGTTTCCATTGTATTCTGAATTGACCACTGTGGTTATAGGCACTGGGATAAGTGTACACTGTAAGTTAAGTCTTACATATAAAGAACTCACAAAATGTGAAAGGAATGTAAAGAATGATAGTCATTTTCTTTATTAAAATAAATTTAAAAAAGGCATAGTTTCATTTTAAAAACAGTTATTGCTGGAAGTGCTTTATACATGTTTGTTGTGTTTACACCAAGACAAGAAAGCATGACCTAAGTACTAGTCTTTTGCGTCAGGTGAACTGCGATGGGAGGGCTGAGTAGGGGGCTTAGATTTCAGATGCTTCTCGTGGGGAAAATGTCAGAAGGTTAGACCTATGATGTACTAGACTACACGGTGTCCTTAAAAGGGGCTGGGGTTGATGGGAGGCACTGCAACAGGACCTGCATTGAGGTACAAGACTATAAATTTGGACTGAACAAATATAAACACCAGAACTTGAAACATGACAGTTACCACTTACTTGAAGACTTGATGATAAACACAACCCAGAAACCCCTAAGAGGTCATGGAGATTAAAATTGCAACCTAACATGTTGGTTTATGCTTCTGGCTTCTCATGCAAAAGCAGAAGTGCCACAGATCAAATGTCAGTGTTTATATATTGTGCAAACAAGTAGCATTTTATGGGTTTAATCTTAATCCAAGCATTGTAAAATGGAACATTTAAGGTTCCTCATTTTCAAAAAAAAAAAAGAAATCTTAAGAACATAAAGTTCTTGTTTTGTATCAATTTGAGACAATCCAGAACTTGGTGAGCTGACTACACCACAGGGTTTTTCAGCTTTTGCAATAACATGCTTTTCAAAAGCAACAGTGTAAAACAAACACGCAAATGTAGATGATAAGTTTATTTTGAAGGGACCTTTTAGGTTACAGTCACTGTTAAAGCTGTGCAATTAATTTAATATTAAATTTAAATTTTAGCTCCCAATGATCACGAAACAAAATGAAATAAAGAAAAAACAATTATTTAGTCACATTCTGTTTTGCATGTTTTCTTGGCCTGAACACATTATAAAACACAATATGTGCAAGATTTGCTAAACAACTTGCAGGAAATGCACTGCATTGTTGATCTTATTTATCTGAATTATTATAAGCTTTTAATTTAAACAATTAAATATTTTAAGGCTAATTCACTGTTTTGTTCAATAAATCCAACATATTTCAATGAGTCAATGAGTAATCGTCTGAAATAATTGTGATTTCAGTAATGGCCAAAATATTTATAAATGTTTTTTTCCTAATCACTGTATAGATCAGCCTTTCTCAAAGTGGGTGCCCCCTGACTGTGTCAGGGGTGCCGCCAAAAAATTACGTAGGCAAAAAAAAATGCTTTTGTGTTGGCTTGCACTGAGCCAGAGACAGGCGCGCTTCAGAGCTGTCATATATCACAACTTTTCTAAACTGCCCCTGCGCGCGATGGCGCGCGCCATCGCATACAGCTCAACTAACGCGATCGCTATAAAGGTGTTTAAACGCGACAAAACACTTCCACTAGTACAGGGAGCGACTGAGGACTGTGGACCAGGAGCTCCGTGTCTGCCTCTCATCCATACCTGCCAGGATAGGGCGGCTGTGTGCCGCACCAGGCTCACGCCTCTCATTGATTGTGGTCACCCCCACCCCGGCTGTGTGAGCGCAGATATGCTGCATGCGCATGTAGATCTTTCTCTCTGCGGATTATTTTTTGGGTGTGTGGGTGTGTGTGCATGCGCATATAGCACGGATGAAAACAAGCACTATATGGAAAAACATTCCTGCTTATCTCTGTTGCATGGAACATGGATCTTTTCTTATCGTATTGTATCTGATTTTATTTATTTTTGTTATGTCTGCCCCTTTTTATTTTATTTTAACTGCATCCTGCACTTCAGTTTAGTTCTCCTGGTCAGGATTTGTTGTTGGGTTCTTGTATTGTGCGGTCCACCTCTTACGGTTTTATGGCATTTGTGTCTCTAATTAATTATTTTGTGAATTACTTTGCAAACCTGTGTTTTTAAAGGTGCTATAAAGTTGTTATTATTATTGTTATTTACAGTTTGTATTATGCTCTGTTCATTACTGTCCTGTCTAAATAAACAGGACATTTGCATTTAAATTTGGGTTATGCAGTGTTTTTAAATTATATTTTAAACTGGGGTGCCTTCACATTTTATGCATTTTTGAAAGGTGCCCTGACTGAAAAAAGTTTGAGAAAGGCTGGTATAGATTAACACTTAGGTCTAATGTTTGAGATTATTAGCCAGAAAACCACAAAATAATCCTTTTTGTGTTTTACTCACATCCTCTTCATCCCGGCGCTGAACTGGGTCATTCATGTCCTCTTGGCTGCGGACACTAAAGTTCTGAATTGCCTCAGTGACACCTTTCAATGAGCTGTAGATGTCCTCTGAGTTCATGTTTTCTGTGTCATAGTCAAAAGCACTAAAACACAAAAATTACATTTCACTACAAATCTACACATTTTAATGTATTCTATGAGAAACCAGGAAAACTGACAAATTAGTTTTACCTTGGTGAAGGGATGTTTTGGGAGGTGTTGGTGGGGGAGGTGACAGGGCTAGACCAGCTGGCTGGAGATCTGGGTGTATGGCGAGTCAAAGGGCTGCCCATTGGTGCCTGTGAAAGGGAAGAGTAGCTTTAATAAGCTGGTTTGATGTTTTTGTCACTACTGATCAGAAAATATTTGAACATTTTTAGCGTCTGTTCAGTTTTCATATAAAGTCTACCTGTGCTGCATTGCCAGTATTCTTGAGATGGTTTTGAAGCAGCTTTGTGGCTCCGTCCTGAAATGTTTTGGGCAAAGCGGCCAGCAGCATGGTGAACTCAGGGTGTTCAGCTGGAAGAGGGAGATAAGCACTGCTTGGGCTGCCTGAAAATGCACAAGCAAACATATTAAGTGTAAAATTGAATGTAAAGGCAATGTTTTCCAAGCTTTACACATACCTTTCTGACTTCAGCACTCTTGGGATCAGTTGTCCATGAAATGAGCCGGGACACAGCTAGTCGAGTCTCACTGGAATTCTCAAAGTCTTGAGCTTCCATCTGTAATGTCAGTGTCTCTATATACTTCAGAATGGCCACCTTTACCTGAGAGAGAGTATTTTGTGACAACCATTAGGGTATTCTCACTGACAATAGAGAACATGCCTAATATTCACCTGTAAAAACAAACACAGTAAACCACAAACACACATGAAAAAATGACCAGTAATTTCCACAGCTGGTATGTACAACCAAAGCAGATTGTGCATCTCTCTAGAAATGAGTTGATGAAACAATGAAAATTTTCATTGTAATCATGCTTTGTAAAAAAGTTTATTGATCAGAAGAAAGAGTAATGTGAGTAACACATAATAAAAGAATCAATAAAAGAATAGAATAAGAATAATAAGAATAAAAGAATCAATGAATGCAGACAGACACAGCAGGCTCCAAAACTCCACAAATGACTCCTGAACGGATACATGTCCTCCAATACACTTCTTTGTGTGCCACTATATAGGCACCTTAGGGTGAGAACTTTCTCCAAAGCACTTAGCATTGTGCCATTGTGCCACAAAATTGCTCCCCCCGGAGCGCACTGACCTGGGAGGACTGGCTCCAGGCTGTGGCCTGCTCGTCTAGAGAGCAGGCGTGGCGCCGCGCTCTGGGGGGGAACAATTTTACACTGGCCCCTCCCCTGCCACGACCGCAACACGAGCTCTGCACAGGCGTCAGAGAGAAAGAGGAGAAGCATCGTGTCAATCAAAGACGAAGACAGAAGGACCAGGACACAAGGCCAGTGGTCGGAAAAAAGGTTTAATTTAATATAGTTTATGTCACAAGAAGGCACCACTGAGCAGAGTGTGAGGGTTGTCATTAATAGATTACAAAGGGTTATGTAGCTCAAGCGCACGTGTACTTGTCAGCGCATACAGTGCATAACTTGGTAAAGGAAAAATAGAGCAGCATGGAAATAAAAAAGCACTAAAGGATGGCAAGGCAGATACTGTGAAAATCAAACAGGAAGTGAAATGAAAGAGTTGAAAGGGAAAACTAACACCACGGCGTAGCCTCTATGTAGGTCATGTCAGATGCTCACCAATCACAGCCCAGGAGTCAGGGTGTGGGGTTTTGGGGGCTCAGCCAGCAATGGCAGATAACAGACAATCTTAGTAACAGCAGTTACCATGGCAACAGACCATAGCTCCTTTGCCATATGTATAAATGCAGCACATATTCAAAAAAATCTCTATATTTTACCTTGAGGTTGGGGGTCTGCGTCTGGTCCACAGTGAACCTCATTATTATTGTAAATTGGAGGTTATTGGGAAAAGACTCTCTGCAAAAAAACAAGACTTTCAGTACTACACATTAGTGCTGAAATATAGAGAAAGAACTCAAATGTCACACCTACATTTACTCTCTCCACCTGTTATTCTGTACTGCAAGTCTTAGGGCTACTAAACATTTGTTTGATGTTATAGGATTTATAGCTATACTGTAAATAAGAACCATAAAAATCAAGAGGGGAAAATGCCAAAACCAGACTTTGGGGTTTGGGGCTCAATTTCTGCCAGTGGTTTTGGTGATATTGTCCAAAAACTGTTTTTGAGACCATATACAGTATATGCCAAATAAGGCCATATTCCTTACACAGTACAAGCAATACCTGAAGTGCTAGAGGTAACTGAACCCAAAGCACACATGGGTAATTTTCTTGAAATGAACAAAACAAAGTTTTCATCCTTGTATTGCCTCATAGACACATGAAAATACAGATTTAGAGTTAGCCATCTAGTATGACCCAACATTCAACAATACTCCATGTGGGAACAGCACCTTTTAGATGAAAGTGAAGTGTAAAAAGTCATGTCTCATAATGGAAAAACACTTTAAAAAGAGCTGGAGACTAAACTAACCGTGTGACATCCAGGGCCCTTTGAACTTTGGCCTGTACAGAGCCTAGTAGGTCAGCTCCCATCTTCTTGAGCAGCTGCGTGAGCAGGACAAAGAGCCAGTCCTGCAGGTCTTCTTTATGCACCAGGATGAAATCTACCAGAGTCTCCAGGAACATACTGAATACCTGAATACACAAAACAAACTGTAGGTCAGACAAAGCAAAAGAGAGCACAAACAAAATACACATATACACCAGACAAAAGATAGTCAATGATTCAAGTAAAGGTAGTGGTTAGTAGTTATGCACTCATTTATCCACATTCCCGATCACCAAATATATATATTAAAATTGTATTATTTACAAAACAGCAGTAACTGATCATTTGTGACTTTGCTAACTCTTGCAAGAGAAAAATGACTAAATCAGTCACAAAATCATGTTAGTATGTGAGTGTTATATAGTTGTTTTGGTAACTTGTTAAAAGGTGATTAATTAGGGTAGTTTTGTTGATCAAACAGTGTTTAATAAACTGAGTATCCAAACTTACTCTCTACAGAGAGTTCCAAAGTTGGGAGGCATGGAGGAGAGAGAGACACGCATGTTAGCCTTCTGACGATGTAAATCTGAAATCTGTAGTCCGAGCCTCAAGCTAATACTGTAACTTTACTAAAACAGGTTCACATTAACAAAATGTAGGAAAACATAGAAAAGTCTATGAAACACAGTGGTGTGGGATAGAAAGATGAATGCACTGATGGTCCACGATGAGATGCAATACCTTGAAGGAAGCCGAGCTTATACCGGATTCTGCCGTGCCGTACACCCTGCCGGAGTCTCGCTGAAAGTCATCATCAAATCATCAAGGGTCAAACGAATGAAGAAAACGAGGCTCACACACCTTACGACGTGCATGAAGCACCGGTGCTCAAACGTTGTGAGAATAGTGGCAGTGTTAGTTGAGACGAACCGCAGCTGGTTAGTTAGAGTTAAGAGCTGGCAGCCCAAACGCCTGCAGGTGTTTGTGAGTATATGTGTGGCCAGTGTCGTTGGCTTAAACTACAAAAAGTGTCGAGAAAGAGAAGAAAGCAGCCAACGGTGTGGCTGCAGAACGGTGACAGATCAATCCCAAAGAGCGGCGAAGAAGGTGAGGACACACGCAAACTCAGGCACAACATGCCGATAGAAAACTGGCCATAATTGCTGTGCATGCCTGTATTAATGTTTATATCTGAACATGTACTGTGTTGTGTTGTCTCTTGCTTATGTGTGAAACTGATGTAACTTTTTAACTTTGGCAGAATCCGGTAAAGTGATGGAGAGTGAATGAACAAAATGTGAAGTAAACTCCATGTGGGAAAAAAACCAAAAGTAGAAATATGTTTTGTGTCATCTCCGATGTTGCATGCAGCCATACCTTGCTATGAGGGTCTGCAAACATCCTTGTGAAGATTTCACACAGTCTCTTTAACTCTACTCGACTGTCAAGCAAAAGTTACATTTAGATCAATCATTCATTCATTTAGATTATTAATATACAAAGTAAAAATGTTGTATTGGTCTGTGGCTGACCTGAGGGTACGCTGGTTCTTGAGCAGTGCTTGTAAACCCAATAGGCCCTCCTTCCTTTCAGACCAGTTGGCGCTGGCGCATCGGTTCAGCACCTGACAGGAGTAACATATTAACAACAATGTTTTTTTTTATTTTATTGACTGACTGCTCAAAAGTATTTGCCTTTTGTTTTTTGATCTGGTCTCTACATAAATTTCAGTGTTAATACATTTTGGACCTTGTGTCCACTTAATAGTAAATAAGTAAAGTGTAAAACCACCAGTGTGTGACTGTGGTGTGAATGAATAATGGACTATGTAAATGGTCTTTTGGGTATCTTGAAATGTGCAATACAAGTACTATGCATTATTATTATTAAAATGTAAGCTTAGTTTAGACTAGGCCAGTTTGATGGGCATGGTTTGAGGAGACAATAAAGGCTAGTATTGTGTAAGATGTCTGATGGCAATTAATAAATACAATTAACAACTTTGAACTGAATGCCTGATGCATTTGATGTGGAGCAAATTGATAAAGTGCTTTATTCAAAATCATAAAGAGTGGAATGTAGCAATATCTTTGAGTTTGAGCTCACTGATGTAGTACTATCAATGCTGCTAACCTCAGCTACGTCTTCAGTCTGCCTCATGTATGTGGGGATAGCTCCTCCGTTTCTGGAGCTGTACGACCTCTCAGAGCAAGCACTGGAGGCATCACTGTTGGCATCATCATCAGAGTACATGCCGTAGTTCTCGTACCGTCGCCGTGCTGGCTTCTTCTAAAAGAGAACAGAAAGGAAGAGGGGATGGAAGCACTTAAACTTTCATTAATCATGAGAAGAGACATGCAGTAACATAAGCGCTACACTGAAGACACAAAAAGCACACAGGTATGAAACAGGATAAGAAGCTGACCTTAGACCGCATGTCTCCCAACAGCTGACAGCGTTAAACAAAGGTAGAAACGAGGGTTAATTTACACACACGCACTCCAAACACACTCAGGTAACTGGATTGTGTATGTATTTGACCTTGGTCTTAACATGTTTTCATACCAGCGCATCTGCAAGTGCCTCTTCTACATCTGAGCCTGTGTTGAGGACCCTCATGGCGCTGACTGAAGACGAAAGGCGACTGGACGGGCTGATGCCTAAGCCTGAGCCTATACACAAGGAAACAGGAAAAGAAAAAAGAAAACATTAGACCCTCTACATTTTACAGTATGATAACTCTCTCATCACTGCCTCACTTGCATCCCCTCCAAAACACGCATTCCACATTCTCCCATGAGCCAATGCTGAAAATGCAGGTCAATGTGATGACCTGTTAGGTGCCACTGAGAACAAAGTATGGCATTAAACTGAGGAGAACGCGTTGGTGCTCCTATTGACAAGGAGCAAAGCTAAACAAGGACGAGAAATGATAAAATTGGAAAAATGGTTGTTGGTTGCAACTGAACGTGTGGAACCATGCATTTCCACTGGAAGGCTTCCTGGAGCAAAATGAAAAAATAAAATAAAATAAATAACATGGCACAGAAACATGTTGATAAATTATAGGAGATGATGCAACACACAAAAGAGGACAAATCAAAAATAATTAAGGCGAGGTGGTGGGTGGGTGAAGTACAGAGAAAGGTAGGTACTCAGCCTTCACCTGCTGCCCCAAAAGTGTCAGGTATGTGAAGAGCTCCGGTAGAGCGAGAGTAGCTCCGCGTTGCTGAAACCAAGATTAGAACACACATACAGAGTTTTAACACGCACACACATGCACAAGGGGACAAACATAAGAAAGGCTGTATATCTTGACTCAGCTGGCATTTTATTAGAGACATTTAGTGAGTGATTGAGTTTTTATGTACTAGTTTATGTCTCTGATATAGTGTCTGGTGTATTTGCACTAGTTTCTGCTAGTACTTCTTATTAATCCTGATTATTCGTCATCCCTCCTGGGCACGTGTCCACTCCAACTACTCACCAAGAGGTGTGAAGGAGCGAACTGGGCTGGTGTCCCGACTGCTCTCCCTGCTGGCCTCTCTGCTGCAACCCTGACTCATACTGGGTCGAGGGATACGACTTCCCCGAGCTAACACCGCAGCAGAGGATAAGGAGGCACACAGAGCATAAAGGCAGCAGAAGGAGGAAAAAACGAAAGTAAGAACACAAAGAAAGACAGTGACAGGACAGCACAAAATAGGTAGACAATAGTGAAAAAGACAGATGACAATGAAGATGAATAAAGACGCAAAGAAGACAGAACAGATAAGAGTGTGTTATGTGACAGTGATCCCAGGGTTATTGGATGGTTGTCATTAGGGATGCACTGATCCAGAACCCAATCCAGGTGCTTTGAATATTTGCAAGTATTAGATACTGATCCAATCCAACTAGTATCTTAATATATTCCTGTTACAGAACTAAATAAAGACCTGTGTATTTCTCTCAAGACTCATTATAGGGTTGAGGTGAAAAAGTATTATACAACATTTTATAATAATAAGTTGTAGATCAGCATTGTCAGCAAAGGGAAGAGAAATCAATATACTCAGAGTATATTATACTCATGTATTTTCTCCAATGTCCAGTATCCAATACAATCTTTTTGTCTATATGAAAACTAGTTTCCGGTCCTTGTTTCAGATTGGTGCATCCCATATGATGTTATCATTAAATTAAGGTGAGATCTGTCCATAGTAACACAGGATAAGTAAGTAAGTGTTTGTACTGACAAGTAAAATCACAAAAAATGCCCAGTAACACTACACATTTGTTCATTGCTTCATTTGTCAGCGCCAGCGTCTACGTAGCCAGTCAGCATTAGCCATAGCCTTCCCACAGCCCAGATGAAGCTTAGCCATTCCTGCTGAAAGTTTCATTTGAACGCCATTGACAACATGTTAGTGCAGTAAGAGAAGACAATGCATGGATAGCTGCTGGATCATTGGCACCCATCACCGTAGCAACACAGCCACAGATACAGAGAATCTGGTTGAATGAGGCTGAGACAGTGAGCGGATGGTGAAGGATGGTGTTACAGGATGATGACGTATTGGGGATATTTAGATGACAGATGCTATAGGAGATGGATTGGATGGGGGATTGTTTGAGGACGGAGCCTTACCTCCTCTGCTGGCCCCGTTGTAGATGGAACTAATGCTGGAAGGAGCTACAGGACAGGATCAGGAAAAGGGACGGACCAGAGCCACAGAAGGGAAGAAGGAAGGAAATAAAAGTGTTGAGATCTTTGTACCAAAATCATTAATTGTGGTAAGTGCATGAGGAACTTGAAAGAGAAATTTATTGGTTGGTGCAAAGTAGGGTTGAAACAGTATTGACAACATCATCCATATACTGTATCTTGTGTATAAGGATATTACTGCTACATCCCTCTAAATTATAATCCAGATAAGCATATACATTTTGTCGAGTCAAGTTGTTGCTTACCAACAGAGAGGCGTGTAGGTGAGGAGTCTCTGGAGCAGCCCTGGCTACGTGGGATCCTGCTCCGTCTGCGTCCATCTCCACTGCTTCCTGGCAGGACCCTGTGGACCCCAGAGCTCATGGTGCTCAGAGCAGTAGTAGTCAGGACACGGCCAGGGGAGCCACTCCGACTGCCAGCTTTAAAGGGCCACAGTGATAGAAATTGTTCAAATGTTGGTAACATATAAAAATGCATCTGAAAATCACATTTATAGTCTTCAGTTGTAACCACACTGTAGTGTGGTTACTATTAGAGAGTTAAGTTATGATATACAATAAGAGACGGCTTAAGAATAAATGCCATTGGGAGATATACATGGCTGTAAAAGTATATTATGATTCAATATTTCTAACAAAATGAACACATTTTATTGTTAACTTACACAGAAAAGGTTTAGAGTGTCTGGGTATCTAAAGCCAGATACCCAGACACTCACACAGGAGCTGTCTATGTCTAAGTAGTAGCTCTGTCAATCACAAAACTCAGAAATAATAACAACAGTAGGTAAACTCCCTAAACCAGGGGAACATAATTCTAAGACTAAAACTAGTGGAATATGAAAAAAACAAAAAACAATTGTCTCAATGTTGTTTAACTACAAATTAAAGGTGCATGATTAAGGACTCCCAAAAGTGTTTACTACAATCAACAAACAGCCAAGTCTGTGAGTCCCAGCATGCCTCAGTGAAAGTACAGGGAGTGTCAAGTGACCTTTTTGTGCACATTTAAAAAGGGTAGAACATCAGGGCAAAAAAAGTGAGAAACTAGACAAGAGAGCGAGTAATTCGTAGCATTTTTATCTTACCACCAACAGGGTTAGCAGACTGAGATCCTGAGCCATTAAGCCCATTGGATGGAACGAGGAAAAAGCAGAGCCCAGAGGAAGGAACAGCAGATTAAAACCAATAAATTCTGAGCATTATGTGCGCAAAAACGTGTCATGAAGTTACAGCACAGAGGACAATGAGATCGCATCTTGTCTTGAATACCACAGATGAAGGCTTTGTTAAATAATAAATAAGTTTCAGCTCTTAAACCCATGTTGCTACAAAAGACACAAACAACACCAGGTGCAGATGAGACTGAGAAAGCAGTGCATGTAGGGACAGCTGCCACAAAATGAATGAATCTTACAATGAGGAAAGAACAAAACATGACAAATAAAAACAATATAGTAATGTCTCTCTCACAGTGCTTTAAATGTTTCCGACTCAGCTGCCATTTGTGCTTGTATGTTAATAGGACCTTTTCTTCTTTAGTTAGATATAAAAAGCACGCTCACTTTAAATGTTGTTTACAAACTGGTAGCAAAGTCAATCAACACATTAAGATGTACACGCAAGTTGCAGGTCTTAGATTTGTGTCTAAGTTTTAGATTATTCTAGATTAAGTTAAATGCCAGTTCGAGCCAGGCTATAGCAGTGGAAATAAACAGTCCACTGTACCATGTAAAGTAATGAGCCATGGCATGCAGAGTAACAACACATTTACACACACTTCCCACTCCTATTTACAGAAAGAAAATACTGTAACCAGAATGACAGCGATAGCAGGTGGGCCCCCATTCCCACTTTGAACACAGAAATATACACACAAACAGAATACCTTGTGTGCAATCGGATTCGTCCGAACCTGAAGGCACAAAAACATTTACATGGAGCTTATTGTCACCTCAGAGGCAACAAATACATAAACTCCAAACGTGCCAATACTGCCTCATCCAAAGCTTTCCCACACAATTTCTGTGGAATTGATGCAGACATTAGATCAGTTTGAGGACTTACGTTGTGACTGGGACACCATTTTTGAGCGGCTGCGTCCTCGCGAGTCAACTTGACTGGACACATTGCTTGCAGAGGACAGGGGCTGTTTGGTGCGAACACGTCCTAAAATGTCAACGCATAAGAAACGCTTACAATACAAACATGCAATATATATGACATATATTCAAATCACAGCCATGCCAACAGCTAGTCCCAGAAAGCAGCTGACTTAAGCCCAGAAACTAAGAAGCACTACTATTGTACCTAGAGACTCGGTATACACACACAGGGATGTTTCAGTGGATTAAGAAAATCTTCTCCTGAATTTATCTCAATAGTTTATTGAGAAATGAAACAAGTCTATTTAAATTCATAATCATCACTCACTACACTTCGAATGGTAGATATTTACATTTACACAAAGCTATGTTACTAAAATTTCAATGCAGATTATTGGTGGTATAAAAAGAGTGGAAGTCCAACAAAAACATCCATAATGTGTGCACACACTTCAACCTAACCACAGTCTTACCATTGTCTGATCTTGTCCCTACAGACAGAAGAAGGGGCAGGTCATAAGTTTAAGTATTTATCTGTATCTTTACAGTTATAAAAATACACCACAATACACCCCAACAATTGTAAAACCATAACATAAAGCTTTAACATAATTGACTTTCAGAATGGATGTATGGTGAAAAATTAATATTAAGTAATACACAGAGATTGGCATTAGATGAGTTATTTATAGGATTAAGATGTAATGAAAACTCTGTGATAGAATGTCTTATCATTGACAGCAGGGGGCGCTGTGGCCACAAGCTGCAACAACAAATAATCAAAATGGACTGAGAAAGAAAAGGGGAAAAGACAAGAACGGAAAAACAGGATGTTGTGTAGAGATATATTGAGATGATCTTACCATCCGTTTTATCAGAGGCATCATCTTTAGAGGCAGAGAAAGCACAGGATAAAGCAAAAAAACAAACCAAGGAAAAGAAGCAGGGAAAATCCAACGGGCAAAAAAAAAATAAACACACATAAAATAAAAATTAAGGAAAGGTCAAATTTTAACAGAAAGGGGTAAAAGGCAAACAAAAAGGGAATAAAGAGAGATGGAAAAGACAGCAGTATGTTCATTAGTAAGAGAAAATATTTAACATAGAAACACAAGAACAACTCCCCAAACATGATAACATTTATCTACAGAACATGCACAGACACCGCTTGGGAAACATTCAGATGAACAGGCAACAGGATAGAGGAGGAGAGGTGTGGTCAGAGCAGGCACAGTGTGTTTGATTCTGAGGTTTTAACTTCAGTTGATGTGGCTTTGACTTGTTATTTATTCAGAAACTAATCTCTCCCTGAAACACTGCTGATGTCTGCTGCTGACTGGGCCCTTACCCAGTGAGGAGTAGGAGCTGCCAGGCAGATGGCTCACTCCCCCCGGCGGCCCGACGTGCCGGTGCTTAGCGACGGCCGCTGCGTTTACGTCCACATCGCTACGGGAACGCTGGAGGGCAGCAGATGACAACCCACCCTTTGAACCCGCAGGGACTGATGGAAAAGGAGGGGTGTTTGGGGTAAAGGGATGGGAGGTGATGAGGGGATATTTTCACTGTACAGCACAAAACATGCAGGCACCACAGTATACAAACAGATACTGATAACATACAAACATAACAACGCACAATGAGGAGGTACAGTACTGGTCAGAGGCAGAGTTGAATGATGGGAAATGTTTATTATGGATATTCTGATGTGTGCTTTCACAGGAGCAAGTGAGTTTTCCATTGAAGTGAGTATATCTGCTTGTGTTATGTACTGTGTGCTTGTTTGTTAACTCGTGTGACTCACCTCGAGCGGCTGACCACTTTGAAGACAGAGGCCGGCTAAACAGAAAACAGAAAAAAGTAGGTCAGCACACAACAACAACCTAAAGTGATGGTGATCTTCACTTTTACTTGAACATGTTTTGATACCTAATTAAGCGACAATAAACATCTCAAACTAAAAACAACCTAAACCTGCAATTATAGACTTAGAAATTCAGCTTGGTGTTTGTTACTTGAGGCTCTCCTGAGATGATGATGAGGAGCGGTCACTCTGAGGAAGTGAGGCCACGCTGCCAGAGCTTTTCAGGTGGGACTGAAGGGTCTTTTGGTACGACGGCTCCAGAGAGTTGTACAGGGCATCGGCTTCTCCAGGAAAATGGTTCCTCAGACCCCAGTAGGTCCTAAGGATGAAGCAGAGAGGGGAAAATCAATCAATACATCAGCTTATAAAAAGAAGGGATTCTGCTATATAAAAATACTTTTAGGTGTAATTGACAAAATTATGGATATGCCTTACTTGCGAGCCTCCACTCTAGCTTCTGAGTCAGCATCTCGAATTCCCTTCTTAATGCTTTCAACCAGAACTGCTGTGTGTCTGTGAGGAAGAAAGAAAAGCAGGGTCTGTCAGAATAGGACATTTAGATAAGACAATGTCATACTATTATATTTATATTAATAAAGAAAAAGAGGGCTCCAGGTTAACTTCAACTGGTCTGACTGATCCTTCTGACTTTTATGATTGGTTGCAACACAATGTAAATTCAGGATAGTCACAAATTGGCAATGTGTAAATGTGAACTTACCGCTCTAGGGAGTGTGTTTGCCATTCTTGTAGAAGAAGGTCTAAGAAATCGAAACAGCGTCTGAAAAAGGGTTATTAACAATTACTGTCTAGTTACAAAAGATATAAAATATTCATTTTGATGCCAAGATGATTATTATGTAATATCCTAGCATCAATAGTAAAGAAAAAGGTATCTCACCGTCTGACAGCCACAGACTTTGATGTGCAGTTACTAGCTATCAACGGAATGAGTCGAGGGACATGAGTGTGCTGCCGGGTCCAGAAAAGGCAGATAAGTGACAAAATCGTGTAAACAAACAGCAACAGGATATCTGACAGGTAACTTACCCGAATGATGATGCGGATGGCCGACACACCAGAGGTGGCCATGACTTTGGCACAGTTTGGGATGAGATTAAACAGGACTGGAACAATGGCTTCTGCTCCATGGTCAAATTTGTTCCCCAGCACTGACGAAAGGTGACTAAAACAGAAAAAAAATACCATCATAAAAAAGTAGTTTGTTTCCTAATATTTGTATTACAGACACCAGAATTAGCAGTTAAGACTCACGCCACAGTAATGCAGGCCTCTCTGACCACTTGAGATCGCAGATCTTTAGCTGAAAGTTTAAAGGCTCCATCCAGCAGCCGTAAGTGCTGGTAGAAACAGTCATAAGTGGCTGCACCAGCAACCAACAATGAACGAATTTTTTTCAGCTGTAAAACAAAAGCACAAAAAAATAAGAATTAAACAGATTATTATTGTGAACAAAAGGTACAATTTCACTGACAGAAAGAATTCAAATTTAGAAAAGTGCACCGACAGCAATTGCTCTTTGGTCCCAGTCGTGCTTGTCATCAGAGCAGATCTCTCGGATTTTATTGAGGTTGTCTTCAAGGTCCCTTGCAGAGTAAATCTATATGAAGATTGTAAAGTAAAACAAGATATAAATGCAGTCTTAATTTAAAGATGTAACAGTTTTGTAATCGGTTTACCTGAACAGAAGGGACGTCCGTAAAGGCTCTAACAAAGTCTTCTTCATCAATCACACCCGCACTTTCTTTGGATACTAGAAAGATCAGAGCACAATCAATGAATAACACTGTAAAGTCATTTGTGTGGGCTTTAAGAGTAATTTCTGTCCTGGTTGGTTTTAAATTTTTGGTTTACTTATACTTAAATATGCAACCAGACACAATCATGTCTCGAGGGACGTGAAGCTCTGTAGGCCACACTGCTAAACTCCTCTCAGAAAGAGAAAGACAAAGCAAGACAAAAGCAACTCATAATACAAAAAGATGGCTGTGGCACATAAACAAGACTGCACTAAATATTTATGTATAACCAGTTTAAAACATGGTCTAGCACAGGGGTCTCAAACTCACGGCCCGGGGGCCAACTGCGGCCCGCAAGACAATATTTTGTGGCCCGCAGGACGATATGAAAGTTTAATGTTAGTGTGCCCTGTGAGTTTTATATGAATGGCACGTTACCACGTCGTGTGTGGAAGGTTTCTTTTTGTGCAAGCTGGAACTGCACCAACCTACCATCACAGTGGAGTATATGGCTCTGGGGGCCATCGGCTGGGCTTGATGCAGGCAGAGAAACATTTCACAACTATGGAGGAGCCTGTGTAACATTACATAGCCGTCATAAAATTACTGCTTCTTACTGTGTTTGAAATGAGCATGTTTGACCTTGAGCTGGACAAATTCAATGTTACCGGCATTGGATCATTTGAAATGGGCTGATTTGTTTGAAAGTTGATGGCAATTTGATCGCGGCTATCCATGCGGATTTGTTATCATGACGAATCTGCAAATTAACGCCAATGTTATGTTGACAATATCACCGAGGGGAGTGGACATCTAATGGGGCCACTCAGCCAGCTCATTCATGTTCTTCAATATTCCATTTAAGTTCAAGATAGCTCAGGTTCAGAAGAACCCATTGAAGTTAAAGAATTGTTAGTAATGACATTTGAGAGGATTTAACAAAGCTGTTTTTGTGGAATACCTGATCCGGCCCAGCCTCACCCAGACTCTGCCTCCTGCGGCCCCCCAAGTAATTTAAGTTTGAGACCCCTGGTCTAGCATTTGGTTATGTTAAGGTTATAGCACCATCCTTAATTTTACACTCAACATTAAAACATTTTTTGTGCATTATTATATAAACCCCAACAACTGTTATGAAATAGGAAATGCTCTTCTTAAAATCTGTTTTGTAATATTGGACAGGTACTACAGGTCGCTGAAGAGGAACATGCCACTGCTCTTGTGCATCATCATTCCAGAAAGGTAAGACGGCTACTTAACTAAAGGACAACAACAATAACTCAAAGCATAAACACTTGTGACATTAAGAAATGACTGCAGCTACAGACTTTCATAACTGACAGTTAGTGGTGAAACTCAAATATTAGTCTTCTGTGCACTGTTGCACAGAAGACAGCACTGTTTGATGTTGCCAAAGTGTGTAGGCGGCCTGTCATCTAAATGCTAATGCCCACAATGAAGCTGTCAATGACCACCAAAAAGAAAACTAGTCTCAGTACAATACAATAGAATAAAAAGTGGACATAGTTGTAGTTGTGTGTACATAACCAGTACATGGTATCCGTTTTGTTCCATGGCTTTGTTACCCAAATTGCCCATAACATCTGCTTCTCATAGCCTCTCCACAATCAATAAGACTGCAATGATCGAAGCGACAAGACATCCCCATCTTATGGTTCCTCCAAAGAAAACAATAAGGGAACTAGGGAACACTATGGGAACATGTGTGCATGTAACATGTTAGCGCTGACAAAAATATAGAGAAATAATGGTGGGCATAGTGTTGGAAACCTAGCTTTACGATCGAAAGGACAAGGGAGGAAATCAATACACACAAAGGAGGAACAAACAACCTAAAGCCTTCTGCTGCAGGGCTCAAAGATCTCTCAGCAGGACGTTTAAAATACTTCACTTCAAAAACAACACATGCCATGAACATGGTATCAAATTTCTGCAGTATGTCTCTTAACGTCTTACAAACTTACAAAAAGCGCTTTCCTATAATTTTTTTCTGATAAATTCTTAGCATTTACGAATGTATTAGTATTGTCTTTGCGTGTAGCTCAAGTTAAATACCTAGCTTGCCACTGGTTGCACTGGGCCTGCGTGCAGATGACGACTCTGCAGTCTTCTTGGGAACGTTTGGGACCTTGAAGGCAGGCTGAGCTGAGGAAGAACGACTCCCATCCACACTGTCATCGTCGTCAAAACTACGATCTGAAAGATGAAATGAGACACAAGTTTATTTTTCACAACACAAGCAAACGCCACTGTTTACCTACAACAAAAACACACTCCTTATTGAAATTTGGCAATATTTAAATTAAACACTGCACTTAGATTTTCCCTTTGCTCCCCTTTGAGCAGGATGGACAGAAGGCATGTAACAGAAGAGTTACTAGAAAGAGGATGTATCATGTAGCCTATACAGAGCTTCGTCAGGAATGACTAAATCAATACTAATTACACACTCACAGTTCGCATAGCTTTTAAAAGAGGAAAAACACAACTTAATGATCAGCATGTCCACTCAGACAACTGGTGAGTGACAGATGCCTATAATGCCCAGACCTTCATTCTGCACACTAGCCAACATTTAGCTCACTTGAAAGCAATCACTAAAATAAAGAGATGCTAATAAAGCAGTGGCAAAAAAAAACATCAGAGAGACACTTGTGGATATTCTGTGAAGAAGACAGAATAAGCACAAGACAATTTCAAGGCAAAGGAATGCATATGTGCTGTCGTTCGACAATCAGACAAAATGCGCCAAAGCCACCACCCTACACCTTGACTCACATCAATTTACTTTTACACTCACAATGCAAAAACAATAACTGGCCTCAACATGTGCACATAAAAGCACACAGCTATTATCATTGTTGCAAAACAGGATTCAGCTCAGGAAATAACAAGTGGAAAGCTAAACAAAAAGATGCCAACACATTTTGGTGAAAACACACTTGTATTGACAACACACCCATGTCCATCCCTGCACTCACAGTCACAGATGCGCTGGCAGATAAGTCGTCTCATGCTTCTGGGAGGGCGTGGTATTGGGGTACCCCCTCTTTTCGGTGCCCCAACAAGACGCATGTAAACACGTCACACACTCCTCATAGTGGGGCTAGGTCTTCACACACCTCTTACATCGCTGCCCAAACACCCCTCCACCCATACAAGTGTCGGCATTTTCTTTCTCTTGTATCCCTCCCTCACTCTGCCTGCTTCTCTGCTCCTGTTCTCAGCAGCCTCACAGCCAATGAGAGCGGAGGTGACATCATAGTGTGCACCCAGTGCAGAGGCAGGACCATGAATGTGAATGTACGACTGAAGAGAAAGGGACACACACAACCCCGGCAGACACCCCAGGAATATTAACAGGGATTCTTTGTGTCCCTGCCAGACCAGGGAAAACTCATTACCACTGACAACACACAGCAATTAAAGCCCCGTGTCCACTTTCAACTCCCACAGATTATTCTCAAACATAGAACTTATGTATGCATTTTGGAGACATGTAGCATTTTTCTATTCTCTTTCACTAAAGAACAAAGCATGAAGACATATTGATCAAAGAAACCCCTCATGTTAAGGAGGGGGAGGAAGGTTTAGACCACACCTCTCCATCTGAGGCCCTGACCCTCCCACTCAACCTCCATCTATTTGTTTACATTGTCCGGACACTACTATTTTAAAAGGACATTACAAACAGCTAAATGCTGCACAATAATAACAGATAATCATGTAACACAAACACATGCATGTTTAATATTGTTGTTACAATGATCTGTCTGTCTTCAATAACCTTTTTCCTTTGGAGATAATGACATTTTTAGTTTTAAAAAATGCATTATGGTATTGTCTTTTTTATTTGTGCTTGGCATGTAAAGTCTTAATGCCAGACATGTAGATTTTCAAATTATTTTGTGCAGTTAAGCCAGTCTTTTAATGTGCAGAACGTTTCATACTATTATGAACACATATGCTTTGATAATGCCATTATAAACCCTGACCTAACTCTATCTCTCACACACACACACACACACACACACACACACACACACACACACACACACACACACACACACACACACACACACACACACACACACACACACACACACACACACACACACACACACACACACACACACACACACACACTTTGTGCAGTACCTTTTCTCTAAAGAATAGTTTGGTCCTGCCAATTAACATATTAGTAAAATAAAAATGTAACAAATAGTAATATTATATTGTAAACAATATCAGAACCTATGTTCAGCAAGTAAAAGCACTGATTAGCATATTAGCATCATTAGCATCTCCAGCTTTTGACTAGTCAGACCTCAGGGGAGAAAATGTGTCTGGGTGAAGGGCAGAGAGAGAGCGAGAGAGAGTCTGCACAAATGATGTTGCCATGGCAACTTGTGCTGACCAATAACCCATGGACCAGACCATTCACATCAGTTGGAGGAAATACAGATGCAAAATGTGTGATTTGAAAAATGATTGTTAAGTAATTTTTATAAAAAGAGTCAAAACTAAAAGGTGTACCATTGGAATTAAAACTGCTAACATGATGGGGCGTTCACAAAACACCCACAGCGTAGGAGACAGCGTTGCTATGGAAACACAGACTGAGATTCCCTCTAATGTAAGAAAATGGAGAAATAAAAAGCAACTGGTCTCAAAGCTATGCTCTGTGAACTAGTCCTGCAATATTTGATTTTAGACAGCACTTGCACTTACAGCACTGGCTATAAGAACAGCTACTGCTGAAGCATTTCTGTGATAAAAGAGCAGATGCTAAGTATAGTAACCCCCCACAAACATAACATTATTGTTGTAACCACATGGGGGCAGCAACAAGTCCGTTATATACTGTATATTTCATTTCTAGTGCTAACCAATCAAACTAGCAGTCCTACAGATATAGGAGTTCTTCCAATTACACATACAAATTTCATTTATTTATTTGATTGGGACAGTGCATGTCTGTAAATATATACAAGACACAGCAACATGAATGTAAACGTGCCAGATTTTTGCCATAGGCTAATTTCCGCCAACCTTCCAGTTATACGACAACCGCTCTTCCACTGAGCCACTGAGCCCCAACCATTTCAAATACTAGTACACTACTGGACACTACTATTTTATAGCTTTTAACTCTCAGTCTTGTCAGTTCAGTGGAAGCTGTTAGGAAAAAAAGAACTATCTATAGAACGCTTTAAGCTTATAAAGTACATTACTATAAAACACAAAAAGTAAGAATCAAAACTTGCTGTGCATATGTCTGAAAACAAAGTGTGTGTAAGAAGGGGATTTAACAGGAGATGGTTAAAACTGTTTCTAGGGCAAGAAGAGTGAGGCACACTCTAGGTTCAGGCATGGATTCTCAAATTGAAGACGGCCTGCTCCAATTTCAGTCCAGCTTAGTGAAAAGTGAGCCTCTTAAAGGAAAAACGTCCAGGTATGATTTAGATCCAAATTCCTCGCTGAAAAAAGGATAAACCATAATATTTAAATTAATGCTTTGCCATGGCAACCAGCCTTGCCTGGAAACGGGGTCACGGCTGAAGATGCAATGAAGCAGAATGAGTCTGTCTGCAAATCGTAGACACCAAGTGAGCGTGTGTTTGTGTGTCAGCACAGAGCAGCTCTGTAAACAGTAAATACTGCTACTGACGGTCAGTTTGTAATGTGGTAAATATCTCAGGACTTCTATGGTTTGTTTGTGTGTGTTTGTATTCAAAAAGCACATAACATTAAGTCAGAGTTGAGGCTGGCGCCAGCGGTGCTTGCCCACTTTACTTGTGCACAGATTCAGAAAGCAGGCTTCATTTACTATTATCACTAGAAAAAACAGATACCAACAAGTAACTAAGATTAGCCTGCTTTGGATAATGACATTACCTTTTGGCGTAACAAGGTATCGGTGAAGTTATACTACATTTAAAAAAATCTATTTTATATCTATGCTTCTAAACTAATCACGGTTAGTACAGGTTCCAGTTAGTACAGACCAGATAGCAGAAGCGTTTATATAAATAGATAAATTGCTTTGACGGATAAAAAGTATGCTCCTATGTTTGGTCAAAGACTATGTCCACAGTAGCATCTTTTCATATATTGTACATAACTTTTATTGATTTTTTATATACTGTTTAGACAACACAATATATGCTGCTAACACCATTTAAGTTTTAAAACTGGGTTTTATTATGTAGAATATAGGGTATAGCAACAAGTGTATCATGGGTTTGACTCAAAAGAATACTGTACCTACCAGTTCAATATAAAATATGCAAAATCTTTCAAATTAAAATGTACTGACATATTTCCCAAAGGCAGGGTTTGATTTACAGTCAGTACAAACGTAAACTGAAAACAATTTGATTAATCTTCAAAATTCACAACTGATTTTCACAAGTCACAACACATTTCCTCAGAACTGTGGGTGTGTTCGGCCTCAATCAATAAACAATCTATTAACAGTGCTCTTCTGTTCACATCTTAAATGTGCAACACAGCCACTGAGCCAGAGCAGTTGGGGTGAAAGTTTAAGCTGATTTTAATCTCAAACCATATGCTGACAAGCCTATTTCTGAGTGCCAGCATCCCCAACCAGATGAGATTAACCACACTTACCACAAGCATCACCCCCTACTGCCATGGTTACACTGAATTATTGGTAGACACTTTGTGCCCTGTCTGTGTCAGTAATCACTCTTTGTCTTCACCACTATTGCTTTTTCTGTTTGTTCAATCTCTCTCTGTCATGGTGAATCAGGGCAAGGCAGTGATAGGCACAGCAATAAGACTCGGCTACTGCGAGACCTCTGTCCGCTTCCTCCTTCAAGTCCATTGCCCTCCCTCATTTTCTTTCTCCTTGTCTCCTCTCTTCACAGCAACAGCTGCCTCACCCATGCAAACGCCAAGAACAGGGCAAAAGAGATGCAAGCCAAAGACGAGACTGTATCTGTGATAAGAATTTAAACAAAAAACAACTCTTTTTCAACAGCTTTTGAAGAGCTGCCAATGCCAGGGTCTCTTATCAGCCTGAAAATACCTAATAAATCTGCACATTTCATAATAAAATACAGGAACTGAGAGAAACATGTCAAAGTACATGTCAGGTAGCAGAGGCTAACAGCAAGGAATCCAGCCAAGGTTAACTCTGTGGGTGGTGAGCATCTGTTGTCACTTTCACTTCAGATATGAGGCCAACAGACATATGGCCAGAGTGTCCTCATGGTAAAAAAAGAGCAAGTAGAAGTTAGTTAGCACAAAATGGACACCAGTATAAACATATGAATAGTGGTCAACAGAACCACAATATAGAAGTCATAGATAGAATAAAGCAGACCTAGTTCACCAATTGTAAAAAATAAAAATAAAACACAATTAATTTTCTGATATTCTTGCACCTATTCCTCCATATGTACAAGAAAAAGAGACAGCAAACAGCAAAAAAAATATTTATTAAAAAAAGTTCAGCAAACCAAAGCTGAACTGTTAAAGCATAATAATAAATGCTAGTGCATAAAAAAACAAACACAACGCTAAGCCTTTGGGAGGTGCGAGTTATAAGTAGCACCCCTTTTATCCTATCACTGCCGCAGAGAAAAACTTCATAGCAACACAAACAACACAAAGCTCATTATCTAATATAAAAAAATAAATAAAAAAATTCAATCACCAGTTGCTTTTAAAAAAGTAACAGACCTTTGGCTTTTAGATCATATATGCTTTACAACCAACACTATCACAGAAAACATGATAAACACAAACTAAAACCATGAATCCTTTTAGCACCTCTCACAAAAACTCATGGCAACACAAAAAACTGCAACCACAAAAGTAGATATAAAAAAAATTGTAAAATATTAAGAGTTAGCACTGACCGTGACCAGGGCTGAGAGCCATATTGCCTGAATTCAAGGCTTCATCAAACCGGGCAAATATTGACTGTAACCTGCAAAGAAGAAAACAAAAGGTTAGAACAATATGGACTCGGAATTAAGTGACTGCACATAAAAATCATCAATAGAGAGCTATAATTTATCATGACTATAGGTAAAGAGCTTTAACCAACAAAGAGCTGCCATGACTTCAAAGAAAAAGTACTATCGGCTGTCTGTTTGTAAGCCTTTCAATCAGTGGGTGTGTCTATTGTGCCAGTCACAGCCATGAAGCTGTGGTGGCAGGAGTCGTTGCTGGCATCCTACTCAGCAACACAACCACGCTGTCAAAATCACCTCTGCTCAGTCATGCGATTCACTGTTGGGACCGTATGCATTAGATGAGACAAGCGTGTATATATCGATATATAAAAACACAATCAAATCCTTAAACCATCTATGTACACTGAGCTGCGTGGAGGTGACATGCAGTAAGAAAACAAAACAACAACAACATAATCTTCAGACATTGAGGCTATCCATGTAAATCCAAGCATGAAAGGAAGAGTAATACACACCGTTCTGTCTGTTTCTGCCTGTCTTATATAGTCACGGTGCCAGCCCAAACGCCAAACAGATTAGCAGCTCCAGATAAGTGACGATTGCAACCGAGTGCTCAGCCAAGGGTTTTTTTCACATGGTTCCGTGTCTTTTACTAACATTTCCATTTTCCTCATATATCCAGAAATAGGCTGGTCCTTACTCTCCAGTACTCAATAGGCTGTGTACTTCCCAGTGGACTTATTAATAGTTGGTATGTTGCTGCGCAACGTTGCATTTCTTCAGTGCCAGTGACAGTGTTTGGTCCCTGGCTCTTCTCAGCTCTTTGTATCCAACATGGTGCAGTGGCTCTGAAGGGGAGGGAGCACCACAGGAGGAGGGAGAACAGAAGAAACCAAAGCCTGCTACGAGCATGCAATAAAGCACCACCTACTGTCACACAGCTGAGCGTTTGCTGAGCACACACAGTCCCCGAGAACACTACAGGGCGCTACCACAAGGTAAATCTCAGGCAGGCTCTTTTTTGTCTGTGTGTGAGAGACTGACAAGTAGGGCAGTATGACTAGCTAGGAGATTGAGTTACCCTTTACATAACCTCCCTTCCATACAGACACACACTCAGAGGGGGAGGGGCTGTAATGGCAAACAGAAAGCCTGGCTCTTCCTCTCTTAATATACATTTCCTTACCATCTCATGCCTATATACATATTTTAACACAGCTCCATATTGACCCTTCAGTCCTACCTGAGTCTTCTGCTCCGCTTTATTCTTTTTCATTCAGAAAATGTACAAGTGCGTCAAGGGTTCTGAAGACAACCTAACTGACCGCAAATGGCCGCTGTCAATGTTCACACAAGTATGTAATTGTGATTCTTTTGACCTGGACATTTGCCAAAAGATATTTAAGCCTCGCTCTTTAAGTCTTCTAGTGGTGAAGGGGTTCAGTGACATATACTATGATTAGTAGCAGACATAAACACAGGTGTGTCCCTCATAAAGCTGACCACCTTGTCCGACATGATGAAGATGACCTAATTTTACAATTGAGCATTTAAAAGCATTTACACCATAAAGTACCTGGTTTAATGCTCAAAATGCAATTCATCATTAAACAACGTGAAGAGTACAATATAATAACTTATGTTTAACAATATAATAACTTGTGTTTAACTTTTTTCATAACACCTTAATTCTCTCCATTATGCAATCTCAGTGGGACTTTTCTGTTTAAAATAAAGGTTAAAAGTTGTTGGTCCGTTCTGTAAAGCGTCTTTGGGTAACTTGAAAAGCGCTGTGTTATGTTGTATTATTATTATTTAAAATACTTCAAGTTCAAAGCTATGCTCTTGGCAATATTTTTATTTGGTATTTGGGAAAAATGTTGTCAGTAGTTTATAGAATAAAACAAAAATGTTAATTTTACCAAAACACAAACCAGAGAAACTGATAATTTTGCCGTAGTCTTTTAATTTTTTCCAGAGCTGTATATATAAATAATATAGACATGGCCCATGTTAGAATTTAGTAGGAACTAGAGAGCGCTCTAGAATGTTTGGTAGCAACATTGTTACTAGTATTATGCATTGAGAGCTGGTTCCTACTTGGAAAATTGTTGCTGCATACCTCTCTGGCACTGGGTAGTTCCACCCCTGGGTCAAACACTCCCTAAGGGTTCAGTATAGTGGTGCCTAATATATGAAAAATGTACTGCCAAACCTAATGCACAATATACAGTGTTTCACAAAGGACTGACTAAACTGCAATAAATATTGTTATGACATGAGCCAGACATTCACACTTGCTGTTAGTGGCTCTGAGAGGTTTGACATGGACATCTCACGGTCTGGGGGTCTATTTTAGCAGCAAACTTAAAAATGATCCGTTACAGAGAACTGGGAGGGCTTACATAGAAAGCCTCTGCAAAGGGCATTACTTTCAGATGAATACCTGGTAGGTGATGAGGTGAACCACATGCAAGTAACCGCCTATCACCAGGTAAGTTTATTTAATCAGAGCAACACCATGTTGTTGGCTCAAACCAGTCGTGGTTTGGTTTAAATTACACTGCTTTAAGAGACATGAGGTGGATTTCTTTCTCTTTATACTGTCAAGTTGTTTTCCCAATTAAAAACTCTTTAGGATTCACAAGTAAAAAATATATATATATATATATAATATATATATATATATATATATATATAATATATATATATATATAATATATATATATATATATATATATATATATATATAATATATATATAATATATATATAATATATATATAATATATATATAATATATATATAATATATATATAATATATATATAATATATATATATATATATATATATATATATATATATATATATATATGAAAACTAAATATTGTATGTTGTTCAAACATCATTCTATAAATTGACAATGAACACACCTTTGCTCGACTACTGCTCAACAGTGTCCATGATTTTGTGTTTACAAAAATTGTCTAGGTTTTCAAAACCGGATTGCTTTCCTTTCAGACTTCATTTAACCTTAAACAGACCGACCCAGCAGCCTGAAAAAAGCCCCCACACTGACAGTATGTTTACACTGGAGACAGACAGCTTTAATATGCGCACATGCAGACACAACAGTCAGAACACAACACTGGCCGCTGCTGCTCTCACACATCAGACATCAGAGACGGGGAGAGCCGAGTCCCTGTGTGCTTAGAAGAACCCTAAACCCAGGCTTTGAAACCTGGACACCCAGATACTAGGCAAACCAATGAAAAAGACCTTGTCATATGACAAAAACACACTCTCGTCTCTTTTTTTTCAGTCAACCAAACACCATTGTACCCCATCTGCCTTCTGCGACTCCCCACAGCATTGTTCTCTGGATAAAAGTGCCTGTGTGCGTCAAGGGCAGAGTGGTGCATGGTGTGGCCTGGGACAGACTGAGTGCCAACACCAAGGCACCCAACACACAACCCATTCCAGATTTGGATGAGAGCACAATCACTGCACAGACTGATGATTGATGACATAGATGTGAAATTGACTTACCTCGCAACAGGCAGCCCTCTCTTTCCCAGGTCGACTCTGACCTTCTCTCCAACGTGACGATAAACATCTACCAGCGTTGTTGTGGAGGCCTCACGAACCTAAACACAGCAGACATTACGACTTATATGTGTACTGAATAAAATTTCACATGCAGTGTATGTTGAACACACACACAAAACCAGACTTTGCTTGTTAAAACAGAGTCATGGACAGGTTTTAAAAGTAAATGCTCATTTAAAAGACAAATCTTTGATGGTCTCATTCTTTTAAAAAGGGAGGAATATAATTTTCTAGTTTGTGGGGAGCGGTGCTGTGATTGGATAGTGGGATGATGTTATGGGAATTCTCTACAGCTGAGGGTGGGTTGTTCAAGTGAAGATGTTCATTGGCTAAGACAGTGTGTGGGTAGATAATCATTGGGTAGACAGCAGGGGCAGATTTCAGCTCTGTAATGCAACTCCACAGGAGGGTAAACCAAACCTCTGTTGCACACAGATCCAGAGCTGGAGCTGTGTGGGTTAATGGATGGGTGTGTGCAGTGCTTATGATTCAGCAATAACGCTGTGTGAAGGACTTTATAGAGTCCATCTCTAATATCAGTAATAATGAGAGAACTGCCTTTGGATACAAACTGGACACATTGATACATACAGCGCTATGTTGTATCACATGGCTACAGTGTCTTATGCCGCCTACACAGTCGATGTCATCTAGGCTTTATTATCAAGGATTTTAATAGATGAGAATTTTTAGTTCTGAACAGTAGCTTTGGCCAATCACATAATGCTCCTATTGATCTACACAGTTTGTCAATAAAGAATGGCTCCCAAAAAACAAGGAAATATTCTGCACTAAATAGTCTTTTAACACAGCTAACATAACAAACACAATAAAAAACAGAAAGGAAGGCAACAACGGGGATAAATACTGAAAATTCAATCACAGTGTTTGACGAGATGAAGATCATTGCTGTGCTGAAGTCAGGGCTAAAAGTTATGGTAAGCTCTAAACTACAGTTTGGTGTAATCTATTAGTATTTAGCAGTTCATTTTTTTATTATAGTTTTTATTTTTTAATAAAAGCAAAGCAGGAAAAGTCCCTAGGCTGCTTTTGGGGGTCAGTGGCATTCTGAGGCAGGGACAGCAAAAAGAAAATTGTTAGTGCCACTTTAAGTTGTCAGAAGGCTGCACAGACCTAACCACTGGCTCCAATCTACACTAAAAGTTTGGACACACTTTCTTATTCTATTCAATGAGAAAGTGTGTCAAACTTTTGACTGGCAGTGTTGATTGTTTTACTGCTTTGCCTCCACATGTTATCCTAAATAACTCTGACACCCAAACAATTTTTACAAAATACATAACAGTAATGGGGAGCGACCATGTTATGAGCACAATGTTTCTAAAGCAAACTAAGTCAGTGGTGTAAATAGGGGCTTACCTGTGGGTTTTGGTCTCCAGTCAAAGAGCAGAGATGAGGGACAATTTTACTGAGGCTCAGTGACTGAGCACCAAATCTAAAGAAAGACAGAGAAAACCATGGTTAAAGCTAGTTTAGTGAATCTTTACAAAGAGCTGCACTGTGTCTTTCCCTAAATCTTAAGCTTGACAGTCATCAGAAAGATGCTAAAATATCACTGTCTGAACAGCTAGGGTATCTTGAACGTTGTCACCATCACAGATACAAAGAAACTAAACTTATTTACATAATTATGGTTAATGTGTGCTGTCTAATGAGTTTGAAAAATAAATTAGTATATTTTAATTATATGACGTTGTGGTGAGGCACAATAGAAAGCACTCACAGTTCTGTCATTTTGAAAGCTGATAAGATTGCATATATGCAAGATTAGATTTTAAGCCTTTGCTGAAAGTAACCGAGCAGTACAAGGCATGCTAGGCTGTATAATCACATGACATTGGCGGTGGCACAACTTGCTGCACGTATGCCTTCTTTATAGTCACACAATCACTTAAGAGGATTAATCCTTGAAGACTGTGTGAAGTAAAAGAAGAAAGGCCCCTTAAGAAAACATGGCTAAAGATACATTATACACTGCAGAATCAATTTAAAATGTGTTTGATTATTTTAAAATATTTGTAAATCCACATTTAAAAATCAGTCATAGGTGGCTGCAGTGTCTTGGGGTTACTTATTTATGCTTCAAAATGCAGCTATAAGAGATAAGATAAGACTTTATTGGTCCCACAGAGAAAATCCTTTGTAAAGCATATAGTTAATGTAATGTACATTTGAACCAGGAAGTAAACATAAGTAAAGAGGGAAGTTACTCACGTGCTGATTGTGGCACTGAGACAGAAGCAGACTCCTTCTCGACTGCGGAAGTTCTTGTGTTTGAAACCAAGGACCAGCCTTTCCCAAACGTACTAAATGGAGAAGTCAAAAAAAGACGCGGAAAAGAAAATAAATAGTAAAAAGGAGGCAGACTAAACAGCCGGACAGACTCTTGTGACCAAGTTGGGTATGAGGAGATTATGGAGCAAAAAGAAGGTTACACTCTGTAAAGCTGTGTCTGTGTGTTGTCTGCTGATAACACAAAGTGGAGTAGACATAAAGCCTGTGCAGCTCCATAGGAGTCCAGAAGAGGGAGCTTAGAACACAGAGCAGGTTTGGCCAGTATCTATTATTTAAAAATTAAAGTAGCTGTCCTACTGGAAGTATTTAACGAGTTCAACTTTGCATATGAAGACTGAAAGCAGACACAATTTTCCTTCATCCTTTAAGAGTGTCCTTTCAGTTTCATCTTGTATTTATGAGATACATAATCCACATGCTTTATCTACTAAGGACAAGATGCTCTGACTTTTAAGCAGATGTTTGTGTGAGTGGGACTCTTACCGCGGGTGAGGCAGCCTGCTCCATGCAGCGAAGGATGAGAGCTTGGCTGTTCTCTCTGACCTGGTCCTTTGCATCACCCAGCCTGTCCACTAAAGCTGGCAAAACTACAAACACCAGGAAAGAGGAGGGGAGGGGGGTATGCATAAAGTAAAAATGATGAAAGTGAAGTAAAAACTGAGTTAAAGTGAAATCAATCTTGAGATGTCAAAAACATTTAGAGGTGTCACATGTCTGTGCCCAAATGTAGTTTGATTTGTAGTAAGTTAATATTTTATAAGAAGAATGAGCACCAAGGCCATGACCATACAGATGAAAGTGAGGACAGGAAATGAGAAGTGGGCCGTGACTAAAATGATGTCGAGAACATCTAATGCTCTCATGTCATTTCCACTTTAACACACAACTGCTCCAGTAACAACATCTAAAAAGCACACATCAAGAAACCATTCAAACCAAGACCTTTTACCTGCTGGCACTGAACACAAACCACTGTTGTGAATCAGAGCAGAGGGTACAGCCTATCTTGCACTCTCAATATCGAGTTAACAAGGCAGCTGCTCCCCTTTTCTTAGCTTGATTGTTTGATGTATAGTAGTTTAAAACAGTAAACATGAGGCGTAGTATGTGATGGCAAACAGACAAACTCCTACCCAAATTCCTACTTGGCATTAGTGAGGGAGTAACACAATGATGTCATCTGCTCTTTTTCTGTGCTGTGCATGTGCGTACACCATGTTATCATAACAGCTGGTTTCCATGGCAACAAGGACAATACCCTCAAACAGAAAAATGACAGGGGGGCATTGTGTCACACATGTGTCATGCTGTAGTGAGTGTAGTACTCTCAGAGACACATGGGCAAAGATACAAGCTAGACTGTAACATCTGCTTTTTCCTGTTGTTCCAGATGCTTAAATATGAAAGACTTAAATACTAGACCCATTTAGTTCACTGTAGAGAGGTAAACAACAGGGGGCAATGTTTACCTCAATGTGTCTGAGGCTGCAAAAACATCATGTGATGCCTGCCCACTGGTTTCTGTAATAGTTTCTGTAAACTGCATGTGATGGTGATGCGATACATGAAAATCTACACAAAAGCCACAAGCAACATTCATGGGAAGTACACTTTTTAATTATAGTTCTCATTAATCTTAGATTAGTCTTGTGGTGTTGTTTGTGTCAATCAAAAAGAAAATCCTTTATTCCAGTCCTGACCAGCCAACTTCTGGGTCATAAACAAGTGCACACAAAATGTACACATGTGTGCAATGGAAACAGCAGAAGCCTTCTCCAATAAGTTAGTAGTGTGGATCAATACAATCGCTCAGTTTCAATGATCTCATCCTCCTCCCCTCAGAGCGTTGTGGAGGAGGGCTGCTACATAAAGAAATTGGAGAGCACAGGAAGACGGAGAGCAAAGTCAGATGTGGGGAGGAATATTCAAATGCCAGCAGTGCATTACAGAGATGTTTTACCATAAATCTGAAACACACAGAGCTAGGACAGACACTCAGCGACCAAGGTTGAATATATTTGTGGGAGTGCGGTAGCGGACTTTGCACTGTGCGTCATGATAAACCATCTAAGAGCCGTTTGATGGTGACAGGAACCAGTCTGGCTGACAAAGACAGCTGCTGGCACCAACGCACACACATACACACAAAAACCAATCTGATATGAAATCCGTTCTATGAGGTCATACGAGTGTGAGGTGTGGTTTTGGGTATAATAGACTGTAGCAATATGGCAGAAAATACCTAAAATAGAGATGTATCAGAAAGAAAGGATTGGTCAACAATATTTGTATAACATAGTATGTATTTGCCATTTGTTGTCTGGGACTCTTCGGATGTCTTAATGGCAAACACTTAAGGCCAGTAAGCAATCAAACGCAACGTTTTTGAGATTATGACCATCTTTTAAAGTCTTGCTCTCGTTTGGAATAACCATGAAAGTTGGTAAGTGGTCTTGTCTCACCTGTACCCAGATGGCCTTTGAACCGCTCTCCGAGTCGATCCACAAATGCTCCGCAAATGACTATCCCCAACAATGCCACCTAAACACAGAAAAATAAACATATAAATACATACAAATATAAGACAGTTTGTAAAATGAGTGTTTTTGCATTGATTATTTATTACTGTATTGATTATTAATATTGTGGGCATCATATGAACATTTCATTTCACACAGATCCTTGTGTTTGTTAAAGCTCTGCAGCATGTTATCAATAGAATGTCTCATAGTAAATACTATTTGGCTTGTGACATGAATCTGTGAAGTTAACTTTCACAGGTTTTTTTCTCTCTGATAATAAAGCAGAGTTTTCCACTGTGTTTCTGATTAGGATCACATCCCACACTGTGCTGTGCCGCTGGAATGCTTGTCTTGGCAAAGATATGGTGACACTAGCAGTCCAAAACACATTGAGGCGGTATCTAGATTGAGGCCATCTCCAATTCTTTTCCTATTTTAGTCAAAAGAGAACCAAGCCAGGTAACCTCAGATACAAAAGGATGGGGCAGTAAAGAAAAATAACAGGGATGGCAGCCAAATAACGTCACAGGAAAATCAGAGAGAGAGAAAAAAAACAAGCTCTAGTTGAATGAAATTACTCCATGAATTGACCTAATTTCGGAATAAAGATGGAAAACATCAGGAGTAAAAAGAAATCGTATACAGACAGGAAATGGCCCCAAGCAACCCCTCCCCCTTCTGCACTTCGCACCCCAACAAGACATGGCTTATAACCATATGTCACTGGAGGGAGACAGATGATAAAACCTGTACTTGACATTTGATATAAATCTGAAAGAGGCACCAGACACAGATTGTAAATAAATAAATTACAGTCAGTGTTGCTCCAAAATGTCAGGGAGACTGAGGTATGCTAAAGAATTTTTTTTACATGAACATCTAGCCCAGAATGAGTGAGTCTTTGTGAACACCTAAGTTGCAGCTTAAAGTGGCTTAGTTTGCCAATAGCCATGAACAGGTTTACTGTGGATTTTAAACAGGCTCACATCAAGTACAATGGAAAAACAACTTTTAAGGCTCCCACACTACTACTATTACAACTAGAAAAGGTGAGTAAAAATATTATTTGACTGGAACAAAATCTCATATCACTTAATGACCAACAATCTGTACAGTAATTATTGACAAAATGTCTTATTGCTTGAATGTTACTATTTTCAAATAGGGTCCTGTCAGTGCTGTCAGCCTGAAAGATCCTTTTAAGCCCACTTGTACAAATAGCACATGAAGGAAAGTAAAGTGACCTGAATATAGGGGTGTGACGATAACCGCATCACCGCAATAATGAGATGCCTACCGCGGTGTGAGGTCATCACCGCACATGATTTTTGGGGGGGGTTATATTTAGTTTAATATTAAGTAGGGATGCACCGATACCGATACTGGTATCGGGTATCGGCCTCGATACCACATTTTCGAAAGTACTCGTACTCGTTAAAAGTCCCCCGATACCGGGGCCGATACCACGGTCTGAGAAATGTCTATGTTTGAGCGGCGTGTAAGGGGTTAATCACAGTCGCCGAGTGCCCGCCCCCAGGCCCCGGCTGCAGGCTGCAGCTCAGAGCGGGGAGAACGAAGGAAAGATGAGACATGTCAGCCGTGTGGAAATATTTCAAAGTGAATGAAGACAAAACAAAACAAAGGCGACTGCAAATTGTGCTCAGCTAAATTGTCCAGAGGAGGCTCAAAAGGTAGCGCATTTAACACAAGTAATTTAATCAAGCACCTAAAATCCCAACACGACAACGAGTATAAAGAGTTTACCCACGCTTCTAAACCAACACAACCCACACTGCAGCGAAACTCTTGCAAGACGAGAGAAAATGTCCAGAGACAATCCACGTGCTGTGAAAATAACACAGGCAATCATCGAGTACATTGCATTGAGTGACCAGACACTTTCGGAGGTAGAAAATGTGGATTCATGCTCCCCATGTTATGATGTCCCAAGCCGCTACATGACTGACACGGAGCTGCCTAAACTACACGACTCCGTCAAAAAACACATCCACAGCCTACTGCAAGCCTCCTCTTCGTTTAGTTTCACCACGGATATTTGGACAAGCAGTGTTGGCCCTGTGCCTTGTTTTTTTGTTAAATTATATGACTAAAGCTGTTACCTGTAAATTTAAATCATGTTTTTATTAAGTACTCGGTATCGGTATCGGCGAGTACTGAAATGCAAGTACTCGTACTCGTACTCGTTTTCCAAAAAAGTGGTATCGGTGCATCCCTAATATTAAGTTTTGTTTTGTAAAAAGACTTTCTTTCGTTTTGTACAAATTGTCTCTTAATTTTAATAAAGGTTTCTTGACCAATTGCATGTATTTAATAAATAAAAGCAAATAAGTAGACTATGAGTGCCAGTCTCGCTTTCATTAACTCATGAACTGGAGCACGTCTCAAAAAAACTGAAACTCAGCAGGTTTGCCTTACAGAGAAAATGAGAAATACATGAGAAATATGTAGCCTAATATGTGTAGAGGAAAAGATTTAAATAAGCATAGTGCAGTGTTCCATGAATTGACCTAAGGTAATAAAGATGGACAAGCTTGAGTACAGATGGATCACTACTTTAGACAGGAAATGGCCCCAAGCAATTTCCTCACACCCCAAGATGGAGCAGTGTTTCTGATATCAGTATGTCACTGGAGGGAGACAGATGATAAAAGCTGGAGCTTGACAGTTTGATTCTTGAATGCATAGGGAGTGGAGCGGGGCAGATGGTAAACCGGAGCTGGACAGTCAGTGATTCTTGAATGCAAAATGGAGGCGGGGCTGAGAGATGGTAAGCCCAGAGCTGGAGCTAGCGGAGAATGATTCTTGAATGCATAGGGAGTTGCGGGATGCGGGAGATGGTAAACCCGGAGCTGGACAGGTTTAGTGATTCTTAAACAGGCTCACATCAAGTACAATGGAAAAACAGATGGTAAGCCCAGAGCTGGAGCTACTGATTACAACTGAATGCATAGGTGGAGAGATGGTAAACCCGGAGCTGGAGCTCGGAGTGATTCACTTAATGCAACAATAGGCTGTGTAAGAAATTGCCACTTGCTCCCTCCGCTCACATACTCAAATCAAGGGTCCTGTCAGTGCTGTCAGCCGCCATATCGCGATTCTTGTTGCTTCATCACCGCGGTAAGAAAAATATCACATGAAGGAAAGGAAAGTGACCTGAATACATTAAAATCTCTTTTAAAGCCACTGATTCCAAACTTCCTTCCATCTCTGTGTTTCCAGAAAAGTGAGACAAAACCCGAGCTGTATGACACAGTGCAGCTGGATTTCAGTTTAGTGCCACTATGGCCCAGTTGCAATGAATCTGCTTTGTCACGCTCAGTTTCAGATTGAGGGTGGTAACCTTTTGTCATTGGGAATAAAGAAGCAGAAATTCTTTCATTAAAAATGTTGGTACTTATTTTGAGGGTGAATAGATACTCCTTTCGGGTAGGTACTTTCCAGCTGAAGAGGAAGCACAAATACGCAGCTGCTAAGATATTTAGACAGTCTCTGGAAAACACTTCTTAAACCTATTTGATAAATCATTGTCTCTGTAAAATGTATAGTAAAAAGCATTCATTAGAATTGAATATTTATGATTTAAAGAGACGACCTAGATTTGGCATTAGCTTGGATGACATAATGGGACTATGTAATCTTTTCATAAAAAAAAAATCAACACAGCTCACAGCAGTCCTCAAAGGGGTGGGCAGCATCAATGACTCAACAAAATGATCATACATTTTTAACCTACGTTTTATAGGTATGGGCCCATAACAAGTGTCCCTGGGACCAGGTCATGTCCAATTATCTGACTTCTAACTTTAAAAGCAGCATACAATATTTATGACCATCATGTCTCATGTTAAAGTCAAATGTTTTGAGTGAGATGCAGCACACTATAATGGACACTGACTATTTCTCTTTAAAATGTGACATACTGAAATCCCATTAAAAGGGTTTAAAGGGAACACTGCAGGCAATTTTCCAAAGAGGAAGCTGGTTGTGACAGTTGTCCAAATCTGAGCATAAAGTGTATTTATAAGCTGTGACTTGTGTTTCCCATGCAAACCATATTCACAGTCCACGTCCTAATTTGAATCTCCTACTGCATTCCCCTTCATCCATCAATGCATCATCACCTCTTCGTCCAGCCATCCATTCATCTTTGGGTGCTGACACAGCATATTGCAGCTAACTGCTCCATCCTCTTTGCGTGGAGAACCAATAAGCTGCCCTGTTCAGTCAATCAGTCGGCTGACCTCGCTATACATTAGTGCCATTGATCCCAACATAATAATTTAGTGTAGTACAATAATAACCAAATAAAAAAAAAACAATGGGAAATAAGTGCCTGGTGTTTACCACTAAATATAAACTCATATTAACCCAATGGGGTCCTAAACTAATGCAAGTAAAACAGCTATAAATAATGTCAGCATGTTCAGGCTATTTTGACTTGCCCTTGGAGGAAATATTCCACATTTCCTGTATTTCTGATAGAACGATCCTACACATACACTCTAGAAGTATGGAATAAAATACAAGAAATGATTTTTAAAGCAGGGCAGACAGACAGAAAAGAGGAAGAAAATGGAGTAAAAGCATATGTAAATGAGTCTTCTGGCCCCTCCCCCACTCATCCAGAGGACTACAGATCTGACAATGGGTCTCCTCGGCACATGTCTCTGCAATGTCAACATTATAAACCCCCATAAACCACAGGAACGTTCTGCAAATACTGCCTGAGATCTACAAATACAGCTTATAAGTAAAGCCTTGGTGATTGGCGTCATTGGAAGCACACCACATAATCCTTTACAGACACGATGAAAGAGCATTCCTATAAAAGTGTTAAAATGTCTAGATTCCATTTTCCACTTCTTTCTAGTTTACTTATGTGCTGCTAAAAAAACCCGTAGACTTGTCATTAGAACGGCTGCTGCAGAGACACTGCGAAATTTAATAAAAGCCACAGTATCTCACCTTGAAATTGCTGGAGTTGATCCATCCCGTTAGCTCGTCTATGGTCTTGTCCAGACGAGGCTTGTCCTGCTCCACGTCCGGGGAGCGATGTGGGTCGTTCAGGTAATCGATGAGATCCTGACCCACTTGTAACCTGCGAGAAACGTCTTTCTGTAGAACCTGCTGGTAGAAATAGTCCATGTTGTCATGTTCCTCCATTGGGCTCTCAGTGCCGACTGGCCAGCCCCTGGAGCTGGCCGCAGACTAGAGATAGCGGTGGTCTGGTCAGGGTTTGAATTAAGAAAGTGTGACTGAGTAGCGCAGTCCAGTAGTAGGACAGACGGTCTTTCGGTTTGGGCTGCGATTACCTTTTATTGGATTATTAACCTGTAAAATCTGGTTTAAAAGCAACTCATTTAATCCATCAGCTCGAATCAAACTTTTGACACAACGACCTATATTGTTAGCTTTTCCAAAATTTGACGAGAGCCAAACAAACAAGTTAAACAATGTTCAGGGTAAAAAAAGCCAAATCGGTGTTTCTCAGGGAAATCCACATCACAACCTGACAGCCCTGTGTCTGTTATGCTAACAAAACATCATGTCGCTTGTTAGCACAGTAACCCAAACAAGGGCTAGCTTTGAGCTAACGCTAGTGCTCCAGCTCCAAAGGCCCAGCGCCGGGCTTCACTTCGGTTTATTCATGTCCAGAAGCTAAAAAAGTCCGTGGTCACCGAGTCTCTGAAATGTAAAGTTGCACAAAACTTCCGGCAAAGTGTTGAGCTCCTGTCCCACAATAAGAGGCCTGTCTGTAATCCGTAAATAAGCACCAATACAGATAAACCCGTTAAGTGAACCTGCCGGGGACTGTAGTTTGCCGAGAGGCGCAACCGATCAACGATCAGGTCTGGGTCTTTGACGCCGCACAGCTGTCCAACACAGTGCCTGATGTAAATTATACAATTGATATGTGCAATGTTTACAACATTCATTATTCTATTATAGGACACATTGTTTAAATTGGCCCCAGTTTAGTTTAATTAGTCCTTAAAATAAATTTAAGTATTCGATGATAGATAAATACTTTGATTAAACCGCTGGGCGTGTCTGTCATGTTCGTGGATCTTTGCTGACATCTAGTGGTGCATGTTTTGAGCTATTTTCAGTTAACTCTCCTCGTGAAATGAGCACAAGACAGATCAGTTGCCATTACTTACTTTTTATTTATTCCTTTATTTTTTCCACGTATTTTTTCAAACATAAAACTGTTAAAACAACTGTCAGAGAGAGGGCATTATTATCACAGCCAGTCACCTGCATTTTCTGTGCCCATGTTTGTGTTAGTTTTGATCTTTATTGGTGTATTCCTACCCATAGTCCTGTACATCTCCCCAAGCTTTTAGCACTTGGTACTACACAGCACTTGCCAGTCTCTTGAGAATCAATACTGATGGGTGCCTGAATCTCTAGCTTATTACACATTCAGAGTTTGAGGTTGTGGTATTTCATAACCCATGCATGTATTACTCTGCACAAAAAAAAAAAAAAAAAAACAGTTAGTGTGAGGTTTTTGTTTCTGTGGCAGGAGTGTCATTAAAGAAATTGTAGGCTGTAGCATTTGCCATTTTCCAAAATAATTATTACACCCATTTTGTTTTGTGATTGATTAGTTTCATTAGTACCTTGACACCTCAGCTTACAACTGTGTAGGTCACACAATACTATTTGTAGTCTACGTATTAATTTTGGTAGGGCATTCAACTGAATACTTGAACAAAAGTATTTGTAATAACGCAATCCATTTATCATTAATATATTTCTTGATACATTAAACTAAATGCAAACACTTTAAATACTTACAGTTATGTGATTGTCACAATGTTGAGGTGGCATTGCTCACACTCTCAGCTCAAGCCCAATTTAATTTACTTTGAAGCAAAGTTGCACCAAAATTAGCCCTGATTGATATCCATGACCAGGCAGTCAAATTCAAATAACCTACATTACACTCTATTGAGAACAGTGGGTTGAACATACTGAAAATTAATATTAATAAAGTCATCTCTCATAAAAGTAGGGAGACTGGAAACCTACTCATGTAAACATGTTTGTGGCGCTAACCTAATCCCAGGATGTAAACAAATGCTTAAGTAGTCAAGTAGGAGCTAGTGCACAGGCTACTGACAGGATTGGATCAGGGCCTACAAGCCAACATAACCACACACAGTACAGAGAGCCCAATCTATCCCAGTAGCAAATAAAGTCAACATAATGCTTTCCGACATCAAGTCTCTGAATCATAGGTCCACTTTTTTTCTCTTCTATTTCAAAAGAAAGACACATTTCTCTCCCTCCAGATAGCCAGGCAAAGACACGTACAATAAGCACTGAAAATAAAGAAGTAAAATAAAATGGAAATTTCTTCACCCACTCCTATCTTGAGTGAGTTACCATAATTGTAATTCTTTTATCATTGCAAAACTTTCTCTGTACAAACATAAAAATCTCAACATAAGTATTTTTAGATGCACAAGTATGCTGCATGTCCCGTTAAGCATTTACTGTTTTTCCCTCTCACACAGAGATTTCTGCTTGTTTCAATCCAGAATATTTGTACGTATTTCCCAGCTCTCCTCCATGATGCACGTTTACAGGTCGAAGCTGAAGAAAATCACAGGATAACCACATAGAGTAGAGGTGTCAGGTGATTGGTTGAGATGATACTCCACAGAGAGCAAACTATTTTTTTTATTCTGAACAAGATGCATTATAGTTTTTTCTTATTCAGACCCAATCTATGGAGTCGAATGCAGGCCTCTTTTCCCAAAGCTGGGTTTTGCAGGTGTATAATGAAGAGAGTTTGTTTCCACAAAGAGTCCATCCATCTGTGATCCTTCCATGACATAACCTCGGACTGCTGCACTGGTGATTGATGAGAACAGAGGAGAGAGGAGGGGCAGGTTCAGCTGATCAGCAACCAGAGACAACCAGTCCAAATAGTGATCAGGAGAAGTGAGTGGGTCCAGCCCCCCCCGCTCCAAACATATATCCCAGCCCCCTCCCCCCTAATTTCAGAGCAGCAGGACCTGTAGACAGAGGTGCCCCCCCCTGGCCCGCCACTGTCAGAGGATGATGCAGCAACGGCACAGACGCTGGCCTCCTCCATGAACAGAGGGAGGTGGAGTCACTGGGGCAAAGTAGGCATGGACTTTGATCTCTGGGAGGTGGGCCTGTGAAGAATATGAAAGGTTTCAAATTCCACTCGATTAAAGTAGCATTATTGTGTCTGCGTAGTATTCGACTATGCAAACTTTTGATGGAATACTGTAATAACAAATTTTTTTACCATGGTTTTTAAATTGAAATGAAAAAAAACATTGCAATTGGTTTTTACAGATTCATCCATAAAATATCATACTTATACTACAAGTTTTCCATTGTGGTGACAATAAAATGTTGCTACATTGTGCAAGTCTATATTCCACTGACCCGAATGCGTTTGATGCCAGCCCTGGTCACTTGCTGACAGTCATAAAGCTCAATGCGCTCCAGACGATGGCAGCTCTTGAGATGCTCTAGTGTTACGTCAGTAATGAGCGGGCAGTTGTCCAGTTCTACCACAGTGAGGCGCTCTTGGCCACAGGTGCTGCTGCTCAGAGCTCGGATGCCATCATCTGTGATCAGCTCGCAGTGGGAAAGGGACTGTTTTGGACAAAGCAAAAAGAATAAAAAGGATGGAGACATTAATATATCTACAACTACAGCTCTATCCATCAGTTAGAATGATAAAGGTTGATTTTATACCAGCGCTTGCAGACGAGGGCAGTGGATAGACAGCTGAACCAAGGTGTTATCTGTCACCTGAGGAGAGCACAACAATAGATTAATGAACTGTTATGTCTGTAATGAGAGAGGGGTACTTTCCATAGTTTGTGACTAAGTACAAACTAAACTGTGAGCACATCTGCAATACAAATGATTCAACTCCTACTAAAGCTGAGCCTGGTTTTCTGACTACCACCTATTTGACTTATTGCCATTTAATCCTAACTAAAAATACACATCACAGACTGTCATAAATATAGGTCATTGAGCAGATACAGGACGTGACCTTACCTAAACCTCATTTCCAGAAATGAATAGCAATGCTCAATCTTCATTAATACATCAAGAGTAAATTTGAACGTAAAATAATTACATAAACACAAAATGTCTTACCAAAATACATTCTTCTAAGTCCATTTTTTCAAGGTCATGACAGTTCTGTGAGCAAAATCAGAACTTTTTAAGTATCTAAAAATAAATGTATAATAATATTTAGGCATTTAACATTTGCAAATAATATAACAAAACTGACCCTTGCCAGAACAGTAAACCCAGCGTCTGTAACATGGGAGCATCGTGCAGCTTCGAGGATCCTAATAACACACAGTCATTATGTATATTTCAGGAATAATGAAATTGTGTTGGGAATTGAAAAGGATAGCAGGGAACCAGTGTTGAGTCTATATACTTATTTCTAACTGAATATAAAGATTATGCATGTTGCTTACTTAAGTCTTGGACAGTTGAGTCCCAGTGCAGTTAAAGAGGCATCAGTGATGTTACTGCAGCCAGACACACAAAGAATCTGTAGCTTGGGACAACCCCGGCAAAGACTAACCAGGCCTTCGTCGGTTATTTGCTGCAGGAAAAGACAAACAAGACTAATTACAAAACGACTGAGTCACACAGGGACACATCTCTCATTATTTCTATGCTTAACTTACTGTGCAAGACTGCAAGTTGATGGTGGTGAGTCTTGGGCAGTGTTTCTGAAGGTGCTTCAATGCTCCATCATCTAGCTAAGTCGGCACAAACAACAAAAATGACAACCATCAGAAACCATTCGACCATAAGTAGAGAAATAACAGGCTTAAAAACCAAATCATAGTGTTACCTGTGTGCAGCCTCTGAGGAACAGTGCTCGTAAATCAGTACAGCCTCTCGCCAGAGCCTCGATGCCATCACGAGTAATCTGATCGCACCAAGATAAGTTTAACATCTCCAACAATCTGCAACCATCACTGTAAAAAAAAAGTCAAACATGTATACTTCAGATATGATTTTACATTATAATACATAATATACAGTAAAATGTCATAGAGGTTATATCCATAAGTCCTACCTGAGGGCTTTGAGAGAGTGGTTGCTGATGGATACACAGGAGGTGAGATCTAAATGTTTGAGTCTAGAGCAAAACTTGCTGAGACTTAGGCAGGTGCTGTCAGTGATCTTGGTGCAGCCATTCAAGTTCAACATTTCTATGTTTCTACAGTTCTGTGCAAAAGTCCTGTAAAGCAAGAGAACAGTAAGAAGGGAAAGGGACATTTCTTAAGTGCAGTTTTGTTGCATGAATAGTAGTCAGCTGCTTGAAATAATTACCTTTATTACATAATAACAGTTGCTGAGATGTTTAGAGACTTGTTCATAATAGTAGTAGTACACATTTATACTCATTTTATGTCATTTTAATACATATACACTTTTGAGTTAACGTTTTTTATGTAGCTGTAAATGCAGAACATTGCAATTAGTGTGTTTTTCTATGTTCTTGTGGCTTAAATATAATGACATAACTAGAACGGAGTTTCTCAAGACTTTTCCAGGAGTTAAGAGAAAATTTCCCTCTAGGGAAGGCAGCACCAAACCAAATCATATTTCCTGGGAAAAGCATAGTGCCACCACAGTTATAATGAGTATGAGTATATGACAGAGACAATGAGGATCTCACTTCATTGAGGCGTCTCCCACGCTCAGGCAGCCCCTGAGGCTGAGTTGTCTCAAGAAGCCTCCACATCGCTTCGAAATGTTCTCCACGACCCGCCCCTAAGAGAGACAGGAACAGATACAGATGGATGAATATCTTTACAGAAACATAGAGATTGACATTTGGACATTAATTCAATATTAGACTAATATTAGATGAAGATGGTTTAAAATGCCTCCATCACATCCTGTTATGAATATGTCAATATGTTTAAATTGGTTGTAAAAATATAAGGTAGAATAAAACACACTAAACTTTCCTATTCTCACTTCTAAGCCATCAAAATATATTTCTCTAGATTGTCACTGCTTGACTTTCTGTTAAATAGCTTTTGTTGTTTTATGTGAAACAGAGAGAGAAATGTGACTTGGGCCACAGAACAGAGGATCAGCTGTGACATCACAGTCAGCACCAAAGCCTACTGACCCAGCACTAAGGCGTGGGCCTGATAAAGCTACTCAACTTGCACACACATTGTTATACACTCACTGTTTGTTGCCTTATCTCCCCTACTGTCATCTCTCAGCCCTCACCTCGATGTCTGTCTGAAAGTTAAACAGGTCAATCTTCTGCCAGTTGCTGCCATCCAGGGCCAGGACATTCCACGCCTGAGAGGGTGTGAGACAGGTTGTGAGAAGACACAGACAAGTAGGTCAGACAGAGGTGCAGGAATGATGCTTATCATAAAAAGTGAGAGTGTGTCAAACACGTCTGTATTTGCATACACATGACCTACAGGCACTTCTAGTTTAGGTGTACAGCTGCCGGTTTTGACTATAACCATGACTGGAAATATGCACAATGCTAAGGAAAGAAAAGCCATCATAACATTTACATAAAATAATACAATCCATGCTTTTGTAAAAAGCTGGCTTCTACAGTCCTGTATCCAGAGTTCACGTGCCAAGCCATAGTTATTATTCACAAAAAGCTCATTCATAAATGGCTTTCAGGTAGAGTGCACTAAAGCAAAGCGGTTAACCAGCAGATGGCACTATGCAATTGAGATTTGTAGAAACTTTAATCAACGTAATCTAATATATAGTTGTTACATTTACATCACACAAACTAATTTATAGAAATCTATTCTATTCTGTAAGTAGACTGGATGTGTCCAGAAATAAGTGCTTACCTTAGATACTTGGGCACACCTACAGAGTGTAATCACATCTAGATAGGAGAATATTCTAGAGGGAGACAGAAGAGAGCATGAGTTTGCCTGATCTCATAACATTTTTTTATTTATTATTAGCCAATATCAGTTGCTGGTGTTCTTTAAAGTGTAGGTTATATCTATAGAGAACAATATGTGTTTGTTGGAAGCAGGAAAGCCCCACAGACGGCTAGTGTTTGAGCCGTGAACCGGACTGCCACAAAGGCTTGCATGCAACAGGCTACTGGGTCAGCTCAATCCATTAATCTGCCAATGAGTAATCTCTGGCACTCAGACAAGTAAGGCCAAAGAGGGACAGACAGACGTACAGTGCACAACAAAAAGCATTTTCAAACAAACCTACAGTACAGTATGTCTGCCGCTCTTTTACACAGGTTACATACTGTAAGCTACAGCTACTGCGGATGCCTTTAAGTGAAATTCTAAAGAATGTTTGAGGTATTCAGGGAATGGTAGAGTGGTACCAAAGCTGTGATTACAACTGAGGTCTGAATGCCGTCTTAACTGTAGGAAACAGGAGCCGACCATTGTTTTCTTTATATTGGAAAAGACAAAGGCTGTCTGTTTTTATGAGCTCGGTCAGGGCATGTCAGGACATGTCTACTTTGTATAATCTATATGAGCATCTAGTGTCAAGGAGGCAAAACAATACAAACACACTACCTCTTACATGCACTTGATAGAATTGAACATAACAAGAAATGAACAGTCACTCATCAATCTCTGTCCTATTAACTGGTTAATGGTTTTGTATCTGGCCATTGATTGAATGTCTGTTATAATGAAACATAATTTGACTTTCCATCTTTGTGCAAGAGAGACCCTTTACCCCAAGTTCTTTTGGGAATCATGCTCTGTCTGACATACGCTAATTAATGATCAAATGACAGAGAAATGTTCCCAAATAGGGCAAAAAGAGGAAAGACACTGTTGTATTTTTACACATTAACATAAAACCTATGGACACTGGGAGCCTAATAAAGAAGAAATTATGTTTTAGTTGAAGGACGCAAGGACATAATAGGTTTCTGAAGCATAGTCTCATACGTTGACAAAATGTAAACCTAGCCTTTCAAGCCATGCTAGATTACGAGAGTCAAGCCTTCACTGTGAGTCTAGCACTGGTTGCTATAGTAACTCCAGTCAGACATGAATTTGGATGTTTTGGAGTGTGCTGCTGAGTCAGTGTTTTGGGGCAAGAGGGCTCTGATCAACACTCACTGATGCTTGACTATCAGACCTGGTTCTATAACGTGGTAGCTTTTCAGATGTTGTACTCATCCTGCACACTGGCCTAGATAACCGAGGTTTACAACTTCCTAGTTCAAATGCAGACTAAGACAAAAGCATGTCTGGTAGCTGCGTTATGCATAAAACATGATCTGTCACAGTAAAGGTAAACAAATCAATCAAGTTAACAGGTAAAATAGAAGACATTTCTCTGCAAATATCCAAAATAAAATATAAAACCCATGTGAAATTCCAACAGCAGAATGTTTTTACATCTGTCGAAATGTTTCACACACAAAACTGAGAGCACAATGCACCTTATGTGTACCATGGACATAAAAACAAGTTAACCAACTGTCCACGGGATCAACGTCTTTTTGGACTGAATGCTTTTCAGTATGTTTTCCTGTCGACAAGTGAAAGTATGCTGGTGATAATGGGCGTACTGGTATTCTCTGTGGAGCACAGCTGGAGCAGCATAAGAGCACAACACTGCAGAATTCCCCACCAGCTAAGACGGGCTATTTATAGCACATGTACACAGACATACAGTTCGCTTAAGCCCAAGGGTGTCAAACACTTACAAAAACCTGCATGTGCAAAAATAAAAATAAAATAAGCAGACCCCATTACGGTATGTGCAGTCCCTTTTAAAGCACACTTTTTCAAAACTGTATCAACATGGAGGATGTACACGCATGAGTGCATGTGTTTGATTTATGGGTCACTCACAGCTGCTCTAGGACATAATGTTGGTCTCTAGGTCAAACGGGCAAAAACATTTATCTCAGGCATGGATCATACAAAAGCTTTCACAAAACAAACATATTCAGTAGATGTTCAAGGCCACTTCTGCTAATGGATAACACTGACCAAATCTACTGTTGAGCGTTGTTATGTACTCTTGTGTTTGTGTGAGCAAAATCAGCGGTATTAATCTCACCTAAGAAGAAGCTCTTTAGGAAGCTTCTTGTTAATGGAAGCTTCATCGTTGTTTGAGAACACCTGAAAGAAAGATTTAGAAAAGTGTTAGGCCCGGTTTGTGTTTTCTGTATTTGTAGTATAAAATGGAAGCACAAAATAGCAACATAAATTAAACTTCAAGAACCTAATTATCATCATCACAGAAAATACATTATCCCTGGGCTTAAGTGGGCTTGAGGAACACTTAATTTAATTTGTGTCAATTTGTCTTTCAATAATCAACTTAAGCTATGGTTTGTCAGTAGAGCTTGCGTTGGCTCTAAAATAAAAAGTATATTACATCCTTAAGCTATGCTAACTAACATGCCCCCTCTTTACGTGATTATAATTCTGTCAGCCTGGTCAGCTTGTTGGCATGCTTATCTCAATTAGTCTACTCTGTGGACGTCTGGCCATCTGCTGAGAGGGACACCCGCGCCCGCAGGTGATTCAAATCAGACTGCTGCGAGAGGATCAGAGAGGGAACATTCCAGATCAGGTGGGCTGCGTACAGCCATGAATTTAAATCACGGAAAACACCCACATTCGCTTTGGCTCTGCACACATCTGAAAGTGATGCACTTGTATCCTCAAAGAGTCAGACGCTGTATCTAATGTGGGAGCTCCCTGCTGTTTTAAACACAAACACCAATAAATAAAAAAGACATATTGGAGTGAAAAAAAGCCACGAGAGGACCAAAGGTTGATTTAAAAATGTCTTGGTGCCAAGGAGCTCCTTGAGAAAAAAGCACCAGAATGGAAAACAGAAATGTGGTCAAAAGACAAAGAAATATGAGTGACAATACAGTCTATGCAAAACAAAACCATTACTAAATAATAATGAAGACGTTGGGTAGTGTCAAACAGAGAATAAAGAATGTGGTGTCACACAAAAAAGAGCAAGCCCAAGAAATGATGAACTAACTGGGTTAAACGGTAACTAACATCTGTGATCAGATCGTCAAAATGCAATGGAGTATTGTCCCATGCAGGACAACACATATCATTTTCAGGATATCATTTAAACCACTTTTACCATTTGTTCTCCTCCATTTAGCAACACTTTCTAAAATCTGTTGCATTACTTCAGCAGGAAGTTTCACCAAACAGATCAAGACCATTGTTGCCATGTGACCATCTACTTCTGATATATTAAGCAGCTTGGCTGTTAGGTGAATTAAATGTACATTTAATCTAATAATGGTAGGGCAGTGCATGTGCTTCATACAGCTTGTTCGCAGACTCAGCTTGACTGACTAGATAAAAACAGTTTAGATGAACACACCTAAACTCGGATGAACAGTGTTGGATTTGTTTAAATTTAAGAAAATAATTGTTTCAACTTGTACAGAAGTGGATTATACACATTGACACTAACACACTGGTATAATAAGACAGATAAAAGGTAAGCTAATCAACCTCAATATGATGGAGCACTAAACCATTAAGTCATCTTATTATTATACATTTAGTACTGTTGTATAAACATCAGCCCTGTGGTGAGCCTGTACCCAGTGCCAGCAGAGCAGCATTCCCAAGCAGGGAGTTCCTCTGAGGAGTCCTGTTCCTTGAGATTACAACCAAGTAATATGCAAATACAATACAGTTTTCCTTTAATAGAGTAATACATTTTGATTTTAACTGAATTTAACAGCAAATCAAAGGGAGAGGAGCCCCATCTCTGGTGTGTGGTTAATAATCCACACTGCCATCCATGGACTCAATTACCCTGTACTCTGCTGCACTCTAATACATAATCACACCGGTGTTTCTGACCATGCACCAGATTTGATCTGTTTCTAAGAGGCTTTGAGTAACATTGGGAAATCCACTGATATGGCAACACACAACAACCAACCACTATCACCTTAGCTTGTCATTAACTCACTTACAAGCTCACAGGGGGAGAGTCAAGAGCTGTCTAGTCAAAGCAAAGAATGTCAAATATGTGACTGAGGTGCTCTGTTAGACAGAACAAGATTGAAGGTGGGGGGAAAAATGAATAAAATGTGCCCATGTTGTAATTTATCAACATTATAACTATAAACAGAATCTGGTGAGTTTGGTAACTTTAATACCAAAAGCTCTGTGTATGGCCTACATAAGAACTGCTCCCATTCCTTTTCCACCACTGCAGTGTTGTAAATGTAAATAGTGTGTTTATTTACCAAGCAAATAATCTTGATGTCATGGCGTGATGGTGACAGTGTGGGAGGACGCATTCAGAATAGCATTCAGGTAGACTACAACGTATTATTGGTTATTTGTGAGCAGAAGACACAAAAAGGCCATCTGTAGCTGAGACATTAAGGGGCTCTCAGGATCTCCCCCTTGGTACCTGTCATTTACAGGTAGGATGTGTCATTGGGTTTGTAGTGTTGCCAAATCCATGTGATGATGACCCTGCAAGCCCCTAACCTCGGCCCTAATATATTGGCAACCCTCAGCCACAGCCCTCCTGTCCTGCAGTCCTGTACTCCATGTTGTCACTGTCTACTGGTGCAGCAGGACAATAACCGGATTTCAGATTATCCTTGACCAACAAAACGACATGAATGAAAACTATGTGACATTAGGAGCCGCAGAACACGGTTGGCCACACATCAAAACATTTACAGATCATATTATACAAGCCCACGACTACCACGTACTAGACAGTTTTGGTGGTCCACTCCCCATGTCATACCTCGAAGCGGCTCTTGGTGATACCGTTCATGTCTGCGGCGGCACGTCCCAGCCACAAACCGCACAGGTGGCACCAGTCGAGCTCTCTGTTTGATGAGTCGTTATTGTTTTGTCGCTTTATCGTTTGCTTTATTTATTTTTTGCTCGGTCGGAGTAGGAGCCGAGCTGGAGCTGGGTCCTCACGCCCTCCCCCCAGCCGTCAGCGAGGCTCCTCTCTCCGGATCGGACCTGGCGTTGGACCGGAACCGGCTGCGGTAAAGCGTCGTCTCGAAGCCCCACAAACTCGCAGCCCGTGCCTCATCACAAGGCTACCAAAATAACAATAATAACATGGACGGTCTGTTAAGTGACTTCACTTCCGCCTCTCTCTTCATGGCTCGAGTCACTGGCAGTCAGCTGTCCCTAAATCTCCCGAATGCGCACAAAAGACGCGAGAAGCCTCCAAATAACCACGTTGTTCGTATCACAACGCGTATTTTCACTCTCAAATGCCCATATGGCGTCTGACATCGACGTATTCCTGCACTGTTTACTTGGGAGGAAGGGGAGGGCTTACGTGACGTAGTTGCTGCGGGAAAAGGCACGCGTGGTCGATTTGTTTTGATTGTGGGGGTCTTGCAGAGATTTGGGGACTTGGACGATGGACAATGCCATTTTTGGCAACATTTTCTGTGGCCGTCTCGGGAATGGCTGCATCAGTTCGTGCGTGACCTGACACAATAGCAATTTGAGGGTCTTGTAGAAAGAGCACATATACTGTATATCCGAGATGTTCAAAGAAACAATCTACGCTCAGCACTGTGACTTTCAGACCATGATCTTGTAAAGACACACACAACACATTAATGATATCCTAAATCTGTATGTGTGCAGTTTCATTAAATCACAATCAAATATTAAGTGTAGTTGACGTTGAATCCACTATCGACACATCCTTATGAGAGTATTCGCCTATTATTTGATTTATTGCAGATGCAGACAGACGAGAGCATCCTCAATAACTACTCATGCAGAGTTGTTTTCAAAAACAACACTGGAGGACGCTCTTGTTCAACCAGCGTCTCATCAGTTTTTATCTAATGTTTCAAGTATATTTTTTCTATCCTATGTGTAAAGCTGCTGTAAAATCATACATTTGCTCTTGCCTGATAATTGTAGTCTTGCTTAATGTTTAAATCAAGTATAGGCCTTTTTCAAGTCAACTTTTCTGCATTTTTCTGCAAATTTTATACTAGTTTATTAAGCTGAACATGCTTTAGGCCCTCTACAAACACTGAATTGTAGTTGTGAATCACAGCTATTCACTAAAGCACACATGAATCATGTCAGTTTAAGAGCTAGAAGGTGAAAATAGCTATGCAGTCTCTTTTGGCTCTTAGACAGTGTTGATTCAAGTCAAATGTTCTCTGACCACAGGCTTTAATAAAGGAGCAATATTTTAAATACCTTGTGGTTATGGCACATAGCATATAACTTCAGTCATTCACCAGAATATTGTAAGTTTTTAAACACATCTTACACATTATTAGTTATTGAGATGCTTGTATAGTGCACTGTTGTTAACCTTTTAAATGTAACAAACACCGTCATTGAGAAGTGCCTTAAACAATGGGGCTACTTTGTGTGTTCACACTGATGCACACTTCACATTTTGTGAAGTTTGTGCTAAAATGTAGTCTTTCATCTTCTTCTTTTTTTTTTTTCGCGGTGTGCTTTTAACCCTGTGCCACTGCATTTCACTACGCTGCATGGTAATTAACAATCTCCCATCAAAAGTCAAATTAATTAACTCAGCTCCTTGAATAGCTCTATGCTCTTCTCATCCTTGGCCTGGCTGTGGCTGGCGGCTCAGTGCAGAATGTGCTCAAATGCTTAAATGTACTTGAGTAATGCCAAACAAACCAATAGAATTAAACGTGTCTAAATATATAATGCCCCTGGGTAAAAAGCATGTAGGTTATTTGCTTTATGTTACATTAAATAACATTATGTAAATATGTTGTGTTTTTAGCTGATCCACATAAAAACACATTAACCTGGTCTTTAAGTCTTAGCCACCAACTGATATGTGACTTTAGACGCAAAACTAAAAACACCTAATAATATCACTTGTCTTGTTATTTTAGTCTTGGTTGTTACTATGGAGATGACGCTGTGTCTCCGCCCACTGGTCCTCACTAATGTGACCACTTTTCTCTGAGTCAATCATACACTCATAGCTCACTCTGACAGGTCATGCCTCACTTGGGATGTCACACTAACTCTGCCTCTGCGCAATGCTGCAGTTGGTGTAAGTCTGTTTACTTCCACAGCCTGATTGTCATACAGGAAGTTGTGTAAGATTACACACCTGTGTGATGTCTAGGGGTGAGTCGCTTCCCCAATACCAGACACCTGCAGAAAACAATTCTCACACCATTTTCAGAGAAGCACCAGGTGTGAATCACTGTCTCTCTTCTGCTTTTGCGACTACATTGCTCCAGAAATAGCTCCTTCATGAGTCAGCCCACCTTATCTCCTCTCCAGGCCCTCTGAACAGGACATCTGTATGGTGTCAGTATAAAAACGGTGTTGTCAAATATAGATGATGAATACAACACAAAATATTGTTAATAGTAACATCAAAAAGAATAACTCACATTAAAACATAGATATAAAAGCTTCAGTTTAATTTGATCTTTTTGAAAATGTCGAATACATTAAGACTCAAAGAACACACTGAATTTTTTATCAAACAGTGGTTGAGCCTTTTAATATGGAGCATCAAATGTAGAAGCAGTCATGTATTATTTTTATTTGGATAGACCCCTGATTAAACATTTATGATCCCACTAGTGTTCCAGCTATAGAAGCTTAATGTAAGTCGCTTTGGATAAAAGTGTCAGCTAAATGACTAAATGATTAATTTATTTCAAAATACACTAAGTTTACAACACATCTTTGACACACTGTTGTCCTGAACACACCACACACAACCTGTTAATATATTTCCCACAATGTACAGGTTAAAAAAGCTTTTTCTTGAAGGGATTCACTGAATTACCCTCACAACAGTTGACAAATATTTGCAGTTAAAGGTCTAACCCTATGAACATGACCTTTGTGGATATGCACTTGAATAAAAAATATTTATTTTGTCTAGTGTTTTTATCCAGCATATGTGCACACTGTGACTTATTGTGATTTTATTCCGGTCTGTGGGCTTTAATCTTATAGGTCCTGGTTATCTTCACCTGCAGATTCAATGACACAATACCACTTCTCTCTCTATTGTCTACGAAAAATGACACTGTTGAAACAGATAGCACCTTGCTCAAGAGCACTTCAGCAGCAGCAACATTTGTAAATCTCTTCCTGTAAATGTCTCTGCACAGGAGTAGTCCCTTGGTTTATCAGACTGCCCACCCTCAAGATTTTGAACAGTGACGTATTTACTAACAGGGGCACGCAAGTTTTCACACCGGTGCTCTATCTGCTTGCGAGGGCGACTATTTGGGAAGATAAACTGCGCCTTGCTCTTGAGCTGCTCCAGCCGCAGTCCTCTTTGCGTTACCCCGCACTTGTCACCCTTTCAGCCGCTAGGAGGGAGAAAGCAAAAGTTTTTTTCTTCATCCCATCACTGTTTATGAAGCAGCCTATTAAAGTTTAAGGAGAAAGATGCTGGATCGTCGTTGCCAAAAGGTGCTATTGTTGCTCTTTGGATTGGCCTCTGTTGTAAAGGCAGACGGTAAGCAGACTTTATTTTAACTTAGCAGAGCCCTATTATAGTGGGACGAACACACAAAAAGTCATGTAATTTAAGTATTGTTATATCATTTGAAGTTTTCATCAGAAAAGTTGGCAGCTCATGACTATCTCGCGGGAATTGCAATTAAATATAAACGTGATTTGTCTCCAAGCTACGTCCAAGAAGCGGCAGAAGTCGGCATCTCAATTCAATATAAGTGTTAAACAATCTTTGGATTCTTATTTCCGATGTAACGTTATTTATTCATGACAAATATAACAGATAGCCTCGAGAGTTTTTCCTTAACACCGTGGTATTAATTAGCCTTTAAGCAATGTGTGTCAACTTAAAACATTAGGCTACTAGCCAAACTTTGCTCCAAAAATGTCAATAAAATGCTAATATTGTCTTGCAGTTAGAATTAATACAATTTTAGTTTCAAATAAACAAATTATTTAAATTGTAAAAACTAAAGACTAAATGCCTATAAATCATAGATTAATGTTTTTATCCTGTAAATGTTAATATTTTCACTGAGGCTTATTTAAGTTTTTCTGTTGTGCTTTTTAATGGTAAATCAAACATAGCTAGGTAAATTGAATTCTAAAAAAATCATGTCCTAGGAAATATATTGTTCACACTGTAAAGCTTATGACTAATATTAAGATGTAACAAGGTATGTGTGCACAAGCATGAGGTTAAAGAGACCGCAAAGGACATGTATTCTAGTTAAAACCATGAAAAGACAGAGATTTTGTTTAGTCTTTTACACATTTGTCTAATATACACTTTTGTAGGAATAGCAAAGGCAACGTAAATTATTGAGATTTGTCGGTCATTACTTATATCTCATCCAATCATCATGTATCTTTTACTTAAACTTTACTTTTTTCCCCCTCTCAGGTCGAGTGTTCGTACTGGAGCTGAAAAACTCTTCTGGCCTGCTGGGCTTTAGGGATGCTGAGCAAACCTGTGCTTTACAACATGCGCGCTTGGCCTCAGCAGACGAGCTCCATCATGCTGTGTTCGAATGTTTCTTCTCGACGTGCACCCGTGGGTGGCTATATGGGGGCACAGTGGGGTAAGCATATTTGTTAATGCTTATTTATGTTTGTGGTTGTAAATGAAGGTGGGATTTCCAGAGGTGCAGTGAGTGAGAAGAGAAAATATGGCCTATAGATCAAGTGATGGCCGTTAGGATGACAGGAGGAGAGAACGACACAATTCAGAGGAGGAAGAAAAATGCAGGGAGGAAGTAGAGAGACAGAATGAGTCCTCTGTTCCTTTCCTGGAGCAAGGGAATTCAGAACCGGGGTGTCATGTCGACAACTGCCTCCATTTACACCTCTCATCTCCACAGAAACATGACACACGTCTTTCAGCAAGTGAGAGACAGAGGTGAAGGAAGTCAAAGAGGCCTCAAGCAAGGTCGGATTTACTCTGTAAAAATGACAGTTTAAATAAGTTATTCTAGTCATAATAAGGAGAAAAGTACTGCTTTCAGTGCTTCTGGTTTCAGTGTGGTTCACTACTTGGTACATTATTAACTAAACTCCTTAATGTTTTTTAATGTATTAGAGCAATTTAACTCAGAAATCAAGCAGTCTTTTGGATTGGCAACTAATAAAACAAAAAAAAAACATTCAGATCATCTAATTTTTACAATGTTTCAGCCCTTTTCAGCTCTGTCTGTCTACAACCACCCGTTTCTTCTTCTTTTGTGTTTGTGTAACAGTCAGTGGTTTGTGTCAATAGGTTTATGATGGGTACAAACTGCCGGAAGATTATTTTTGAGTGGGTGAGAAAGTATAATTTACAGGCTTCCCATTTATTGCCCTTTCCACTGCTTTTTGATCAAGTTTTATCTCTTAAGGAAAGGTTATCCAATGGGTTGGTGCAGGCCTGCTGACAGAACTGATGGGGCCCTGGACAAACCTTATGGCCAGAGGCCCCCTATATAATTTTGTCCATATTCGTAAAGCATAGGAGGGCTTAGTTTTGGGCCCTCCATACCCTGGGCCCGGGACAACTGTACTGGGTGCCCAGCTGTCAGCTGTTCTGGGTTAGTGTATAGCTATGGTCGCATTGCGCTGACATACGTTTTAGCTTCACTTCATAATAAGTGCCTCACAGACTGACTCATCTTCACATCTTCCTCTTACCTGTCATTCATTGATACTGCCCAGGTAACCAAACATATTGGTGTTGTATAGTCATCTGTGTTAAGGCTCAGGTTCATAATGCTGATATTCACACTCATATATAACAAGACATTAGAAAGACCTACAGACTGTATGAATGTTTTCAGTGGCTCCTGTTAAATGTGAAAACCAGTGTTTGTCTTTTGTGGTTTAATGTTTTCTTGGTGATTTTGTGAAATGCCCCATTTCCTTTCCTCCCTTAGACTTTGTCCTTATAAGCTCAAGACAAAGTTAACATGGCACATGCATGCTCTATGACTCACACAACGTCTCACAGTCTCACTGCGCTGCCAGTCAAATTCTTTCCAATTACTGATGCTTAGGTCTTGGCAACTTACTTTTCCTATTAAATATTGCATTTGTAAGATTATTGGTGGTAACACCTGTGATAATGGAATAATAAAGTACTGACTTTTAATTGCCTCTTTTAATGAAGTTTAAAATACCTAATCAATTTGATTATAGCTAGTTCATTGCTTAGGAATGCACTGTGACTTTACTGGGAGAATGGTGAAGAGGAAAAACAGGCTAATTATGTACCGTTTTGAAAACAAAACAACAGTGTTTATATTTAAAACATGGTGGTAGCATACTTAGCTTCTGCATGGGAACATTAATATAAATGTGTCACAGTGTAATAATCAGGGCTACAAATGTGGATACTGTAGCTTGTAGGGACCATGTTTGCTGTCCTTGTACTGTGATGTCATGCTGTAATATTATTACAGAATCTGGTAGTGAGGCAGAGAACAGGAAGTATGTGTTTAGGCCCTAGTGCGTACTGCAAAAAGGAGTGCAGTATTATGTCATGGCACCTGTATATAGTAAGATATTAGCTTATTTTGATTTCCTTTGAGTGTTTTTTTAATCAGCATAACATCATGATGTTTACCAAAGTAGTAATTGAATAGGAGTAAAAATACCTGCTGAACCTAAACTACTTAGAAGACATGACAGTGTCCCTGCTTTATTTAATTCAAAACTTCAGTTTATTTGTCCTTGAGGAGCAATTCAAATGGCATAGAGAGCAACATGTTAATACCAATATAATGCTACAAGTTTGGAGGTGTTCATTTTCAAATCAAATCTCTTTGTCTGCAGGACCACAGTGTGTGATATTGTTGGCAGTACATTGATAGCTGTGGATGTAAAAACAGAAAATGTGACAGAGGACATCAAAAACCTTGTTTCCTTTTGTATCAGAGACGAAGGTGAGTAAAACAGATCCAGTCTAGGTACTCACTCAATCCTTATATTAACATTTATGCATGAGATACTTGACTATATTTTTTTATATATGAAACAAAGCACATTATGTCAAACTCAGAAAAAGTAAGCAAATCATTTGCATGTGATCTCTTTTTACAGGTAAACCGTGTGGTGACCCTCCATCCTTTCCTAATGTTCAACTACAGGGGTACACAGGGTTTGAAATGGGGGATGAGCTGCTGTTCACCTGCATGCCTGGTTATATGATGCTGAGCGGCAAGCGTGCCTTTAGTCTGGTCTGTGACAGTTGTGGAGAATGGTATGGACAAGTGCAGCTTTGCGTGAAAGGTAGGAACCTGTTAGTCCATTTTTCCTACCTACTTTTTAAACTTCAAAGCTTTGAACTTTGGCCTAATCTGGACAGGCACATGCTGAGGTCAAAGTACTTACCTCTGTGTCCGTTAGGAACTTGTGTGTCATTTACAAAGCTTGATTCAATGCTTTGGGGAAACACTGTCTCACTTGTGAGTCGGGATGAAAATGACCATTATGGCAGCTTGGTGTAACATGCCTTAGTGTGGCCATGTTCACAGAAGAGAGAGAAAGGGCCAAGCATTATGTATAAAGAGTAAAAGGCCTGTATTCATCTTGATCAGCAAGCAAACTTAAAATGTCTTATAATAAATATAAACCTGGGATAAAAAGTAAAAAGTAATTACCAAAATCTTTAAAACATAGATAAAGATTTTTTTAAATGATTTTGAGTGTCTAATCAAATCTAATGTGTTTGACAGATGACACTGAAAGCCATGTAGACTATGAAGATGGGTTTACTGACTCCTATAAGCAGGATAAAGGACCAGAAGAGGCTGAGGGCAAGATCTATGAAGAGGCGCATGATGCAGTTTACACCGATGGGAAGGGATTTCAAGGGCATTCAGAGGTAATATTAAATGCTGCCAACAAGGCGGAGCATCAAGGTCAGAATGTAGAGTTACACAAACCAGAAGAGTTGATCGATTTCAATAAAAAACTGGATGAAGCTGCGGTAGGAGAGGAACAGGCTGAAGAAGGTGGTATTGGGATTCCAAGTTGGGACCAAGAGAAAACAGAGGTGGTCAGGACTGAAGACGCACCAGCAACACATTCACCTGTCTCACTACTTTCCCAAAAACATCTCTTCTGGTTTCCCTCCGAGGCCTTTCAGGAGGAGCATCCGGTTTCCACAAATTCCGCTACACAGTCTACACAGAGATCCTCAGCTGCCCAGTCAGAGGAGAGCAAGGAGCATGACAGCAAAGAAGGGGACCATCAGCATCCTCTTGACTTTGTGGATCAAGAGACATTCTATGACAAAGATGAACATCATGATTCCAACAATCATAATGACAGCCACCGCCACAATCACAATAATGAAGACAGCCGTCAGGATGACAAAGATGACCGTGTGATCCATTTTATCCCAACACGGCACAATGTGGGCCTATCTAAACAGGACCGCTATGATGATGACCACGATGACCACTATGACATGGGTGAGCATGAAGATGACCGTGCTCGCTATGGCAGCCAGGAATATGATGAGCGAGGGCAGACATATGATGAACATGAAAGCAATGAAGATCATGAAGACTTGACTGATGACCACAGCGTCGGCAATCGAGAGCATCCTGATGCATCCAGGGAGCACCTGGACCATGACAACCATGATGACGTAGAAGAACCTTACGACCCAGATGATAATGATAGCTACGAGGACAATAGCCGGCAGCATGTTGTCTTTTCAGTAGAAGATGTGCACCACAATGTCACGCAGAAGGCTACAGAAGTCAAAGTCACCACTGATGACACGTGGCTGGATGGTTACCCTATTGTACAAAAGGAAAAGAAAGGTGAGTCTACAACAGAAGAAATAAGACCGGAGCAGAGAGACAGGGGCACTAGTGTACAAGCAACAAAAGTCCCCCATGAAAGAGTGCCTAGGCCTTTCCCCATCACAAGATCACCAAATAAGCTCATATCTTCAACTACAGAGCCTGGTTTAAAGCAAAAAGGAGCAGAGGAGTGGCCAGGCCTGATGCCCACTGCTGCAGCTCACCCAGACCCTTCAGACTCCCATTCCTACCCTGACACCTTCGATTACGACACACAACAGGCTGCACCCACCAATTCCTGGCCTGGAGATCTTACTGAGCACCCCTATCTCGACCAGGGCCCGGCCCCTCCAATGGACAATATGGACGTCAATGATGGGACTGGAGCTGTGGAGGAGCACACCATTCATTACCTGCCCGGTGAGGTGGGGAGAGGGAGGAGGTAGGAGGTGAGAAGGGTGAGGCTGTATGTACAGATGAGAACTGCCCTTCCAGACCTCCGAGTTCATCGCGCAAAGGTCCCACTCTTGCAGCCATAATTATAGCAGTGTGCGTTGTCGCTGCGGCAGTTATCATGGGAGTGTGGTGTTACAGACGGCAGCTGCAGAAAAGTTCTGTGTACAAGATGAATGGAGAAGGTCAAAATCAGAACAGACAAGGCCAACAGATAGAAATGCAACAAAAAGTTTAAGAAAGATAGAAATGGACCCTGACAGTGGGCAAAAACATTTTGAATTGCTAGGAATATTCAACGTCATTGCACAGTCTCGTCTTCTACTAGACACTACTGCATATTCAAATATTTTGGGTTGGTATGTACATTTGGTCGAACCAGTTTGTGCTGAACCATTTAGTATAAAACTGAAACAACTTAATTTCCTCCTGTAAACAACCAGCATTGTTATATACGATTAATCATTTTGTTGTGTCTGACCTGGACTAAGGATGTAAGGAACTGAACATGTTGGAAAACCACCACAGTGAGCACGCCAGCCCAAATATGTTTGAACTCCAACGTTTTTGGAATTTGACTTCATTTTGAGATGTTGTCATATTTGATTTTGTGTTACTAAAAATTTCAGTGTTCTTTATGCTTTTTTTGTTTGCTTCATCTGTTTCTACAACTTCCACAAAAAGGAACACAAGAGAGAGTGAGTGGGATATTCAGTCAGGAAAGGGGAAGGAGGGGTAGAGGGTAGTGTGTATGCATGATACAGTGTTTGCCTTCACTGATGTCCTGGAATTAGATTTGAGAGATGTCCGGACAGCAGGGTTTACCCCAGTGCATGTAACAAAGTGTTGAAAAGGGAAAGTGAATGTGTTTCTCAGGTAAATGCACTAAAGTTGTAGTGTTACGACAGGGGAAACAAAGAGGGTTCAAGTATGTATCTATAAGTTAAAATTCAAACTATAAAACAGGAACGCCACATACGTTTGTTAAGAGGTACACATTTAAACTTGAATGAGGATTGCTGTTGTGAACAAAATGTGACAGTTTATTTGGATTATTAATAGATTTATTCAATTGTAGGGTTTTTGTAATGTCCCCACACTGTGCAACTCAAGTGAAGTGCAATGTAAATAGCAGTTGAACAGAGTCTGGAGTTAGCTTATTTATCGAGCTGTAACAATATTAACACTAAGGTAATAGCTTGTAGACAAGTCAAGTTGAAAAGAGCCATTTGTTGTAAAGAGTTGCATACATCATGCTGAATATCAACAGTGAGAGGAGTATCTTGTTTCTGTTTGTAAATTGAAAAATCAGTTGCCAATGGCCATAATTGTACTGTATTATTCTGTTTTTACTTGGACACATATGTTGCCGTTCTTCACATCTAGGATACACAAGTTCTGTACAGCTGACAAATAAAGGCCACATTGTAGATTAGGGCTTGTATGTCCTCACATGACAGCAATGTGTTCTTTAAATACAAAATTCAACTTGGTGTTGCTTAGTGTAAAATCCCAGCATAATAAATAAAAAAGATACAAGAAAGATAGATTGTGTATTACCAGTTCACTGAATTTAAAGTCAGTGTTTCTTTTCATCTCAGATCATCTGAAATGTGTCTAAATTAACCGTGTACAGTGTTCTGACAAAATAAAGTTCAAAACATGTGCGTGTGTGTCATTTTTGGTGTTTCAGCTTTTGATATTACAGTATGACCTTGACCTCTGGCTATGACTCAGCACTTAAGATTTCATTTTCAGTTGGTGGATAGGTTTTGTTTAACTATTTTTAAAATTGCAGTGGCAGGAAGTAAAGGACCACAAAGCAATACAATACTCAAGTCAATAGAGCTGCAAAGAGACCTGGGAGACTAATAGAGTGTGAATGTTCCCTGAGTTTTTAACATCAGTGTGTGACAAACTGCACAGAGACTCAATGTTCAAACATTATTAAACAACTCAGTGTTTTCTCTGGCGATGTCTTTGCTGGGATCAGCCTTGGACTGAAGATTCCCCCTTGAGACCGATGCTTTAATTCTCTCACTTATTTGTATTTATCACTATATTTTATTAACCCACAACAAGCATGACATATGAAAAAAAATGACGTGATCAGAGAAATAATTTTATTGTAAAATAACAACATAGAAAATTTGAAGGAAGAAGGAAATCAATACAACTGTAAGTCACCATTGCTGTTTAAAGTCTGCACCTCTTGATCATTTGGAGCTGATACTGCAGTGGCCACTCAGAGCTTCATACAAAAAATAATAAATACAAGCTGTGGAGTGTTGCATCTGCTTTGTTGTTTGTGTTTTTTCCAGTAAGAGCTATTCATCCCCATCCAGGAACTCATCTATAAACTCCACCACCTCCCCCTGTGAACACACAGCACAGGAACAAACCAGACAAATTACTCTCAGGAGGGTTTACGTTGACATTTTGCTCCATGTGAATACTCCTGTGTTTCTTTGTGATTTCTCATACCTACCATTACTAAAGAGATTACACTTAATATGTGAAAGGCATTTACCACTTACAGCATGTAATCCTGGTTTATGTTGGTCAGCCCTCGTGGCTATAGTCCTGTAGTTGCATGATAATGACCCTGACAACACAAGTGTTATGCTGCCCCCTCATGGTTGTCTGTTAGACTGCTTTGCCTTGTTTACCACAAGGCCCAAATTGTACTGTAGGATGCGTTTGATCGCAGTAAAAAACTATTTTTGCAGAAGTGCCATGAGGACAGACCTTTAGAGCGGCCGATAAATTAATCCAAATCCTAAATGTGTTCACTGTCAAGCTGGCCTATTTTTTGAAAGTGAACTCTCTATATTTGGTCACAAAAATCTGCTGGAGGCACCACCACAGCACCAAGCAACACACACAAATAAAAAGTAAAAAATACAAACACTCCTTTCACCTCATCATCGCTCATCAGACGCTGTCTGGCAAATTCCAACATCTGTAGCTGCAGAGTGGTCTGATTGTGGTACCGCACTGCCTCCTAAATAACAACAGGAAATCAGTTTGGTGAGATAATAAACAAACAAAACAAGGTTGAATATTAAAATTGTTCTTAAATCACTCTAGGGCAACACATTCAATAATTAATTAAAGTTACATTACAGGAACTATGTTAACGTCCTCTCTTGATGAAAGTTTTATGAGAAGATCGATACAACTTTCCATTAGGTCTGAGGTTTTATTGAGCAGACTGGTGGTTACTTCAGTATTAGGTGTTAGCTACAAGATGTAAGCCATTGATCTGTCTTACTGATCTGGGCAAGAAATCCTCTTCTGTCAGCTCCCACTGCTTTTTGTGGAACTGGTAATAAGCTACGTTGTTCTTCATAACCTCATCGTTGGGGTCAAACATCAAATAGCTGGCAGCACACGGCACTGCATTCTTCAGGTCATTCACTAGAAATAGAGCCCAATGCTTATTTGTAAGGAAACATAGTGGTTTGTCTCAGAATATTATCAGTTAGGTCAGTATATCAGAATAAACAAGATTATACTTACATTTGTAATAGGCAAACTGCAGGTAGTGGTACATCGTGGCCACAAACTTCTCCACGATGAAGCCACCGACGACAGGTGTGAGATCACTTTCACAAATGACCTTCCTTTCTAGGACTTCGATATAGTGGTCTGTCAAGGACAACGTATTAATGTAAGATTACACACACACAGCATAGTAGGAAATTCATTCATTATTCTTGTTAGGGGTTGCAGGTATAAGAAATAAGAACTTTGTTGATTATTAACTCACCTGCTATAGAAGGGTAAAAGTCTTTAAAATCCTTCACATCTCGTGGTCCCTCAGATGCTGCAAGGCACTCATCATAGACTTTAAAAAAATCCCTCAGGGCCAGCTCCATGTCTGACACTGATGTCCGGAAATTTTCTCCATTGTATGCTCTCACTGCACGAACAAATAATGTCTGTAGGAAAAAGAAAACAATCACAAAAACAATCTCAGTATCGTTTGTTGGGCCACAAACCAACTATACTACAGTTAAACCCAATGTTGTGCAGTATTTGGTAATACGTGGCTCATAAAGACATGAAGGTGTACCTCATAGGATTTGCTCTCCAGGTCTTTAAGGTGTTCCTCGGCTCCAGGAAGACTCTTGTAGTAGGCCATGTTTCTCTGCATCATCTCATCATCTGGGTGCTTCAGGAGGAAGGTGTGGGCTGCAGACACAGCCTTGGCCAGGTTATCTGACTACAATATATATCAGAGACACAGTGTGCATTAAGAGAAAGTTATTGTCTTTTTGCCTTCATGTTTGTGGCTACAACAAGGTTATATCAAATGTATCATAATATTCACTGGGTCTGTAAAATGTTTATACTCTTATATTAATCTTTTATATATTAAATGTCTGACTTTTAGATAACAGTAACCCCTGTGCATCGTGGCACGCAGTTGACGTCATTACGCATTGGGGAAGCTTTTAGAGTTGAGTGAAAGTTTTGTCAAGCTAACACAAACATAGGCTGATGTCAGCTGTGATCACGTTTGTTGTAATAATGTAATATAAGGCAGTGATTTACAATACGTCTGTTCAGAGATGCTCCGACAGCCCCCCATTGGCTCCCCTGCTTTGGGCCACTTACTTTAAAGTATGCGTACTGCAGGTATTTGTACGGTTCTCTTCGTTCAAACTCGTCTATGGTTTCTCGACTGGGCATGGTTTGTCTGAAAGCGGGTAGTCCTTGCTTGCATCGCTTTAGACACTGCGCTCTTTTCATGACATTCCCGAAAGAGCGCAGTTCTGGGAATTCCTCAAACTTTTCCTCGTCGTCCAGCCTCACGGAGCTGCAGTTGAGGTTGCAGAAGGCCTCACTGTCCCTCAGCAGCCGGTAAAGCCTCAGAGACACCTCTATATACTCCACGGTGTCCTTCCACTTCTCCCCGGTGTACTGGTCCAGGGCGTACTTGTAGGCGGACTCCAGAGGCATCAGCTCCTGCCTGGGGAAACTCCTGAAGCTGTATTTTTCATACTGAGAGTGTACCCCGGCGATTAGAAACGCCATTAAAAGTGCCGAAAAGAGTTGTAAAGACGGGGAGGGTGCCATGTTTAAGTTACGTAAACGGAGGGTCCTGCTGTGGAGATAGGACCGACGCTAGGCGTGGGTTACTAGGACCGCCTCGACTTCCATCGCGTATCCAGAAACATCCTCCCCTCCCCCGGGCAGCGCTAAGCAGAAATAGTTGCTACAAGGGCTCCTCCCACTAAAAATCACAAACGCAGCTCAAATCTGTGCAGTTGTTCTTCTTTTTGTTATGCAGGAGTCTCTAATACGCTCGATTCCTCACAACTTTACATTAAAGCGAGTATGTGATGAGCAAATATGTAACTTTGTTTTAACTATACAGCCAGAAATAACATATAGGCCTAGGCTACCTCTCTACCTTAAGGTCACTAATTAGCCCCCTGGTGAGAAGTGACACCCCCTTTCCACTGCCACGTAGAAACATTTTTGGCCCTTTCACAGCCAGGACCTGTCTGCTGCCACCACTAAAACATCAACTTCCAAAGATCCCTTATGGACACATTGACTATGTATGTCTGCGTCTTTGTTCGCGCCTCTGCTCAAAGGTTTTATCTAAATTGTTTCATAATAAAATACTCCAGATGGGGGCGTAGGCCTATGGACTGTTTGGAGACCCCGCGTTAACACGTTTACACATCACAGACGCTGCACTGCGCAGGAGCAATACGTGGTGCCCTAACAAGCCCATGCAGTCCCAAAATCTGTCAAGTTACGTGATGTTAAAACTGTTGGGACAGGAAAACGAAGGGATCAATTCAGAATAAAAAAACTCGTAATCTATCGAAAGAAACTTGGCCCAGACCCATGATGTAACACGGACACAATTAGTACTAAATCTGGGACTAATTGAGTTCTATGTTAATGTTCTGTAACAGAGTATTAAAGGGTATTAACCTTCACCAAACATTTTAACAGACTGATTGTTTAAAAAAAAAAAAAAAAACAAGTGAATCTTTTATTGTTGTGGTTTAACCGGATGTTGAAGTTGTTACGGGAACTTGACACGTGATCGTCCCTGCCCTGAGAATGAGGGCAGGACTTGAGTAAAGAAGTAGAGGAAGGCAGCAGAACACCGGGGAAGAAGAAGAAGACTTAACACACATCCAGAAGATAGTTTTTTTCCCCGTTAAACTCAGAAGTGCAGTGAAAATGACTCACTGCGTGCAACTGGTGCTATGTTTAGCGTTCTGGGTTACTTTTGCCTCTTGCAACGCTCCGCATATCCCGTTAGACGACATCTTCATTGAGAAAACTTTCGTGCCCGAGCAGTGCGTGCGCGCAGTTAAAGTAGGAGATTATGTCAGGTATCACTACAACGGTATGTTTCCCGACGGCAAAAAGTTCGACTCCAGGTGTGTATTTTTGTCCTGTGTAATGATGTAAAAATTCAATGTGAGCAGTTTGCCCTCAGTGGGAGCTGTGTGCGTAGAGCGTAAAAAGAGGATGGCCCCTGGAAGCCACGCAGGCAAAGGATGGGGCTCAGGGATGTATGGGCTATGGCACTTTATCAAAGGCACACACACAACCTTTTGTACATACGTGACCCTCAACGTTTTACAAGACGTATTTTAATTCAATTGGTGCCCATTATCACCTCACACATTTGTAGTAATTTTGAAGTCACAATTCATAGTTTTATAGCGATGGACTGAACTAGGACTTCATTAACATTATAATTTGCATTCGTTTTTATTCTGCATTAAGTCATTTTGCATGCCTTCAGTTGGGTGCATTGTTCTCATCTGTGTGTTGTGGATGTTTGTGTGTTTTAGCTATGACCGGGGCAGTACCTACAACGTGTTTGTCGGTAAGAAGCAGCTGATCGAAGGAATGGACAAAGCCTTGGTGGGAATGTGTGTCAATGAAAGGAGACTGGTCAAGATCCCACCTCATCTGGCCTATGGCAAACAGGGATACGGTGCGTACAAGATCAGGGCCTCTATGAAGTACTAAGTGCATTTGCCAAGAAAACACACAATGAACAGTGAGGCATAATTATAACTACACACAGGAATTAGCCCAAACAAATTGGCAGGAAACTCAGGAATAAAATTCAGAAAATATTGTTTCTGAGGAAGTAAAAGATTTAATGAGGTAAGAGTGACACCTTAAAACAGTCAGGAGGCATCTCAGGAAGCCGTAACACTGTGTAATGTATTTTCAGTATGCCCATGGTTGATTTATGTACAACAGTGTTATAGTAATCAAAATCACAGAACTAGCAGGATTACACAGAGAGATAAACACATAGCCTAAAGGGAGAGACATGTATGGGCAGGTAAAGCCAGCCACTGAAGGGTAAAAATGACCTAATAGCTGCCACTAATGGAGTAGTAGACTCCACCCCCTTCACTGTTTTGCATATTGTTTTACTAGCATTGTAATATAGATTTTTAGATAGGCCTGTTTAATATATTTAAAAAAAACAGATACTATCTTGGAGGTTATGCCACTTTTTTGCAACCAACCTTTATTGTGTATTTTTCTTTCTTTTTCACGTTTTTCTTTGCTTCATACCTTTTTGGTCAGATTGATGGATATGTATAAAAGGTCAAGTTCTTAGATGTTACAAGTGTCAATATTTTGTGATGTCACAAATTATAACGGCTTAATAATAACTGGCCCAGGTGGGAACAGAGCCAGAAGTACAACCATACCTGATTAAGGGGGGTAAATTTGAATGCCTGTCCTGCTCTTATCCAGAAATCAAGTGTTGCATCATAATTATTTTCCCTCAGGCGACGTCATTCCTCCTGACTCTATCCTTCATTTTGACGTCCTGCTGCTGGATGTGTGGAACTCTGAGGATGGTGTCCAAATCAACACTTACCACATGCCGCCTAACTGCTCCAGAAAAGTGGAGGTGTCCGACTATATCCGGTACCACTACAATGGGACCCTGCTGGATGGGACGCTCTTTGACTCAAGGTTTATACGGCTGCAACCATTAACAAAATTTAAATGTATTCTACCCTAAAGCACAAATTTATGTTTCCTTATACGTTCTCTTACAGCCATACTCGAATGCGTACTTATGACACCTATGTGGGAATTGGCTGGCTGATTGCTGGAATGGATCAGGGCCTTTTGGGAATGTGTGTTGGAGAAAGACGAATCATTACTATGCCCCCATCACTTGGCTATGGAGAGAATGGAGATGGTAAGGTTTTGGACATACCCACAGTTGCTTAAATCACTGTTTCTCTTTTTAGCTATTTTTATTGCAGATGTAGTTCCATACTTTCAACAAAAGAGGGCAGTATAGGACTAACATTGGCTACAGATAAAAGCCATCTGCTTTGCTTCTTCAACACAATACAACTAACTGACATATCCTTTCAAAAGACAATATATTATTTGAGTTGTCTTGTGTTTTGATGTTTTGTTTGAGCTTCTTTTTTTTTCCCTTCCCTTTTCAGGAAGTGACATCCCAGGACAGGCTTCTCTTGTGTTTGATGTGGTGCTTCTGGACCTCCACAACCCCAGAGACGGAATCACAGTGACCAATCAGAAGGTGCCCAACTCCTGCACAAGAAAGACGGTTGCTGGTGACTTTGTGCGATACCATTATAACGGCAGCCTCCTCGATGGAACATTTTTTGATTCCAGGTATGTGTGTATATATAACATATAATTTGTATCGTGTCGTAAAAGAAAAGGTTAAAGAAAAAACACCTGGACTCAGTTTTCAAGGGGAAGATGTTTCGTTTCTAATTCCAAGAGACTTTATCAATTCTGAGATCAACTGGTAAGAGGTCTGAGCTTATATTTTTAGAGGGAGGAGTTTGACCTGAAACTAAACTTGATGGGACCAGGCTGTTCTGGTCTCATAGTCGTTAGCCATGAAAGGGAAGTGAGACTCCTGATGTGAGAGTCGTTTGAGTCATTCTAAAGTGAAACTGTTTTGATTTAGGTTTCAAAACACTGTTGTAAATACTAGGCAACGTGAATCTGAAGCCACTTCCTCTTTTCAAAAAATAAAACAACAGCTTCAGCACAGAAGAGCCAACCCTGGTGGACCTGAGTCTACCTCCACCCCAAAGAGAAAAGGGTATTCCTTTGAGGACAGCAATGAGGACTACCTGTTGTACCAGTTGCCTCCACATAGTATTGCTCAGTGCTCTGAAAATTTGTTTATGGAGGAATGGAAACATAAGCTCCTCTGTGATCATATGACTAAAATGTGCATTTTTCAAATTATTGTGGCAGCCCAGTTCACTTATTACCATCAAATACTATAATACAATTTACTCATAATGAGAATGAATGTAGCACAGTTCTGATAAATAGCACACTATCCTCATGTAGGTACAATATACTCTAAAAGGAATTTGCAAACTCTCTATATTTTTCACCCACTGATCCCCGGTGGCCTTCATTTTATTTGGCACATTTATTGTTTTCCCTATAAAAATACTTTTTAACAGTGTTTAGACCTCAAGGACAAGATAACAACGAGCAGAAGGTTCTTTCACAAAAGACACATTGTCCTTCTACATATTATTTTAGTTTTTGCTTAAATCTGACTATATTGTTTGTTCATAGTTATTTGCCAGTGTTGATATTAAATGTCCCTTTTTCCACAGCTACTCACGCAATCACACCTACGACACCTACGTGGGCCGGGGCTATGTGATTGCTGGTATGGATGAGGGCCTGATTGGAGTGTGTGTTGGTGAAAAACGGACCATCACTATCCCCCCACATCTTGGATATGGAGAAGAGGGCACAGGTGTGTTTCAGAAGCTTGAGCCTCATAGACAGATTTTAAACTTTAAAACGCTAAACAACATAAGAATTGGTATTTGGTCTTTTTACACACAGGCTCTAAGATCCCGGGCTCTGCTGTGCTGGTGTTTGATGTGCATATCATCGACTTCCACAACCCTTCAGACAGCACTAATATCACAGTCACGCACAAACCAGAGGAGTGTGCTAAAGAAACCAAGAAAGGAGACTTTGTTAAATATCACTACAATGCCTCTCTAATGGATGGCTCATCAATTGATGCCACGTAAGTAAACTAGTCCACTTCTGCAATGCATTTGCATTTGTGCACAAGGTAAAATGTAACCAAAGCATGCTAAGTGTCTGTTTACTTCCTCTTCTTACATCTGTGGTTAACTTTGTGTCTTTTCCTCTCAGCTGTCTTAGACAATTTCCTGTTAAAAACACTATGCTCTGTTATCTAAGCGCTTTGAGTGCCTACTACAGTAGTAAGCCTTATATAAAAATAAAAATTATTATTATTATTATTATCTTACCATCCAAAACCATGTTACTTAATATTCACTCTATTGTTGTTGATCTGACAGAAAATATTTCGCTTTATCTTGATACAGATCTAATAAACTGCTCTTGTGTGTTCTTAAATATCTAGGTATAATTATGGAAAGACATACAACATCGTCCTTGGAGCTAATCAGATTGTTCCAGGGATGGAGGATGGTCTGATGGGAATGTGCGTGGGAGAGAAAAGACATCTTGTTATTCCTCCTCATCTTGGCTATGGAGAAAGAGGCGTCAGTAAGTCTCAAACCATTACATCAAAACGCTCATAAAGATATACACCAATGAACCTGGTCATAAATTACAATTATTTTCATAAATAAGTGAGGTTTTACTCAAAATGACCCGGGGAAACCAATGTTAACCTCTTGGCAAATGCAGTAGATGTCATCAGGACAGTTAGAAACAGAACAAGGTCAGACTCGGAGCACAGATGGCCTGAGCTCAAGGTTAACATCTGTACAGAGGGACAACCTGTGAACCAAGTACTAACACGAAATGCTGTGTCTACCACTGACCTTGCATGTTGAGAGCAAAGTAGTCTATTATGACTATGAGTGCTGGACGTGGTCTTGCCTAATGGCTTCTAAAGGTAAGGGGAAGGATTTTTTAACCAAAGTTCAATTGGAAACACAAGGGTTTAACAAGAGTTAAATACTTTTAACTGTCCTGTCAACAGACAATCCAGAAGAGGCCAGCTTAGATGGGTTAGTTTATAGAGGCCAAACTAGAAAAATATTGTCTGAATAATTGATCATGGTTACCTTGAATTATGCTGTTTCTGTAGTATAATAAGGTCAGAACCAAGACTACGATTTGACTCATTAATTAATCATTTCTTCTGCCACACTCTGAATATTTAAGAAATGTGTTGAGTAAACTGCACGACTGTGTTCACAGCGGATGAAGTACCAGGGAGTGCTGTGCTGGTGTTCGACATCGAGTTGGTGGAATTTGAGGAGGGACTTCCCGAGGGTTACATGTTCATCTGGAACGACGAGGTATCTCCAGATCTCTACTCTGAGATGGACACGGACAAAAATGCACAGGTGGAGCCTTCTGAGGTACGTTATAATAAGCCTCTTGAAAGAACAGAAGCTTATAAGTCAAGTTCACACATCTAAATGTTTTTTTTTTTTGTCTCTTTTTAGTTTACTGACTACATCATGCGACAGGTGACGGAAGGCAAGGGTCGTCTAGCACCTGGTTTTGACCCGTACCGCATAATTGATAACATGTTCTCCAACCAGGACCGCAATGGAGACGGGAAGATAACAGAGGATGAGTTTAGACTTAAGGCAGACGAGGCTACCCATGATGAGCTATGATGGGAATAGGAGTTTAAGTTTTATACTGGGTTGTGGGGAAGGGTGAAACACTGATAAAACTAAAGTGATTTAAAGAAGAATGCTGATTGGTGTCACCTTTTAGGGAAAACACTATAATGACAGTGATGGCTTTCTTACCTCCTTAATGTTTTGTTTTGTGTATTTTTTAATGGTTTAAAGCTCACTGCCTTTTACCTTGCACTCAGACATCTGTCTCCAGTGAAAGAGGTTTGATTTAAAGTTACCACTCTTTAATAACAAAAATAAGGTAATTTAGAGTGTTACATTTACATTGCAGGTTGTTTAATTTAAATGGTTTCGATCAGGACTGTCTCTGCAAACCTTGTTGTGGATTTTTAGTTTGGATTCATAACGGGTTGTAGTTCTAATGCTTTTTGTCTATGAAATGTATTCAGGACATTGTGACTTTGCATGGATGTTAGAGAGAGAGATGTATGAACTTGTGTGTGTGTGTTTGTGTGTATTTTGTTTTTTACTTTTTATATTTGAGGAGAACTTTAAAGTGTTATAACAACAGTGTCCACAAGAAAACAATTGGATTAAATGATCTTAAATTTAAAACATGGTAACTGTGTCTTTCTTTTAAAGGCAGAATTGAATATGACTAATTATAAAACTACTCCACAACAATAAAATAGTTTAATTTGTAATGTGGCCTAATTCTGTAGCCACACAAATAATAACTGTGGATCAATGAAGTGGTTCCAGTCTTTAACCCAAAAAAATCTGGACTAGCCACTTTTCTAGCTGCCATTGATTCAATGCTGACAAGCAGTGTAGACCAACAGCCAATGGGAGCGTCCCTTATTTGAATAGAACCAGACCACCTTGTGTGTGAGCAGGTGAGTTGCCAATACTTGCCATTTATTAACATTGTTTAAAACCAGATCAATGTGATGTTGACATGAATATTAGTCGACTGTTTATAGTTTTCTCCAATTAAAAGAATAAGTCTGTGATTTCTGTGGTTAATCATTATAGCTTACAGGCGTTTATAAACCGCAGTGGTTGGCTCCACTTTTTCGAAACCGAGGACCTCTTCTGTGGCCCACAACGAAGCCTCTTTAACAGATGTGTTTCACGTGGGACGGAAAAGGGGCGGTGCCATAACCCCTTCTCAGAAAAACAACCACTTGTAGCTTTATCGCCTTTGTTTCCATTCCTTATAAGATAGTCCGAGTCTCCCTGCTGCACTGTTGGTTTGATATCCGACAAGTGCCTGGGGTTTTGACTTGTTCACGGTCCCGGGAGCGACTGAAGCCACGGCAAACATGGAGAAGGAAAAGTTCTGTTGCCAGGTGAGTGGTATTAGTTTGTCTAAAGTGGTCTAAATTTAACGTACAGCCTGGAATATCGTGCGTGATTGCGTTTGTAAATCGGTACAGCATAGCATGCAGGCGTTTGGGACGAGCTAGACCGACCTACTGTGAGCTTCCGAGTGCAAAATGTCAGCAGACAGACTACAAACGTGAACAGAGACACCGCCAATGAGTGACATATTAGCGAGTGTCTGTAATGACCCCGCTCTGTTGAAGGCGGGAGCAGGGGGTGTTTACGCTTCCTGTTATAGTGTGTGTGTGAAGAGTCCTAACAGAGATGGTCACGGATTAACAGATCTTAAATTGGGTTAAGGACATTATATATGAATAATTCCCCAACAGTATGAACCCGTGTGAAATGCAATGTTTGTAGACTAGCATTAAGGGGCGCAACTACTGCAAGAACCCCCCTCTTTTTCTTTACAACATCCTCTTGCGATAACTGTCACTGCACTTTTCGCTGAACTGCATAAACCACCACATTACTCAGTTTTGATGCAGGTTTAAAGTGGCCTGGAATGTTTAGGTTGTAAAAAAAAAAAAAAAACTTCATTTTTTATGATAAACCAGACACATAAGTGTGCTCATAAGTTTAGATACCCTGGCAGATTCCATTTTTCAGACCATATAAATGACAACACTAAAACTTTCTTTCACTCGTAGTTAGTGGTTGGTTGAAGCCATTTATTGTCAAACAATTGTGTTTAGTCTTTTTTCATCATAATGACAACAGAAATGACTCAAATGACCCTGATCAAAAGTTTAAATACCCTGGCGATTTTGGCCTGATAACATGCACACAAGTGACAAAAGGTTTTAATGGCTTCTGAAGGTAACATCCTCACATGTGATCCGTTTGTCTGTAATCACTGTAAGTGTATAAAAGGTCAGTGAGATTCTGGGCTCCTGACAGACCGTTTCATCTCTCATCCAGTGCTGCACTGATGTTTCTGTATTCTGTATTGTCACCGTGATCTGCAGGAAAAGGTAATTGAAGTGTATAAAACAGGAGAGGAAAATAAAAAGATATCCAAGGAATTGAGAATTCCAATCAGCAGTGTTCATTCTAATTAAGAAGTGGAAAATTAGTGATTCTTCAAACCAAGGTCAGGTAGACCTAGGGCTGTGACGGTCGCCATGACAACCATGTGGGTTGCAACCAGCAGTTACCGGCACTTACAGTGACACTCTAAGACAAAAATAAAACAAGTTTTTTTTTTAGTGTATAATTGTGATAATCATAACAATTACAATAGCAGTGCATTAATAGCCGGCTATTTTGTTATTCTGTTTTTATTTGGATCATAAGACTTATATTAGTTTTAAAATACCTCAGACACTGTCTGTTGTAGGCCGGCTTTTGACTGAAGAAGTTACCTCTGAATTGGAAATATGTAGCATTTAAACATACCTCCAGTAAACTGCAAATATGGTCTGGGGTGAGGTCGGGCCTGTCCTGTAGAGAGTCTCTTCCTTATAGCCATGAGTGCTTCATTGGTGGGTATGCAGGTAAAGAGGGATGTGACATCAAAGGAGACAATAGTCTCATCTGCGTCTAGTTGTAGATGTTTGATTTTGTTTGTAAAGTCCTGTGAGTTGATAATATGGTGTTGAATGTGGCCTACCAATGGAGCCAAGATAGTGGCCAGGTGTTTGGCTACATTGTAGGTGGCTGAATCTGTGTTACTATGGGTTGTAGTGGAATTTCTTGTTTGTATTTTGGGTAAGCCGTTGATACAGAGTAGAGTGGTGTTCCCCAAATACAGCCTGTGGTACAGAGGTCGATCAATGACATGGTCCTTCTCCAGACTCTGCCGATTGTGGCTCTGGACTCTTTCCTAAGTGCAGTGCCCAGTCACTGGATCAGATATGTTGGTGACGCGTGGGTCAAAATCAGAACCCAGGAAGTAGAAGCCTTCACAGAACACATCAACGCAGTGGACAAGAACATCAAGTTCATTCTTATGTGTCTGGTTTATCTGAAAAACCTAAAAGGATTTTCTACAAACACAACATTCCAGTCCACTTTAAACAAGGGAACACTCTGCCTCAAAAACTGGTCCACCCTTAAGACAACATCCCCTCGCACAAACAGAGAAATGTGGTTCATGCAGTTCAGTGAAGAGTGCAGTGACAGTTGTTTTGGAGAAATGAAACGCTTCACAAGAGGATGTATCAGCACAGAAGAGCCAATCCTGGAGAACCTGAGTCTGCAGTCCACCTCAAAGAGAGAGGACATTCCTTTTGAGGACAGTAATGTCCGAATTATGGCCAGAGAGGGCAGATGGGTTGAGAGAGGTGGGTTGTAAAAATGGTAAAGCCCTCTCTGAACAGAAGAGGAGGCCTCAGATTCATGTTGCCTAGTATTTACAACAGTATATGGACCAGAACAGCCTGGTCCAATCAGATTTGGTTTCTGGTCAAACTCCTCTCTCTAGAGAGGACAGCTCTCTTACCAGTTGAACTTAGAATTGATCAAGTCTCGTGGAATTAGAGACAAAATGTCTTCACCAGGGTCAAGATGCTTTTGCTTTAACCTGGATGACTAAGAACCTTCACAGAGGTGTGTGTGCGCACGCGTATGTGGAAAAAGAGGAAAAGGGAGAGGCAGAGGTCCACTGAGAGTGTAGAAAAGGTTTTCATAATCTTTGGTGGTAATCTTATACCATCGTGGTATTTTATTATTAAAAAAGGGACAATTTGGGGCCAGGGGCAAAGTCCCATGGGATAATCCGGCCTTGCCCACTACGTCAATGGGCAACAGGCCCCCCCCCCTAAGTCCAGATGGTATTTGCTTTAACCTTTTGTCCTTAAATGATGTCAAAAGGCACGGGGCAAACCAGGCTTGTAGGAGCCAGATTGTCACATAAATCTACAAAGACACACTGATGACATACAAAGGAGAGTATAAAGGCATAGGATTTTGGTTCTTTGTTCAGTGCAGTAGCCTACCGCTTTTTGGTTTTGTAGCCTGCGTGGGACCTTGTTGACTCCGGAGTTCTTCAGAAACTTAGAGAAATTCTTTTTTTTGACACTATAATATGCTTCATTTGCCTGTCAAGGATGTGTTAGGGCTCCCAGATAGTGCCCCCCATCATTGTAGAATCACCTCAGGGTATTATATCAGATGATGCTTTTGTGTATACTTCAGGACAAATGCATTCAACTTATAGATTTTATGTTGTGCACTGTTTTTCTGTGATGCTTGTGATAATTGTGAGTGATAATATAAAAATGTGAATGGAAGTAAAAAGTAAAATCTTCTGTTACAGATCTGCCAGTTTACATTTACCAGAATATTCGATTTCAAGAAGCATTTAAAGTCATCCGTGCATTTTCAGGTGAGTGATCAGCCGAGGGCTTATTCTTTCAATAACAGCGTGGTTGGTGTTCGTTTGTGTTTGTAGAAAGTGGACTTTGTTGGCATTCATGTAGTCATAGGTTTTTAATTAGACAGGAGTTTTTCTCTTATAGGCTGAAATGTCTTAGATCTGATGTATTTTAAATAGTATTGTCAGGCTTATAGTCAGTCGGCATAAAATATTTTAACTTTTACAGTGCATCTAGAAAGTATTTACAGAGCTTCACTTTTTCCACATTTTATGTTAGACTTATTTCAAAATTGATTAAATTCATTATTTGCCTCAATTCTACAAACAGTACTCTATAATGGCAATGACATGAGCTTTTTGTTTAATAAAAATAAACAAAGTTTTTTTCTTAATACTTTGTTGAAGCATCTGTGGCACTAATTACAGCCTCAAGTATTTTTTAGTTTAATGCAATAAGCATATGACCTAAAAATAAAATCTCCAATTTTATTTTTTTTAAATTCGATACACGATTTTTTTCCGATTCACCCACTGCTATGTGAAACTAACGCTACGGAAGCTCCGGGGAGCCAAAAATGCGCCGTTACACAAAAACTCGATTTACTTATTTTTTTAAATCGCCCGCCACAAAAAATCTAATTAATTCATTCAATTGATTTTTCGCCCAGGCCTAGCAGAACCTCACAAGCTCCACCAGGTTGGATAGTGAGTGTCGGTGCACAACCATCTTTAGATTGAAGAGATGTTCAATTGGGTTCAAGTCGGGGCTCTGGCTGTACCACTCAAGGACATTCACAGAGTTGTCCTGTAGCCACTCATTGGCTCTTGGCTGTGTGCTTAGGGTTGTTGTTATGTTGGAAGATGAACCTTTGCCCCAGTTTGAGGTCCAGAGCACTTTCAGCTTCATATGAAGTTATCTCACAAAATACAGTAATTATGTGTAGGATGCTTTGGGATATCTTGCTGAGACAAATTGTGAAAGAAGGTTGTGAGAGTGTGTAAGCCATATGAGCTGTATGTCATCCGAGTCAAGGAGGTGGAATAATAATAAACAGAGCATAATATGAAATTAATATAAGGCTGCCTGATGAGCGTAAGTGGCACGAGGGAGCTGGAAATAATGGTGTGCAGGAAAACATGGAGGGGACATAAAGATCACAGACTAAGTCAAATAAAATGAAGTTAAAATTATGCTATTAAAAACAAAAATGGGCTGTCAAGTCTAGGTTTGAGACTATAAAAGAAGGGTGCTCAACTCAATAAAACTAAAAATAAAACTGAAATTCAACAATCTACAGAGTCTTTATCAGTCTATAGACACAACAATAAACGTGCTATACTTTGAAATATGTTGTTTTTCCTCTGTATTGTGAGTATTGCCACTATAACTATTATATTTTGTTCTTCTTTGCAGAGATTTGCTAAAGTTTATCCAAATGGTAAAACAGTGTAATTCCATGTTCTTTTTTTCTGTTGTGCCCTTCATATTTCTGACATTAAATGTTTATCTGTTTTCTGTTTATAGATGATGTCAAGGTGAGCAGACATTGTAAGCCCTGTTGTTTTGCTTTTGATTTTTGACTGCTGTTTTGACTGCGTTGCTTTAAGTGAAATTGTTTTTCTGCAGGCAAACTCCCCCAGATTGTTTTCAAGGATATAAATGTACAACACAGGCTCACACAACCTATACTGGGTTAGTATGTTTTTATATTATAACTATTAAATATGAAATATAATAATATTCATGCTTGCTTCAGTTTACATAGGAACATTTATCTTTTCTTTCACAGGTTTGTCCCAGATAACACTTTGTTTTAGTCCAGAGGTACTGAATGCTTTCTACCTTTGCCACGTCTGTGAACAACAGTGTCCACTACACCTAATATTAAGTCACATCTATCATGGTGATCACTACAGCAACTACTTTGTGAGTAGCAAAGTAAAAAAAGGTTAATGGTTAATTTCCATTCAATGCTATAACTGCCATTCAATGTTAAATATATTTCTAGGGCTACACAGACCCACAAGTACTGAAATTTGCCTGGATGCCCTCTATGAAAAGTAAAGATGCATTGATGCCCAGCATCAAGAAAGAAATGGAGAAAACAGGAGTTGGAGAGTTACAGGTTTGTAGCGTTATAACATAATGTTGTAACATACCGTATTTTTCGCACCATAAGACGCACTTTTTCTTCACCAAATAGTGGGAGGAAAAGTGCCTGCGTCTTATGGTCAGAATACCATATATTACGGTATTCGGACCATATCTTATTCCCTCACCCGCTGCCGCACTGCAACTCGACTCATGGTCCGAGTTGCAGAGCGGCAGCGGGTCCCCCGGGACCTTCCGTGTCGCTGGAAACTGCATCATCCCTCCCCCGCCCCGTGTCCTTGCCTTACCGTAGTGGCAGCGCAGCAGCGGGTCCTCCCTCACCTTCCTTACGGAAGCCGATGTGTGTAGGAAGGCGCAATGCTGCTGTACTGTGTCACCGCCGTATGCTATTGGAGGATAGCATGTAGTAGGCGGTGTTACAGTACACAGCAGTGCACATGCCCTTCACTCCAGTCATATAATTCAAATATTATTCTGTTATACTTTATTAAATATTTTATTACAATATTTGGTTCAGAATATTTTTTTTCCTATTTTTCTCCTCTAAAAACCAGGTGCGTCTTATGGTCGGCTGCGTCTTATGGTGCGAAAAATACGGTACCTTGGCTTCACTAAAGTTGACTTGCACTCCATAGCATAAAAGTTATTTGTCTGTGCAGGTGTTGCATTTGACTGGGAAACTGCAAAATGAGTGTCTAAATAAAACATATTCTGAAGGTATGTGGTCTTAATTGTTACATACAATAAAGTAAATATTTTTACTATTTTACTTATTTTCTGTGTCACAGTGATGACTTTACTCCATGAAAATGAGATGCTTTCTAAGACGTTCAGTGGTGTGTAAGATTAATCATTATACATGACCAGTCTATACAATTATTATGGATATCTTAATAAATGTTTTTTTTTTTTTTTTTTTTTTTTTTATACCTTTCACATGTTTTAGATGTTAAATCAAACCGGACAAGTTTACAGATTTACAAAGAAGACCTCAACAGAAAGCATCCACTTCTTGGTTTGTAAAATTAGTTGCATCTGTTTACAAACCTTGTGTCTCCTTCTTCTGGAGCTGTGTCTGCATGTTGTATGTATGTTTTTGATATGAAATGTCTATTTTTCCAACTTCCACAGGCCTACAGCACATTGTGGAGTGTATTTGTCTGGGACAGTATGAGAGGAGGCACTACCTGTGCTCACTGTGTAACATTCATGTTGCCTCAAGCATGGTTATCAAACATGTCCTGAGCTTTGATCACATCTTCTGTTACTTTGTAAGTGTCAGGTACACTATTTAATACATACTGTGTGTGTGTGTGTGTATACTCAAAACACATTTTTAGGAAGATTCAAATGTATGCCTCAAATGGTTCAAACAAAATGGAAATTGAATTTGGAAGTTGAACTGAAATGAGCAGCAATATAACAAATATATAACTGTAATTTTAGTGCTAAAAGGTTTGCACAATGTCTTGTTTGTTACTTGTAGAACATATGGCACCCTTCTACTTTAATGGCAAAGGAGTGTTACTTGAATTACAACATCCCCTTTACCAGCAAGATGATTGATTTTGCTAAGCAGTCGCAAGCAATTTATGGCACGGCAGATTTACAGGTAATGTTTAAAAGTTGTGCTTTTTAAACAATGAATGTGCATGTGTTGTGTTCAAGAAATGAATTATGTTTTATAGCAAGTGAAGCTGGAACCTGCTGAATTTGCCTTGGTCTTTAATGCAGGTTACACAGAAGGTGGGTTTGTTACAAATCATTTTATAATCCGCAAGTTTCTAAATTAAATCTTTTATAATAATAATTTTTTTTTTTTGCATAATGTGATTTAGCCATGCACAAACTTGAGTCTATCACAAAGAAGGAAAGGAAATGCAGTTTGATACCTATCGTTAAAGCAGGAAAAAAGCTTGGTAAGGAGCCGTTAGTTCCAGTACTTTCTATTTCTGTTCCAGTACAAAGATTAGAAGATACGATAAGAAGCGCACTCCTTTTTCTCTTTGAGCACAAAATCCTTGCATGAAAGTTTAAGACAATTGTAACCTAAATTGATTTTTCTTGTTTTTAAGAAGTTCAGTTAAAACAGTCCAGTTAAAAAAGACACAACAAACTGAGCCCATGTCTCTGTCCAACACGAGTCGGAGAGTTTGACCATAGCTTGACTTTTTAGATTGCTACATATTTGTTGACCTTTTCCTTTTTTCCTTTTCCAGAACCAACAACTGCTGGATACAGCAACTCTACATCAGCCAACAAAGAGGAAAGCAAGCCTGGTAAGAGTTACTGTTTCATGAAGTCTGCCTTATCTCTTTTCACCTCTTTCTGTTCATTACTACTGCAACCCCCAAATACCGTGTTGGATAACGTTAGACTGAAGCTGCAGTAAAGGCAGGGACATGTTTTGATTTTTTTTTTTCTATAATAATCACCATTGAACAATCACAATCATGTAGTAGTAGTATGTATAATAATAATAATAATAATTAATAACGGCTTGCTTTTTGGATGAATGAACAAGACTGCTTCCTCTATTTGGAAATTTTGCATGCATCATGTGGGTCTTTGCACATCATACTTCCTCACCCCCTCAGCTGTGATCTTCTTTACTGATGATTTATTTCAGAACCAACATCTGCAAACAGCAGTGTGATACAAAATGTCAAGCCAGAAAGCAAACCTGGTGGTAAGAGTTTATTCTAAGGTTAGATGTTAAATGGTTACATTAGTGAAATCATTTTCAATCTTGGCCCTAACATTTCTTTTAGAACCAACATCTGGACCCAGCCCAGTGCCATCTTACAGTCTGCAGTGTCAGGTGCAAATTGACTTTTTTTTGATAAAGCAGGTAGTATTTTTGTATACCATAATAGTATACTACCCTAATCTGTCATCAGGTCTGCACTAGGACCTTTGAAACAGATACTCTCTACCTCAACCATTTTTCAATGGGTGGACACCAGCTGGTAAGGTGTTGTTTAATAGAGCAGTTTCAGCCAAGGAGTTTTTGTATCTGATTACTAATATCATTTCTATGTGTTGCCAGGGGTTTAAAAAAATCTTTGGACCAGGTAACAAAAACTGTCTTTTTAAAATGTGACCTCAACCTTTAAAACCTTTTAATAAAATCACAATCTAACATCATCTTACCTTTTAATTACAGCCAGTGATGAACCTGGTAAACATCTGTTTAAAATCTATTCTTTGTCTTTATTTTTTTTTTATGTACATTTTGTACACTGTAAATTGTATTTTTTTTTTTCAGTTTCTCAATGGAAACCACATCTTCCATTCTACACAGAGCTCAATAAAAATGTAATGAAAAACAACCCATTGTCGGTGAGCTTGATTGCTTGTTTTAATAGTCTTTAGAAATATGCATTATGCATTTCCTTATTGTGCTTCTCTCTTTAGGCCTGTCCCTGGTTGTGACCATTCTCAGCCGTCAACATAAAAAGGATGAACCTATCTATGTGTGCTTTGCTTGCGAGGCCTGTATCTTAAAGAATGTCACGTATCATCTAAAGTCTCAGAGACATTTTATACAAACTTTGGTAAGTTTGTGATGAACAGTGTTGATAATGTATTTATATTATGCCACAGTCTTATCGTTGATGTTTCTCAGTTGTATTACAATCCATGGCGACTTCCTTTTGGCTGGAAGAAGCTGGATTACATCTCTTTAAAGACACAGGCATGTGAAGAGGAGATGGAAAGGGGATCAGATAAAAAGATAAGGGTAACAAAAACAATTATCTTGTCTATCTTAGATATGTGTCATAAGATATTAAATATCTTTATTTTCCCAGATACTTGATGTCCCAGCTAACCTTTTCACAAGTTTATTCCCACCGATCTTTACAAAAGGTACACTCATTTAGTGTTTGCTACCCTTAGTCAGTGTTTACTAAGGAGATTAACTGATCTAAACTATATGTTTTTAAAAATATGCACATGCAAACAAAAGACAGATGTAAGCCCGGATACAGTCAAACTATACCTCGCATTTTGTTGTTGCAAATGTTGCTGCCAAGCCTCCTGTCCTTTCTGACTATAACGTTAACCTAATCTCTACTGAAACTTCTCTAGTGATGGAGAAACTTGGTCGATGCCACACTCAGTTAATGAACGGAAGTAAGTAATTAATAAAGACGGCTCAATGTTAATCCAAACCAAAAATGGTAAAGACTCAATTCTGTTTTTTTGTGTTTAACTGCAGTTCCACGCAGAGAAACATACAGCAAACTCAATGAAAATGAGAGATTTCCTCTTCTGGGTGAGCTTCTGTATTAGGTCACGAATGAGCTGCAAATACAGAGAAGTTGTACACATTTGGAATGGGCTTTTCTATACCTTTTGCAGGTAGAGATTTTCTTGTCAAATATAATCAGGCTGCCACAGGATGGAAATTCCTTTGCCTGCTTTGTAAGAGAATATTGTTTGCAGATGAATATAATGCACACGTATTCAGTTGGGAACATGCTTGTGCATTTCTGGTAAGTGCAATTTCAGCTCTGTTCACTATAAACTTCTGAATGTAAGCATTTACTGAGCAAAGAATTGTAAGCTGAAGTGCAGACTAGATTGATTAAACCTGAGTAAGTTGAGGAGGAGATGCATTTATGTCAAGCCGCTGTACTGTGTACTCAAGAAAATAAGAATGACTGCAACCGTAGTCGTGGATGGAGATATTGGCCACAATCCAGAGCTCTGATGAAAGATTTGACTCCTCAGTTATTCCTCACCTTGAATCTGGTTTAGCATTCAAGTCTTCACTTAGGAGTAAAATAGGAGTCTTGACAATTTATGAGCCAGATGAATCCAAGCCGTGGACTCATTTTCCATTAGTTAGCGTTGACCTTAACTGGGCTAAAAAAACAGTGTTCACCTGCTTACTTCCCTGTGCTGTGTTCAAAGGCATTGTGTTTTCAGTCCCCTTAGACTCTAATTAAAGTTTCACAGCAGCACAACAGTTTACCATTAGAATTCACTCATTGAATATCAGTCAAAATATCAAGGAAAAAATATTGTGATGTTTTTTGTGACTGTGTGTTTAGGAAAGCCATCATCCAGGTTCATTGGATTTAAACACTGTTGATGAAGAGATATTACTGGACTTGGCAAAACAAGCAGCACGAATTCACCGTGTTTCAAGTGAACAGGTATTATACATTAGGTTTTGTCATGTGATAGAAAAAATAGTGTCTTTTTTAACATGTGGATTAATAACTTTTTTTCATTCAGGAAATTCTGTTTGACAGGCACATCTATGAGGCAAGCGACTATAGAAGAAGTGAGTACAGGCCTTAACATGATGTTTACTTCCTATTTTACAAACAACTGACTTGGTGTCTTTAAACATTTTTTTTTATTAGAAGTACATCTGCTGACGACAGAAAAGGCAAGAATTGGAAAAGGAAACCTCGTTCCATGTATAACACCTAAAATGAAGTTGGGTAGGTTACGTTTGTTAGACACTTGCACAGCCCTATGATAAATAATTGTAACTGTTAGAACATGGCTTTATGTAACAAAAAAGTATAAATGGTTTAATTAACTCTGCAGCAGTTTGATGTTTTTTGTTACAAACTGCATTTTACTCATCCAATTATCTTGATACTGTGAAATACAACTGAAAAGTTCACGTCACTCCCTAAGTTCAGATGGACAGCGCTGTTATCAGTTGACCATCCCCCGTTCTTGAGCAGAATGGAAAGGGAGAACCTAACTTATCTGTTGCTGTCACCCATCAAAACATGAACTGCACACGACCTCATGACTTCAAAGAAGGAAACCGTTAAAGCACATCTACCGTTAAGAATGCAGCACTGTACTGTACTCTCTGAGACCTGAGATGGGAGGATGGTAGACATGGGTTGAGAGGGTGTGTGAGGTCATTTGGTTTGATTTGTTAAACAAAGAAAATAACACTGGTTAGCTTTGTGGAATCACTGATGTGTTGTAGTTGGTTTCTGAGAATTCACAGAGAAAGAGAAAAGTACAAGGCCATGTGCTTACTGGGCAGATAAGGTGAGATAAATCTTTGGCTGCGAGCTTTGTCTTCAAAGAAAAATAATGAGAGGTCACTGAGTCTCGAAACTATGTCATAAAACTGGAGGTCAAATGTCTGTTTTCAGGACTTTTTGATGGTTGTTGATGGATACAGAGGATAAAAAGAGGCCACAAAATGGTGTTTCCTGTTTGCAAGTTTATTTCAGAGCTCTGGAAATTCTGTAAAATGTTTAGGGTTAGGGGCGGTGGCATTTCTTTTACCACTGTGCTGGTAAAGGAGCAACGTTTAAGCAATGTTATACGAGCAATGTTATACAGTAACAATCTGCTTGGTACTTGGTGACTGCATATAGACTAAAACCATTTCACCCATGTCATCCTTTCTCTTTTTTTCACAGTCAGTTGGTGCTTGAATCTTAGTACTGTTAACTGCATTATCAATACAATAACTAGACTGCACTAAAATTAGTTGCTATTAGGTCTTGGTAAATAAGTCATTTGTGTATTATTTATTTTTCCTCAGTTCCGAGACAAACACGGACAGAAGCGAGGGGTGACAGTCCCATTGACAGCAGTGCATCAAAGGATGATGAGGATCAAAAATGTACAGCAAAGAACAACACCACAGTTTTAGAGAATCTTGTTGCTGAAGGACGTAATGATAAACTATGTACAGACCAAGAAAATGCAAAGAGCAGTGAAATAATCTTGGAGGAAACTTGTTCTCAAGAGAACCAAGCTGCAAAGGAAGAGGTCATTGTACAGCCTACAGATCTTGCAACACTAAGCCTAATCAAAAAGGTTAATGAAAATGAAAACAGAAGTACCAGTAATGGCGGCAGTGATTGTGAATCTATGGATACAACAAGAAAGAGACCATGGGGTATGTGTGAAAAGGACCATTCCTCTAATGAAACTGCAGCTGGAGAACTGGAACTTAAAAGAAGGCGACTGTCTGTTCCAGACAAAACCGTGGAAACACCAAGTCTAAACATGAATAAAGTAAGACCCTGCAGCTCAGGTGATAAGCCTGTGACAAATAAGGTGCGTAAATGCTGTAAATTTAATATTTTTGTTTTATGTGCATTGATGGCATTTCTTTGTTTAATGAATTATTTGTATCTCTCTAGTGCCTAGTCCCCGTCCCGAACAACAAAAAACACTATGGGTGTATATTCAAAAGAAATTTCGAGACCCGTTGATTGGTCAGTTTTTTTGCGTTCTAACTTTAGTTAGAATAACATAAATGTGAGTTTTGCTAATGATAATATTTGAATGTGTAATGTGATGTTATTTAGGCTTAAGTTGCCTTTACGAATGCTTTTGTGGTGAGCACGCCCCGGTCTATCTGTGCGAGTGCTGCTGCCAGATATTGAAGGAGAAGCAGATTGTCAAACACCTTAAAGACTATTTGCATTATAAGATGTACCTCCGGGTGAGTAGAAGAAAAATTCTACTTTACTTTTCAATAATGAAAGAAGTACCAGAATAATAATGAAAAGTTAACCCACATCCTAACCCTGTGTTGGTTTCTATTCTCATGTTGATTGACATAAAAAAATGTGTTTGCATAGTAAATACCGTTCCTTGTTCTGACTGCAGAGTGTAGTGAGACACCCACTTCCAGTAGGAAAAAAGTGGAGAGTGAAAATAAGAAAAATGGCTGCTGACTGGGAAAAGATACACGGATATGGAGAAGCGCAGGTTTGTGGAAATTGCTTAATAGTGAAAGATTTAATAACTCCTGAAAAGGTTTTGAAAACAGTGTGTTATAGGATTGTCAGTTCTCTAAAAACCTTTGTTTTTGTATGTCTGGAGAATAGGTTGTGGATTTGACAATAAGTGATTTTACCAAACTTACGGAAGACTTTGGATGGTATAATGGTAAGTTATACATTCTTTGAGTCATTCAGTTATACATAATAGAACTTATGCTTTTACTTATTTTTCCAGCGATAACCATTGTGAGGGCTCATCTGGCCACAGAGATGAATAAAAGTAACATCTCTTCAACTTCACCTTTTTTGGATGGGAACCATGTAGTGACCTTGGTTGCTGCAAGTGGTCAGCAAGAGATGCATCAGGTCAGAAACTGAACTGTACTGGTGTACAAAAGCACTGACATGTTGTTTTAATTTACATAGCTGGTATGCCACATAACAATGTTCAGTTTATTTTATTTTTGAATAGAATTCTGTAATAGACTTACAGAAATGATAGGTTACTAATAGGTAACACATCTTTAAAGATAATAAATCATCCTACCAGTGCAATTTCATGCTGATCCCATCCTCATCGGCAAATTGTTAATAAATAAGAAAATCAAAAAATCAAAAATTGATTGGTTCATTCAAGTTTATTCGAGATCCAGAAGTTCACAAACAGACTTGCAGAATCTGACAAAGACTGAAAAGGGTTGGGCCGATTCAAATTTTTTGGCCCAATCCAATATTTATCTGGTCGATATTGGACAATTTTAACACCATTTTAAAATATTAATAGCCATTGCAAAATGATATGCTAAATTTTTTTATTATTTTCTCTTTTTATTAAAAATGCACATTTCCCCTTAAACTGTACAATTACATTGTACTGTAATAGTTTCCATTCTCTTGTCTTTTTTCCTTCTTCTCAGGGGTTGTTGTGGGGCTCCCATTAGCAGTGCTTTGTTCTTGTGTTGGGGATCACCACTTGCTAACACCAGCGCTAGCTTGTTGTTAATCACTGTAAACAGCAGAGTGTCGTTTTTTCAGATGTGTTATTAAATTGGTGGTATAGAAAGACTAATTCGGCTTAAATTTGGAGATAGCCACTCTGAGATTTTCCTCCATGTTAAGTCATAATCTATTTATTCTATTGGTAAAATGCAGAAAAAGTATTTTCACATAAATACATAGAATATGAGTTTAGTTAGTTGACAGAATATAATATTAGCTCTACACATCGGGCATCTTTTCCTCAGCGGGCGAATGAATAAAAAAAAATACACACATCGGTTATCGGTATGTGTATTAGCTAATTTTTATTGATTGGTACGGTGAGGAAATGATGACATGATGTTACTTTATGAACAAGATGTGTCTAAACTCTGTATAACCGTTTTTAGATCATGATCAAATCGATGAACAAATATGACTGTGTGAATCAAATCAAATATACCATGATACTGTATGAGATGTAAAGGATTATTTTGTCTTCTGTCTGTTTACAGGTGGTCAAAAAAGAGACCTCCTCTGACCCACAGCTCTTCTCAGAGCCTGCAGCTGAAAAAACTGAAACCACTTTCAAAACAGAAGTCAAATCTATATCATCTGAAGATTTGACCAGTGTTCAAAGACCTGAAGATGGTGACAAAACTGATACCTGTGTAACTGCAGCTGAACCAATGTCTTCCCACACTACAGTCACACATCCTGCAATTTCTCCAACAATCACAACATTTGCAGGTATCTCTCAGTCTGCTTACCACTCCTTCAAGCAGTACAACAGTAATTCCTGAGGTTGTAGCTGAAACCCCTAGTATTGCTCTGGATACAAGCATTGAAATGGAGGATCCAACCTTCTCCAGCTGCATCACAGCAACAGATACCCACAAACCAGGTAAACCAGTTTGCAAAATTATAGCAGCTGGGTCTGATGTCATAAAGGAGCCAAACACCGGCACAACTAATGCAACACCAGCCAGTTCTAGCGACAAATGTAGTAAAATAGCCTCTGATAGTTTTCCTACCTCACTGTGTAACACCCTTGCATCAAATTACCCCTCCATTACACCAACAACAGACTCTTCCAAACTAACAGGCTCTACCTCAATTACTAGTGTGGCTTTTTCAAATTCCACAAAAAATGCATCTAAATCACAAGACGGCAATGCAGTGGCTGGACCAAAACTTAAATTAATGTCGCATAAAGCCACATCCACACCTCAGGCAAACTCAACTATCATCTGTGAGGCCACCTGCAAAGCTTCTCCGTCATGTCACGATGAAAGGTCCTCCAAAAAGATCACCACAATAGTATCCTCTCAAACAACAGAGACATCTACTGCCTCAGTCAAACCTTCAGGTAAAGGTGAAAGCCCAGATAGCTCCACCAAATCCCCGGAAATTAATAATCCATCAGTGTTGAATGTGAAAAGGGCACAACACCCACCTGCCAGTCATCACCTGCCCACACCTAAGACAACCAGCTGTGAACCCAATACTCAGACCACAGAGCCATCCCCAAACAATATGCCGAGTGAATGTCCTCAAGTTGGTAAGTATTGTTGCGCCTGATAAAGAAGATGCACTTGTAACTTGTACTGCTTTGTCTTATTTGTCTTTTTTTACAGGCTTAGATCCAGCTAATTAAAGTGAAATGTAAAGAAAGCAAGCATTATTACTGTCTTGCGTGTTTAGTGAGGCTGGATGGATCCTCTCATTTGATCAGCACCACCCATCAAATGAACTCTGTGGTAGGTTTGGTAAATAAACCCTTTAACTGTACTGTATACGAGAGGAGCTGTACATGCAATGTGGCAACAAGTTAAGCAGACCTTAATACATTTTCTGACAGCCAACTGACTACACAAGCTGTTTTTTTCTTGTTCATGCCAAACAAGTCGGTATACTTTATTTTATCCCCCTCTTATATACTGTTCAGAACACACAAAGAGCATTGGGACAGAAAGCAATTTGTAGTGTCAAAACTGACCTCTCAGTCTTTGGCACTATTGTATGGAATAAGTTATGAACGCAACACCAGATTTCATGCCATTAGAGTCTTTATTGTTCACAACCAACACAATAACGACCCGAGTAGACTTTGCCCAAGCTCTACTAATGTTTGAACAGTAGACATAAGCTTGTATACAGTTTTGATATCAGTAAAGTAATAACTCTTTCTGATATCATTGTGCAAGGCTCTGGGATTCTCCTCATTAACTCCCTGATGTCATTTCTGTCTGGCCTTGAGGGCTACTCCTTAGCTCTGTATCCTCTGATAACAGACACCTGCGTCTTTATATGGTCCTTCCTGTGTGTGTGTCTGACATTAGGTTTTGTCTTTTATATTAATATGTTTAAATGAATAACTAACTGGGTCTACATAGTTTAAAACACATAACATATAAAATATTACACCACAAATTGCTCTGAACTAGTTGAAATCTTGTCATAATCCAGTAAACCTCAAATCTATGATTGGAATATTGATCTGATCAAAACATATTTAATTTGGTGTTTGTAACTTGCTTACTCATACAAATGAACAGGAAAAACTAGTTTTTCTGTCACAGTGGGAATATATATTTTTGAAGATGTTGCATGTAAAAGGTTTTAGGTTTAATTGTAATATACTTAAAATGCACTTCTCTAGTTTCTGAAGAACAGATAAGAAAAAGGTTTGATGAAGTTTTATTGACCGACAACTAAAAACCTGAGTACAAAACTGAATGTTGGCTCTGAACAAAGTCCTGAGCTTATACTTTACCCTTCTGTACAATGTATATGTGCCCCTTACTAATTTCATTAGACTTTATTGTCCCCTTGGGGAAAGTCTTTTTTTACAGCATCGTCTCCATCCACAGACAATGACACAACATCATTATGACACCAAAATGAACAGACCAAACAGAACAAAGACATACACTTAAGGACATAATCACATTTAACAAACAAAGTCCAAACTATGGCTTGGTCATCGGGGCATTTTGTTCAGGGCCACAATAACCGCAGGGATCAGGCTTTTCCCAAAGCGAGTCCTGCCCCTAAATGCCCTGGACCTTCAACCCAAGGGAAGTTGAGTGAGGTACATGTTTAATGGGTGTGTATGTCCTGGTTTATTGAGGTTACCATACATGAGATTGCCCTCTTATTTAGGTCTGTCAGGTTGGGTGTGGGGAGACCAATTATTTTGGATTTTTGGTTCTGCGAGTGAGTTTGGCTTTCTGACAATCTTGGTCCCAACTAGTCTTGTATCCTTTGGACAGTTTTTGATGATTACTGATGATATATTTATTATTGAATATTAACAGCTGACTTGAATAAAAAAAACCTTTAGAAAACCCCTATAGGACCTGACCATGACAGAGAGATGCCATTTTGCAGCTCTGTGTGTTACAAAATGTTTATGCAAACATAGTTGATAAATAAAAAATAAACAGAAATAACAAGCTAATCAAATTTAATGACTCAAAAATATTTACGCAGTTATTACACAGACTCAGTGGGCTCTGCTCTTAATCTCCAGAAAATGAAGTATCCTTTGTGGACTGGCAAGCCATCAGAAAGTACGCTGAATGAAATGGTGGCCCTCTTGGCTGATGACGAGAGAGCTTTACGATCAGAATGCAAGGTGACAGTTTTTCCTTTCCTGTACCCTTGAGTTTGATGATTTTAAAAGAACTATACTACAACATATATTACTGTATATTAATGGAAGCTGGCAACTCTCAGATAATATTTTCTTTACCTTTTTAGAGTATTGAAGTGGCAATTGAAACATACAAAGAGCTTAAGGCTCTTCCAGGAGTCAAAGGTATATTAATTGTTTAATGAAGCATATTTTATGCGTTTATACAATTTTGTAATTTTTCCCTGTTAAATTAGTGTCCTTGTCTTCTTTTTTTCAGCTATAGAAAAACTTAAAGGAATTGTGAAACTGAAAAGCTCAAAGAACCCAGTTCAACGGCAACCATCGGTTTCAACAAGTGAAGTGTCAACCAGTCCGTGTGTTTCTGTCAGTCCATATGACGTTACCAGCCCAGACTTTGGTAAAGTTAGTTTAGTCAGTCTTTCCCATCTTGTCATTATAAAAAAAGTTATTTTTTTTTAATAATCATTACAAATGTTCAAATATGACAGGCCAACATAATAGTGAGACTAAACCGCAGGAAAACAGTAGAGTTATTGCTGTACCAGTCAAAATGTCTGGGTCAGTGGAGAGTACGGTGTCCTCAAGCATCCCAGACCAGAAATCTACATCCACCCAACTTGTGCCAAGAATTATAAAAGGTAGAAATGAAAAACATTTACACATCATATGAGTCTTGTACTAATTTTAAGCAAATATTTGATAGGTGTAACTACAGAAGACCTCAGTCACTTGTCCAGATATTTAAAGGTGAAGGGGCTGGATGAACCAATTATAGGTGGGTGCATCTTGTGCGTCTAATTTTACATCTTTACAGTGCATACTATCAATAATTATTGTACATATTAGGTCTTGGTTTTGTCTGGGAGTGCCGGGTTGTCCCTTCTAAGCCTCTAAAAACCTTCTACTTGTGTGAAAGCTGCAGACAAACCCTCTCTTTCTGTGAGATCTTTAAGCATGTGGCCAGCACTGAACACCAGATGAAGTACATCGTGAGTGGAGTTAAATGCACATGCATGATCATGACAACGTTCCCAGTATTTTTTATTTTTTTTAGATAAAATGTTTGTTTCAGGTAAGACAGTATCCAAAGTTTATGTACTGGATAGACGAGGACCTGCTTCCAGAGATGAAAGAGTCACTAACAAAAGACATCGCAGGAATGGTCACATACAGGGAAAAATCGGTGGATGCACAGGTGCCATGTTTGGTTTATGACAGCATTTTGTATTAAAATGCATGTTGTAAAGTTCTTATTATTTTTTTTTTTTATAGGGCATACTTTTGAGTGATGAGTGCTATGAATGGGTACAAACAGCGCCATTTGTTGAAGGTAACAAGATATAAACATGCAAATATTTTTGGCATTGCTAGATAATGAGTAACTTGTATCTTTTCACTTTTACAGCTTTAAAAGTGGTACAAAAAATCAAGGAAAAAAAGAACCCTTTCCTCCTCCTACCCATCAACACATCACATCATAATGGTATAATTTTAGATTTTTTTTTCCATCTTTGAAAATGTAAAGTACTTCCTGTCAAGAGTGTTTGTGTTTAAAAAAAAAAAAAAACCCTACATGCAAAAATGCTGTTAATTTTAAACATTTTTTTTCTCTTTTTTTAGATGTGAAAGAGAAAAACAAAACATCTAATTCAAAAGAAGCTGGGAGGAAAAGAGACTCTGTTGATGCAAAACAAAGAACAAGCCCTCTAGATGTAAATGCTGCCAGTTCAAATGCTGATATGAGCTCATGTGCCAGTCCCGAAGACTCTAACAAAACACTTTCTTCTCAAGTTTCAGTAAAACTCATCCTTGAACCTCAAAGGTCTGCTTCACAAAATTCACCAAAACAACTAGATGTGCCATCTTGTTCTACTGTTGGTTTAAATACAAAACAAGAGTTGTCAGAGTCATCCAAAGGGCAAATACAACCTGCTCAGAAAGTGTCCAATCCTTGCTCTGACATTTACAATGATAAGGATCTGTTGCCAGACAAAAGTCCGCCTGAACCTGGCCATCAGTCCAGCCTTGCATCAACAGTAATGTCTCCTCCTGTTAACATTGCTGTGACACCATCCTCCAGTGATGAGTTGCCTATTGACTCTGTCATTACTTCTAGACCACACCACACAAGGCAGTTTAATAGTGGCTATCAAATACAAGATGAACGTTTTGTAAAGACAAGCTTTCAAGTTAGTCAAGGTATCTCAACTACAGATGCAACCACAGGACCCAGAAAGCCTTTGTGCAGCAAAGACACAGACACGGCACCTGTGGACTTCAATTCAAAATCATGTGCATCTACTACAGTCAGCTCAAACACAAATAAATTGTCAGACAAATACCAAAGCTTGGGGCAAGCTGCTGAAATGCCTATTAAATCAAACTCTAATATCCCCACAGACGACGGTCAGTTGAGAGAAAAATGCTTATCAAAAACTAGCAGTGAGTTAAGCCACGAATCAGCAGAAGTGTCTACTTGGGTTAATGCTTCCCCAGTCTGCCACAAAAACACAGATGAAGGCACAGCACCTGACGTTCAAGACAAATCTCAAATGGATTTGCACCACATTAAACTATTAATAGATCTGGTTAAAGAGACAAAATCAAAATTAAATATGTCAGTTAATTCATTTCATTCATTCACATCACTTTCTGATGAGTCCTGTACAGTGAACTCATCAGAAGGTGATGTGAAAATCTGTCAGTCACCAAAGGCGACAAAATGGGATGTGCAAAATCCACTGAAGACCGCCACTGCTGAGGCCCCTAGTGATGAAAGCATTTTGACTGGGGACCAGACCACTACCCCTAATGTTAATGCTGTTTTATCTGGCATCAACTTGTCTTCAGAGGACAAATTAAGTATAGGTAATGGTGTTAGCATAGTAAACACAGAAGCCCCTTTTATTGTTCGCAATACTGCAGTAAACAGTGAACTAAAGGCTCAGGGAAATCACACTGTGAAGAGCATCTCTCAAAACATTAACAACATACAGTTGTCACAAGACCAGCTTCTTAAGTTGCAAGGTGAAGCACCACAGATGCTGTCAAATATCCAAGTCCCATATTTACAAAGCCAAATTTCACAGACACTATCAAAGACCTCCGTCCAGCAGTCACTAGACCAGGGACCACAGCTTCAGGCCAATAACCAGGTCTCTCACACACACAGCCAGCTACAGCAAGACCAAGTACAGCAGGTGCAGTCAAACATCTGGGTTGCACAGACGCAAAGACAGGTCCAGCAGTCACTGTACCAGGTCTCACAGACACAAGGTCAGATATCACAGTTACAATCACAGATTCAGGTTGCACCGTCACAAGGTCCCAGACAGCAGCTGCAAGGCCAGATGCAGCAGGGGACACATGACAGTGATGAGTTGCCTATTAGCTCTGTCATTACTTCTAGACCATGCCACACAAGGCAGTTTAATAGTGGCTATCAAACCCAAGATACGGATTTTGTAAACACAAACTTTCAAGTTAGTCATGGTCTCTCAACTACAGATGCAACCACAGGCCCCAGTAACACTTTGACAGTTGCAGGAGGGTACAGCCCGTTGGTCCAGACACTCTATGGTTTAAATGAAAATCTTAACTCTAATAATGCTTCACAATACATTGCCTCACAAGGCTCTGCCTTTCCAAGCCAGGTTTACCACCAGGTTCAATCACAACAGTTTTACACACCTATGCAGTCATTCGGACAAAGTCAACAACCTCCAGAGGCCCCCACTTGGTTTAATCCTGGCACACAACCTCAGTCAGTACCTCAGCCATACTCTGCCTGGACAAATACAGCCGTCACCTCTGGGGGTAGTTTTGAGAACAGTAATTTTCCTTATTTATATGTTCCATTCAACACACCTGCTAATTATAGTTATGATAACGACTACAGCAGAGTACAACAGCGTTTTAATGCAGAATAGCTTTTTTACACAATCCACATCTCCTGCCCCACCCTCAATGAACTACCAGTTTTTTCCCAAAAAGTAATAACTGCACATTGTAAGTGTAATAGCAGGTTACTTTAGCAAATGCCAGTGAAATCAATATCCACCATTAAGTACTCATATACCACACCTCTTTTGTACACCAGAGTTGTTTGAAAGTATTTTCTAAGAATTCTAGAATTGTATTTGTTTCCATTCTATATATTGTTTTACTTTAAGTGTTCTTTTTAATATTTGTGGCCTGAATGTTGTGCCATGATGGATATATTTACCTATATTTAAATGTTGCATGTATATTTTTCAGTCATAAATGTATCAATTTATAAATATACATTCTGACCAATTACAGAACGTTTTTAATAACAATTTGTGACCATTAATGTCTGATTGATTTGAAATAAAACCAATTATTGAAAGTACAAATGTTTTGCATTAAAACCATTTATTTTAAATTACAATGCACATTTGGCTCAAGAGTCACTTAATAAAAAACGTAGGAGGCTGACTGAAAATGTATTTGTCAATATCTGACTTACATCTACCTTATATTAAAAACCTTGAAAATAATACGATTTTCTTGCTAACACAACAATGGAATTTCGTCTAAAGTGCATAACACCCGCCGAGCGACCGCAGGAAGTTTGGACACACCTCAGTTGTCTCTCCGTCTGTGGAGTTACAGTTAACTAACTGTTAACTTGAGTTTTACTTGGGAGTGTGTTGGTGGGAGATATTAAGACCTAAATTAAACTGTTTGAGGAGGTGTTTTGGAAACCATTGTTGACGGTGAGTGACCCTTTCTCTACGCCGAGGTTTTAATGCCGAGAAATGGTTTTATTTATTCGTAGCCTAAGCTAGCATGCTACACGTGTGACGATGACAAAACTTTTGGAAATAGCGTTTTTAATGATGACCATTTTTCATATGGACTTTGAAACTGAACTCAATAAGAAATAAAGGTATTGTTATAAAGCTACTAGAAACTAGTTAAGCTAGTGTAGGCTACTTTGTTTAGGTAGTGTAAATTATCTAAAGTAACTAGAGCTTATTGAGCCACAGGTAATGCCATTTTCTTTTCAAGTGAACACAGTTTGTTGTTAAACACATTAGCTAGGAGTTTATTTTATTATTTTTTTAATTAACCTAAACTTGAGTAAATGTGCGTACGTAATTTATTAATGCAAAAAGTGAATTTAGATTTATCTAGACTGTTAAAAAGTGATCAATGCAGGCATTTTAAAAACAAACACGATAGAAAAGCAACAAAACCAGTTTCCTTAGGCTACACAAAACTATAACTTAAGTTGGTTGTTTTTGTTCTAGCGTCAACTTAAAACAAGAAGCGTTACTGTTTGTCTCCAAATGTTTTTATTACTGTTGTCGTAACGCCATCTGGTGGTAGGTTAATCGGCCATTTAACTAGAGAGTCCAGTATTTAGTAAAATGAAGTTAAAAGGATATTTAGACATCGGTAACCTACGTCTTACATTTGTTAATTTTATATTGGTATGTGTAACTGCTCCTGTCTGCTTCTCCAAACTCAGAGAGTGCTGACAATTAGGGATTAATAAAGTCCATTTAAATTACCTACTGTAGTTCCGTGGTATCTATCCTTAAATGTGAGAAGTTATTTATATATTCCGATAATTTCCAATGGGGAATATACCCTCCATCTGCACCTTTCCACAATTTTACATAAATCAATCATACAAAACATCATACACAAAGATAATATCAAATAATTTAAAGTAAATGGTGAGATTATTTTCATTAAAGCCCCCAATACTTAAACAAATGTAGTTAAACAATTACTGATTAACATCACAAAGTCTTAGATTATATACTAAAAGAACAGTAAGCATTTGGACATTGCTTGAACTCATACCTAATCCCAGAGGTTTCTTCACGGAAGGATACTTGACCTTGAGAAAATAAATAAAAATAAAATTAAACCACACTAATATTACTCCTGTGATTTGTATGCAGGTGGTAATTTATCAGAAGCAGGATGTTGCCTGGAGCACATCAAGGTAACTCTTTCAACATTTGTGGCTGAAGGTCAGACCTAAAGCATACAATAATAACCTTTTGGCGTTTTTGTTTAAGGGAATTCGAGCCAAAGTGAGCTGTTTAATTCTCTGAAGGCGCATCTAAACAACCGAAACAGACTGCAACCCTTCATTGGTTTGTAGCATAAGATTTGTCTGTCATGATACCCCTATGTGTAAATGGTCTAATGTTACCTCTTTATCTGTATTTAGGCCTGAGCAGCATAATTGAATGTGTGAACGCAGGCACACACCAAAGAGATGCATTTTATCTGTGTGAAGTGTGTGTCTGTCGTCTTGGCAAAGCGGATATGAGAAATCACATCATGGGAAGCCTCCACAGATACAACTACATAGTAAGTTTGAATGGGGAGTCTGTGACACAGATTTGGTCATTAACTTCTTTTGTATTTGTGTTTATAGAAAGCCATGCACCCTGATTTTACATCTGGATGGGAGGAGGACTCCGCTCTGACAAAACTAGCCTGGCCGCTGATGGACATAGCCAAGAAAATTGAGGAAAAAGAGGGACCCGGAACTGTCCAGGTGTGTGTGTAGGCTATTAAAAAGATTGTATCGATGCATTCTTGTACACAGTAGAGTTGGTGAGATGCCTTATTACCTACAAATGTTTGATCAGTCAGTAAACATATATTCATATTTTTTTCTACCATTATTTGAAGGTGGTAGAGTTTGATAAGGCCTCATACCAGCAGATGGAATGCAAAAGAAATAATGGTAAGTGTGTTAATGTTCAATGTTTGCTTGTGTCTAAACATTACTCTCACTTATCTAACTGTTTTTTCCTACTGATCTTTGGGGCTTCACTGTTCAGAGTTAACAAGTTATGTTGAAGTATTTGAAGTTTAAATTAACAAAATTTATGAAACAAAAAAACAAAATTGCGAAACCTCAGCTACTGGGTTACTGTAATTTTAAAGTTCTTGGACACCACATGAATACCGCATTTCTCACCTTTTTATCCACTTCTTTGCTCTCTTAACACCACAGCAGAAAATGTAATCCATTTTTTAAGACATACCCTGAAGGAGAGTGACCCTGAGACCTCTGAAATGATTACCTCCAAACACCGGGAACAGACATCGTCATCATCGCAGAGAGTAGTCTTACTCAATACTCGGAAGAAGTTTAAGAAGTCCACTAAGAGGGATGTAGAATCATTTGGTATTCAAAACTCGTATAACTCCTCTTCACAAAGTAACACGTCTTTAACACACCAAACTTGTGACGTATCACAAAGCTTTCGGAGTTTACCAGACCAATATTTTGAGAGCAGCAGCTTACTTAGGGACTATACAGGACCAGTGCCCCTTATTGGTAAGTCCAATAATCAGTAAAATAAATTCACTGTTTATTTTTATTTATTTGACATATTTAGATTATACTTGTATAGTTAGGTTTTGTTTCTTGTTTGCAACAGGTCTTGTGAAGGTGGTCGAATGTAAAAGTGAAGATAATCAGACATATTGTTTCTTATGTCACTGCTGCCGTGTCAGAACCAACAAACATGACATTATTGATCATCTGACCAGCCCTGCTCATATCACCAACTATCTGGTCAGTGTTTTGTGGACCCGTTGCAAGATGGCGCCTAATAATAAAAAAAAGTATATAAATACTACAGATTTATTCATTTAAAAACGTCTGTGGATAGATGGAAACTCATCCTGAGCAGTTGGAGTCAGTGGATATAAATGACAGTTATCAGCTCGAGTTACTGGCTCAAAACCTGAAACAAGACAAACACACCACAGCGTTAAAGGTATCCTAATAACGTCTGTGTACAAAGTAATCGATGCTTATGACAAGATGCCTTAATGAAATGAATGTGACACATTCCTAGGTGGTGCAAGTACCAGAACACCTCTGTGTTCTCATGTGTGGCAAGAGTTATAACTGGTGTAAGTACAAATACACTTTCATAAAGATCTTGTAGGTCTATTAGATTAACTTCTCTGCTCCAATCATGTACATATATAGAATACAACTATTAGTTTTTTTTCTATTTAGTGATTCATTTTTTTTTCCCACTGTATTAATGACCCCTTTTGAGCCATTTAAAAAAGGTGTATATTGCTGTTTTAGGTATCGAGACTCTTTGGAGGACAGATGCAGCACTCCCAATAAAGCATATAAATGTCAAAGGTAAATCTTTTTTTATTTTTTATTTTTTTTAAAATACAAGCTTTGCGTCTCTTGTTAAGCAGTCATTTTTCTAAGACTTTCTGTGCATGTAATTTCAGGACAAAAATTGCACAGGATTTCACAGCAAGAAGGTCCATGGAAATCTGATGTAGTGCAACTTAAACAAGAAAAAATCAAGAAACTGAAGAAGTGTAGACAAAAAAACAATCCTGTGTTTAGGGTAACGCTCCCGAATACCCACGGCTCACTGCTCGTAGAGAGGACATCTTTCAGCAAGGATGACCTTCCTTTGTCTTTTACAAATCCACCTGCAAACGACTTGGACCTAAGTCCCCAGGATCCTCAGGATATTAAGTGGGACAATTTCTCTGAGTCGTTTGACATTACTACAGAAAACACTGTCCCTGATCTTTATTCACAATATCAACCTATTGACTTCTCTGGAGGTGCAAATGAATACACCAGACAAGACATGGTTTTCAAAAACAAACAAGACATGGATTTTAGAAATGAGTGGATTAACGTATTTGAGGAGCAAAATGTTGATTGTAAAACACATTTTGAATCAAAAGTAGGACTGTGTAAAGAGGATGTAAATACAGCACCAGTACCTACTGTATACCGCAATCAATACTTGCCATCCAACAGCTTTTCCTGTCAAGGCACAAGAGAGAAGGAGGGATGTGCAGTTGTTTCTCAATTTTACTATCGACATCCTCAGTTGACACTAGATAACCTCAGTCAGCAGCATGCATACAGTTCAGGGCATTTTGTTGGTGGTAGTGAGATCAACGTGAATCCTCAATCAGGAGATTCATTTTCCCATAATAACAGCTTTACCCAAACTGATCACAGACGAACACAAAGCATAGCTGGTCAGTCTCACTATAGTTACTATACTGAATATGGAGCCAACACTCAACAATACTCTTCATATCAAGTTGACAGCTCTGGTTGGGGAACAGTCCAGTCACTTGCATCTGGACAAACTCAGTGCTATGAAGCCTGCTGTGTTCCTGCTTATACTAGTGCTGTTTTTTCAGGTGGGATTTCTGAAAATGCTTTTGAAGCAACATCTACCAATGCAACATGTTACCCTATGTACCCTGTGTCACCACATTTCTTCTCAACCCAAGGGTGCCCCTATTGACACTGAGTTTTATGTTGTGTTCTTGTGGGAAATTCAAACCATGTGACCATAAATGGTGCCTTTAAGACCAGCAGAGGGCTTTTTTAAATTTACCCCCAAAATGTTTAAAAAAGTGATGCCCATTGTATTGGGTAATTTAGTTCATTAAAGCCATATATCTCTAAATACATTAGAGAAGTGGGTTCGGATGCATGTAACTGCATTTGTTAAACATAAAATTTTGGTTTGTACAGTGTAAAGGGCAGGAGTTATGTTGGTCACTTTTGTATTGCTAAAATGCACTGTGTAATAAATAAACAAAAGTTTTTGGTATGCTTTAGGCTGCCTTTTTTCTGAGAAAATACTGCTACTTCTCAAAAAATCTTGATAAGATTTGACATTACAGCAAATTTCCACTGAACGTAAACGCATCCTATGTGACGCAGGTTTGGTGCGGAAGTGTCTTGCAAGCCTTGCAACTGCATCGAAAGGATTGCGCAGAGCCTAGTATAAATAGTCCGTTTTTTAAATCTAGAATGATCCTGAGATATTTATATTTGATGGCTTACATTACCTCAGTTGGCAAATAAGAGATTTGTGGATATTATATTTGGGAGCTCCTGGTCGCCTCTCCCTTTTCCAGAAGACCTTTTGTAATCTGTCGACATGTCCGCTTTTTCTGAAGCGGCTTTAGAGAAGAAACTATCAGAGCTTAGCAACTCTCAGCAAAGTGTGCAAACGTTGTCGTTGTGGCTTATTCATCATAGAAAACACTCGAAGGCGATTGTGAATGTTTGGTTCAACGAACTAAAAAAAGGTAAGACGAATAATGGCATGTTCTGATGTTGAATAATGGTCCCTAAAGTTTAACGAATGTGTCCACTGGCACTAGCATCATAACCTCTTGCTAAAGCACCATCTCACGTAAGTTAAAAGTATTATGTCTCGACAGTGCATCTTAGGCCATTTTAGAAGCTCAGTCATTATTTGGGAATCTGGGCAATGCTATTTATATTAAAACGAGAGGAAAAAAACAGGCTAAGTGTTTATTGTGTGTAGGACTTGGTATCTCTGGGTGGCTACACGATGTGTTTGAAACTGAATTGTGTTGGTGTAGCAAGGTCTAGTTTTAGTGTCACTCTTAGCTTCAGGCCCTAAACATACAACTAATAATCACATTTATTTCATACAATAGCCTATCGTACTGTATTTCTGTATTTTGTCACAATGATCAACAATACAAACAGCATTTAACACATGCAGCAAATACAAGGACATCATTGTAGATATGTACAACCTTGCTCAACGCATTTTATGCAAAATGTCAAACTAAACTGTGGTAACAATACGAAAACGTGCTGCTTGTACTGACACACTTTAAAGTTCAAACAGCCTAATGATATCTCCAGTGTATAATCTATGTTTAGAGCACACATTGTCAATTGCACTGTGCCTAGGAGGAAAGACACATGTCTCTGGAGCTTTTTGTTGAGCTCATTGTTGTAGCTTTGTAACAGCTTTATTACAATGTTCTGAAAAATAATTAAGCTGAGGAAAAAGTAAAACAATAGTTACATATTTTTGTTTTTTTCTGTTTACATTTATTATGTTCCTGCTTACTTGGAGAGATAGTTTATTGTAACATAAACATTTACACATATGTGGTTCCAGCTCAGGTATCACGCAAACTGACCTTCCTTTACTTGGCCAATGATGTCATTCAAAACAGCAAGAGGAAAGGACCAGAGTTCACTCAGGACTTTGCACCGGTCATTGTTGATGCATTTAAACATGTGCACAGGTAAAATATGTTAATTTTTTTAAACAAAAAAAATGGAACTAGAGTCTAATGTGATTCTCCCAATTCATTTTTCAGAGAGGGCGAGGAAGGCTGTAAAAAGCAACTCAGTCGGGTGTTGTCGATTTGGCAGGAAAGAGCCGTCTACGAGAACAACCTGCTGGAGCAGCTCTCACAAGTCCTATGCAAGTTCATGCAATATTTGTTTGTTGTCTGCAAAGTTGCTGGGATAGGTGTGAATAAGCGGTAGAAAATTAATGAATGAAATTGTATCTTCTATAATAATTGTTCCCTCTAAGATGTGGCTGAATATAATAGAGGGCCTATACATTTGTCTAGGACAAAAATCTCTAATTAGCTATTTTTCATATCATTCTCAGTTGATAATAAAAAGACCAGAAAGAGATCATATGAAGACATCCACCCTGATGATGAAGACTTTGCCTCTCAAAGCTCACCAACCGAGCCACCACAGGTGAGGCGTCAACAGGTTTGGTGCCATGGGAACAGATACAAGATCATTGACAATATTGGCCTCTAGTTTTAACAAAGCATTGCATTGAAGATGGTAGTTTTTTGCAACAGGTCATTTGTCATACAACTATGAAATATTTCGAATCAACAATATAATACTTCCAGGCAAGTTGCAATAATAATAATATAAGTGAGATATAGAAAAAAAACATAACCATAACCTGCTATTATCTTTATATATGCACTGTGATAGTTTGTTGCTCCACAGTTTGAACATTTCAGAGTTGCTCTTTATCTTCACAATTGTCTTTAGCATCAGTGCTAAGTGTTCTAGTGTTCTGTTTCTCTGCTGTGTTGCAGGTCAGAGCTTGTGTAGCTAAACCTCTTCCATACTATTAATTTAGTTAGGTACTTAAAAGCATTGTTCACTTCAGATGAGACCTGAAGCTTTAAGACATGCTTATGCTCCTATCCATGTCAGTTTGTTAATCCCATGACAATTTTATGTCAGCATTATTATTATTATTATTTGGCACACCCAGATTCCCCATTTTATACATATTTAATTTTAAAGCAGCAGCACAGCTTTTCAGGATTTGCATCCACTAAAGGATTGACCTTATACGAAATGTATTCTGAGTGAATGGTCATGTACCCCATAGCTTATTGTTTGATAGTGTATTATGTCTGACAATCTGGATGCACTATGTCTATAGTGGAGGTAATATTTTCTTTTTTTCAGAGCTAACATACAGAAAGAGAGCACTTCAAAATGATCAGTTTCTCTGGTTTTACTATTTATAGGTATGTGTTTGGGTAAAATTAACATTTTTGTTTTATTCTATAAACTACGGACAACATTTTTCCCAAATTCCAAATAAAAATATTGTAATTTAGAGCATTTATTTGCAAGAGGATAGTGATGACCACAAAAGTGTTTCTTTTATACATTTTCTTATTAAATAAAATTTGGTTCAGGTGATCACCTAATCAGCACCTAATGTTGGGATTCAACAGACATTGGAATAGAATGGTTTCCATACTTGTAGAGATGCTGATTGCTAGCAAAAATTGCAGTGTTCTCTTGTGTTTTTTCCAGAGGCTGTATTTTAATGATTTTAGGGGAGTTTTGGGGTAAAAGGTTATATATTGCTGCCTACTAAGCACAACATGTTGTTTGTAGTTGCTCTGACTAATTAAAAAAATATACTTATGAGTCTGCTCTGAACACTGTTCCACATAAGCTTATCTTATTTGTCTACATATTTCCTGGCGTAACTTTGCGCTAGTCACATACTATTTGTTCAAAGCACAGGTGTCAAACACGTCACATAAGGGTACACTGCAACCCGTGGAATGAATTTGGAAAGTGCAAAAATAACATGCCTGCAATTTTATTTTATTAACTGCTATTCATGTTCCCCCTAACAGGACTAAGCGGTAGAAAATGAATGAATGAATGAATATTCATGTCAGAGACCCAGTACTGAACAGGAAATGACAGAAATGCAATTACTCTTTTGCTGTCTAAATTACCCTCTGTGGCACCTTATTACCCAAAATGTCTTCAAAAAGGAAAATAAAATAGACAGAGTATAGTGGATCAATTCCTATTTATTTACTTAGGAGAATGGGAAACCTGTTGTTATCAATTGTTAAAAGGTTCTGAAAATACTCAAGCCAAGAGGTCAGTGATGCAGCAGTAAAGGTTAACTACAATATTGCATTAGCATCAAAGAAATATTGTGAGCTGGAGTTTGAAAACATACACTCTTTTGTTGTTTTGTTTGAGTAATGAGAGCACTGACATTACATTGTAATGGTACTTCTTTGCACTATAAGAGTTGTAAGGTTGTCGTTATTTATAGGTTATTATGCTATTATTTTACTGGTCTGGCCCACTTCAGGTCAAATTGGACTGTATGCAGCCCCTGAAATGACACCCCTGGTTTTAAGAGTACTTTCTCATCTCTTCCCAGACAGCAGAGTTAATCCGAGCTCTGCAGGAGTTAGAGAACGCAGCATCTAGTGATTCTGTGCTGCGTCAACGCATTTTATCTCTTCCTGCTGAAGTTCAGGACACGTCACTTCTTCATAGGGTCACAGGTAAGAGTACTTACTCCAGAAAGTAACATCCATCCAACCTATGGCCAGAACACAGACATACTCACTCCTGCAGGCAGATTTAAAACAGATATAGAAGATATTGGACAAACATTTTGTATTTTTTGGCTTTAGATAAGGAGTCGGGGGAGAGGCTTTCCCGTCTTGTGGAGGAGGCCTGCATGTTGTTAGCAGACTACAGCGGTCGTTTGGCAGCAGAGATTGATGATCGAAGACAACTCGCTCGCACATTAACAGTTTTTCTACAAAGCCAAAAAGATGGCTTGGCCCAGAATGAGCAGAAACTTGAAGTGCGTAAATCACATTTTTCTATGTCTCTTGTTCATCATTCTTTTCTGTGCCTTGTGTTTGTTGGTGCTTTTCCTTTGCATGCATGTAGTCTATAAAAAAATGTCTGGATTTTCTGTTTCAAATATTATTTTTTTAAGGTAAGTATTAATAGAAACTCATGGACTAACCTAAAATGATCTCAACCATATCATTGTTGTGGTAACCATAACTGTCTAACATTTATTCACAGATACAAGAGGATAAAGTATAATGTCTCTTACACATCAACTCCAGTGTAATAAAAAAAATTATAAAGAATAAAATAAATCTTGTGAGTTATTTTATTTTGCAGTAAACACTTTTTTTTTTTTTTTTTAATTACAAGAATGTGCTGGTTTGTGAAAGATGCTAAAAGCTGCTCATGTGACAAGTAAATAATTAGGCCTACTTCATTAGCTTTTTATAAACTTTGTTGCTTGATTGTTTTAGCCACATTTAAATCATTATTTATTTGCCATCAAAGGATAAACATAGCTTTTTAAGTAACACATTTAACAGTGAAAGTAAAGCGGTACACTTAGTGTGAGGTACGTCTTTCACAATCGGGCTAATAACTAAGAAATATTTGACATAATATCTGGTGTTCATTTTTATAAAGGGTAACAAATTCTTTACCTTCAACATAAGCACATCTTAGTGTGTCTTGAAATTAAGCACAGGATAAATATTGTGGACCAGAAGCACCATATCCCTTTTATATTAGATTTCTATAAATATAGATATACCTTTTTAAATAAACAAAAATTAACAATTTAAAGCACATTTTGAGGTTTTGTTTTGGATAACGTTGGACAAACACCAAAAAAAATATTTCATTTTTGAATTTGATCTTGACTCTTGGACAATTAAGTCAGACTCATTTAGTGCTAATGTCCCTTGCTTTTTCTTTGTAGGAATACAAACGCAAACTGGCACGGGTGACCCAGGTCCGGAAAGAGCTGCGATCTCGTCTCAACAATCTTTCATGAGAACTGTACAACTCTTCAGACTGAAATCACCTTGCTGAAAACATCTCAACCTATTACAGTTTTTTATCTTTCATTTTGGAAAGTTGTTTTATTTCTAAATATACTGCTAGGTCTGTGATTTTAATTATTTTCCCCAATGGATTTTATCTTCATTTTTGTTTATGTAAGTTAATATTTATAACCAACATTATGTCTCAGCTTTTTTGCATTTGCATTGGTCTGATATCTTTGTATTTATACGTTTGTAGACTGTGATCGCTAAGTATGTCATTTCATCACCATCTGCAGTATTTTGTGTTCATGTCTTCTCTCTATTGGATGCTTTCTTTGGTGTGTCTGTATTTGGATCTAATTCTTTAACATTATTGCATCAACAGAACATATTGTTAGTAATGTGTGGTAATTGCCTTGAAAAGTAATGATTCCCTTGTTAGCATCTCAAGCCAATACTTTAAACTTGAGTATGGGTTCCCAAATATAATTTAACTGTTATTTACATAGCCTCTTGATTTGTTCATGAGATGTTCATGTAAAATTGTCATTTGAACAGTGTGCTTATGTCTCTACAAAAGGGGAGAATTTAATGAAAAAGAATGATGTCTTACTTAGGCTACTGCCATTGCTTGTTTTACCCATAGGACTGTCGAGTGCTGTGCAGGCTGAGAAGTACCCCAGTTTTCAAGGCTGGTGAAAGATAGCGTTTTTGTACTTAAAACCAAATAAAAATGTTTGCTCAAGCGTTTAACGTGGAAATTAATTACCATTAGAATTCAGTCCCGCCAGGGTGCGCACTTCCTACTGCAACGGAGAACCACCTTAGGAGCAGAACAGAAACGTATCACAATCTTATTTTTAATTGTACGGTTGTTTATTCAACCAATGAGACATATTACATGTATATATCTGTATAGAAAATTAAATAGAAGTTTATTTCACTTATCACTTTTGTCCAAGTAGGGATGCCGTACTCAAGATGGCGGTCTAACTCAAGGTTGCGTTGTTTTTTTTTTTGTCAATGAAGAAAAGCTAGCTCGCTAGAGAAGGACGAAACAGAGTTGAAAGAAATAGCCGTTACGTTTGCCTAACGCTTCAATTACCCAAAGCTTTAAGACACCAATTGATTTGTAAACAAAATTAAATTTATTATAAAAAAAAGTCTAATCGGAATTGCTTTTGGTTTGGCTAGATACCGTTCACTTGACGAGTTTAGCCTTGGCCTGCGTAGGCTAACGTTTGCGTTGTTAAATTTTTTGTAAAGGAAAACATCAAATAGCCCCGATGGATAGCTTTGGAACGCCATATGATGATGGTGTTGAGGTCGAGTTTATTAAGTGCGAGGTGAGTATGAAGCTCTAAGATTTCCGAAGTTGATCTCCCATCAAATGCAGATTGACTCCAAAACGATGTAGATCGTTGGTGCTTCGTTTGTGCTGTAAAACGTTTGTTAGTGTTGTTATGGTTTTGAAGATATTAATGATTATTTTTATAGGTTGTAAAAAAACCTGTGCACAATTTTTTTATTTTTTATTTTTTTTAAACCTTAAACATAACAAGCACAAACGATCTAGATAGTTTTGGAGTTAATCAGCTTTTGATGGGGGCCAACTTCAAAGAGCTTAATCTTTGTATAAAGTGCGTACAAAATTACGGTAGTGCTAGGTTTTAAGCATAGATTGTAAATAAAATGGATGTAATCCGCCCATTGGCTCCCCACCGAGTTTGTCGTTATGAAAAGGCAATAAAATGGCGGTTACATCCGGGCTTTTCGGCTTTTACTGCATAGTAAAACAATAGTGTGTAGTTGGCATAAACAGACATATTAATTTGTACCAGGCTGTAAACATGATTTTTACACTTGTAAAGTCGCCATTGGATTTCTCCCTATATTTCCGCTTTTGGAGCCTGCCCCTCTGGTGGATCGCTGTATTGCGCTGTATATATTTCGCGCCCTTACACAAGGACCGTTTATGAGGTTCCATGAGAGAGGCTTGGTTTTAGGCAGTTGCTTGGTCAACCCCCAATTGTTTATAACCTATAAGATTTAGCAGCAAATGTTAAAACAATTAAATTGACAACATACATTAATTAATGTGTTTAAGTTGTTGGCTGTACCTGTGTTACTACAATATTTTTTTTTAGCAATATAGAATAGCTTTTACACCAGATCAAAGCTGTGGTGTTAAGTCTTTTTCTGTTTTTATTTGTTCTCTACAGGTTTGCGACAAATCCATCAGAGGGGAAACCTTTTACAAAATACACGTGACCTCTTCAGGACATTTAAAGGTAGTATGAACCTGGTAATGGGTTAATAGCTTCAAACATTATGGACAGACAACTAAAGAATAAAAGATAATTAAAAATTCTAAGGCAGTGTTTCCCGCAGCACTCCATAGTTAATGCGACTACTTTGGCAAAATGTCTGTGGGAAACACTGAAAGGTCTCCTGGCTCTGAGTTCTGCTTTTAATACTTGCTGCTGTGACAGTCACAGCACTTCTTGTAGGTTTGTTAAACAAAACTTACTGCCCTCAATGTATTGTTGGAGAATATTATCATCATCTCTGCATTTGTTTCCACAACCGCATCATTTTATTGATGCCCCACTTTCTGTGGGCCATTACTTCATCTTAATTTCTTATGCCTGGCCTGAATAAGGCAGGCTTTTACTTTTGAAGAACTGGGAATAATAAAGAGCCAAATACTTCCTATCTCTTTATCATCTGTTTTCATTTCATTATTGGGCTAATGTTATAAAGTCACATTTATATATTTGACATAAATCCACAGTCTTTGATTCTTTTCATCTCTCCAGACGACTTTCTGTCTCTGGGGTTTCTGTAACTGCTTCTTGTCTTAGAACAAAACTTGGTAAGAACTAGGTAAGATTTTCAAAGCTCCCCCTACAGCTTCCTTCAGTGAATCACACTGTCACAAATACTCCTAGCGTGGCTCTGGTCATCAAAGCTGCATGCCGTTTTGGTATGTTCTTAGTGAAAGCGCCAATTCGCACTGCGGGAGGTCGCTTTGTGTGAATTACCGTAAAGCAATTTGTCACTCTGGCGCAAAGTGAACATGACCCGAGTCTTGCGTTCGGGTCGGTGGCAGCTCAACCTGCAAGTGCTGTTTTTGGCTCAGATGCGCCAGAGTGGGATAGTGCACGCATCAAACACACCACTACAACTCAATTAACCATTGTAAGGACTTAGAAAACTTTTTATGAAGGTTAAACTGTTACTTAGTTCTACTTTAAGCTCGAACCTTTGACCACTCGCTCTACACAGGAGTTGTGGCAGATGATTTACCCTGAGCAACATCAGTGAGGCCACACTTGTGCAGTTGTTGGAACGGCGGAATCAGGCTCCAACTGGCCTGATTATCCTCTAATCTGAGTAAGGCTTCAGTGATAACTCTCCACTCTCTTGGACTGTAGATATATTTCTGTCCCATCATCCTGCCTATTGGTTGTAACTCATTGCATAGCTAACGACTATGAGACCAGAACAGCCTGGCAAAACAAGATATTAAAATAGTGTAATAATTTTAAAACCGTGCCACTCAACAGATTGTCGCTTATACAGGGTCTTCACCTCGGAAATGATCATGTCTATTTTTGCAGGCCTAAGAAAACCACTCCTAGCTTGTCTCTTCTTTCATGTTTCTTTCTTTTTGTGATCCACATTAGCAGCCAACTAAAAAATCCTTTCAGTGGCTGTTATGCAGAGCATCATGTAAACTGTAAAAAGGATAGTCCTGGTAACCCTCTTCTAGTTGTTGGCTTTTTCAATGTGGTATCCCTTGTGAGCTGCTTGGAGTCCTTTTAAGAGCAGCTCCGTTTCTGGACTGTGGTAACTGCTCATAGGAACTTTCCACAAGTCAACTTTCAGGCTTGTAGTAATACAGCAAAGGTTTTCTAGTAGCTTGTGTATAGTTCACATCACAGTGCTGCTGATCATCTTTTCAGGTTGGGTGTGCTTGGAGTGGCTAAATCCCCTGATGTTGTTCACAGTGGTTCTTACTTGGTTTTGGTTCAAGCAGCAGGTCTTGTACCCAGAGCCTTCAGGACTTGCAGGGTTCTTGTGTTCAAGCTCTGGGAGCTTTTTACTTGTTTCAGGCAGGAATATTTGATTTGATCTTATTCATTGGTTAGTCAGAGTTTAAAATCTCTCTGACTTGGATTCAAATTGCGTAAGTATTCTGAATAAAATGAAGACTTTCTCAAACTCTTGGTACAGTGCATTTGTGTACAGCCTGCTGAAACTGTACTCTAAAATCACTCTGAGAAGCAGGTGAGGATTATTCTGTTACTTTTACTGCACCTCAGATGAGCTGTGGGCCAGGTTAACCCGTATTTAGGATTTTTTTCCTAAGATGTAACTCTGTTTTTAGTAATAGAGTAGATACACAGTATTATTGACTTAATTGTTACCATTCTTCTTTTATTCCTGGCAGAATGAGGATGCGTTGGTTGCTGAGGGTAAGTCATTTTAATCTCTGGGAATTTTTTGCCAGGGCAAGTAAATTAATTTACATGATAATTAATGTGTTCACCCCAGTGTAGAAAACTACAAGTTTATTAAGTATTAAGACATAACACACATATGCTCATGATATAAAACTAAATTTGTTTTATTTAAAACACTGCAGCCCATTTCTTTCTCATCTCAAAGGTGAAATGAAAAAGGGTCTTGCAAAAAGAGACGTATAGACATGGCCACAATTACCTGAAGTGTAATGCCTACATCTGAATGGCAAAGAAAAGTGTTTTAGTGACTTTAAACCTTCTGAGACTTTCTATTATTTGTAAACTTAAAAACAATCTTATCATTTGACTCCAGCCATCTTGACCAATTTATTGGCCATGCTTTTAGGACAACAGTTAGTGCTGATACATAATCAAAACTCACTCTCACATGTAGTACACACTACCTTTTGTCACTGCAAAGAAGTTGGTTCCTTTATCCGCCAGCTTCATGTTTTAAACAAAGATTTCAGTGAGGTAGTCATACCCCACTTGTCAATAGCTTAAAAGAACCTAAGACAAAATAAAATTTAACTCTATAGCCTCGTCTCCACTGGGACGGTGCGGGTTGTCGTTCTGGTGCGTTTCCATTACCAAAAAGAAAACGAGCAGCAAAAAGCTGAAAATTGTAACTCATTACACAAACATAGATAAATCACATTTCACCACTACATTCACTGGAGCACAGCTCGTACCACTGGTGTTCACACAATGTCCAGCTGCACCAGTCATGAAAAGAACTACCACAGTCCTTCCTGCCAGCCAACCATCTGCACATATGGGTTACACATTTTCATTCATTACTATACATCAAGATAAAGTGACCACATAAACAATAATGTTCATACATAAAAGCACACATAAGTATATAATAGGGGAGTAACAAGAGTAAAAAGTGTTAAAATTGTCACAATATTGTTGTGGACTTTCAGTGCTATTGTGAGTAGGCAAATTTCGTGTCAGCGGCAGGCAGTGTTCTGCAGAGACTTGTATCTCACTCTCACAGAGGCACAGTCTTACTCTCAAACTTGGTTGTGTCTTTCCTCTTTTTTTTTCTACAGTCGCAAACTCACAAAGCAATATTATTGTATTAATTTAGATTTTAATTTTGTTACATCCCCAGTAAATAGTGTACACCACATCTTGTAGTTATGCTGTAATCTTTGTGGCATAAACAAACTTTTGTTTGTACATATTTTTTGATGTATGTACTGTGCAATTGTTTACAAATTAGTCCCAATTGTTTAGCATCTTGATGCAGGCAGTTGTGGTTGTTTTGGGGGGGGTGAACATGAGTCGGGTACCAAATGTCGCCTGACCCGGATATGTACCAACTTCAACCAAGCAGTTTTTGTTGCCATTTACTGGCACATTATTTTCTTGGCTCCTGCTGCCGCGAGTACCTTGCTGAATTAGTGTAGAGGGTTACCTCTGCAATACACTTGGTTACCTCTGCATTACACCTAGCTACCTCTGTCCATGTTAACTCAACAATACTCTGTGTGCACAATTATTAGGCAAGTTGTATTTTTGAGGATTCATTTTGTTATTGTACTACAGTGCTCTTGGTCAATCCAAAATGTTAACAAACCCTCAAACCTGAACATTTAAGTAGTAAAAGTGAAGTTGTGGCTTTCATAAGAGAATCTCTACATGTACACCATTATTAGGCAACTATCAGTGTGCAGAATTATTATTCAACTAAATGAAAAAGAATTTCCCATCTCACTTGTTTATTTTCACCTGTTAAAGTGAGAATAATAAACAAACTCAAAAATTTACAAATAAACATTTCTGAAATTTCAAAGAAAAAACCTCAGTGACCAATATAGCCATCCATCTCATCTTTTTGATAACAGTCACAAGCCTTCCATTCACAGAATCAGTCAGTTTCTTGATCTGGTCAGAATCAACTTTTTGTGCAGCCGCAACCACAGCCTCCCAGACACTGTTCAGAGAGGTGTACTGTTTACCTTCACTGTAAATTTCCTGCTTAAGAAGGGCCCCAAAGTTCTCAATAGGGTTTAAGTTAGGTGAAGAAGGGGGCCATGTCATTAGTTTTTCATCTTTAAAGCCTTTACTGGCCAGCCACGCAGTGAAGAATCTTTGATGCATGTGATGTCTTGCATAAAAATCAAAGTCTTCTTGAAAGATGCAGACTTTTTTCTGAACCACTGCTTGAAGAAAGTGTCTTCTAAAAACTGGCAGTAGGTCTGAGAGTTGATTTTTTTTTTCCATTTTCAATCCAAAAAGGTCCAACTAGCTCATCTTTAATAATGCCTGCCCGTACCAGTACCCCACCTCCATCTTGCTGGCATCTGAGTCGAAGTGGAGCTCTGTGTCCGTTACTGATCCAACCACGGACCCATCCATCTGGTCCGTCAAGAGTCACTCTCATCTCATCAGTCCACAAAACCTTTGAAAAATCTGTCTTCAGATCTTTCTTGGCCTTGACGTTTCAACTGTGTCTTGTTCAGAGGTGGTCGGGCTGAGAACTGAACACCTCATACTTCTTGACCCTCCAGGTAGGTTGCAGTTGTGGAATATGGCAGCACTGGAGGATAATGGGTTCCTGGTAGCTTCACGTTTGATTCTTTGCAAATCTTTGGCGGTTAATTTGCGTCTTTTCTTCTCGACACGTTTCTTGTGAGCCTGTTGACAATTTGCTACAAAATGTTTGATGGTTCTGTGATCACGCCCCAATATTTTTTCAGAGTCAGTTAAATCTTTTTTTTGGCCCATTTTTCCTGAAAAGAATCTGCCTAATAATTATGCACACCTTGATATAGGGTGTTGATCTCCTTAGGCCACACCCTCCCTCGTTACACAAATACACATCACCTAATATACATTAAATCCAATAAGGATTCAGGTTTATACAGCTTGGAGTTAGAAATTATGGATAAAATGATATGGTCAAAATAATCACTTGCCTAACAAATGTGCACACAGTGTGAGTGTGAGCTTATCCATGAAACGGAGTATGTCTTGCTCATTCCTTATGTTTTTGGCCATTTTTGTTACCTTTACTGATGTGTAAAGGAATGGCATTTTGCTAATAAAAAATGGTCAATCAGGTTTTTTTTTTTTTTTTTTTGCCAGCCTGACAATTTTATAATAGTTCCATGTCAATTTTCTACAGCCATATTGGATATTTGGGGACTTTTTCTCTTTCACTAGCATGTGATAGACACTTGCTAGGCCAGAATCCTACTTGACACTATTAAAAAAAATCAATGGAAAAACCAACGGAGACTATTAGGTGCAGCAAAAGGCCCTTGTCTGTCAAACCTAATTTGCTGCTGTAAAAGAAATCACGTAATACACGTGTGTACTACACCAGGTGAGATTCTTGGTAACAAAGCCAACTGAAGTTTTCTTTCCTCGGCTTTCCATTACACCTCTCATCCTGATGAAATGTATAATGTGTGAGCTAGTTTTAGTTGCAGATTTTGTTTATCCTTCTGAAAGTAAATAAATACTCTTATAATCAAAATACTTAAAACACAATTGTTACCCTCATTTTTTTAAATTAATCCTTAACTTGAAAAGATTATTTGTGTATTTTTTACTAATTAACACTTTCGGTACACAGGACAGATCACCCGACAACAAACTGTGCCGGAATTTGAGGACATTATTCAGTTTCTGGATTACCTAAACCTTGATGAGCCTATCATAGGTAAACAAATCAATACTACTTTAGAATTGTGTGTTACAGACATATTAAGTTATTTCCTTGTCCCAAGTCTGTTCTCTTTTTGTTTCTCTAGGTTTAGACTACATTGTGGAAATACCTGACAATTTTGAAGCATCAGGCTTCAAATATAGCTGCAAGCTGTGTAATGTGCAAGCATGTCTCACAGAAACAGTTCATCATATTATTGGACGTAAACATCGAAAGAGTTACTTGGTAAAGTACTCTTACTGTTGTTGTAAAATCCAGGTATAACAGCAAAATAATAAGGGTCAAACATGTTTGTGTAAATGTAGACGAAAAATCGCCCAGACTTGGCAACTTGGGACAAGCAACCCCAAGTCCTTTTACCAGCAAAAGTAATACGAACAAAAGCAGAGGTCGCAGAAAGGCAGGATGGACGAGGAACTCCAAAGGTTTAATACACGCATGAATATTTCTCATGTAATACACATGGTGTACATGATTATCACATAGTCTTTTGTTTCAGCTGTTGCCAAACAAGACAAAAACAAGACGCCCAGGATTTTCTGGTTTTCATGGTTAGATATTGATTGTTTTTGTACATAAGTGATTACACATTATTTTGCTATACGTCTAAGTATAGATTCTACACTTAAAATTATTTGTTTTTCTTTCTAGGTGGCAAGGGGCAAAGGAGCTACACCACTGGCTCAGAGAGATATTTGCCCGATAACTCAGGCAGGCCTTCATTTCCAGAGGAGATGCAAGGAGATACTTATAGCTATAATGACCATGCAGAAAAGATCCAAAGAGCAACTCTCAGTAAAAGCCAAGCTTACATAGAAACTGGAGATTGCCAGGGATATTATGATAAAGGCAGGGAAAAATTCAGTGGTGGACCCGAGTTTCATGATTACAATAAGCTGCATTATGGCCACACACAGCGGGAAGGGCATTATACAAATGACCACAGAAAACCCTACGCTGAAAAAGATCTGCTGAAGGAGTTTTATACCGAGGAACTCAGACGTGAGCAACGGGCCAAGGCTCAGCAACCACCACAGGCCATGCATTTAGAAGACAGCTCACAGCAGTGGCCTCGTGACAGTGATTTCTATCAACACAAGGATATGAATAGGGCAGGAAGACAGTCAGGAAGTGATCTGGAAGCTAATATGAGTAGCTTTGCCACAGATGTAGATGGTAGAAACTCGCATAAAATATTCAAATTGATCAAAGATTATCAGCATAATGTCCTAGCCTCAGGCCATCAAGATGAGGCATTTTCTAATCCTGGACCAAGCAGAGTACGCCCCTCCAGACCAGGAGACATGAGCAGGAAAATGTCTGACATCCCAGATCCATTCATGCGCTTCCTCCAGGGTGGCAATAATCGTGAAGAACCAGGAATAAGAAAAAGAAAGAGTCGCTTTGCTGACGCTACCATAGAAGAGCTTCAAGCAGCGAAGGCGTCGTGAGTGATCATATTCTTAATTCTGAAAGAAAACCACACCACCAGAAATAAAACTGCTGTTCAATAATGTTTTTTTTTCTTTTAAGGTTTGTTGAGGATTATGGGCCACCAGATTCTAAGTTTCCATCACTGAGACTGCCACAACATACTGACCTGTACACAGAATCACAGGCCGCTCATTGTAATGTAGGACATTTTTATTGAGGTTGATAAATGGTATCCAAGCAGCAGCAGCACCACCACCACTGAGCAGGACACCTTCAATGTTCATATCAATGGGCTCTTCTTGCCCAATTGAAACCGATCAGGCAGCAACGACACAAGCTACAAAGTTGAAAAATGTATCAGCTCAACGCTAATCATTTGCTTGTGTAACAAAATCTATGATACGGAATTCTGAAGTGGCAGAGGCTAAATCTCACAGAAATCTTAAATGATTGTCTCCTAGATTAGAAGCTGACATTGTCAAAGCTGCAGTGCAACATACCATACAGTCATGTAGGGAACAAAAGAACCTCATTTTACAAAGTAATCAAATGGGCCCATACACAGCCTTTTATTAATGCGTTTTCATGTGGTTCAATTTCTATTTGCTGCTTGGACACATTACCTGTGTTGCTTCTGTATGTATTATTCTGTATAGGTTCACATTACCTGTGATGCTTGTGTGTATATTATTCTGTGTTGCTTCACATTACCTGTGTTGCTTCAGTATTGTGTGTTTCAATGCTTGTGTTTTTAGGACCCTGAGCGGACTGAAAGCTACCAAAGAGAGTTACTGCCGGAGTATTCTGAGAGCACAGGGGATACCTTTGATATGCTGGTAACATAACTAGAGATTAGTAACACTGGACTATGGTGTGTTAATAAGGAAACGTAACCACTTTTTCACCTCTTTCTCTTAGAAAAACATTGAAATTGAGAATGCCGAAGAGGCCAATTTCCTTAAGGAGAAACTTTGCAATGTCTTGAGAGAATTCAAGGCTAGAAAATCTGACAAAACTGCAGTATGTGTCTTTTAAATTGGTACAACGTATACCAGATTAAGTATAATACTTTTGCAGACACAAATTAACTATTGTGTTTATATTCTAGCAGACTAGTCAAGGTCGAGCAGTTGTCATCAAAGATTACAACAACGTTAGGCCAGTTACAGAGCTGGGAACCCAGGACCACTATGAGAGACTACCTAGAGAAAATACAAAAATGGGTAGAGCTGAAGAACATTATAATGACCATAGACAAAGCAACTGGGATCAGCGAGAGAATATAATGGATAAAGCTTATGAAGAGTATCCTGTATTTAGTGAGCCAAGGCATTCAAGAAGCCCCATCAAAGGTAAATCATACAAAACATTCCATTTGTTAGCACAAATGTTTAGTGTGGTATGCGTTTTAGTGACCATTTGTTTAGGTTTCTACCTCTCTAATAATTCTTGTTTTTGTTTTAGAAGTGAATAGGTGGACAAAGAATCAACCACAACATGGTACTGTTTTAGACAAGCCAACAAGATTTCCTGAAAAGTACCAAGAACCCCTGCAGTTTCGAGACTACCAGTCTGCTGATGAATATTTTGATTATCAGTTACCTAGATCTCATCTGCCCATGGAACGTGGGACAAGAATGCATAGGGCCCCTCAGTACTCAAGAAACTTGGATAAAATTACTTCCACTCTCCTTGAAATGGTTGCTCGAAAATAGTTAAGTAGGTGTTAGATGTTTAGTGTTGTTCTCTACATTAGCTATAACTTGGCTGGCAAAACATTGATTTGTTTTTTGCTCCATACATCTGTAAACTTTTTTTTTTTTGTTACAATCCTCTATTAAAATGTTTGTCCAAAACCTGTGTAAGATGAGTGTTTTATGAATTCAAACATAAGTTTATTGATCCCTGAGAGGATATTGTATGTAATGTAGTATATGCATTGTTCCTATAGCTATCAGACCTAATATGTCATATCAAACTTAACATGCATAGGTTTTTGTCATTAATTTTGAAGTGTTTGTTTAGATTATATGTCCTGGTCATAACGTTTATTAATTTGAAATTGTTTTAACAATGTTTAATAGAAGTATAATGTTGACACGTGCAGAATATTTATGCTTTATACGATTAAGTTTTTAAATAAAGTATAGGACCCCAGTTAAAACAAATTCAATGGTCGTGTGTGCAACGTCATCGCGTTCATGCGTACTGCTTCTTCCGGTTCGAGTAGCAGCCATCTTGATTCCCTTTGCTAGCTAAATAAAATAAATAATACGCTGAACCGGGCTTCACTTCGAACACCATAAACAAAGTAAGTAATTTATATACTGTCTTGGCTGCAGTTGTAAATATTGGCGATAAATAATTCCACGTTAGGTTAAAGTGTGTGCAATTACCTCGCTTCTTTTCATTTGCTGTTCTTGACCAATAGACGATTGTTTTGGAAGATGAACATAGGCGCCATTTCCCTCCCCGCTCTCAGCGGCGCTTATTGGTGGCCCGCTGAAGGGTTCACAGGCGGCAAAGAAACTGTTGTGTTATCTCCGCCATGTTGGATCTTAGTTTCATGGCATGTCAGATGTAGTGACGATTTCAAGTGGACCTCGAATGGCGCCAGTTGCAGAACGAACTTAACCCTAAAAACCTTGATTGGTGGAATCAAGTCCGAGGTTTGATTGGTCTGAAGGACAGATCCAAACGTTGTCTTTATTGGTTAGACTGCTTCTTCCTAGCCCTGGAAAGCTTTACAAACTTTCCTTTGATATCGGACGTGTTGTCCACTGGTGATAATTACGGTAACAGCAGATAATCAGCTGTACTGTATTAGAGCCATCACCATTGTGCATCTCCGACAGGCTAACGAGTTAGCCTGAGCCAGTTGTGTCCATCATATTCTACTTAGGCTTCATGTGGCGAGTTTCACGTACTTTTGTAGACTGTAGTAGGTCACAAAATATTTTAGCAACCCTATGTCAGAACTGTACATTTTAATTGCACAATTAGAACCAGTTGCAGTGTAAATACTTTGTGGCACCTCTGGGATATTTAGTAAGTCTTGGTCCGTACAAGCCAAACTAATGTTCCGTCTACAATATCAATACTATGCATGTTAGAAGGTTTTCTCAAATTAAGTTTATCCGGTTTAAGATCCTTCGAGCAACACATATACACGTCTTAGCTAACTACGCATTGAAATAAATTGCTTTATCTAATTATGTTATGTCATCTATTCTTTTTTTGACTGTGTTGGAGTAGTATTGGACCTCTCCATGTTAGAAACGTTGGGTAACTATACTTTAAGGAGCCTAGTCTGTCAGTTGTGGTAAAAATAAATAACTGAGTGAGTAAATATTAGGATGGGGGTGAATGCATTACTTAGGCTTGCTACCCTGAGGTAGCTGTGTGTTTATCAAACACAAAAGTTGACCCAATATGTGTTTATCTCTAAACAGTGACACTAAACACAGGCATATCCCTGCTACAGGCAACACAGGGCATGGGAAGTATTGATGGTTTCACATGTATAGTGACCTTGCCAGGTGTCATTCTAGAGCCTTTTGGGATCTGCACCAACACAAAAACAGTTCTGGCACAGACTCCATGCTTTTAATTTTTATGCAGTACCCCTCCAATCATTAACTGGCAACTGTAGTACCTGCTCTGGTCCCTGTGCACCTCTCAAAAATAGCAAAGGGAACATTGAGCTATGTTTCTCTTGAGTCTACCTCTCATCCTGTAATGACTCTCCTCTCTGTCCTTCTCCATCCTTCCGGTTCCCCTCCCCCTCTAGGTTTCTCATTGATGGGGCAGGTTTTCTATTCCTCTGCCTCTAAGCTTGGAGTGTTCATCAGTACTTGCGGTAATATGCAGCACAGGCTTTGTGTCATACCACCATACTCGCAAAGGAATCATTGGCCAAGGCTTCTGTGGCAAATGTGTTGCCTCCAATAAAAAAAAAAACTGTACCTTCTTCAACTTGCCCATAGTGATTTCTTGCATATAATTAATGTTTCCATTCCAGGCTTCTGTCCTCGGTAGATATTTTTTTATAATGTGATTACATTAAACCAGGTGTAGGTGAACAAGAAGGGCATTGTATGACATTGCTGACGTTTTAAGTGTGCAAGGTGCCATGGGTGTCCTTTTTACAGACAAGACAACAAAGTCTTTGTTTACAGACTTTTACCTATCACTTAAGTCTTGTTTTCTACAAACAGGACAAGAATGAAAGACACCCCCACCTAATCTATGGCTGCTCACAAATCAGCTGATTGGCCACATTTTTGCCAAGGCCTTCTTGGTACACTTCACTTGAAAGAAAAATGTATTAAGTAATGTTGTGGTTTTAGTCATTTGCATAGAAGAATTGTGTTAATTTTGCAGAATTAAGTGATGTAGATAAACAATTTCCCCTCTTAACATGACAAGTACTACAGTGAATGTCATTTTAGCAAATAGTGTTGCTAAAATGACAGTTGTTTGTGTGTTTTACTAGGGACAAAAGCAAGGACAAAACCTTTGTGTGGATGCGCATGTATGGCAGCGCACACGTATTAGACACCGAGTATGCTTTTGTACTTTAAATCATGTGGATGCAACATGCGGCATCCATTCTGACTCTTCTTTCAGCGAATGGAGAGCAGCGTTGGCGCCTGCATCACAGCGCTGTCGGCCTATAGCAGCGGAGTGGAGGCGTGCCTTACAGAGACATTTAGTTTGACATTGTAAATAAGCAGAGCAGTTGTCAGAGAGCAGCCAGGGGAACCTTTCTCATCTGTCCGGCAGCAGGAGACACGGGCACCGCTTGAGGACAAACCATGCAGAGGCAAGCCAACACATGATCGCCTTCACTCGAAGTGCTTTCCACAACTTTATTTAGTCTTTTTCACATATTCTCCTCTTTACTCGCTGTTCCCTTTTTCTTTTCCCTGACCCCTATCCTGTAGCTCAAGGTAACTTAGAGCAGGAAGTTGGCTGTCACAAAAAGGGGGCTGGACTGTGAAAAGAGGTGGATTCAGAGGCTGATACGGAGTTGATTGACGTGTGTGGCAACCAATGGCAAACAAGAGCTTTCTCCTCTTATTGGTTAGAAGTGTTGAAGCGAGGCAGGAGCTAGTTTTAAGGCGGCGCTCGAGTATCGTGTAGCATGCTAGATTGATTACTGTTGAATGTTAAAGGGGAAGGAGGATATAGTGTTTTTTTGTCCGCGAGTCGGGAGTGCCGCTACACTCTTTGCTTGCCGCTCTGTTGGCTTTCTTTTACCTTGTATTTTGCCCTCCTTGTCGGCGCTGTAACAGGGGTCAGTTTAAAGATGGGGCTAAATACACCGGTGGGAAAGCGGTGTAAAAGTTGTCCAAAACAATGACACGGAGAGGTCAGCTGTTGAAGCGTCTTTGTTTAAAGAGATAAGAGAGAGTCCGGAGTGTTTAATCAGGAATAGAACGTTGGGGGGGCATTGGAGAAGACGGGCAGTGTGTAAAAGGAGAGAAAGTAAGGGGGAGGGGGCCTGCTGTTCACTTGTGTCCGGGTTGGGAGTTTTTTTTTTTTTTTTTCCTTTTTTTAAGCCGTCCAGTGGAGCCAGGGTGCCTTTTGTCTGTTGATAAGATCTGGGGACTGGAGGAATTGACAAGAGTTTTCTTTCAACCACTACTGCTTGACTTGAGCAGGGAAATGCACTGCTCTTCAACAGGGCAGACTGTTCACCATGAAGGGCACAGGGTAAGTCTGACTGACCACTGACAAGCACATCGGACAGATCACAGCCAAGTAAGTTAGGCTTTACAAAGCAATAGTTAAACCTGATAAATAGTTAACCTTCTCCAGGAGCTCTGCAGTGATGAGTCTGTCCTCTACAGCCGTCCCTTAGCCCCCTCCTTGCTGCTGCTGTCCTGTAGCGGAGAGATTGGAGTTGTGCGTGACTGTGCATGTATGCCCTTCACTTTTAACTCCTTTGTCAGGAAAAAAAGCTTTGGTGATGTTGTATTTCTTTTAAAACTTTAAGGCTTAATTGTGTTGCCGGTTTTGACCCTGTTGAACAACTACTGCCCTACTTGTCTTATTAGTTTTGATGATCTCCCGGGGGTTGCCATGTTTCCAGTCTTTCGGACCCTCTCCTCCATCGTCCTTTAGAGCCAGACAGTGACGCAGAGCAGCGCGGCGACTTTCACATCCATGTTGAACAGGGATATGCTGCACTCGTCTTAAACTGATAGTCCTTGATGTCAGGTGTCCCCAGGGATGGAGGTGCAGCTGGTCACATTGACCTTAAGACCCCCTAACCAACTCACCCGCCCCGGCAGTGACAGACACCCAGATGGGACAGACTGTCAGGCTGTCAGCTTCAGGGCCGGAGGAGGCTAATGGTTTGATCTGATCTCTTCTGAAGGAATCTACGGCGGCATCATCTCATTTTTCTCTGGTCTCACTTCCTCCATACAGTTTGCCCTCCTGTGATCCCTAATTGAATGTTTCCATTGGTGCCTTTGACAAAACAAAGTCCCGTTGGGGCTGTGTGTGTGTGTGTGCGTGTGAATGAGAGCGGAGACTAAAAATAACTCTGAAGTTGAAGCCCTTGCTGCCAAATTCCAGGGTTGACTGCTGTCTGCATGTTATTTGAATATCATTTGTGCACCCACTCTTTATTGTTGACTCACCGGAGGAGAACTAAGTTAACAGAACAACTCGGACACCGCTACGTCTTTGAGCTTATCGCTATGGTGACGTTCTCGTTCTTTTGCCCTTGCCCCCTGCCTGGGTTCTTACATGTGTACACTGTCACCAAAGACAGTGTGGGCAGCCGGGGGGGTCAGCTGTGCTCCTGCGTGTTATATGCAGGTAGCTTTTAGCCCTGCCTACTTTGACGCCAGAGACAGGGCCTAGCATTGGATGAAGGTCACAGGAATGTGAGATTGGCTTCTGCAGTCTCTCTGTCAGCACTGAGAGAAAAGCATGTTGTAGGGGAGACCACGAGACCCCAGGAAGTGGACCTCAAAAGGGGATGTAGCTTATGTGGTGTTTTAATTTATTGAGCATCTTATAAGGTCCACAACCACTCTGGGCACTTAAGTGCTGCAGTGAAAGTTGAAAAACCTGTCCTCCTCCATCTCTTTTTAACCCCCTCTCTGGTTTCTCCCTTGCTGCCGTTGAATGACCTTGGGAGATCAGTGACTAGCACTTCCTGGAGTTGGCTTGAAGTAGAACCAAGGGCAAAGTTTGCAGGGCTGTTCATTCATCTGGTATCGTCCGGTCGTGCTAACGGGCGGCACTGGAGGTCGACCCGGTGCATGTTGGTCATTAGCGCTTCTAACTGTGCTTTTAAAAAAACAAAAATGTCAGTGAAAGTGCCCTGTTCGCTGAAGTCCCAGTGGTTAATCTGTAATTCCTGCCTGAGAACTTCTTGTTTTTTTGTTTTGCTAAAGTAGATCATTTACTGCGCTGTAAGCTTGCCAATTTGCTTGTGTGTAACATTTGTGATTGGGTTCACCAAGGTCAACACTTAACACCGAACAACCGATTTGTCATATGCAAATACCACGTGTCATATGATTGTTCAGCTCATTGACATTTGTTTAGTATGAACTGTTTAATCACAATGTCTCATATAGCCAGAAACAATCATTTAATATTCATCTTCTCATAATGCAATTTGAATTTTATTTAAATTCCAAAAGTGTGCTAACTAGTCCATTATGTGGTGCCAAGAAAGATTTCTCTATGATGAGACATTCAAATAAAATTTCTTGTTCTGCGATAATGTTTAAGCCATAACTTTAGAAAGTTTTTATTTTTTACTTCCAATAGTGTCTTTTTGGACTTGTTTTATTTTTCTCCGCCTCTCTGTGTGCAAAGCTATCAGTTGTATTTGGACAGGAATTGAAGGCTCATGTGAAATGCTGTGATGTCAGAGTTGGAGCATGTAGCTGTGAGTGGCCACTCGACATGACGCGCCTCTAATCCAGCAAAAATAAGTAAATAAAAAGGCAAGCAGAGGGAGGGATGAGCCGAGGGCAGAGTAATATAGACTGGGATGGCAGCGAACAACATTAGTGCTGATTCAGCTGCTGCGAACAGAGCAGCGTTGAGTTCCTCCAAAGTTGGAAAATCAGTAAGAATAAGTAAGACGGAGGGATAGACAGCCGGGAGTGGCACAGAGATCGAAAGTAACTGCAGCGACAGGAAGAGAGATGTAGCAGCGCAAAAGGAGGAAGAAGCTGCATCGGACTGTGTTGACAAAGCACACACTACTTGAGCTTACACTCACACATAGGAAACCCAACACCGACATCACATTGTCTCAATGACCTGATGAAGGACAACAGAGCTGCAGGGAAGAAGAGAGATGCTGAACAACACAATGTACTCTAATATAGCAGTCTTTAGCAAGAGTTTATGACAACCCTCCACAGGCAATGTACAGCCCCATGAAGCAGAATATTAACAGTGTCAACTCGCACTAAAGCCTAATTTACATACAACAAAATGACAACTAAAGCAATGCCAGTACAAGTAAAAGGGGTTTCTGTGCAGGCTTTAACACTTACCACTAAAAAGTCTTACTTGTTGTGTTCAATAATAAAAGCCATCCTAACATGTGCTTTCTCCTCCTCAAACTCTAGACCTCTTTACTGCTTTTGAACACTGACATTTATGACAAGTTTGATTCCCTTCTGCCTCAAACCACAGATTCTACCTGTTTTTATTTGAACAGGAATAGGTCCAGACCATACAAGGTATTGTGCAAAAATCAAAATCACTTTACTGTGTTGCATTTTCCTACTCATGCAAATTTTTTACTGTTACGCTGTGTGGGGTCACACCTGGCTCAGCAAGTCAAAAGTAAGTGAAAGTTTAAACTCAGAATAGTTTGGAGAAAATGAGTCAAAAACATGCATAGGAAATGGAATCAGACTTTATCCCACCACTAATTTCTTTGCTTTTTCATTTTGTCAATTTGATGTTACATCTTTGTTTCCACCTTTGCACTTGCTGCCGTGCTCTGTGCAAGGCTGTGTTTTTGACTGAAGGTCACGGGGTCACGGAGTGGGAGTCGCCCAATATGTGCGATTTAAATAACTGTTCTGTCTCCAAAGTGTTTGAAGAAAAACGGACACTAAGGTATCTCTCATGTTTCACTTTTAAATCATTGAATTATTAGCTTTATTTTTTTTTTTTCCCGTCTGTTACCTCAGAGCGACAGAATAGTTTCCATGGTACTATGTGCTTGTGGTTGAGTGTAAATGTTATGTAAATTGCCTAGTTAGCAGGCACAGTTGGAAAGAACCGCACAGGCGAGACTACACAATGTGGTCATGTTCGTGTTTATCACAAGATCAAGTGTTAATATTTACTATTTTGCTGAAAAAACTGGTTCTTCAGTTTTTCCCCAGCTGTCTCTATCAGCATTAGTATACTTGGACCGTAGGGCAGGTATATCTAGCTAAGGAAGAAAACTACAATCCCCATAACTTATGGAACAACAAAACATTTGTTGGCACTTTTAGTAAAACCTTGAAAAGAGGAAAAAGGGAGACCGTGCCAAGGTCAGTCATTGGGCTAGCATGCCATGGCTACAAGCCACCTGATTAATTTATACATAGACACCCCCTGCTGCTATTTTGTCTCATTGATTTAAGTTGCTAAAACTAAATGACAGAGTGGGTTGGGCTACTGCTTCTGTATTATTCAGTAACTTGCATTTCTGCAAAGTAAGCTGTCGAAAATCAATTGGGGTAAACTGCCTCCTTTTTTAAATTAGTGTTATAACCACTGAACTATTGACACATTAAGTTGTGTCCTTCACTGTAGTGCTTTGACTAAAGAGGAAGTTGATAATATTTCTTGTTTATGGTCCAGTTTCAGTAGAAGACAACTGTTTCCTCCTGACATATCACAGCTTTACAAACTCCAGAACAAAATGACACCCAGTTTTAAACTTTTTAGGCTTCATTGTAGTGGTTTTGTTATATGCATGAAGAATGACGTGGTTATGTCGGAACGTAAATATATATTATGTTTTGTATTGTATTTAGTTCTAGCTGTGTTAGAAGAAATGGGGCAAAGGGAGGGCATAACAACCCTCTCTTTGTTGTGTCATGTTTCTGTATTTCTGTTTTTGACCCACATAGCTAGTCAGACTGTGGCCCTGTCTGTCTCTTACCTTCCCATAACAGCTTTTGGCACTTTGTCTTCGCGCTGGATTGATACTAAACTGGACATGGCGACACACACAAACTTACCCGTCCCTGTTGAATAACTCCCCAATACACTCCATCCCCCATTCTGTTTTTTTTCCTCATGCCAAATCTTTTCACTGAGTCGGAGAGTGAAGGAGTACTATCCAGACACACAGAGCCCTGCATGCTCAGACAGGCCGCCAATATTCCAGCAGATTCTTGGCATACCATAGTAACCTGCTGGATCTTCTTTTAAACAGACCGACCCCTGTAGAGGAACAAGCTTTAGTGTACACTTAAAATTTGACAGGTAACAATTCCCATCACAACTATTAGAGGACTTATCTGCTGAGTGACCGTAAAAAGTAGACTGCAGCTATAGTAAGAGTAAACCTAAGCTTACAGGTGCCTCTCATCCTGAGTGACCGGGGTCACCAGCAGAGCCACTGACTCACACGTGATCTTCTGTAAAGCATCCACAGTCACGTCCTAGGTAATTGAGGCCTCTTGAAATAACCACCTGACAGGTTCTTGGGAATGTCTGATTCCTCAAATGATTGTCTTCTTAATTTTTGACATTATTGTTTTATATTTGTACAATGGTATTTGTGCTTTATACACCCATGTTTCCATCATCTAATATCTGTATGCTCTCTCTTGCAGCCAAACAGAAAATGTCTTCAGAGGCTTTTGGGGGAAGCAGCGATGCCCAGCAAACCCTGCAGTCTTTCTGGCCCCGTGTCATGGACGAGATCAGGAACTTGACTGCGGTATGAACCCTGCAAGAGACCAGAATAAATGGAGAATTTAAACTGTCCTCATTGTCTCACGTGGCTGATACTGAATGGTGTATTTGCAGAAGGATTTCCGTGTGCAGGAGTTGCCTCTGGCTCGTATCAAAAAAATTATGAAGCTGGATGAGGATGTCAAGGTAAGAATAAATTACAATAGTTTTTTTAAAATTGGGCTTGAAACTAGGCCAAATCCTAAGAACAGTATATACTTTGACTGAACGTCTTTTGTCACAGAATCTCGTTTGGAGACTGAAAGAATGTTCACAGATAAAGTTCTAAGTTAAAAATCTAATGTGCAGACACACAGACCTATGATGGTGCTTATTTTAATCAGCCGTGTAAATTAACATTGACCACATCATTTATTTAGAGGAAAGTACACTATTTGGATTTCATTTGGGTGATTTTCATGTGCCGTGTCAGGAGCACTATCCACTTAGTTAAGCAGGGGCTTAAAGAGATCAGGAGATCAACTGCATATCTGTGGACAAGACCCTTCTGTTAGCTGCAGCTTTTACTGTGTGCATGTGAACACTTTTCTATACCATCCATAACATTTTTGTTTATTACCAGTAACCTTTTAAAGAAACAAATGTATGTGTGTTTTGGTAAAAATGTTTTGGAGAGTAGTAAAGGTGCTTTGGATAAAGCAATGGCAACTATAATAATTATATAATTTATTCTAAAAGATTGTTTGGGGTCAGTTGCTAACAAATTAACGCTGTACTTTGTGAACAGATGATCAGTGCTGAAGCTCCAGTGCTGTTTGCCAAGGCAGCTCAGATATTCGTCACAGAGCTCACTTTAAGAGCGTGGATCCACACTGAGGACAACAAGAGGCGGACACTACAGGTCACTTTAACACTATACACTACTGTAATTAAATCTATTTAGTATAAGGGCAGATTTTAAGATTCCCTGCTTCCTTTATTCAGTAATTGGTTGTTGCTTGTACTTCTCAAACTCTCTTGCATCATTATGTTGTTTTTTTATCGACCCTGTCTTCCTAAATAGAGGCCTCATACCAGCATCCCCTTGAGGACAGTCCTTCTGTTTAGATTTTCTGTCCATTGACTTTGAAAGCAAAACTAGGCGGGCACTCGTGACCCAGATTTTTGTCCATTGGCGTTTTTCCCTCTGCTGTCCAAAAGTTGAATGGGAGGAAGAGGAAGCAGGCAACATGAGAAAGCTGACAGGAAAGTTAGCTAACCTAGACTAAAGCTCGTCTCACTTGGACATCAAGATCATGTTATAATGTCTTGCCTTTTTTTAAATTTAAGTTCTGTTTGATTAGAAAAAAATTTTATGCTGATGTTGCTCTACGTACATGGGGCGCAGTGGCTGAGTGGTAGAGCGTTCATCCTATAACCAGAAGGTTGGTGGTTCGATTCTCGCTCTCCCCACAGTTCATACTGTCGTTGTGTCCTTGGTCAAGACACTTGCCTCCAGTGGTGTTCCATCTGTAACACTTGTTTAATGAAGCTTAATGTCGCTTTGGATAAAAGCGTCAGCTAAATGACTAAATGTACATAGAAATATCTGTTTTAAATTAATTAATTACAGTCTACACCACAGATGACCTTTACTTCCACATGTTCATACAAGACACAGACAGAGCGTAAGGGCCATTGTGACGAGGGCACGCCAATTGAGGTCACTATGGCAACACTCATCAATAGAACAAGTGTAGATGTGACCCAGTGTTACCAGATATTAATCAAGCTACTATAAATAGGTTCAAGTGCAGGGAGGGCCACAATGGGGGGTCGTGACAGCCAATATCCTGTGGAAAATTCCACAGACAACACTGCTGAGGATATAGGGTGTAAGGGTGTAGTGACGCACGGTCACGGGGAAAAGACCCTTGTGGTCATTAGGCTGCATTATATTGTATTCCTAAAGCAATAAATGTACATTTGTCACAGAAATAAAGCATTTGAACGTAGTGTTACTGTATACAGTCTGTTCATCCCTCTGCAGACCTTCACATCTGCCCTGTTATTCATTTATAGATAACATTTCTTTAATGATACCTTACAGCTTATGCCAGACTCTTTGTCTTTTACTTTTATAGAGGAATGACATTGCCATGGCGATAACAAAGTTTGACCAGTTTGACTTCCTGATCGACATTGTGCCCCGGGATGACCTGAAACCTCCTAAACGTCAGGTAGAAAAACACACTGTGTTCATTATTCATTCGTTAGTATCAGCCTTATTACCAGTGATAAACAAGGCCTTTTCAATACTTGGCAATCCGGAGGTGTTGTAAACATCCTTGACTGGAAGCTGGGGTTTGGACAGCTATGGCTTTCAGTCGGATGTTTGCAGCATCTTATTGCCTCTTAACAGACTGACATCCATAAAGACACTAGTCAAAAGTGTCTTCACGGCGGCAGAAGTTAATATGCTCGCCTCTCAGCAAGAAGGTCCAGGGTCGGACGGGACCTTGGAGGGGAGTTTGGACTTCCTCCGGGTACACTGGTTTCCACAACCAACATGAAAAAAAAAACATGCTAGACATCCTCTGGTGTGGCTGAGGACTAGAATAAAGGAATATTAAAAAAAAAAAGTTTAACCAGCCTTTTGCATAAGAAGGCAAATACTAGTTGTTAAGCGACAGTTGTTCAAAATTGTCATGTATACTGTCTCCAGGCATGTAAACATCCTACACTCTCAGCTGTGTTGTCATGGAGCTGGGAGAGGGGTGTTTACGCTCCTGGTGATGGGCAAACGTCATGAAATCTTGCTCATTACTTTCATATCATTTAAAATGACACGGCTCACTCCCTTAAAATGACAGCTTTGTTAAACCATGTGCCAACCATGCGTTTGGCCCCTTGTTGTGTCAGTTCTATACATAACTCTGTGTGTTCATGAATTATATGGCATAAAGGACCCTTTAGCCTTCATGACCCGGGACATGTCCAATACTTACCAGTATGATGCTTGTAATTGATCTTGTGTGCAGATTACATTACTCTTCTCTGGCCAAAGCCCATCAGTTATTTATTAGGCCAGTCCTCCTCTACCCTTACACTCACAAAAATAATTAATGGAGATGTATTAGACTGATAGGCCATGTTCAATTTATGCTTGTTGTCTGCAGGATGATGTGCGCCAGTCAGTTGCTCCAGCCGAGCCTGTGCAGTACTACTTCACCTTGGCTCAGCAGCCTGGGGCAGTCCAGGTGCAGGGGACGCAACAGGGCCAGCAGGCAGGAGGGCAGGCCGCCACCACTATCCAGCCCGGTCAGATCATCATCGCACAGCCCCAGCAAGGACAGGTAGTTTTCAGTAAAGAAAAATGTAAACAAGAAATGTAAAAAGAAACCCATGGATTGAACCAATATGAAGATTGGCAATTGATAAAATGCACATTATCAGTTACAGCGTCTTGTTCTGTATTTTTAAACAGACTCAAGATTAACTTGGACTTGGGCTTTTTTGTAATAACCTGTTTACATCATATTATCCAAAAGTCCGGTAAAAGGTTTTTCAATGTGCCTGATTTTTTTTTTTACTTTCATCTTCTTTACTCAAATATTAGGTCAGGCCACTCTCCCACTGTCAGGAATACCAGTCCCTTTCAAACACACCCATACTCACACCCTTCATCAGAATCCATGTACAGGGAGCCTTTGATGTGCTAAAACATTCATAAGTAGGTGTGGCATAAATAAATAAATAAATAAATAAATAAGGAGACTTTTATGAATTTAATGTTTGTCATTTGTCTCCATGTCAGTGATCTCAAAAAATGTGTCCCAATGTGGTAGTACATCAATTAAAAATAAAGGGGCAACATTCAGTTATTGCTTCCTAATTATCTCAACGCTACACCTTTTGCTTATTAGCGGGGCATCTCTCCTGTGCGGCCTATGGCCTGGTGCTCCATGCTGCTTCAGCAGACTGCCTTTAGCTGAGCTGTCATACTCACTTTGCCCAAACCTGATTCACCAGCACTGCTTCTGCTGCAGTCCCCGCTGTGAGAGCTTGGAGGTCACACTTTGACACTCACCTTAACACTACCCTGTAGGTCATTATTTAGGAAGGTGGGTTAAGAGAAAGTGTCCCTGGAAATAAGGTAGTTGTTTTGCATGGCTCTGAAGCTACACTACACTTCTATTATTGCAAACCTTTGTAGAGTTACGTTCTTCCCAGAGGTGAGATGGATGGATGTTTTCCTTACCAGATGATTTCTTGCTGCATGAACCAATGCCAAATGATGTTATTCCTGTTTCACTGTCCACCAATATAAATTGCTTACCCCAGGCCTGTAGATTAAATGCTCTTGCCCACTTAAATGTGTCAACCCGGCATCCAGCACATGTGCTTACCTCATTGTTTTCAGTCTCTTACATTTGTCTGTTCTTGCTCTAACGCAACCAAAAAATGAATAGGCATTAGCACGGACATAGCCTCATAAAAGTTGGTTGGGTGTACAAAGAAGATGGGTTGAAAGTATTCTTATTTTAAAAATTACAAAATAAAAATTATTATTTTTTCGCTCACACTTAATACGTTAGGTCCGACAAACATCTGTATTGATCAAATCTAGTTTCTGTGTTCACCTCAGCTGCTTAATCATTTCCTTTTGTTTACTGCATATCTCAGACATGCTTTTAAATCATTTGCTACGTGATTGTTTTTCTAACAACAGCTTTGTGTGCACACCCTCTACTTGTGCTTGCATCCCTGTGTGTAGCCTTTGCAGTCACTGCTTTTTCACTGTGTTTCTCTCATTTTCTCATTCCCTCAACCCCTTCACCCGCTTGTTTATTCTTTCGGCCATCAGATGCTCCAGGGTGCCACAATGCAGCAGTTACAGCAAGTGCAGGTGCAATCACAGGGCACACCCATCACGGTAAACGCACACATGCACAACTTCTTCACAATTTAGACTTAAACTCAAACAACTCGGGGGACTGAGGTCTGTAGAAATGACCACAGCATGTGATCGGGTGGCCTTTCCTGGATAGTGTGACAGTCGGAAGTGAAAGAGCAGCCTGAAATGTGCCTTGTCATCTCCATCTTGCCATCTGTTTAAGTATATATGACCTTCATTCTGCTGAATTACAACCTTTTCTTTTAGAGGAGGCAGTGATCTTTTTGCTTGTTTTTGTTTCCTTGAATAAACGACTGTCTTTTTCAATGTCTCTGCCTTTTCAGAGTGCTCCAGTGGCTATGCAAGTAGGTGAGGGCCAACAAGTACAGATTGTCCAGGCCCAAGGTCAGGCACAGACGGCTCAAGCCCAAGGCCAGACCATGCAGGTCATGCAACAGATCATCACTAACACAGGAGAGATCCAGCAAATCCCGGTATGATATGGTTGAAAATAATATTTTACAAAAATAATGAGTGCATTTATTTGATTCACCAAGAGATCCTTGCATCAGTAAAAATGGTAATCCCATAAACCACCAAAAGACAGTAAAATGTTTATTTTGATTCAAAGAAGAAAGATGGCTGTGACCTCTGGGTTTCAGTGACCTTTGCTCTAAACTAAACCTTGTCTCCCTCTTGTGTTTTTGGAGTGTAGGTGCAACTAAATGCAGGCCAGCTACAATACATCCGACTAGCCCAGCCTGTTTCTGGTGCTCAGGTGGTCCAAGGACAGCTTCAGACCCTTGCTAATACCCAGCAGGTGACCAAAAACAAACTCTGAACAAACTAATTTCCAAGAATGTGTTGTCAACATTTAATTAATTAATTTATTTTTTTAGATCACACAGGCCGAGGTACAGCAAGGGCAGCAGCAGTTTAACCAGTTTACTGATGGACAGGTATCATTCCTACCCCAAGTACTGAAAATCTATTCTTTCTATACATATTACTTTGATTTGTAACAAACAGTTTGTATGTTTATTTATTGATTTATTTATTAATTTATCACTATTAAATTCTAAAACATCTCTTCCTTCTTTGTTTTACAGCAGTTGTATCAGATTCAGCAGGTGACAATGCCAGCAGGACAGGAGTTGACCCAGCCCATGTTCATTCAGTCCACCAATCAAACGGCTGACGCGCAGGTGACACAGGTCAGCACTGACTGAGCCCAACCTGGAGCCTACACATAGCTCGTACTTCACAGCTCACACACCAGCCAATGTGACGACAAAGGAAACCCCCAACTTCATAGAACACTAGAGAACCTTCATTTTAAGGTTGTAGATGGAACCTTAAATTTGTTTTTTCCTTACATTTACATAAGTGGGTCAGCAGCCAAAGGGGTCTCTAAATGACATACAGAATAAACCAATGCCCACTTTTTGGACTTCTGTCGACCAACATCTGTGTAAAAAGTACATTTCACGTCTTGTCTTTGTTGCATTGGTGATCAATTCTTTTTGTACCGTGCTCATCTCCTGTCCAAAAACAAATGTTTTTAATAGAAAAGGTTTGTACTGTCTGTATCTTCTCTGTATATGAAATAGAATCATTTGCAAGAAATGCTCTTTGTGACTTGGGTTAGCCACAGGATTTCTGGACAACAACTTTGTTTGTTTGTGATCTATAAAAATGAAGCCATATACCTCAGACATCACGTTTGCAGAAAGTCAATCTAAAGGAAGATGTACAATTCAGTGATACAATAGTCTTGCTTCTTTTTGTCTTGTCGCTTTTTTGGTAAGCAAAGTTATTTTAATTTTTTAAGGGTTTCAGGCTGTATAGGTAAAGGTGTTAGACCCCAATCAACTCTCATCTTGTCTGTTTCATTCTGCATGTCCTCCTGTTTATAGAGCAGGAGTCTCTTCTCTGCCCCGGTGCAGTTTCACAGCACTGCCTGGGGGGGTTAAAGTCTTGTGCCTGGTTTAAGTCTCATGTAAAACACATGACCCAGTCCAAGACAAAAGGCACCTTTTTTTTTATTTTTTATTTTTTTTTGGTGTGCTTTTCTTTAGGTTATGAAATAATGTCTATCCCCATTTGCCCCACATTTTTGTACAGTAATAATTATTATTGGTGTTATTGTTTTTGCATGTAGTTCATACTGCCAGCATGACATGCAATAGATAGGTACAGTTTTATTTTGATGTTCTTTTTTGTAAACAACCTTTGTGGGAAAAAAATAAAAACTTGTTTAAAAGTTTCAAATTTTTTTTTTTTTTTCCTAATGCTATTTTATTGTTTTTGCGTTCACACTTGCCGTATTTGGAGCGATTCAAACAGGCCATTGACCGTTGCGGCAGCAGTGAGGCCTGTCTGGTCCGAGCCACTCAGGCCACAGGCACGGACCATAATATTGGCTGTATTTTCACATACTTTTCCCCCTTTTGAGTAATACAGACATACATTCATTGTTATATGACTCAAGTTGTATTGTGATGGAATTAAGCCCTTTCAAAGCCAGGCTCTTTACGCTGCCAGGCCAGGCCACGCCACACTTTAGGCTGCAACCTCAAGTGGACCATTGACGAGCTTAGTTTCCCGGAGGTCAGAAAAAAACAAAACAATATTGTCCAACTACATAAAATGAGAAGAGGTTCAAATGTGAAGCACTGATAAGCTAAGATGGTATAATAACATGTTAGCCCAACTGCTAATTGGGCTAACAGCACCATCTAGTGTGTTCCAAAAATGCATGTTTGGTCCAATGCCAGCTGTGAACGCTCGGGGGAATTGGGGCATATTTCACTTTTTCCAACATCCACTCCTCTTTCTCAATGTTGCCACTAGATGGCAGCACTGATCTTACTCAGAACGTACATTGCTGTAAAGTCTGGTGTTTAAAAAGGGGTTCACAATTTCTTCACCAAAATCATCTCCAGTCCAAAGCAACAATACAAATTTTTGACTCTAATACTCTTGTGTGAGGGCTGTGTACTTCTGCCTACCAGGTGGCTGGAAAAATCCTCATGTGCCAGATAGGGCAGGCTGTTAACAATAGAGTCACGAGTTATTTGGCTGCACACAGCTCACCTCCTGCAAGATCAGACTGCATTCCTTATCCGGCCTAAATCTTGAGAAGAAGAGAGGAATTATGATAGAGCTGAACATTACTTGGGCAGAGAGAGATGCATTGTGCTCTTTGGTGTCCCATAAGTCACAACTCTCACACTCAGTTTTGAAACTCAGAGTTCAAAAGTTGCTCATTGAATTGAAGTGTAAACCTCTAATAAATCACGATTGTCACTGAGTGCTGGGCAGACATAACTGAAACAGAAGGGTCCTTCCTAATCTACTTATCACCGAACTATAACTGTATTAAAGAGCTGCAAGGACTGTGAGAATGTTTGAGCTTAAGTCAAGCGTGAAAAGAATTGTCTGATGGTATTTTTCCTGACTTGTCGGGTCGGATCAATGCATTGTTGGCCAGAAGAATTAAAGCTGTCTGCCTTTGTGGTCTGCACCGTGTGATAGGGACACAACACCAGTTAGCAACCCTTCACTGGAGTGGACTTTCACTTGGAGAAGAGGATTTTCTCCTGTCTCCGCTTTGGCGAGAAGTTTAACTTGTAATCTAATCACCATCAAAGGTTCCAGGTTCTGACAATTCCGTGTTAAATAATGAGGCACTGGAGAAATGTCTTTGTATTTAAGATGATGAAAAATGTCTTGTAAGAAATAATCTGTGAGCTACAGCTTAACACACAATTTAACAAATTCTACCAAAAGATCTGTTTCCTTTCTCACATTTTCTGTGAACCAAGGAAAAAACATCCTAGATGAATTTACACGTAATCATTTCATCACAGTATTTACTACTAATCGGATGAAAGGTTTAAACTTTTCAAGAAAAAGTCTGTAAACTCAGTAACATCAAGCACTTCTGTAACTGTTATTTGCGGAGCCCAGTAAATGCTATTCTCAAAGATGCCAGATTCTTATAAACAAAGACAAATGAAGTACGTGGTGTTGTCTTAACTTCTAGCACCACCTCATCTCTAACTGCCTTTTTTGGTAGGTTTAGCCAGGCTACATCACTTTGTAACTCACTTTTATATCACAGCTAGGTCATTGTTATTTTACATGATGGAAGTGAGATGGAGCCTGCGGTGGTGAGAGACAAAGGGATCTTTTAACTTTTCATAAATGAGCCACTGACTATTACTAAGGTGTCTATGAGCGCCTCGTTTTGTACTTGCCACTTCCATTTCCATATTAAATGTCCAAATCTCTTGGGCAATTAACACAGGAAACCCCTTTTCAACAGTGTTTTTGCAGTGTGTACGTGATGTTTGGAGTGTGCTGCACAGCAGGGATCAACAGTGTAATGTAAGAGAATCATGGGTCTAATGACAACAGTATAAACCAAGCAGACATTTCAATAACTGTTCATTTTCTGCACTGTTAAAGAGAAGGAAACTGCAGTGTAAGTGGAGTAAGTAAACGTCTAAGTGTGCAGCAGGTTTTGGTGGGGGTGGTGGGGGTCGGGGTGGAGTGTGTTTGCACTGTATACTGGTGCTGTGAGTGTTTTTAAGTTCAGTGAGTGGTTGTTGACTCCTGGTGCACTGTGGGCTCTGTGGGGCATGAGAGAACAATGCCTCGACTGGACTGGAGCTGAAAAAAAAAAAACAACACAGAGAAAAGATTATGGTCTATACTGGTCTATAATGTGGTCCAAATGTGAGCTGGAGTCACAATCAGTCCACTTTCACATTTCAATCTGATTTGAAGCAAAGTAAATAGATTTGAATATCGCACGCTAACAGCTTTGAATGCTTGAGATAATAAAACAAATATTTACTCATTTATTTTATGCATCTGGTAAAAGTCTTTCACTTAAAAGCATCACTGTGTAACATTGTACCGTAAAATACATCAGCCTCAAAATCAATCAGAGCAGGGATGTCATCTGACTCCATCTAAGTTTGTTGCAGTACACTTGCACTTTTAGTTGGTGCAAATACTGATGCCTGATGGTGACATGATGATGTGAAATAGAATAATAAATAATAAACTTTGAATACTTACATAGTATTCACGTTTGTTAGCTTTAAACTTTTGTCCTGGTCCATGAGTGACAGGATCTAGAACAGCCCATTCAGATTTGATTTAATACAAGTGATGTGAATGTTAATGTAAAAAACATATTTAAAAGAATTTCATTGTGAAGTGGCTTTCATCACTTAAAGTATGTGTGGATGAGCACCACCAAATGTTTGTACATGACCGTGTGTGGTATCTTTGCAGCAGTCCCTGCACTTTGTACCGTTTGACCAGCCTCAGCTGTTGTGTGTTGCCACGGGCCAGAGGCTATATGGGCTACTCTGTCCACCTCTTGTGGGTTGATGACTTAATCATAGTAACACTAAAGTAGAGCTGCTTTAAAAAAAACAAAAAAACTGGTGGAACTTTGATGTCAGTTCCCTGGTGGCTGGACCAAAGCCGCCATGTCTGTCATCATCTTGGTCCCGCCCCTGGTCTGCTTGGGAACAGAGACTGGGTTGTTCTGGGAGGGTTTTCTAAAACAGGATGGTGTTGTGCCAATGTTTGGATAGTACCTCCTTCCTACAGTGTGAGGCAGTTAGGATCCACAAGACTCTACTGTGAAGGCACACAGCTCCCAGATTCGTGACTGTACTTCTGCAGAAGCCTGTATAATTTAGAGTTTAATCACACTCATTTCTTTATCAAAATTAAATTGTGGTCTATTTTGTAAAAAAAAAAAAAGACACCAATCAAATATAATTCCATTACTCTAATGAATGTTATATATATATGTTATAGCTGTTCCTTATGTGTTGAATGAACTGAATGGCTTAAGGTGAAACAATTTGTAGCATAATAAAACTTTCAACAAAACAATACCTTTTAGCATAGTTTTAAAGATTGTACTATCCTGAATAAATGCATAGTATAATCTTACATTTAGAAACGTGAGAAACACCAGCTACATTCTTGCTGGTGTTTGTTATTCTTGCTACACATCACTGGTTACATTCATTTCTCAGAAGTGTGTGTTGTCTAAACTGCACTGGCCACAATAGACACAATGAAACACAAATCTATGTAACTTCTATATTTGTTCTTTTTTTGTCTAAGATACACTTAAACAGATGCTGTGGGATGAGGTAGTGGAGACAGAGGGCATTGATTCTCCTTTCACGGGACAACCAAAGCCCTCTATTTGTTCCACTCTGTGCAGATTATTGCGAGTTGACATTTGCTGACGTCACTTTTGGTAGTCAGATGAAACAGTAAGTATAAGTGGCAGTGATTTTTTTGGGGGAGGGGGACCACCACATAGACATACACACATAATCACGGTGCATTCCACAGAGGCCCAATGACAGGTGATTCCTATACAGGGCTCTGTGCTCCATAGCCCTAGTATTTGTATCATAACCGCAAGCCCAATGTGTCACACACATTGATTTAGAAAGTTGTGTCTACTGTGACGTAAAAGAATAGGCTGTGACAGTGTCCCAGCACCTGTCCCATCACAAAGCCCCTCTCACAATAAACGCTAATGACATTTTCATCTCAAAAAGCAAACAGAGACAATTATTTAGTGGAAAGCTGGGCACTTTAAGCAGTGGTTTTAGGTTTAGTTAAACTTATATATATTGCTCTGGCTGTCCCGGAAAAGCTTGATAAACTCAGTCCGGTCCTCCTCTTTCCCGTCACTGCGTGAGTCCGTGCGTTGATCCTCCTCCTGCCGCGCGCTTCCGTTTTTTCATAGCATCACACGCGCACCTCGCTGCTTTTCAACCTAAAACACTGAACCACCGTTTTGTAGCGGCAGCACGCACTTCTCTGTCGTTTCCGACTACTTTCTTGAAGTCGTGCGTTGTGCGTTTTTTGGCATCACACTGATGTTGTTCACTTGTGCATCGCGAACAACCCACCTCTGGACCACAGAAGGGCTCGAGGAGAAGGACGCAGCGGGCTGTCAGCGGATGGGGCAAGTCTCAGGCTGAGAACAAATTAGAAAATTAACTTAATGTCAGTGTCCAGGCAAATATGTCGCTAACATAGACCCACTGCGTAAACTTTTGCAGACGTGACTTTTACGCACGTCCTTTGTTCAGTAGTCTTGGCATTTACTTAAGGTCACTTTCAGCTGTCATTTCAGGGAAGTGATGCCAACTCGGTAGCGGCTCATATTTAGAGTCAGTGCATGTGCTTTACTTTAGTTTCGAATTACGTTTGTCTCTTAAAAATGATCTGTAAAAGTCACGTTTTAACGCGACATACAAGGTGTCATTGTGTTTCATATCTCTTTTTTAGCGACTTGATTTGCAGATAACTTTGAAATATTTATAAAAGAGACTGGCTGAACAGTGGCAGGCACGTTCAGTGCTGCTAGACTTTTAATCCAAACCGAGCTATGACTTGGTCCAAACTTCTTGTGTAGTTTGAGTTGCACACCGCGAACATGTTAGGAAGTCCGTCAAACAACGGTGGCATCAGGATGCTGGCTCCTCCGGCTCCAAACGACGACAGGCGAGTGGAGTTCGTGGCTCTGACTGCTGTCCACACGGAGAGAAGCGAGCCGTCCACTCCGGAGCGAGGACACCCGTCTCACCGCACGGGTTTGCTGGGGACCCCGCTGCCAGGACCCCCAGGACCTCGGACGAGCACCTCCACTTCCAACAAACGCTACAGAAAGTTACAGAACTGTCTGTACAACGTGCTGGAGAGACCACGAGGATGGGCATTCATTTACCACGCGTTCATGTAAGTGCTTTTCATTTTGTGATCAAATCCTTAAAAACCTCACTTAACATTCTCCAGAAATACGTTTAAGCCGAGGTCTAGTGCTTTGATTCATTTACCAATTAACCAGCGGAGTTGCTTATATGGCAGTTAACTTGGTCATATGCCATACATCATCACAGCATGGAGTCTACTGTTTATTTTCCCATTGTCTCTTTCTGATTCAATTATCAAGAGGGCTCACAACGTTACATATAATTGATCCAAATCCACAGGGGCTCACTTCAACCAAAACATCTGCTGGCAGTGAGACTTCTTACACTGGCTGAAATTCATGAAAATGTATGTGAGTGTTTAAGTTTAAGTTAGTTAGTAAGTTATATATTGATAAATTGATTGAAGTAGTAGTAGGGATAAACTGTACCATCATATCTGAGGGACTCCGCTCTGTCAGAGCTTTAACGCTCACGACCATTTAGGCTGCAATGTATACAACGTGTAAACACTGGAAATGCTTCGAGAGGTGCTTGACCCGCCTGTAAACCATGAAACCAAAAAAAAAAGTGTTGTTATTCTATCTTTCTAAAAGTGCACTTAGACAGCAGAGGTATATGTGAATATTTGTCTCTTTTAAGCACAGGACAGCTGTGCAGTGGCGTCTCCGAGTGGACTGAGCCTTGTGTTTTGAGAGTGGGAGCTCCTTGGACCAGGCTGTGCTTTCCATGTGGTTGTTTAGACAAGTCCTTCTGCCAGTGCCATTGTGTGTTTACCTCAGAGGGAAACCCCACAGCACAGCCTCATATGTGCCTTCTTCATCCTTAAGCATCAGCACATTACTGTGGCTTTTGTTTCTGTTTGCGTTCCTTCCTATTTTTTCTCTCTATTCCCGTGAGAAGTGCCTGTCATGTTCACCAGGCTGTGCTTTCCCTGTGTCATGTTAAAACCAGTGTCCTGTATTGATGTTACTCATTAGGTGTCGCTGGCCTTTGTGGGGTAGTTGCCAGTGACATTACGTTGTGTCAGAGAACTGTTGTTATTTCCTTGTCACAAAGTCAGCAGCTTATGTTTCAGACGACACTGCCTTAAAGAAGGCTTCACTTGGATATGAGAGAAAGCAAACACAGTGGATAATGCATCTCTGCATTTCCCCGCACATATGTTTCTACCCGAAATCCCAGGATAAAACATTACCTAGATCTGCGCTCTTCCACTCTTGATTAATTGCTTATGAGGTGCTTGCCACGCTGAGAATCGTACCATCTGAGAAATAAACTGTACGATGAAGCTCAATTATGACGCACTTGATCTATTGTAATTAAATTGAGCCATGTGGTTGGTTTGCAAAGCCGCCACCACAACTTCTTGTGATCCTTTAATTAGACCCGCGTTGTCACTGTGGGCCGCTTCGGAACAGATGCGGTGCATTTTTGCAGGTGTGTCCCGGGTGTGCCAAGAGGTAAAGCTGCACTCCACTTTAATCTCTCTCCGTAGACACCCACTTTAGTCCTACCACTCACCTCTGAGGCACAACACTCCTTTTTTGTGCGCCACAGCTGCACAAAAAAATACAAACTTGCAAAAACAGATGCACTCCCAAGATAATCTTCCTGCAGCATCCTGTCGTTGGTTTATTCAGGTTAAATACTACATCTCCTAAAACCAGTTGTGAAGAATTTCCTCCTTTCACAAACTAGTCAAGAGTTGAGTGTGGGCTTGCTGAGACCCTAATTTAAAGCGTGCATTTGAAATGTTAAGTGCCACTTGTCCTCTAATGCTCCCCTCTCTCTTTCACTGTGAAGGTCCTCTTTGTGGCTTTCAAATCCCCCCTCTTCTGGGTCGCCTGGCTGAGCTGGTCCAATCCCCATAAATACTTCTTTTAAATGTGTACAAAGGGCTTTAGTTCTAAGAAAATGTACAGTTTTTTTTTTTATCAGTATTGTTTTTATTGTACTAGGAAAGTCGTAAGAAGAAAATGTGTTTCCCAGTGAATCAAAGAAACATTGGATCATCGTCCTAGATGTAAATGTTAACTGATTGTTGAAACAGAAGCAGGAATGAGTGATTTCTGAAGAGTGCTTCCACTGTTTGTTCATCTATATGGCAGTGTGTTGGCATACCCTTTGAGCTTTGCGCATTATGCACAACATTCAAACGACTTAGTTTCTGTGTTTCCCTTCACCTCTGACCCCTCACCCATTTGCACCAAAGGCAGTGCCACATATAGGCCGTCACATGGGGGAGGGGGTTCTTTGGGGCGTTTGGAAGTCCAGTTCAAAACGGGGAATCAGCTCTTGTACGTACACAGATCAACGACTGTGTCACGTCTTGGGCATTGCACAGTAATAGGGCAAAGGGATGGACAGGAAAAGTACTGTCCAGCCAAAGTGATTGATTGCTTCCAAAGAGAGTGAAAATATACCGGCCATATATTATTGATATCCAGCACAGGCACAGCAGAAAAGACCAGCAAAATTAGACAGACAAGAAATAGAAAAAGTTAAGACTGAGCTTCTCTTCTAGAGTCAGTATAAGAAGAGGTGTATTTAGTCAAACAATAACATATCTCTTATATTTTTGAAGCTAATAAACCCTCTGTGTGTGGGAAATCCTTCATGCTAACCTTTTATGGCACACGCTTGAGCCTAAAGACATATTATTTATAAATGTAATGGGAGATACCCCCAACAGAAGCCCAGAGGGTTTGGTCCAAGTGCCTCTGAAATACCACAGGTGGCCGACAGTTAATTCTTCACACATCTTCTGTGCTCACATTTGTGTAAAGAGGCGGCTGCTGGCGAGGCTTTTCATTAAAGGTGAATGGCCTTTCTGACATTATTAAACTAATTTAGCTTAGACGGCTTGTTGATTGAATATCATTGTCTATCACAACTCCTTCTTATCGCACTCACTTCAGTCTGTTTAGCTTTTGCACAGATCCAACCACGCAACACAAAATCTTCTAAAATTACTTTCTCTGGCACTCTCCAAAACCAGTGGTTTGGTGTTGAGCACTTTTTATTATTAATGCTCTCGAAAATGTCAGAAAATTGCTTTTTGTTTTGAGGTTTGCATTTTAGTCAGCGTATGAATGAGTTTTTATTGATGACTCAGTGAAAGCAAGGAGACGGAGATGTTGAAGTGCTACAATAAAATGGCCCTGTTGTTCATTCACTACCAGCATTTTTTATCTGTCCACTTCAGCATCCTGTGTAAATTCTGCTCCATTAAGAATCCTTCACGGCTCAAATGCCTTTGCTCATTCGTTCATTCATTCTCCCCTCCTTCACTTTCACCAGAGTAAGAAGCTCAAGACTAAATCTCGGTGCTGTTCTCTCTAATTGACAGCTTTCTTTTCTTTTCTTTTCTTCTATAACTTGTTAGTAAGAACTCTACAACTTTTATTTCACCTTCACTGTCAGCTCGATTTCAGTGAGGACAGCGTTTGTAAAGGAGACCCATACCAGGCCAATAATAGTGATTTTTTTTATTTAATCCGAAAACAAAATGTCAGTGTAAGAATGTTACATAAATCTTATGAAAATCATGCCAGATAAATACTCTTAATACATTTTTAATAAAAAATAATGTAGTATATGCATAATAATTACCCTATTTTTGCACCAAATTAACCTAAATGTATTTGTGGAGGTTAAAAAGCGCCACATTTTCCCCCTGGGTCTGGAGTTTGGCATGTTTGTTCCGAACCTTTGTGTGCGTCATGTGCTTTATCTAACATTGGCCTTCGAGGCTTTGTGGTTTGTAATCCTGCTACCTGTTAGCACCAGTGTGACACAGACTGAAGAAAGAGAAGTAGACTCACTCTGAATGCAGGGAATGAATAATAGTAATAATAATATGATATGCTATTGATCTCTGTAGGAAGTTTTCAGCTTGTCCTCCACAAAATCGTCAGCCGCTCTGGAGAGAGTGGGGATCCAGTGACTCGAAAGAGACTCGGAAAATGCCTTCAAAGGTGACTCTCGTGGAAAGGTAGTCTCGGTGAAGTCTTTCCGTCTCCTGCAAAGATAGATCAAGCATCACAGATATAATGCAATGGCCGTGTTGTCCTTTAGTGGAAGCAAGGGCTTTGGACAAGGCCGTGATTTGTGTGTACATAAAGGGGTGAGCTGGAACAAGGGAGAGAAGAGGTTAGTCGTTGTATTAATTTCTCCTTTCGGGGCAAAATGTGTCTCCCGGGGGATTGGGGACTGTCTGTCCCAGGATGGACGACCAGGAATCAAGTTTCCTCCTTTAATATCCAGGCCTCACTCTGCTCGGTGATCACATTCACCCAGGATCAGGACACATACGCACATTGTGTTTCCACGTGTTTAGGGGACAGTACATTAACCTAACATTGGCCTACACTGTAACCACCACAAGCTTAACCTTAAAACAACTTTTAGCAGCAAAATTTACATTATGTAGGCCTGCAATCTATCTCTACATAAGAGCAATCTGCAAGTGACTTTGTTTACAAATTCACATCCCTATAATGTAATAAAAGGCCACACACATATACACAGACTGTTATTTACTAAATTGGCAGAGCAGAACGTATAAGGCTTAAGGTGAAATGTACACACAGCAGATCCACAAATTATCCCTCCTGTGTCTGTCCTTTTGACCACAGGTGATCAGTCTCAGGTTTGACATCACACCACTGCCGACTAATCTCTGTTTATGTAATGTTATTGTAGCTGAAGCTGGATGGAGATACTGTGGCATTTGGCTCGGAGGATCGAAGGGAAATGCCAAGGCTTTATTTTGACTAGTTGTGAACCTCCAAACGCTCCAGATCTGCTGTTCACAGCCAGGAAAATCCACAGCCAGAAGTGTCACAGCGTTCTCTTCCAGCCTTATATTTCATGTCTCTATCTGCGGCTCTCCACTGTGTTGTCACTTTCTGCAGAGATGGCAAGTCGTCTCTCGCAGACATAGTACAGAAGCTGCAAATACTGACAGATTGTTGTGTCACTTTCCTGTAGCAGTCGTTTATTTAATACAAAAGCTACTGTTATGTTTTTTTCCCAGTGGATCCTGTGTGTTCTTTGGAGACAATGTTATTGTCCAGTAACATGTCCAAATCACATGGGACAACATGGGGACAAAGTTGTGAGCCATGCCCAGTTCTATCTTGCAACGTTTAGTCTTTGATTATTTACTGTATATCATCACCCAGCACCTTGGTCTTGGCTGCTTTAGAAGCTTTCTCTGTGAACAGTTTAATATGCTGCCAGTGCTGTAGTTCTCACACACTACCATGGTTTACATCAACATTACATTGCTGTTGGGTGAAACGAGAAGGACAACTATGTCAGTAAAGTCGGACTTTCTTGGAAGCATGCTCTGTCACAAACTATCCACGGAGAAGCTGTTTAGCATTACCTTTACAAACTGTTCAATGTAGGTGTAAAAGGTAAATGTGTTTCTTTTTGTGGGGTAAGCATGAGTGACAGCATGTGTTTATGAGTCTGGATATCTGTTATTTACTCGGCTTTTATGATCCACATCCACAACAACTTTAGAACAGTGAGCTGCCTGCTTTGTGTTCATCGAGGTGCAGAGCGTTAAGAGCAGGATCCGTTTGTCGACTGTGAAGACCATACGGCAGCGGTGAGAATAAATCAATAGTTTTAGCCGTGCCATTATCTCTCAGTTGCACACTTGAGCTCTGCTCCTAATGGCTGGATGCACCTGCATGCCACTGTTTATCAGCGCACACAGAATAATGTGGAAAATAACTCCACAGTTAACGTGTTGTTAAGGAATTAACAAGATGGTTTATGTTATTTCATGATTTAGATAAGGAGACACTTAAGACTAAATTGAAATGTTAAGATGCTGGACTGAGTTGGAAATAGTTTTTGAATACTCTTGTATTGGTTGTAAAAGTATATGAAATGCTTTCTATTGGCTTTAAATATGTATGGACAAAATGAATTTTAGTTATGTCCAGTGTTTCTATATGAGGTTGTCTCTGTGCCTTGTTATTTTTCTGGTATTGGATTTGGCCACGTGTTGTAACTTCACCCCACTGGGCACGTGCGCTGCGCTATCGAGGAGAGCCTGGGATGTATATTTCCGTCAGAGGAGGCTGCATGACTGTGCAGCCCACATCATATGAGTACACAGGTTTAGGAGCACACATTATTGAACCACTGCTTGACTTCAGTCTGATGTTTTGGCTGCAAACTGCACACTCCAACAAGGGATACCCCTGCTCTCCTGTGTCTCTGTCTGCCAGCGCAAAGCCTACCTTAAGTGTTGTGCAGATCATTTTAATTTATAACAGCGGCCACTATAAACATGTGAGGAAGCAGCACCATGGAGACGCTGCTCAAACACAATCACAATCTAGGACAGTATTTATAAGGTGTGCCTGACTGGAGAAAGTGCTTACCATTGTGTACAGTATATACTGTATACAGCATGTATCGCTGTGTGCCGCTGCTCATGAGGCTGACTGTGCACGCTCACAAAAAAAGTCTTGATTGCCCTGTGCACATTTGCCGATGTGTCGTTTATAGAGACCCTGTAATATGTGCGGGACCGGCCAGCCAGTGGCAACGTGGGCACAACATAAACAATAACCAGATTTATAATTGCACTTGCTGCCAGTCCTTTCTGGTCAGATTGTTTTTTGTGACCACTTCCTCCCAACCTCTGTCATTTCCTGTATTTGTGTGATGCTTTCTTTGTCAGTTCCTGTTAGTGTAATCTATTCTCACTTATTTTTGTCTCCATTCACTTAGGCTTAAGCCTGAAAGGTTTTTGGAGGCTTTGCTTACTCTTATGCGTCAACTATTACAATGTACATGGCCTCTAAAAACGTAATGCCTTGTTATAGAACTACAACTAACCTTGCTCCACACAAAACAACTGTAAATATGATATTAGGTGTTGTCAGCGCATGCGTGTGTATCTGTGTAGAGCTTTTTCTTGGCCCTAAGATTAAAGCAGTGTCAGCAAGTGTGTGATGAGCCCTCACAGACGATAGCTCATCCTCTCGTTTCCATTCTGGCCCCGCTCGTCTCTCTGTCCCTCTCGTCTGTCCAATTCATTATTCAGCTACCTTCTTCTGTCTGATGTCCACTCGTTTTTTTTTTCTTCTCATCATCTATCTTTCTGTCCAACTGATATGCGCACTGTGTGGTCACCTCTACTTTTGCACATAATGGCCTTGTTTAATCAGTCTTTAAAGCACCTGTTCTCCAGACAATGTTGTATGTCTAGTCCTCGCTCCCAACTTTTCTTCTCTGCTGTATTGCAATTGGATCTGAGCAAACATTTAAAAAGTACCAACAAAGTTATGTTAAGTTATGCTTTTGATGTCACTGTTGCCCTTCCTTAACCTTGTCAAATTGTGTGTCTATATTAGTCATATTTGGTTTCAAACACTTCCCTATTAGCAGACACATCCCATTCAGGACAGAGTTAAGACTCTTGAGGGGGAATAGCAACAGGAGGAAGATTTAAGAGGTGTGAGCAGTGAGACTGCAGTAACTGGTGGAGGCAGGGTGAGAGTCATATAGGGATGAATTATTCAGAGCAGTATTATCTCTCGGCTCCCATCCGACCCGCTCCTCCCTGCTTCTGTCACCTAATTGGCTGTAATGGGTTAGAGAGGGGAGCGGGTGTGGTGTGGAGGCCACCAGTCCAGGTACCAGTAATGACAACTTTGAATGTCAGTCAGATGTTTTAATTTTTTGAACAAATGAGAGAAGCATATTGTTAAGTTAGTGTCATTTAATATGAAGGGATGTCTGTAAAGTTAATGAATGCTCTGTTTCTTGCTTCGTGTTTTTGGAAGCCCACAGGGGAATATGAGTCAGGAAGAAAAAAACAACTGTACGTGGGTGAGATATTTGTGAGTCAAAATGTAGGCCAATACAAACATGCTTTATGACCTCTGTTCATTCAGCAAGCAACACAAGTGTTTTCAGTTAGCATATGAATCGTTCAAACACAAAACAAAAACATTACAACGTACAGCGGAGGCCAAACTACCCTTTATCCCAGTAAGACTCAAGAGTTGTGCACTTTAACACACTGCTCTGCATATTCCTCGTCCAGGAAGTGGTGGAAGAAAACATTGGAGGCTATCTGTGGCGAGTTCGTGTGAGTCATGGTGACGTAAGCCCCTGTATGGCTCTGGACCTTGTCTTCAGATGACAAATTACAGAGACTGACAGCCACAAACAGACACAGCTGCTCCGGACGGACGGGTTTGACTTTTACAGCAGAGATAACAAACCAAAAGGCAAAGGCTCTGATCTGTCCTTGGACCAGGATTCCCTCACAGCGCAGTCCCAGGCCAACGCAGGGTTTAACAACAGAAACCCAAACTCCAGCCTGAGGTCACAGTGCCGCTGCCATGGTAACCGTGTGTTTTAACAAGATGCCTAATGATGTTGACTTTACAACTTCAGCAAGGCTGCAACAGAAATAGCGTGAACCACAAATCCTTCTCTTTCAGTATCGGCTCTTCTTTCGTCTGTCGTCTCACTATTTTTTTTCCATAAAACACAAAAGTAAATGGCATTGCAGTCCATTCATTTCTGCTTTCCTATCACCAGATTATCTTTCTCCAGTAGTACCTATAACTGACACAAACCCAGGTTTTAATTCTAGTATCTCAGCAGCCCCTCCGTGTGATCCACTGTTGGTTGTGTGCGTTCCTACTTTCTCTCACCCCTGGCCTCAAATCACTCAATTCCAATCCCATTACGCCCAGTTCAAATGTTACAGTCACTGCTTTCTTTTTGTTGTTTCTCAATCCTGCAGAGCGGCCCCTGACCCGGTGTAGTCCATCACCAGAGATCCCTGCTGCCATGGTAACGAGATTAGACCTGTCACAGAGTAATGATGATTGGCCTTAAATTCATTCGGAGACCTGGTCAAGCAGGGAGTTTAATAAACATGTCCGCCCAGACCTCCTGGAAAGTCACATGATTGGTACTACGACTAGTTTTGAAGTTCTGTAGGAGGAAATATTTGAGGAATTTTGCCTCCTGTGATCCCGTTGTATAAGAGCCAAAATGTCAGAGTGTGGGGAAGAGCCTGTGCACTTACCGAAGCGTTTGGGGACCCTGTGCTAATTGGGCTAACAATACCACAGCTAAATGTCACTGTACACTTCACTGACAAGTCAATAAGAAAGCAAAGAGCAGACACCAGGCCTGGCTTCTGATTGGCTGGAGGCTGCAGCACAGAAAATGTGAGTGCACATGTGGGTCAGAGCTTACTTATCATTATAAGCTCATTCACGGCTTTACAATACTCACCATTTCTTCCAGCTTATTGGACACTGACTGGATAAATCACAGTTTCTCATCTATAAAGAAATATAAAATAATAATCATTATATGTCATAAATCTTCTGTAATTTATATGACCCATTTCACACGGAATCTTCTCAATGTCATAAAGTGCAATGATATTTATATTGGATTAAATGATTACGGTCACTTTGTTAGGAAATTGTGGAAATTATAAACCCATTTGACATAATTATCCCATATATATAACTAATATTTTTTATTATTAGGAAATAGGAAATTGTCAGCAATGGAAATGCTCTGCATGCTTCAAATTAAGGAAGTGTTAATAAGTTGGAATGAATATGGGTTTAAAATGGAAGATTAGGACAAATAATAAAGTGTGATTTATGAAGACTTAACCACACAATCAATGTAACAGGTGTACGTCCGATACCTTTCATAAACTTTTAAATATTCTTATCTGCTCCTTTGTCAGGACTTCCACTTTCTACCACTTGATATGCACCCAAAGATAATACAGTAGTAGATTATATAGGAATAATAGTAGATTCCCCAGAGCTGTATCTGTCCTTGAACAGCCGAATGTGCTGTGTGTTGGCCGCGGGGGGATTTTACAAAGTCACATGACGTTCAATGTTAAAAGTTACCTATTTTTCACAGCTTAGAGATTTACACTGAAAATGCAAATAGAGTTGTTGAGTATCATGAGTCCTGTATGTCCTTAGAGCGCAACATCGCACTGCTTTAATATCCTTTACTTCTACTGATGGACTTTAGAACAGCAATGTCACAAAACTATAACTAAATATGTTTGTTTAACACTGGTTATAGGTTCAAAATTTTTATTTTTGGTTGGTTGCTCAGCCTGCTAGGAAACAGTCCAAAGTCCTTTTTCTTTGCAAAAGTAAGTGAACGAATGGCAACCTTACATTGGAAGTGGTGACTTCTGGGCCTCTGTCTCATCTTGTTCAATCACAGCAGGGGCAGTGATTGTGTGAAAGTAAGGGGACTAATAGCAGCTACTTTTAAGGCTGTTGTGACTGGACTGACATTCTCCAGTGGGGAAAGTGTATGTGTCACAGACAGTGTTTGAAATGCATCATGTGGAGTCGGACAGTGGGATGAGTTGTGTCGAGTATATCGTGTGAAGTGCTTTTATTTGAAGTGTCCTCCACTTGTAAACTGCCATGGTTGCACCTTTTGTGAACAGTGTGACTAACACTCATTACCCAACATTCCCCCACTTGTGTAAATAATTAATCTATTCACATAATATTTCTGAAGGTTGTGGTATTCTCAGTGAAAACACACACACATTTCTGTTTGCATTTAAGTTTTTTTTACCCAGCGCCACACGCTTGCTCCCTTCTCTTCCTGAGACCAGTACTAGAGCCACTAAATCGCTCAGTCAGCTCCTTTTGCTGTGAAAAAGCACTTTTCATCTCCGATTTGTTTGTGTGTTGGCTTTGAAAAGTTTGCCGTCCCCGCAGTAGGAGGAAGAGGAGGAGGGGGGTGTTAGCTCACGGGACTGTGGACTGGCCTGTTCTGTGCTCGATGCAGTCTACCTGCACAGTTGCTATTTAAAGTCCGGGGAAACGCTATTAATATCTTTCTACTGTTACCCCCTTTTTCTCCTTTCCTCTGTGCTGACGACACTCACTCCTCCTTCTCACTCTGCTACATCATCGCATCCTCCGCGTTTTCTCCTCTGTCTTATACTGTACGTCTGTGTTTACCGGCCCACATATCCAAGGTGACCTCTGACATAAGTTCAAGGCACATGCATTGGTTGCTGCCATAAATAAAAAATGAATTGCATGTCTGGATTGTGACTTTGTCATGGGTGCGTTTGTTTAAGCGGACAGTTATGTTTACCTGGCCTTGTGGGTGGCGGCTGTTGTGCGTTCAATAATCTTTTTGTTTGCGCGTGCACCAGTTGCGGGTCAATTCCTGAAAGCCATTGCCGGAGGCTCATTGATCAGACTGGCGCCACACACGCAGTTGTACAGGTATGTGTCCGAGCTGCAAACTACTCTTAAGTGTGGCCTCCTTCAATTTACGCTCACCTTGACTTTTCTAACTTGCAGTTTGGTTTTGTTATAGCAAGCCATATATCTTTTTATTGGTCCATTATTCACCTCATACTCGCCACACAAACACAAACACCCAGACATAAGCCTTGTCTTATAAGTTTATCAGCTGCCTATGAATATTTTCACAGCCATGTCAAAGTAACGTGAGCTGTTTTCACTTATGTACGCTTACAGGAACACAGCAGTAAAAGCTCCCTCCATTAAAGGCGTTCTGGTTGCCTGTATCCTACTGTACATATATATTTGTTGTCTGCCCCATGAGCAACCCAATGACCCTCTGGAGCTTTACCTCTGGAGCAGCATAAATGTGTGCACTTTCTACAAGCTGAGGTCTCGTAACACAGATCAGTTCGCGTTTCACCGGGAAGATAAACCGGTATAACTGACCCTGGGACGTAAATGAATGAGGATAGTTTAGAGGAACACACAATGAGATCTCTCCTCGTTGTTCTTCCCTGCTCTCTTTCTTCTTCTTCTCTCGTTCCTTTTATGTCTTTACCGTGCTTGCATTTTTCTTGATTCTCCACAGTGTCCACGAGACAAATTGCACTCAGTTGGCTTTTGTGGAAAAGTCAGATATTCTGTGTATATAGCAGAGCATGCATTTCTCTTCCTAAAAGTTCTGGAGCAATTAGTAATGTGGACAGGCTAACAGTAGATCCTCGTGAGGAGCTGAATTTCATCAATTATACCCTTCTCTGTCTTCTTCTCTCTTAGTGCAAAAACTGTTTTTTTTTATAGATGAACAACAACGGTTTTAAGAGTGGATTAAGCGTCATGAAAATGTACATACATAGAAACAAAACATATGTACGCTCTTCTTTTGGCATATACTTTTTTTATTTTCTGCTTATGAGCAGTTTTTGGAGTCATTCATTCACCTAAGCCAATGATGGTACTGAGAAAACACACAATTAACAACCACTGCTACGTTATTTATAAAACTAGACACAGCAGCTTTAACAGTTAGAGAGATCATATTATGTTTTCAAAGTTGCCCTTCCTTGAGTAATGCATTCTTTCTAATAATTCACTTTATAGATAATTTTTTCCGTTTTGGCCACTAATATTCATTTAGCTTTTTTCTCCCTTTATGCATTTAAATTATGTTCTGTCTTCCTGATGTCTTCATATTGGTTCAATACTTTAGTGTTGAGGCAGGACATTACAGTGAAGCACTCAGGGCAGAGCAGGTTTTTCTGCGTGTGTCCCCCTGAGAGCAGCTCTGCTGATTTGGTGGATTTGGACTGATGCTTTGCTCTTTAATTGACATTTCCCTGTGAAGAAGGAAGCCATGGAGTATAGTGGTACTGAAAGTGTGCCCTCAGCAGAAATGTGACTCCTTCACGACTCTGCATTCATGGCCTTAATGTCTCCTGGACTTTTAAAATGTATTTATGTATTTACCTATTGATGGGATTGTTAGTATGCCATAAACACTGTGTTTTTATGTTTGGGACAAATGTGAGGTCCGGTCATTTTTATTTTTACAGGAATGTTGCATTTGCATTTTGCCACAGATCTGTCATTTGTTTCCTGTCATAAAGTGTAAAACCCACCTGAGATAATGGCCCCATGTAATCTCCTCTTTACTGAAATACACACCGTACGCTGGGTTTGTTAAAGGGAAAAGGACAGACAGTTCAGTCAGCACATTACTCAGATAATAAATGACCAAAATGCAAGAGTCATCATAGTATGTTATTTTCAAACAGTTTGAACAGGGTGTCCTTTTTCTCTTTTTAGTGCTTTTCAACACAAACATATATGTTATAATTGATCTTTATGATGTTCTAGTGTACACAAGGTACTAGAAATAATATCTGCAAAAATATACAAAAATCTATCCACACAATGTTCTAGGCCTACCCCAAACCTTCCTATTGTGAAATATTGTCTTACTCCCAAGGCTGTATTTAATGCTGACCTACTTATTTTTCACTTTAAATGCAGTTAAATCCCGGTCTGTAGAAATCTAGTCCCAATTTCTTTAGAACTTGAAATGCATTTTTGTCTAACACAAATTAGGCCAACTGAGAATTGTTGATCGCATTACTAATCGCTGTGAAAGGGCACCATTGTGCAGGTCCATGAGAATGGGTTTAGTGTCCAACAAGTGTTCTCTAACTTTGGTCGGTGGCATGTGGAGCAGCTGGACCAGCAGCTGCCACCTGGATAATCCCGCCCTGCTGCTGGCTGTTCACATGGCCGCCAGGATCAGGAACAGGCCAGAGTAGACACCTCTATGGTTTATTATGTATACTGTTTAATATGTTGTGTTGACATGTAACTATATCTCCAGTGGTTTATGAAGAACTGTTGTGGTGTCATTATCTTCAAATGTGACAATCTTTAACCTGTCACCGAGGGAAATAATGTGGCTATATCTTTAAACTGACACAAATGTAAATTATAAACTTCCACTTTTGAATGTGTATGTTGAGCAGGGATTTCATTATACTGTGCTCGTTGCTTGTGTAGGGTTACGGATCAACAAATCTCTTTCTGCTTTTCTGCAACTGAGTCTGCCTCTGTTGGCTAATCACTCAGAAACTGAACAAAGCGTGTTATAATGAGTTTTATTAAGTCCATTTGTTTGGCGGTAAATGCAACCTGAAGTGTTTTCTGTTTTCTGATGTAGCTGATGTTACTTTTCAGATTCTTGCTGGTGTTCAGCTGCTTGGTGCTGTCGGTCTTCTCCACCATCCCAGACCACCAGAAATTTGCCAACCAAAGCCTCTTCATCCTTGTAAGACCTCTTCCCTCTCCCTGACTCGCAGACACTGACCACCTCAGCATCCATTTACTTCTAATAGGCAGACCTTTTAAACACACTTACTGTGTGTTTGTACGTGCACCGCTTGTGTACTTGTTGTTTTGTTGGCTGCTGGAGCCAGAGACAGCATTGTAAGCAGGTGGGAGGATTCAGGTGTTGTTGACAGTGCAAGAAATCACAGACATGATCCACTAATCCTAATAGCTATCCCATAATACCCCCCAACCCTTCCTGTGTGCTCCAGCTGCTTTAGCGAAAGGTAATAGACACTGGCATTCTTTTAACCTGACTGTTCCTGTCAGCCTTAGAAGCTTCTTATTAATCTCAAAACACTCTCACTCTGGTCACTCTCTCAATCAGTCAGCAGCCATTAGTGGACTTTAGTTACACTAACGCTTCCTCTAACGACTGATTAGGCCACCTTAAACCGAACAATAAGAGGCAGAGTGAAGATTCAGAGTGACATGACAAAGTCTCAGATGTCGGTGGATGCAGTGTATGACAAAAACACAGTGTGCACACATTTGAATGGCATTTGTTGTACAATAACTGTTGTTGGTGAATATTTTGTGTGGCACTGCAGGAGTTTGTGATGATCGTGGTGTTTGGTTTGGAGTACTTCATCAGGATCTGGGCGGCAGGTTGTTGCTGCAGATACAGGGGATGGCAGGGCCGCCTCAGATTTGCCAGGAAGCCCTTCTGTGTCATTGGTTTGTTGCATGTTGTTTGGTTGTAAATATTTAATGAGTCTGTATTAGAGTGATAGCATTTAACCATTTTTTTCTACTTCTTTGCTTTTTCTAGATTTTATTGTGTTTGTGGCATCATTGGCAGTGATCGCTGCAGGAACGCAGGGCAACATCTTTGCCACCTCGGCGCTGCGCAGCATGCGTTTCCTGCAGATCCTGCGTATGGTTCGTATGGACAGACGAGGAGGCACCTGGAAACTGCTGGGCTCAGTGGTTTATGCTCACAGCAAGGTGGGAACCAAAACCTGTCATCTGCAGTGCCAACCTTTATATGTTCTGCAACAACAGGGCTTAAATGTTTGAAATTAAGCTGTGCATGGGAACACACAGAACATTGTTAGAAGGCTGACTTTGATGTTAAGGTTGGCTACTGATGCAATACCTATTAGTTCTGCTGATGACTGGCTGAATTTTATTAACTGAAATGATTTGCTTCCCATAGTTTCATTACAATTACTCAGATTTGCTGACCTTAACAGCTGACACCCGTCGCTTTGAGAACACAGTTAGACAGAGACAATGATGATGAATGGAGGCCTGGCCCCGTCTAGGTCTGCAGCCAAGTGCAAAGTGCACATCAAAAGTGATGACGATGATACAACTTCGGGCAATTATGATGTTAGAGAAAGCAGGGATTATGATGCTGCTGCTGTTGACACATGTGATTGATGGCTTCCTTGTTATCTTCTTTCCCTCTCGTCAGGAGTTAATAACGGCCTGGTACATAGGCTTCTTGGTCTTGATCTTTGCATCGTTCCTGGTGTACCTGGCAGAGAAAGACAATAACTCAGACTTCAACACCTATGCAGACTCCCTCTGGTGGGGGACTGTGAGTACTGTACCCAGCACACACTAACAGAGGCTCTGTAAGGGTTTGAGTTGTGTTTTTGTTTTAGTCTTTCAATAAATTCAGATCATACTGCAAATAAAAGCTCAACAACCTTACAGTCATAAAAAAGTCCTATAATGAGTGTTTGTGTATATGTAAAGCCAATGTTCAAAAACACTATTAGGACAAAAGACAAAGTAATATTTACACACAATGCAATAATAATTATGCACTGAAATAATGCTTTGTAGATTACTCTGACCACTATCGGCTACGGTGACAAGACTCCTCGGACCTGGCAGGGACGTCTCCTCGCAGCAGGCTTTGCTCTTCTGGGAGTCTCCTTCTTCGCCCTGCCTGCTGTAATCCTCTATTAGCCCTACAGTTCTTTAAACGCTTGACTTTGTGTTTGGTCCTGTGTTAAACTTCTGATTTTTGGCTTGAAGGGAATTCTAGGGTCAGGCTTTGCTCTGAAGGTTCAAGAGCAGCACCGACAGAAGCACTTTGAGAAAAGGAGGATGCCTGCTGCAAACCTTATACAAGTATGCCACTAGATAATTTATGTATTTATTTATTTGCTAATAGCAGTTTTAAGTTTGAGCTTTCATGTCATCCTTTAGGCGGCATGGCGTCTGTACTCCACAGATGCCAAGCACTCGTATCTAACAGCTACATGGTACTTCTATGACAGCATGTTACCCTCATTCAGGTAGGTGCTCACAGTAGTCTTCAGGTCGCACATGACTGGCTGAAATGCAGTATCAGCACCACATATGTTTCTTTAAATACCAGTTTGTTGGACTGAAAATTTGTTGGAGGTGTTTGTGGTGTTGCATTTTACGTTCTTCTTTTAACCTTCAAAGTGGGTTATGCTTTTGTCACCATTATTCAGTTATTGAATTTAATTTATTCTTTACGTTATTTCAATACATTTGCAATTATTGTATGTATTAATTTGACTAATTTTGTTTGCTCAAAAGGAGGGCAACATGAGAGTCTTTTGCCAAAAAAGTAGCATGGATTGATTGCCTCTCTTGTGTTCCTTTTCTTTTGAGGGTTTGGACCATTTATTTTGCCTTTTTGTGTGATTTTCATGATTTATTTCTTTATGTTCATTTATCATATTTTTTTTTTGTTCTGATTCATGTTTGCATGTGGGTGTCAGAGAACTGACGCTACTGTTCAGTCACCTCCAGCGACAGCGTAACACCAAGAAGGTGCTCCACAACCCCTACCACACGTTGCTGTCTGGGCTGCGGCCCTACAGCTCCCCTTACCTGACGGGGGACAGGTACGAAACCGCTCACTGCACTTTCAGACCGGCCAATCAAAACGTATGTGCACAGAGACCCAAACAAAGTAGGGACACAGAGTACTGAGAATACAGCTGGTGCTTTCTGTGTGGATGTGTCTAACAGAACCTAACCAACCGTGTGTTGCAGCTCCACCACAAGCTTCATCTTTACCTGCTTCAGTCACTTACCATCTTCTCCATCTCCTGCTGACCACTCACCTTGTCCTCTTCTTTCTTTTCCTTTGTTTTCATTACATCACACCCTTTATCCTTCATCCTCCATGTGTTCTCAGGAAGGCAGATGATCCGTGCAGGTTTGTGCCTCCAGTCATAAGATGTTGCTTGTTGTTTTTTTGTTTTTTTTTTACAGTGAGGATGTACATAAAGGCTTATATGTACAGTGTCAAGGGTGAACAGTGAACCTTACCTCAGACGTTTGCATGAAATGTAAGAATATAATGCTTTGAGACAGGTACTAGGCTGTCTTTGATGAATATACTCAGATGGAGCTATCACCTCTGCATGACTAGTCCTCACGCCTAACTGTCTCCATAATCCAAAGCTGCCTTTTCAGCAGCTTTTGTTGTATTGGGTAATTTAACCCAACAAGATCAGGGCTATTTGGACTATTGAGATGCCATTCCCTCTTCCTCCACCTCAGTGTTGTCCTGTTGTTTTCTTTTCCCTTCATTACATCCTTGTTTCAATGGGATCACCCTGTACCGAGTGTCCCAGAACTCATCCTCCTCCCCATACTTCCTCCTCGTTTCTCCCTCACCCTTTCTCCCTCTGCCTTGTGTGTCTCCCCAGTCAACTTCTTTCTAAAAAGCGAGGTTTCTTCCGGATACACGCTGGCCGCAAGCAGAGGTATCCACGGCAACGAGCCTGTGCACGGGGCACGCTAGAACGTCACTAATATCTTCCCTTTGAACCTGCATTTCCCTTGCCTGATTGTGGACCAGAGCAGTAGCTCAATGCTAAATGCTTCTGTTTCTACCATTAAACTGCTCACGCTCTGATTTTATTGTGAGATGCCATATTTATCTTATTTACAACCACTGTCAGATACTACACTCTGGTCCACAAGTGCTCATGACATGTTTACCGTCAAGTCATGCTCAGTTTTTCCAGGGGCATGTAACTTTGGGAAATGTAAATGCTGAAGAAGCTAGATGGATTGAGCTTGCTTTTCCATATTGTCATGTGTTGAAAACACAACATTTATAATGGACATGGTTTATAACAGAGAGTATGTTATAAAAAAACTCAATTGACATGCTTCATGTTTTCAATTCAGTTTTTGGCTCTAATAATATTTGTTCATAAAAAAATTGAGATAAATAAGTATGCTTTTGTTTCTGGAGATTAGTCATTTGTAGTAATACAACTTCCAAATCAGTGAAGTTGTTTTTCTAAAATGCTCTAACGTGCATGATGTTCTGTCAGTGTTTTGACAGGAACAGTCCTGAATGTGCCCAAACCTTCAGCATGCAGCTCTCTCATTCTTCCCTCTCCGTTCCTTCAGCCTGTACCTAACGCATTTCAGCTTGCTTTCAAGAAATGCACTTTTCTCACTATTTAAATTTCAATTTAAATGTCTGGCTATAACACACGCACAACAACGAGTATATCATCGTAAATATGCGGGAGTGAAAGGCCCGGGCTGGAATTGTTCTGTGGTGCATGACATTTGCATTGCCTTTGGGTCCGTGAAGGTGTGTAACATTTAAGTGACTTTAGAGAAGGAGTGGTCTCAGGAGCGTGCTAGAACAGCAGCATCAGGACTGACAGAAAGATTGACTGCCAAATATCTCTCCTCCTTCTGCCGTCGATTGTGGTGTATATTGCTAAGAGTATTAAATGTGCCACCTTTAGTTTGGTTGCACTTAAAGCCACTGTTTGGCTGCTTTTTCTCTTTGCAACAAAAAATACCTGCGTTTTATTCTGATGTTAGGTGGAACATATTCTGCCATGCCAGCACTGCTGCAATACTTGAATCAGGTTTCAGTGTGACTGTGCTGAATCAGGCACAGTGATATAGGCACATTAAATTAGCAAATCCTCACAGCAGAATCAGTTTTAACCGTACTGAGGGCTCCTTTGGTCAAGCTGCCTTCAAATACAGTTGTCGTTTCTTGTTGTCCCTTTTCTATTTGTTGGTGAGTCATTTAACTTCACTTTTACTAACAAATTCTTTCAGTCCACCCATCTGCTGCTTTCCTATTCGCAGGTTAACACAGCGTAGTTTTCCATAAAGCTCAATGGCATGATCACTGTGATCAGTGAGGCTATGCACTCAACAATTATTGTTTTAATAAAATGCACTTGCCACAGTTGTTTGATTATTTTATCTTCACCATCAGTGGAAAAATGGGTTTTCGTGATCGGATCAGGATGAACAATTCCCGATCATCTCAAGCTTTTCGAATAAATCTTCCCCGCTGCCACCTGGCCCTGGGGCGGCGCTCGCCCAGCCAGGAGAACGTCCCAGAGACCACCAGCCCAGGGAAAGTCCAGAAAAGCTGGAGCTTCAATGACCGCACACGATTTCGAACTTCACTGCGGCTCAAACCACGCCCTCCTGCTGATGGTACATACTGAAATATCAGAGCCCTTGTCATTCACAGTTATGTGTTGGTGTCTAACAAGTGTTTCCTCCTCGTGTGGCAGTGGAAGGAGTTGGTGAGGACAATGTGGAAGACAAGCCATATTGTGACGTGGCCATGGAGGAGGTCATTCCAGCAGTGAAGACTCTCATACGAGCCGTCAGGTGAGTCTAGCAGTTGCACCACAAGTGTTTGTATTATGTTGTGCTAAAAATATTAATCTACAAAATGTATTATGTAAACAAAAGCAGGTAGTTTTGCCTGCAGTCTTTTACAGATTTGCTCTATATACTCTATATATTATGTTACTATCATGCATCCTCTTAATTCTTCACCACACACTCTTCACTGTGCCCATGTTTAAATGTAAAGGCTCTGAGCTGTAGCAGCAGCTTGTGTTTCTAGATCTGCTCACTTGGCTCCACCTGCTATTACCTCGTAAAAACAGATGTAAGCAAAAGCTGCTGCGCCAGTGGTCAATGATAGAATATGGTCACTTTGGTCAGACAAACAACCTATGTAGCTTTATCTGGGCCATTCTAAGACCCAGATAAACCATTCTTTGTAGGCATACGTCAATATAAGTACATGCTGCTTTTCCACTTAATGGTTAGAGTGTGCAGATGTAGCTGACTGAGTGGAAATGTTCACTCAGTAGCATGTAACTGAGCCCTCCTGCAGCCAGGGTCAGTTCCACACTGTGACCTTGTCCCACAACCATTTCCACTCATTCAGGCCGTTCCTGTGTGACACAGGTATAGATCACAGTATCACAGCACAGCGCCAGACGATATTGCTCAGTTTTGACGGTAACTGTAATGATTGACCAAGGAACATTTGATGCTGTTTACTGTAATCAGGTCATTTTGTACTGTCTTTAGGGCATTCAAGCTAATATATACCATACAAGGCAGGATGTATTGATTTGATTTTGATTTGATTCAATTTATTGTCATTACAATTGTACAAGTACACTGCAACGAAATGCTTTTTAGTGGTGCAACATATTACATTTATACATAGATAGACACACAAAGGTTGCAGGCCACACCAGTGCAGCCATTACAGCGCTCCGATGATCCTCCGGAAAATGAAATAAGGCAATGTGCAAACATAGCAAACACCAAATGTGCAGACATAACAGACAGGTAGTTATAACAACAGTAGCAGTTACAACATAAACAACAGTAACAGTTTCAACAAAACAAGTATAACAAGCATTAGAGTATAGGTCAGACAGATGTAAAAGTGGCAGACTGTTGGTTTGGGCTGGTGTTAGGATAGAGTCCAAGGCCTCTGTGGGGCGATGAATAGGCAGTCTGTTGGAGTGAGAATCAGTGGCCTTGGCCTTGCTGGGAACGGAGAGTCTCAAGCGGATAAGATAGGACCCAGCTGCCGGCTAGGCTTCCAAGAGGGAGAGGGAGGGGGGTAGGGGGGCACAGCAGAAATTTGTAATTTATATATTTGATCTTCGCTAATTTGTCCGGGTCGTGATCAATCAGTTTAGTTGTCATTCTGCATTTGTCAAATGAACATACTGTGCATTAAATACTGTGCACAGGAAACAGCAGCATTTTATACAGTCTCACCCTGTTTCTGTCCAACTACTCTGTATCTATCAAATAAAGGTTAAAGGTCAAAACCAAAACCAAAAACTTAAAACAAATGGCATGCTGGGCTCTGCATATACTACTCATGTACACTTGAGTAGTACAGTACACTATACCACACCAGATCTATCGCAGTTCTTTCCCTCCGACCATAGTCTATACTGGAGACTGTCCAGTGTTTTTAGTCAAATGTAGAAAAGTCCTTTGACCATACAGACATAAAATTAAACTTAATACATTTTATAAGTCTTACTGAATACATAACTAAGTCCATAAAAATGTATTTTTGTTTATTTTCAGCAACAGCTAAACTTACACACCACAACCAATTAAACATAATAAGTAAAAATGCTCAAACCAAAGAATTCCTGAGGGCTGCCAACATGATATTATTGCACATGTTCACGTATCGAACATGTACACACCTGCTGAGAGCTTCTCATTTATGACGGCAGAAAAAACTTACACTTACCTCCAAACATCTGGTATTGGGCTGTGGTGGTCTCGTGCGGGCTTTGTGGAGAGCAGATTATGGTCTCTCTTGTAGCTGCACAGCAGTCTCTGTGCCGCTGTGAGGCTCCTAAATCAAGGGTCCACATGTATAGATAATTAAACATTACATTAGGGATGCAGAAAACACAGTGATGATGCTAAACACGTACGTTTCTGTTTAGCAATTTGGGGGTCAAATATATATTTTTTCTATTCAGTAAAGTAAACAAAAACAGTAATAAAAAACAACAACGTAAGACTCAACAAGTATTTTGTTAGTTGAAAAAACATTTGAATTTTCTTTTTCACATTTTTAGTGTGAGAGCTACTGCCTGGTGCTTTATTGTTTGATTCTTTGATGCCACTGATCTGGCCTATTTGAAATCTTCTCGGCTTTGCACTTGACTCAGCAGATGGGTGTGACCTGGGCTGCTCTGTGCTGCAGACAATGGAAGGGCAGGAGTTCCTATAGATAGTGCAGGTGTGTAAACAGCAGGTGCTTGACTGTATTCACACACGCACACTTCTACGCATGCAGCATTGATGCTAGCGTCATGATTGATGTTTGTTAAAGTGGAAATTTTTTTGCACCGAGCCATAGTGCTGAGACTTCACTTTAGAGAGATGCATTTGGTTCGTCGGCGCAGTATAAGGCGTATGGTCCTCTTTTCTGAGAAGAATTAAAGACACAAGGCCAGATATATTTCTGAGCCCTCCCCAATGTTACTGTGTGCAAATCCAATAGTGCACAAACGACATTTTTTTTTGCACAATAGCAGTCTTTGCTGAAGTGTATACTTTATTAAAGAGTGAGTATTTACTATTTATACCAATCTGATCCTCGGTCATCATCTCCTTTTGTTTTAGTGTCTCAGCTGTAATATTTTTAGTGTTTACACAGTACGTTTTTCTGATTGGTTGAATGCTCCTAACTCGTGTGCTACATTTTGTTCATGTTGCAGCTAGATATATCTGCTGTGGACTCAGACTTGCCCCAGAAGTGGCTCACCCTACTTGGCCCACCTAGGAAACGTGTCAGCATAACAGTCATTTAAGTCAAGTTACAGTTAAAACCTTGCTATTGGAGAGGAATCAACATTTGCTGAATTGCAGGAATTCTGGACCCAGCTTTGCAAGCACTTTGGGCACAGATGACACTTCCTGTCCCAATCATTGTTTTTGCGTCTCAACTTCCGTACAATTGTAAGGTATTATATCTTATAGTGAGGTGTGCCAGCTGCAGCCAACAACTGTCATTGAACGTTTTTAAGGCGCCACACTAAAATCTGACCACACATTATGAAAGCCATTTTATCGACTGAGAAAGAGTCAGCATTTTAAAAGAAACCCTTGGAGGATTTAAATCAAAAGTCCCCGCTTCTGTTTCCCCACACCTGAGACCCACCCAGGCAAAAAAAAATCTGCATCTACCTGCAAAATAAGAAAAGACTGCCTGCAAAAATACCCAGCGAGTCATCAAGAAACAGTGCTGCATGAGGGGGAAGAGTGCGCTGACGGCTGCTCGGGCACCAGCTGTGGACCACTACTCCTCCTCCTTATGCTCCTTTTCCCTTTCTTTCGTTCCTAGTCCTCATCTTTGTTACGAACTGCAAGTGTGGCTGACCTTATCAAAGGTTACGCTGGTTTATTTCAGTAACTGACCCCTGCGACTACTGTGTCTACGTATGCACTTATGTCACTGTGCTTCTATGCTATTTGTAAGTGTTTGCAATCTTTGACTTTTGAACCTTTGATGTGATTTCTTTTCTTCCTCCTGTGAAGGCATCTGAGAGTACAATAGTGGACTTAGTCTTCTGGGTGTGAAAGATAGGATTTTCTTGTGCCCTCCCTCTTTGTCCACACTTTACTTGCAGTGCAATCCATCATAAGGCCAGATGACGAGATGAGCGTGTGCGTTATGTCTCATTTGGGGTATCTGTCCTTCCGCAAAGCCAGCATCTATGAGCTGTCTATCTTTTAAGTGATAAGAAGGCAATTGAACGACCCACCCTGTTCAGAAAACCTGGCACACTCTGCACAGTTCTCCCTGAAGTATGACGTCTGCCGAAGAATATCTTATCAGTGCAAGTGTAGTGCTGGGTGGACTGTTCCTCCTCTTACTCTGGGACAAGGTGGTGATGATGAGCAGTGTGCCCTGGGACTGGGAACAGCTGTGGCTCATCAGTGGCTCCTACTGCCCTGTCACACCAACAAAAGTGCAAAACCAGGCAGAGTTCTGATAGAGTTGTGTTCCTACAGCTGTGGATTTGTGCTAATTGCTGAAACAGCAAGTTACGATAAGCAGATGTCGTCTGAAGATGTTGTCATCATCACAATATATCCGCTTGGTTTACTGTGGGGTGAATGCGGCCTCATTATGGGGCTGTTTGTCACTGATAAGGTCACACTGGCTGTAATTAATCTAGTTATATTTGGTGTGGCCTATAGAGCTTTTGATAGCTGTCTTGCCGTTGCGTTTTTCTAAAGGTTTACAGTTCATTTGGATATGTGCTGCTTATGGACAATCATAACAGAGGTCAACCTCACTGTTGTACTTGTGTGTTTGTATAGAATTTTAAAGTTTCTGGTGGCCAAGAGAAAGTTTAAAGAGACACTGCGTCCCTACGATGTGAAGGACGTCATAGAGCAGTACTCCGCTGGACACCTGGACATGCTGGGCCGCATCAAGAGCCTGCAGACGCGGTAGGCCTCACACAGTTAAGCCTTTACAGCTATAATCAAATTACAAGGTGTTTTTTAGAATGTGTTTGTTTTAAAGGGTGGACCAGATAATAGGACGAGGGGCTGTGCAGGCCGACAAGAAGACACGCTCTGAAAAGGGGGAAAAGACACCACCAGAACTGGACCCACTGGATGAACTAAGCATGATGGGACGTGTAGTAAAAGTAGAGAAACAGGTAACAGCTCTTTCCTTAAATCTGATAATACATAAGCAGCTAAATACATCTTCATCTACATCTACAGTATATTACTTATGTTTGGGCATACATTTCTGGATATATTTTACTATAGTCAGTGAGTTTTACTGTAAAAAGGAAATGTACACTTAATAATACAATGTGAAAAAATACAGTTTTTGGGAGAAAGCACAAAAGATTTGTGTCCCAAAAATAAATAAACACAGAACTGTTCTTGATTCAACAAAGTATGAATGAATGAATGAATGAAATGAAATTTTTTTTTTGTATGTCTTTGCTCAGGTTCAGTCCATAGAGAACAAACTGGACATCCTGCTCAACCTCTACTCTCAGTGCCTGAAGAAAGGTTCCTCTCACTTCACCCTGTCCTCACTCCTGGACCCGGACCTAACGTCGGACTACCATAGCCCCACAGACCAAAGAGACCTCTTTCCCTCTGCCAACACACTCAACATCTCCCAATCTGAGAGTGGCAACTTGGAATGACAAAGGCTGCTGGGGCTAAACAAACACAGACAGGACACAAACTCTTTACAGATGGTTTCACTCCTGTCTGTTTCTTCTCTTTACAACACTTCTCTCTGCAGTGATTGGTGCTCCTGGTCTTCTGTCTATCTTCACCTGTTCTGTTCAGGTGGTTTTTGTTCCCACCAGAGGCCACTAGATGGCTCCAGTCCACAAGGAGCCTCAGCCAAAGCTGCTCACTGCACATGCTGCTCACAGAGTCAGACTCTGTTACTACTGAAAGACTCCTGACACACTCCCCTCATCATGCTATGCCTATGTCAAGCTTCAAGACTTTAACCTTTTGTAAATGTTTAGAGAATATATGTCTTTCTTGGCTGCTTAAATCAATGGACTCTGAGAGTTTGCAAGTGCCATGACAGTGTTATTATCTTCAGTATTTTTGCCAGTCAGTTAATTGAATGGCAACACAACTTTTAATACTGTGATGAATGTAATCCTATCTGCAATTTTGCAATGAAAACATCCCATAATTATGTATAAACAATAACATTGAAGAGGCTCTGTGGGACCTGGACCTTGCCAAAGCACTCCCCGTTCTCCGGTACAGTCCTGTACAGCCAAACACAGGCCGCGGATGAATATTTTACTCAAAAAACTAAGCTAAAGGAATGTCTTGTAGCGGCTGACTGTGTAATTTACACTTTAGTTTGACTTCTGAATTTTAGCAAGCCCTTGTGCAAAAAAGAAAACATTAGTATAAACCTATTTCTTCTTAGGATTAAGTTATCCACTGTCCTTTAGAAATCAAAAACATACTTTTTAATGTTTTAAAAAGTCTTTGCATCTTTCAGTGTTTTAAAGATGTCCTCTAAATCTTTCTGTCTTGCAGCCCAACTACCACCCTACAAGACATGCATGTTCCTCAGCCCAGTCCTGGAGATACAAAACTTGACCAGTTACATTTCATTTTGTGCACCTCTGCTCCTCACATGTAGCCTCAGGTCTAATTCACCAGCTGGCTCAGACAGTCTATGATACTTCATGACCTTTTCTTGATCTTTTACAGTCATAGGGGTGACTTTGAAACTCTCTGGCCAGTGTGGTGCGGTTTTAAATAATGAAAAATCTGTAAGGCATTTAGGTCTAAAGCATGAAGTCCTCGTAAATGCATGTGTCTTAGGTAATGGTTGTACTCTAAAGCTGTTACTGATGTCACCAGTCCTTTTTATTTGCCACTGCTGCTGTTTTATCCACATTTTTATTTGCTAGTGGTCAAAACTGGAGACTGCACCCACACATACACACACATACAAGGCTCCTTTACTTTAACTTCAGCACTCGAGAAGTACAACAGTTTTTACTGTATTTATTTCTTTACTGTTCCAGTGTTAAAGTTTGTGTAATACACAATATCATTTCTATGTTGTTTTTTTATGATTAAAATAGGATCTAGGATCTTAGATATGAGGTAAAATAAATGTAGCATTTTGTCAAATTAAATCATTGAAGACACCGGACTTTCAGGTTCCCATTGACACATCACATATGTGTGTGTTTTTTAATGTCATCAGATAATTGCTGCCAGCTTCTATGGGGGAAACATCTGTTCTATGGAGGTCAACATACGGTATTTGGCCAGTGGAAACTTTTCTTTACTTGGTCCTGTCAAGCCAATTGACTCAGGTACTGCACATTTCCATTTAAGCCAAGCCTAGACCTTGAACAGTGAATGTACTTAATTTCTCTGCCTATTATTAGATGGTATGCTCTCGCTGCCATGAGGAGGCACTTGCTGTTTCACATTTGTCCCATCAAGAAACATGAGAGAGCTGTATTTCTCAGCCTAAATTAGAGGCACTGACTTTCTTAGAGGCATTATTACTGTAGAATGATCAGTGTTCAAATGTCACCTGGAATGTAGAGCTTCATTAAATTGTATGAGACCTCAGTATTGCATGTTGTTGTTGTTAGTGAAAGCCCCAGTATTAGAAAGAGTCCAAACGTGAAGAGGGATGACTTGTGCCTTCTTTTTTCTTGTTTTGTAAGTCATATAATGCTTCTTTGAAGTGTGACACTATGCTCAATCCCACACATTGTCTTTAAGACATCTCCAGCCTTTGGTATTTTCTGATATATTCCTGTATGTTTGTGTGCCATCAAAACTATTACAGGACATCCTTAATGTGGATTTTAAAGTTGGAGGCATGGCCAAGTACGCTCTGCAGGCATGTGTCCTTTCATAAGCATGTCACCTGGAGTAGAATGGCTTCCACACAACTACCTCTGAGGCCACTAGGGGCGCTAGTCTAGGAATCCAAGTATGAGAAACAGTGATTGTCTAACTGACTGAATGCTATGCATGACTCAATTTGCACGTCCTCTTTGTCACTCTGTTTGTCACAGCGTCCACCATCCACCATTCTCTGACTTGCTCCCATTTGACATTCCAGCTCGTTGCCCTTTAACTGCGCTCTTAAGTGTTGGAAATGTCAAACTGAGCACACAAATAAAAGCAATAAACAAAATGCTAAATAAACATGAAGTCTTCCAAATCCAAATGATGTAGCAGCTGGTTGATGAACTACGGCGCTTACTGAAGTTCTTACTTTCTGATTTATTGCACACCATAATTTACTCTTTGAGATGTGCGATGTGTATCTGCTGAGATTAAAAGTAGCTCACTTGACTAACTTATTAATTTATTTGTTCAATAAAGCTCTTTGGACTGTATGTTGACTGTACCTTTGTCATGCATTTTTAATTAATACTAAATGTTTGAATACATATAATGGGCATGTTCAAGTCCAATTCTACACATATAATGTTTACTTATAAAAACAGATCATGCGGGTATTCATAATGTATGCGTTGACAGTCAAAATGTGAAATCTCCAACTCCAAAGAAGTGATAAAACAATGTCACGTGTCGTTTATAGGGATCCACAATCAAGTAGGCAAATGTTTGCTCCTCCTCTTCAGGTCGCCCTGGGAAACAAGGCCCAGACTCATCCTACAGTAGATAAATACAAGTAGAAGCTCTCATGATTATATAATATACATTTTCAAATAGTCAAAATGTAGTTATTCAGTTACAGTTTCTTTCAATTGTAATGGATATGTAGGCACTCACAAAAGCAGTTACTTTGAGGACTTTCGAGACAACGCTGATCTTTTTTGTCTCTGGGTCTTTCTGAACACTAGAAGAGAGAATATAATTAAAATAATATTTCATTTTAAGACCTACATTTTAGGATGTTGGTTAAGGTAACAGATTCATATTGGAAATGATTGTATTAAGTCTGAAAGGAAGAGTGAGTAAGCTTACCTGATGAGATCTTTGTAAATCTGTTTTGTTGTGCTCATGTAAGGTTCAATTGTTTCTTCATTTTGACACAGCTCACCGCCGAGACACAGGTGCTTGAAAAGTCGAAACAGAAACTCCTCACGCTCGTCTTGGCTGACCGCGTAGTAGTGCTCTGACTCCTCGTCCTGCAGCAGCTGATGAAACAAAGAGAGTCAAATACACACAGACAGACATACGGGTGAATCAAAAACAGGAGATGGACCTTTCTGAGCTCATCATAATCAGGGTAGACGTCATGGAAACATTTGATGATGTGTCCATTGTGCCTCAAGATGCCACAGGAATAAATTGGGTCAAACAACTCCAAAGAGACCTTAGAGCATGGCACCAACTCCACTTTAACAGACACTGCTGGTTTTTCTACAAAAGCACACAACACACACAATACAAATCAAAAACATTCCACAGAGATTTGACGTCAAATGTGAGCAGGCTTCTACAGATGAGATCCATTTCATATAATAAAATAGTGCTTTGAGGGTACACACATACCAAGAGGCACCCAGGCCCGCGCCTCCAGCTTCTTCAGACTGGATACCACAGTGGGGTCAGTGAAGAAACACTAAAATGACAACGAAAGGTGAATTGTGATTTCCTAAAATATGCCTTTATTTCCTGAGGTATTTCACGGATGAATTATAAAAGGCTCACCAGTGCAAACCTTTCACTGTTGTAAGGGTAGAAGCACTGGTCAAAGCTGTACACCTGCGCAGATAATCTTCCCAGCATAGACCTGTGAAAATAACTCACATTACAAAGCATGCACATAAACAATTCTGTTATTTAGCTATCTATTTTTACTTAATTTCCTCAAGTTACCATTTCATCAGCAATGTTAATGTTTCTCTGTTTTGCAGAAACGGAAACTTCTTGGATGAAAGAGAATTGAAAGAAAAGGTTTTCTCAAACTCTCGTGCCATGTTTAGCCTAGCCTTAGCTTTAGTCACAAAAGTTATATTTTATTCTTCTAAACAGAGACAACACGTTCTAGCCAAGAGGAAAATAAAATGAAGGAATGTTAGGCCTGTAAACAGGAAACTGCTCATAAAATAGCCTTTACACTTGTTTGGAGGGTTACATTAAAAGAAAAAAGTGCTACGTGCGTGTTCTATCGCTACCGTAGACATTGGTTGCCTTGACAACGGCAAAGTCTCGCGGTTTTGTCTCGAGTGTGTGTAGGTGTACAGTCATGTTAGTTTTATATAGCCTGTCTTACTTTAATGACACTGTTCTCGTCTTTTTAATAAAAAATATATATTTAAAATTGATACATTTGGATTTTATTCAAAATTCTAAATTGAACTACCAATTAACCACTCCATATTATTGCCACTTGGGGGCGGCCACACGCTTTATAAAATTTAGTTAAAAGGTGAGGTAAGTAAACCACAAGCGTAAATAGTAGGAACTAACCGCTAATTTTGGCCCTTTCTGCTAGAAACACCTGTGCCCTGACGTTTTTTTGGGGGAATTTATTTTATTTTAATTAATTTTTATTATTTCTTTCAAGAAACCTCTTAATCTTAGTATAATGGTCATTTGATTTTTTTGATTCCCTACATTCTTGAAATTTCTGGATGGTTCAGGATCCTTGCCATTTACTTGTTGTGTAACTTGAGGTTATGTCAACAGCTTTTATAATGTCCTAAGTAAATAAACTCAGGGCACATTGGCCCATAGTCCCCCAGGCTTGTCTTCTTTTATTTTCTATTTGTAATACTGCATCTTTCAGTAAATGGCTCTAAAATGAAAGAAACAAATGACAACACAGAATAGTCAATTTAGAGGTCCCTTATGCCCTTCTACCTCTGTGTATGGCTGATAACTATTGGATCTGTCAAAGTTAAAGTCAAGGATCATTTATTGTCTCTTTATGGAAACAGGGTTAATGCACTACTTTAGAGCCAAATCAAGCAGCTCATCTCCCAAGAGACATTTAAACAGTCAAATTATGTCAAATTGTTGTTTTGACTGTAACCTGACATAATGATCTCATTAGATCATCATGTTTGTATTGTATTCTGATTGCTGTGTGGTAAATTGTGCTCGATTGTGCCTTATTACACCTATAAAAACTGTGACCTGGCAGACACAAAGGTGCAGCAGGTGAGGAGATGTAACCACAGAGGAATTTCTGGGCGTTGATTGTTAAATTATTATATCTTTCCATGAGTCACATTTATTACCAAAGACTGAAACTTTTCCATAGGATAGTTGGTACACAAGGGAACATCCCTTCTTTAGAGAATATATATAAACAAAACATCAAATTTGAGGCGGCAATCCATTTTGGTTGGTATTGTGTTCTCAATAATACAGCTTGTGCTATTTCATTTAATACAGATAATATTTGATTTAATGCTAGTCAGTACAAGTTACAAGTAGTGGCCTTTAATACAGTTTACTGTTCTTTACTATTCTGGCTCTCCAACATTTCTTTCCTTCAAAAATCCTTGCTTAAATAGATCTTTTTCGTGTCTCATTCTGTGTCTACATTATTACAAGGCAAAGCTCTTTGTAGTCACTTTAGCATTATAAGCATGATGTAGTGATGTGAAAGAATGAGAAACAGAATGAGTAACTATAAATAGTTAGAACAAAAATATAAACACAACACTTTTGTTTTTGCCCCCATTTTTCATGAGCTGAACTCAAAGATCTAAAACTTACTCTACTACTGTATGTACACAAAAGGTCTATGTCTCTCAAATATTGTTCACAAATCTGTGAGCAAGTGTTAGTGAGCACTTCTCCTGCCAAGATAATCCATCCACCTCAAAGGTGTGGTATATCAAGATGCTGATTAGAGAGCATGATTATTGCACAGGTGTTCCTTAGGCTGGCCACAATAAAAGGCCAATCTACAATGTGCAGTTTCACTGTATTAGGGGGGGTCCAAAAACAGACAGTATCTGGTGTGACCACCATTTGCCTCACGCACACACATCTCCTTTGTATAGAGTTGATCAGGCTGTTGATTGTGGCCTGTGGAATGTGGGTCCACTCCTCTTCAATGTCTCTGTGAAGTTGCTGGATATTGGCCGATTCAGAGCATCCCAAACATGCTCAGTGGGTGACATGTCCAGTGAGTATGCTGGCCATGGAAGAACTGGGTTATCATGCTGTATCCACAATGTTGACATCAGGAAACCGCTCACCCACACGACACCATTCACGCTGTCTGCCATCTGCCCTGTACAAAACCGGTAATTCATCCATGAAGAGAACACCTCCAAACGTCGTCGTATGTGAGAATGTTCCCACTTAAATCAGTTACAACAGCAAACTGCCAGTTGAGATCCCCATGAGGATGACGAGTATGTAGATGACGGTTTCTGAAGGTTTGTGCAGAAATCCTTTGGTTATGCAAACTGACTGTTGCAGCAGCTGTCCTGGTGGCTGGTCTCAGAGGATCTTGGAGGTGAAGATGCTGGATGTGGAGGTCCTGGGCTGATGTGGTTACTTGTGGTCTGCGGTTGTGGGGCCGGTTGGATGTACTGCCAAATTCTCTGAAAGACGGCTTCTGGTAGAGAAATGAACATTAAATTCACAGCAACAGCTCTGGTGGACATTTCTGCACACTGTAGAGTGGCCTTTTATTGTGGCCAGCCTAAGGAACACCTGTGCAATAATCATGCTCTCTAATCTGAATCTTGATATGCCACACCTTAGAGGTAGATGGATTGTCTCGGCAAAGGGAAGTGCACACTAACACAGATTTGGACAGATTTGTAAACAATATTTGAGAGAAATAGGCCTTTTATTTCAGCTCATAAAAAATGCAAAAAGATTGCAAAAACAAAAGTGTTGCATTTACGTGCTTAACATGGCTTTTCTTTAAAGCAGCTCCAACCCAGAAGTGCTTTAAGCCAGGAGTTCTTCTTGTCCCAACATTTATGCAGGTATGTATTTATTTATTTTTACTATGTAATGGCATTAAATATTTGTTTTATTTGGACTGTTTATGGGTAATACTGTATGTAGCTGTAGCAATAATGTACATGTAGGATATTGAAGCCCAGACCTGCCGAACAATGAAAAAAACTATCTGGAGTATTTAGATAATGAATGAATCAGTATCTGAACAGTTTCCCAGTAATGTAATAAAGCCTTTCCTGTACTCTGTCTTTTCTCCTCAGGTCTAAACAGTGAGGTTATGAACTCCACAGTGACACCGCTCCCAGCTCCTGTATTTGAATCCCGCAGTGGGGAATATTTTGATAACTTCAGCCTGACTGATTCAATTTATTTGGTGATTAATTGTTTTTTTGTATTTTCTTTATTTGAATGCTGTTCATTTACTCAGTATTCCTGCTTTTCTACACGCCTCTAAACAGCAATCAGAAATCAACTTTGTTATGTCGCCCTCAAATTGTGCAGCTTTCTCTTATTTATTTTTTTTTTTTTTCCCGCCCGTGTCTAATTTTACCCTCATATAGCAGATCTAAAACATTCAGGGAATCCGGGAGGAGCCTTGTAGGAGCACGCCAAAGTGCAGACATTTCGAGGGGGACGGAGGAGCAGAGGGATGAAGGTGAACTGGGAAGGGTTGAAGTCACAATAAGAGCTGCACTAACTTTGATGTTGTTTGAATTGTGTGTGATTACATCTAAGACTGTGCTCCCAGATGTCACTTTGACACAAAACTAATGCTGTCAGCAGCTTGGCTTTATAGATAATGACAGATGATGTCATTAGAACAGGGTCAGATGTCAGGATTGTAACTAGTGGATGACGCTAAATGTTTGAGAATGAGCAGTGTTCATGTAAAAACTATGCATAAGTCCGTCTGGCTGGCGTCCCTATTTGTGAATATTTGGATTCTCTCGGCTTCTTCACTTTTTTGACTCGGCCCAAACATAGCCTCATCATCCGGCTTCGAGACACTTCTGTTTGGCCCGTCTCTGTACCGGTCTCCATGGTAATGCTCGGCGTGCAATGACTGAACATTGTGCTGGATGTTTGGAGGAATGCAGCCGTTGCTCTCTGCCAGCCTCCTGTAGCTCTGACAGACACAGTTCTGCTCTTGTGACATAACAGTGGATCTGCTCACAGTGCACTTACACCATCACATGCACATTTACACACGCTTTTTGTCCTCAAGGATAATCCCATTGCGACTGAATACAAACCTCAGGGGTCACATGTTTTTATCATACAGCATCAAATATGACCTTAAAATAACAGATGGCTAGCTTATTAAAAATTATATTATTGTAGTATAAACAAATAGAAGTGTCTTCAGTGAATCTTTGTGTAACTTATAAAAAACATAGTGTAGGTGAGAAGCTTTGCTGATTCGGCTGCCCCCTTAGTGTCAGCGGAGGGTCTCTGAGCTCCAAACAAAACAAATCTCTTCCTCTGGGCCAGGTTTAGCTCTCACTATATTTATGGAAAAAGATTTATTCAGGAAATTTTTCTGCTGACTTTAACAGCTACTGTTGCCAAAGTTGCATAAGTGGTCTTTGTAGGATGTAGGATAGAAGTGATATGACTCACTCAGAGGTCAGTTGAAAAGTATTCTGCTGCATTATCGATGTAGTAAATGGATGATGAAGAGTGCAAGAGTGGGTTGACAGGTATTGAGCGATGGCTAGTTCCTTTGGGGATGAATCCAAAGTGCAAAGCATAGACCCACCTGAGGCCCCATTGTGTGTTTTTGAGTAAACAGTGGGGGTCAATTAAAGGAAAATAGTGGAAACCTTTCCACTTCTTTCAGTGGAAGTGCACATCAATAATTCTGCCACATAGATACATGTTAGTGCTGTGTTTCTTCGCAGTAAAAGAGAAAAAAAACATATCCAAATGAGTTTGTTTACTACATTTGTCTGGATTTGGGTTCTTTCTTCACACATTGGAGGAGCGGTGTTGTGTAGCATGGGAAGCTCTTGCATGCATTTGAAAAACCCTAAATAGCAACAAGCCCCTACATGCCATACCCTTTACTTAGCATTGCAGCAAAATCTTGGTTTTAATTACACATGTGTACTACAAAGTGCAGATTTTGCTGCACACTAATCTCAGTGAATTTGTGGTGTTTAATTTAGAATGATTTTGAGCGTCAGTGAATTTAATGCGTGGTGGCATGTTTTATTTCATGTAACAGTGAAGTGACGGCATCATGTGTGAGAAGAGGTGCTTTAGGGATAAATGTAAGTCCTTATGGGGGCATACAGCAGTAAAATGATTAGACAGGGCAATTGGAAAATTAGTGATATACAACAAAATACAGAACATAAATCATGAGTATACTCAGTGTCATTCAGTGTCTGCTGAGTTTGTGTTTCCAAAATCTTATTAAGCAAATCTGTTGCTGACAATATTGAAAATGAGGCTAAAAAAACACTCACTTTTTCCAACAGATAAATGATTCGGAATCTGTCCGTTGTCAGCTCAGCAATAGTTCCTCTGCAAGTCAGTGCTTTCACAATTAGTGCTACAAGTCTGTGCTATCAGATGCAAAAAGTTGGCCAACACATTTCCCTTTAAACCTTTTTACATTTTTAAGACATGCCCATTGTTCACTGCAGAAAAAGAAATACATATTATATTATAATAATGTCAAATATAAGGACCTTATAGGTTTTGTCTATAAAAACATTATTTTTACACCCATTTATTGTGAACACAAATTAATTTGAAATCCCTGATGTTGAGAAAGAAACAGCCAGTAATTCAGTGCTTTTATTGTCACTAATTCAATATCTAACCAGCTTTGTCCTTGTTTTGTGCTAGTCTCTTGTGTGCAGGTGCAGGTGCTGGTCTCGAAAATATGCAGAACAAAACACTCCATATAGATCCCTAAATGGGAGATTCACAGAAGGAATTTGAGCCAGACACTGATCTGGCCGGAAGGATTAAATAGAGAAAGGCAGTTGTATAGATCCATCTCATATTCAACTTGGCTGTCACTGTGGAGATTACTGCATGTCCTGCACAGAACCTTCAAACTAACAAGTTCTCTCAAAAACAAGTGACGAGTACCATTTTTCCAGGTGCAGAAGGGAGAACAGCACATTTACTTGACCGTGTCCCAAAAACACTGTGCTTATCATCAACAATAACACATGAGTGGATTTTCTACTCTTTTAAAGCTTCTCAAAGGATCCTTGTTGCGTTGTGTTTCCATGTGTCACTGCACTCCTTGTTCTTGTTTACTATAAAAGAAATATTCCATGAAAAAAGGAACACACTAAAGAGGGAATATGTTCTGTTCACTCCTCCGAAGGGTCAACTGAGCACACCTCTAACCAACACAGTGCAGCTGAGGAGCAACATGGGAGCGTATGATGTCACGGCTCAGAGACAGAGCGGGATTGTTCCTCAAGATGTGGATGTGTATGTACAGCCCACGTCATGTCAATCAGCTAGAATTTGTTTCACCAACATTTCCTGATTAATCCCATTGTGCATACTAAGTGCACGCTATAGTTCATGTTTGTTTCTATAGTGTGTGTGTTTCTCTATAGCAGCAGTGTCAAACTCAAAATGATGTACATACTGTAAGAGGACACAAAGATATTGGTGTTGACTTTAAAGTTTGTTCTTCTTGTTCATTTGGACTATGGCTAATATGTTATTTTTACTTGTCACTAATAGTTTGGTATTATTATGATGGTCAGATATTAACCATCAAAATATTATTGTGATAAAAAGGAATTTAAAAAATGCCATAGAGACAAATTTTGGTCCCTGGGCTTTGAGTTTGACATTTAAGCTCTTGGGTGCTACTTGAGAACTAATCTTTCTGTATGGTCTCTATTGTTTCCATGTATGCTGTCGGCCAGACATGAGTCTATTTTCGGGAAGTGACCCCACAAACAGAAGCAGCAGTGATCTCGTAGCTGGTTCCTTTTTTCTGTTCTTGGTCACTAGCATTACTGTCCGGAGGGCTTGTTAATGCCTGAGTCACAGGGTAAGACCATAGCGTGTACACATTAACAATGTAATGTGGGTTTACAACATGACTCCTACACGTTGTGAAACACTTTTGTGACTCACTCTTTTCAGGATTACTCGTAAATCGCGGCCGTCATGTGACTTTTTCTGAATCAAGGGTTCTTTACAGAGGGTCCTCACAGATGCATACACCTACAGACACATGGCTGCAATCATACACTTATCGTCACTAAAGAAAAATGACTCATTTGCTGCCAGTCACTGTGAAAAATAGCATTCTTTACATGTTTGTACAATTGGAGGGATCTTTACTGGCAGGTAAACAACACATGGGGTAAAACTATAATAATGTTCAAGAAGGTGGTGACAAATAAAGCACTGTAAACACTCCTTAGGGCGCCGGTTTTCAGGTGGTTGTGTAAGAGGTGGTAAAACCATAATTATCAGTATTGCAAGAAAAGTGAACATGTTACCAAGAAAATAACTCATCTCTGCTCATATACTGAAAGAATCTGTCTGGGAATTTTTGCTCTGTCATGTTGTTGATTGTTAAAGGTTAGTTATACAAACTGATGAAAAGATGGCCTTAAGTGATGAAGGGAGTCACTCAACACAGCACGTTTTAGTCACTTTATGTGAATGGCTCTTGTGATGAATTATCTCTTTGACTAGTGAGGTTACACAATCTCATCTGTTTACTAAATGAGAATTCAATTTGCTCATTTCGTAACACTGGAGGTTTGTGTAAGAATTCCTTGAATTCTTAGCAATTTTAAAATAGTACCAGTATCTAATGTTTTAATTCCATTGCGGGCAGTGAACTGATAGAGCTTGTATCACTTGGACTCCATTCCATTATAATCTGGATGAATCATTAACCAAAACAAATCAGACTGCTTTTCCTATGTTATATTGTTTATGTACATCCTCTGTTATTACAACTAAATGAACATTGTGCTTTATTTGTGAATGTCCAGACTAGGAGTGCTCTGGTCTTTTTTGTTACAGTTATTGATTCAGCCTCCAGCTTATTGATTTACCCACAGGGGTCTTCCCAAGGAGCAGCTGTGTCTTTTGAGGACCACCATGTCAGACTCCTAAAGCCTCTTCATCTCTCTTTTGTTACAAAGGTAACACACAGAATTAGATTAAGCCACATATATACTGTATGATGTTTCTGAGATGAAAATGCTAAGGCAGGAAAATAAACACTGTCAGAGCAATCTCTGTAAACAAATTCAAGCAACTGTCAGAGGGATCACACTGCAGAAAACAACCCTAACATTTCAGCTATTTGTCCCATCCGCCTGCCAAAACCTACAGAGACTGCTTCATAGAGGCACTCCACATTGCAGTCCTTTTATTCCTCAGCTGTTTAAGGTGAGCTTATGCAGTCAGTGACCACTAGATGGTAGGTCAGGAGTTGAAGTAGCTTTGACTCTAGGAGAAGTTGAGATAGTGGAGGGAAAAGCTGCAAGTGTTGTGTTGTTGCTGAGAGTGACAGTGGAAAGAGATGTGAAGGAAAGCTGTGAGTGTGTGTGTGTGTGTGTGTGTGTGTGTGTGTTTGAGTGTACTTGTGCGAGAGAGGGAGGCAAGGACTTGGGCAAGAGTGCAGGGGTGTCGAGGGGGGTGTGGTTAGAGCTGCACTGCCTGTATAAAGTGAGTGTAATAGAGCAGACTGAAGGACAAACAGAGAAAGACCTTTTTCCCAAAGGCTTGTCTTCACCTGTCACTGACTTCTCACGCAACAAAAAAGAAACTTTAACGGATTACAGAAGCTAATGTTATTGTTCGATTTAAGGTAAGAAACCGTTTTGCTTTCAAAATTTTCTTGCCAGTTTCTGGGCAGGTGCAGACCGGGCACCGGAAAGTCACTATTCTCATGTTACGTCAAATATATTTCTCAGTTGGTTTGCTTGTCCTACTTAGATTTCACATTGTTCTCAGGATTGAAAAGCTTTCACTGTTGCAACATGTTTTCTTTGTGGCTGTAGGATTATAGAACGTTCTTAAATGTTTCAAATACACTCACTGGCAGACAGTTTTGAAGATTATTGGGTTCAGACTAATAATGCCCACCCTTCAGTCACCTGTTGCGTGACTGGCCCCACTTTAGACAGACACCTGTATAGCTTTATCATTACCCTTTAGGTTTACATTGAAAAAGAAAATGAAGAAGTAATAAAAGTAACACACTGTATAAAAAGAAGTAATGTGACAGATCGGTTCTCTCAGGATGGGCTTTATCAGGTGGGTGGGAGTGAATGTATAGATGTAGACTATATTACGAAATAATATTCTGTTGTTGGTGTTGCTGGCAGAGATGCCTTTGTTTTTGAATTGCTTGGACTAGCGAAGACCTATCATTCACAAGATATCAAGATACTGTGCTATTAAATTACCTTTGTGTGTGTTTGTTCTTACTATGCACTGGCTTGCATCATACATACAGCCTCTTTTAACATGTCGTCACTTGTTCTGATGCTACTGTTAGACTTTTCTCTCTGTATTAAGGCTGGTCCATCCTAACTGGTCATCTGTCTGGGACCGCTAATGTGACTAGAGCTATCCCATCCATTGATGGGCCATATGGTGCTGTTCCTTTGAGACACAGAAGTAGAACTAAAATGATCTAATGGATAAAGAGTATCATCTTTTAAAAGCCTTTGATTGTGGAGTTACTGGTTTCTAGTTACTTTAGATGTTACTAATTTACTTTAGATGTTTGAATTATAATACGGCTAAACATTATTATTGTGATGTGGTATAAACTCTATTTATATTTGTAATGCAGCTACCATTGAGGTATTAAACCACAAGAACTCAAATCTTAAGTCCTTTATTATTTATTTTGACCCAAAGGTCTCAGCAGCTCATTTAGCAACATACTGGTGGGTGTTTTATTGCACTGCTGCCACAACAAACACATGTTGCAAAGGTAGAGACTTGCTCATCCACACTACCATATGCTAACTTCTGCATCAGTGCAAATCTAGACTTTGTGTGTGTTTCTGAACTAAAGGCACAGTCATGCAGAAAACAGTCCAGCAATGATCCTTTTCCGGAGTGCTTCTTTATGTGCAGGGTGCCTATTATGCTCTGGGATCTGATTGGATAATTAATGATTTGATTTATGTAAGCAGCGCCCAACCCCTTGTCATTGTCCGACCCTGCCCATAGGCTCTCCGTTTAGTAACAGGCCAGCACACCCACAAACACATGTGACCTTTGTTGAGGCTAAATGGTCAGAGAGGGGTTAAGCCGGGACTCTAGGCACTGTCAACAAGCACAAAACAGACATTATACAGAACAGTCTTTGTTGTCCTTATTTCATTTTTTTTTTCTGGTTTTCTGTTGTTTGATATCAAATTAGCTGACCTTTTCTTTATTCCTTTGACTTCCTAAAGCAGTACAATCGCCTTCCTTTCAGATCTTTACAAAATCCAAAAAGATTGGCCCTCAATTTGCCAAAGGACAGTATGAAGCAAAAATGATGTGTTCAACATTTTCTTGTTGAGTGTGTTTTCATATTTAGCTGCTGTTTGTATTGGCTTCTTGTTAGAAAAGTTGGAGGAAGGGGGGGTGTATTAGTAGATAATTTGTTCCCATTGCTGCCAGCTTTAAACTTATCTTTTGTTTGTGTATGTGTACTACCAAGTTAGCATTTGTAGATATGTTTATGTGAAGCACACAGTGGGAACTTGATGACTCGTTGGCAACAGTCACACCTGAATGATGGCATCCAAACAATTTTTTCAACTCACTTTCTGTGAAATAAACCCTAAAATAAAATAAACCTTCTTTTCCATTTAACTGTTTAGCCCATTTAAATATTACTGGACATATAAAAAAGTGCGTATTCCTTACAGATTCAACATGAAAGCCATCCTGTTGACTGTGGCGGTGATGTTTCTAGTGCTGGGAGAAGGAACTGCAGATAGGATTCTGTCGAGAAGGACAAAGAGGGAACTGGCGAACCCTCTGCATCTGGAAGGCATCAGGGACCCGTTTGGCTCCTACTGCCAGAGGAGAGGAGGCTGCTGTCCCGGCAGAGACGACACGTGCACTGTGCCTTATCTGGACACCATCTGCTACTGCGACCTTTTCTGTAACCGCACCGTGTCCGACTGCTGTCCCGACTTCTGGGGTCACTGTCTTGGCGTGCAGCCTCCTTTTATTGGTAAGTGTGATAATGGGTAATGACAGTTCACATATTATCCAAGCTCATTTAGGAAATATTGAAAAGGTTCTTCTAGTTCCCTTATTATGAATGGGTAACCTTTAGAATAATGATCTACAACAGACAAATTTACGCTCCGTTTTTGTGATTATTATACATTTTCTCCTCAACTACAGCAGCTGAAGCCCTTTTACCTCAAATTACATACAATTAACTCTCAAGACAGTGATGGCTGTTGGAATACTGAGCTGTACACACACAACATGACTTTGTATTATGAGTTCTTTGAGACAGAATGAAGGCAAAAACAATTGGGAAATGAGCTTTACCCAAGATTTACCCAGAAAATAACATAATTTTGTCTGATTTTGTTGCTCAACAGTTATGCAAATGTCCGGTGACTCTAGTTACAGTGTGGAAGTGTAAAATGTGCCAGTGACAGACGTGGCCTACCTAAAGCACAGAGGAGGGAACAGTGAGCTTCTTATTAACCCAGACGGGAGGGGGGTATGGAGGGATGAATGGAGGTCAGGCCAAAGAATGTGGGCAATGTGGAGGGGAGGACAGCGGGCTAGGGACCGGTGGCAGTAAGGTCACTATAGGTATGTGCTTTTACGGATGACAGAGTAAAGAAGTGGTTCAAAGGGCGGGACTCTCTGGTCTAGGACACACAGTGCGTCACAAAATCATTCACCCTCAAAGAACGGAAGGAGGTGACGCTTTCTTACAATGGGTCCCTTTTTTTATATGACTGGACACACATTATTCCTTAGTCCATATTCAATGCTCAATTCAGCTGCTTATTAAAACAATGTGTGATAGGAAATAGTCACAACCATTACATCAAATTACCTGTTGAGTTGAGCAGAATTACATATCTACACCCTAAAAGGAGCACACTGGTGCTTTACAGTGGGTTGTGGTTGTTCAGGACAGCTGTAAGTCTTTGCTCACATCATAGATAAATCATATATTCACCTTGTAAATTCACAGTGTAACACCATGCCCTGAAATTTGCACTTAGAGCTCCTACAGCTGTAAATCATGCTGTAGATAAAAGTCTGTCATCAAGTCTCAGCCGTTTAAACGGTCTATATATGAGGGTGAGTGTAACCGGTCAAATTCTCTCCAAAGGAATGCTACGACATTTTTGGAGCCTGAACTGACTAGACTTTATCTGAAAAACAGATGTCATGTTTAATTATTATTAACGTATTGGGTGAGGTGCATTCTAGCTCTTCTCATTAGATAATGGTGAGTACAAGTTGGTTAAAGCATGACTCAGGCCTAGGAAGCCTCGGAAGGAAGGAAAGAAGCTAACACTACATTCCTACACACACACACACACACACACACACACACACACACACACACACACACACACACACACACACACACACACACACACACACACACACACACACACACACACACACACACACACACACACACACACACACACACACACACACACACACACACACACACACACACAGGGAGCTAATGTTAATGCCACACATCAAATATATTTTTTTGTCTCCTCAGGCACCTGCGATAGAAATGGACACAAGTTCTTTACAGGGCAAACATACAAAGAGAACTGCAATTTATGGTAGGTAATTCTATCTTTAAAAATTTCCCTCATTTAAACACTTCATCCAGGATACATGGTCTGTGCATTTTACACCTCAAAAAAAGAATTTTACATTAAATAGTCTTTGTAACAGTTCTTTAGTCTGCAGGCACTGCTCGCATAACAGTCATCTAGCCGGCTTACTGAACAGGATGACAACTAAATTGCTTTGGCCCGTAACAATAACAACTTCTCCAACATCTCCCCTACTGAGAAACCTGGCAAACATGAATGCAATTGATACACATTATCTCTTGAGCTTCTGAAGAGCATAAACTGTCGTAGCTTCTTTTTTGTCAAAAAGTTTTGCTCCAACAGTTATTTACTGTACGCTATACCAATCGACAAAAGTACAATCCAAAAACCTAGGACTTCATCTTTGTAAAACACTTTATATTATGCATATGAATATTAGGGCTGCTTGATATCGGGAAAATGTGTAATATACAATAACAAATTAAAATATTGCTTTAATGATATTACCTGCGATATTTGAATGCTCTTTTACGTTTCAAAAAATAAATATTACGCTCTGGACTAACTTCCATTCATCAAAGGTCTAAACCAGGTCTAAACTAGGACTAAACAAGTCTAAACTGGGATTAAATGTAGGACTGAACCAGGTCTAAAACAGGACTTTTTTCATGTGGACGCATCACATTTGGATAATTTTGACAAAAAAAAAGAGTATAGCGTTATTGCAATACAAGTCATTCTTTACAATATATATATATATATTATAGCTTATACGGATATTGTAATCAATAATATTGCAAAGCAGCCCCAATGAATAATGTGATAAAAGTAAAAACACCTCTTACTGTGGGCATTAAAGAAGGAGAGAAAGATAATTAAACAAGTGAAGACAAAATAATTACATTCCTCACCTGTCCTTGACTGTGGTCTCTCACAGCTGTGTGATTAAGTTGGTTTTGTCTTAAGTGTAATAAGTAATTAAGTTTTAAGTGGTCAACAATGTTGGTTTAGCATCTATTTGTAGATGTATATTATATTAATTTCTAAAAAGGAGCAGGCTGTGGCTGTTTGCCTGGGCATGTTTAAACTAAACACTGTTGACCCACAGATCTTTCCATCTTACATGTTGCAGATGTCTGACCTCAGTAGCTGCCTTGTGTCAAACTGATGGCTTGAGACTTATCAAGACAGCTCAATTAGATTTGAGTGAAAGGCCCTGATGGTAACACAGATAAGTGAATGTGGAAATGGCTCTCATTTAGATTTGATGAACTGCAGGACGCCCGCTGCTGCTTTGCTCAAGTACGCCAGAATAGACTTGTCAAGATAGTTTCAGGCCAACAGAGAAAAAAATCTATGTGTTAACTCCCTTTCTGACTGTCCAACAAAGAGGTCTTATGCACATGCCCTCCTACACTGCCTTGCTAAAGCAGTACACATGGGCACTTGAAAAATTGCACCCTGCCAAACAAAAACATACACACTCCCCTCCTACTCTTCATAATTTCTCAAAAGGTCATCCTCCCTGTACAGTCTGGCAGGGCTTCTGCATTGACCCAGACACCTCTCCCTCTTTTCCTCTCATTAACAAGACTTAAACCCCCGCACACTATTATCTGCCCTTCCGACAAATCTTGACTGGCCAACAGATAGTGCTGCAAAAAAAGTGACGGTGAGGAAAATCTATAAAGATTTGTGATGGATTGATTGATTTGGACGAAAGAAGGAGATGGGCCATTACCACTTTATAGTCCATGAAAATGCACGAACAGCAGCATCTATTGAAAGAAATAGAGAAAAGTTACTGTGACTGATCACTTTAACTTCTATCTCTACTAGACTTTCAGTTGCTGTTTAAATGATAGGTACAGGATGCAGTCACAGGATATGTTTTTATAAAAGACACACATCTGTTTCCACGTGAGAGAATACACTGTGATTCTGTGTGTTATATAAGTGTGAATCCCTGTGTATAGTCTCAGAGGTTAAGTCATTCAAATTATTAAGCGTGACCTGGAATGTAAAATATTGCCACATAGGGCTCATTACTCATATCTCTGGTCACACTCTGTCCGTGTGCCTGCCCTTGTGTCAATTTATGATGCTTTTTTCGACCCGGTCACACTTTGTACATGCATGTCTGTGATCTTCTGATGGGAGGCAGAGGTTAAAGGTTACTGTCTATTATTCTTTGCACTTCCAACAGGCTGTCCCTCTGTGGGACGCTGCTACAGGAGTCACAAGGATGTTTTGTGTGCAAACATACACACGATACACATGCAGTGGATTTAGTGTGACTGAAAGGGAATTCAGAGCAATTGACCCTCTTCAACATGTCTGAATAGGAAAATATGTACATGTAGCAAGTTCATAGCTGTAGTAATATTTGTGCTGAAGCTTTACATTTGACAGCACTATTCATCTTGTCCTTTACTGTGAGATGAATTCATCTGTTAAATGAAAAGCAGAAGGTGAGCTCAAATCCCATTTTAATATCATCCACTCACGTCAGCCATTTAGACACACACATCACTCCACACTATTTTTAAGCATTTGCAGGATAAATAAGTAAATGTCATTGTTAATATCCGGCTCACTTATCTACTTAGTCATATCCTTCTTTGACTTCTGTATTCCTGCTGCTGTCTCTTGGCTAAAAATGGACCTGTGTGCTGCTGCCTTAAAAGGCTTCATGTGGCCTGTATCCTCTTTATCTCCCCCTCATTCTGTCTATATCCAGTCATTTTTGGCTGCCAGCTTTCCTCATATTTAGCTTGGGAGATCATCTGAACATCTGCATATTTGTAATTCTCGATTTCATTTAACAGTAGCTACATCAAGTTTAACATCAATCTTGAAAGATATTTTGAGCAAATAAAAAGCTATTAAATGTTCTGACTTTTCTTTGTCCTTCTTTTGTAGTACATGTGGTTCTTCGGGACGGTGGGAGTGTGAGCAGAATGCCTGTTTGATAGAGGCGGACATGATCCATGCTGTAAACAGAGGGAACTACGGGTACAAGACACACAACCAAGTGCACCTTTCATGGTGTGAGATAGCATCTATAGCACAAATTGTTCCTGATTTTACTGTTGTGTTTTTTCAGGTGGAAGGCTGGTAACTACAGTATGTTTAATGGCATGACGCTAAATGAGGGCATCCGCTACAGACTAGGCACACAGAGGCCCTCTAGGACAATCCTAAGCATGAACGAGATCCAGGTATGACAAATATACTTTAGATTTAAGATTGTGGATAATATTCCAGCTGCATCAAAGATTCCCAGTGCACATACACTCAGGGATTTCCAGTCAGGGAACCCCCTTAATCATATTCCTCTGCACCATAACCATTACAGCCAGACATATCTCAACAACTGTGGACATTTTTTATTTCTCAGATACATTACATACCACACATACTGAAAATAATATTTTAGGGTTATCAAGCAACAAAACACATTACATGTGCGCACAAAAGGCATTGCTAGAGTCAGGTCAGACAGATATTTCCTCTCTTTTTTTCATAATATTAGCACATAATGCACCTACTTTGAATGCCACAGCTTTTCATAAAGTGTTTAATGAGTTGACTTTACTTTGACTGATCTTATTTTTCTATAAGAACATCAGCCATTTTCATTCAACAAAATGAGAATACAACAAAAAATAGAAATAGAAGATAAGCTATCTATATTTGGTCACATGTGGCATGTGAGAATGTTCAATATTGTTGCACTCATGTTGAGACTTTGTATGTTTTTATTAGCTCCCATATCCTTGGGCAAATGCTGCACTGTTATGCAGGTTAAAAACTAATACAATAGCAAACATTTTTCACTTAATTATGGTGGCTCGTGTGCAGGTGACTGCCTCTCTGTCTGGGACCTCAGTCCACTGTGATCCATCCAGTCTTTGTTTACATTGCGCCCAGACAGATTACATAAGACAGACCCAAAACAGCAGACAGAAGATAGAGGGGATGGTGGCAGGCATAAAGAGCAGCCTCCTCCGCTGTCTGCATCACCATCTCTCCCACCGACTGCCCATCCACACATCCTCCTTTAACCCTCACGACATTCCTCGGCTCTTTCCACCCCACGTCTCAGACCTCCCTCTTACGTTTCCGCCTTCTGCAAGTCCCTGCCTGTGCCAGGAACTACATCTTAGGCAATTCATAAATCTCCTTCCTCCACTCCTCTGAGGATGAATTTATTACATACTCACACGTTCCCTTTATTGTGTAGGTAGCATTACTGCGCCTTCAGGTTGTGACGTGAAGGTGAGACTTTGACCTGCAGCACATTTCTTTGTCATGTATCAGCTGTCCGTACCCTCTGCATACTTCAAGAGAACGACGTGTGCTATGTTATCACACATAACTGAGAGATTAGGAGTTCAACCAACCTTAAGCGGAGATTAATAGACGGAGTATGTTTGGTATTTCTGGAGTCATGTGAGCCGTATCATAATGAGGATTTATCTTCTGCGATATTTCTAATTTAAATAACAGACTGATTCTTCCCATGAAGATGTAAGCATCCAAAAATGGTAGCAGCAACCATGGAGATATCTGGGATCAAAGGTCGCTGTCAATTCCAGAGATTCTTCAGAGATTGACAGAAGGCCAAATGGTCCTAATTGCCTGTGAATAAGTCCTTTCTGCCCAAGGGTTGATTAACAGACTGCAATCAGCCCATGATCCAATCCTGTCGCACAAAGCAAATACTTGAGTTGTTGTTGTTCGCAAATACTCCATTCCTCATCAAGGTGTTTTTGTCCTGTCAACAGATGAACATGGATGCTCACAGTGAACAACTGCCTCTTTACTTCAACTCAGTCGAGAAGTGGCCTGGAAAGATTCATGAGCCACTGGATCAAGGCAACTGTGCAGCATCTTGGGCTTTCTCCACAGCAGGTACTGTTAAACTGTTAAATGAAGATGAAGACATTTTAGGATACATATAAAGCTGTAATCAGTCATTTACAACATAATCTACACACATTTAATACAGTAATATATGCTGTTCAGTGGCCCATTTTAGCAATAGAGATGTCCTGTAACAACCTTTTATAGAACTAATACAGAATGTGAGATGACTACTTAGCGTTTATGAACTACATGTAATTTTAGTCCCATTTAGTTAAATCTTTCTAGACATACAGCGATCAACTGCACTTGGTACACACATTTAGTAATATGTTTTTGTAATCTAAAAATGTCTTTACTTTTTATCAGCTGTGGCTTCAGATCGAATTTCCATCCAGTCCATGGGCCACATGACGCCTCAGCTGTCCCCACAAAACTTAATTTCCTGTGACACACGTAACCAGGGGGGCTGTGCAGGGGGACGCATCGATGGAGCCTGGTGGTTCCTCCGCCGCAGAGGGTACGCATAACCCCCTTTACACCGGCCAAAAGAACTGCTTATTTAGAATACAGCTTCTTAATCATTTCTCCTTCTCCTGTTTTGCAGAGTGGTGACTGAAGAGTGCTACCCGTTCAGCCCGCCTCAGGATACCCCCGCTGAGGTGAGCCGCTGTATGATGCAGAGCCGCTCTGTGGGACGTGGAAAGAGACAAGCCACGCAGCTCTGCCCCAACGCACACAACTACCACAATGACATCTACCAGTCCACGCCACCGTACAGGCTCTCGTCTAACGTAAGCAACACCACATCCACTTCTCTTATTTTCTTTAAATAGTGTGTATTCATTAGTCTGACATGTTGCTCTGCTCGACTGTAATTCCCTTCATGTGTTTTTTACAGTATGTCTTCTTGAACTTTACTCATGCATTTTTGTTTTTGTGTGAATGAAAATGGGAATATTACAAAACACCCATAAAGTACTGGAGTGTCTGTAAAATGTTGATAGATTGGTGGCAGTTGTTTGCCAGTGAGTGAATGTAACTAATTTACAGATTACATCTCGGCTAGAAACACAATCTTCAAGTCAATACTCAGTTATTTCTTGTATCAAATATCTAGTGAAATAGGATTATGTTGTGTACAGTTTGATACACAGCACTATGCCGGTAAATCTGGGAATAGAAAAAATATTTAGGCTACTATATTTTATAGTGACTGACCAAACATTGGATTTTCCAGATTTAGTATTAAATTACATAGGTTATTGTAAAGATTTGAATTATTTTACCTTTTGCAAACTGTCCAAACTTTCCAAAAATGTTTCATGCAGCTAACAAACAACAAACAAATCAATAAGCTGTTGCTGACATGTGTTTTCAGGCAGCATCCATCAGCGCTAAATGACACTAATGCTAATGCTCCTCACAATCGTTACAGCGTGTTATTTGTGTCTCCTTACGCTCTGTGAATTCAATAAGTTAGGCATTAAAACCAGAGGGCCTTCGATCTTATTACCGGACTTTTAACATCTTCAGAGGCTGTTTTACTCTTCTCCGTCTCACTGACATGTAATGATCTTTTCGCTCCTACAATAAATCCCTCTATTTGTCTCCCAGGAAAAGGAGATTATGAAGGAGATTATGGATAATGGCCCTGTGCAAGGTAAGATGATCAGTGCCAGTATATGTCTCCTTAAATATAATCTAATCAACACTATTACCTTAGGAAGCAAACAACTAATGTTTTTAAAGCATTTAACTTTGAGGCTTGTGTTGCATGTCTGACCCCTGATGTCATGTTTGACCTTAGTCTTTCTGGCCTCATTTTAAACTTTGACTTGAGAAACTGACTTTCCTTTACTGCCAGCCTCATTGTCTATTGTCCATCTGGACCATTGTCAAGTAAACTTAAAAAGCAGCGGTCACGTGTGTGTGCTCTATGAGCCACTGCCAAGCTCTTGTTTTATTGTTTAGAAAGACTTGTTGGCTTGATGTCAAGTTCCTTTTTGACAAAGCCAGAAATGTGTGTGTATGAAAATATGACAAAAGACAAAATATGTTTTGTCCTGTCTTAGAGGAAAGTCCAGAATGTGCTTTCAGACCAGAAAAAATGTATTCAACAAGCACTTCATGGAAAATAAAAACTTGAGGTTTGATTAAACTATAATTAATAATTAAACTAAAAATGTGCTCACAAAACCTGGGTGTGTAAGACATTAGCAGAGTAACATCTCCCACATGCAGTATATCAGTACAGTAGTTTATGTGTAACTTATGTATCAAATACTAATTCCTTTGACTTGTGTATTCTTGCAGCTATTATGGAGGTCCATGAAGACTTCTTTGTATACAAGAGTGGGATCTACAAACACACAGACGTCAGCTTCACCAAACCTCCTCACTATCGCAAACACGGCACACACTCAGTCAGGATCCTTGGGTGAGTTCGATACAAAAAACTTTAATACAACAAAGGCTTTGAGACGCATTTCAGATTGTTTTAGCTTTATAGTGTTATTTCACAACAAAAGTCTTTCAAAGCACTTATTACTGCATTGTTATTCATCTGAGAAATTGCTCCGTCACAAGAGTGTTTATTATGAATAAGAACCAGTAATTGTTTAAACTTGACTTTGTCCAAACACTTGGCCTGTCACGACAAACTACATGAGTAAGCTTCACTCCACATCAAATGTTTTTTTTTTTTTGAGGCATGTCTCCACTTCTTCGTCGTCCCAGACAAACCTCCTCTTCCCCTGTCCTCCTCCTCCTCCTCCAACCACAACAACAACCACAAATATGCAGTCGGGCAGGACATCTGACACACCTGGAGACCCTGCCCCCTCCCTTTCCCTCCTTTTCATCTCACCTGTAAAAGTCTCGTTCATTACTTTAGTCATATCCTCCCTTTTCTGAAGCCAAAAAGTCTATTTTTATTTATCAATTGTAATTATTTTTTGACATTTCACAAGTACTGTATATTCCAGACCGCTTTGTTTAGAGTTCTTTGAAAGGATCAAAAGAAAAAAGTTGTAACTATGTAATTCATAAACATTCTCATTTTCCCCTTTTTTACGCCAGATTCTCGTACTCTGTTGCTGCCTGTCTGCTTGTGATCTTCAATAGAGAAAAAAAATGTTTTTAATGCCTTAGCAAACATAGTCTTTTTTTTACACTGCCTTAGTTGCTGCTGCTATGTTTTGTATGTGTGTCTCAGATGTATATATGTTTGATATTCATTTGAAGATAACTGGGCGTGTAGGGGCCTGTTGAACATAAACACCTCAAATTTTATGCACAAACCTGTAATTACCTTGTTCAAACAACACACGTCATCGTGGACTATACTCAGAAATGTATTCATTTAAAACCTTTTTTACTGTTGTCAATGGTATGTCCATCAAAACTGTGGTGCTTTCACATTCGGAATATAGGCATATAGGCTGGTGTTTTAAGCTCCAACCTGCCAGCCACGAGCATCAGTGTGTTTACACAGCCTAAATCCCACAGCGGTGTGTTCCTTTAAGCCCGGGGCATGGGAAAGTTTATCAGAACAGCATTGAAGCCCAGTGTGGTGGAAAGAGTATTGTGTGGCATGCTGATCCAAAGCGTACCGGACAGAGATGTGGGATCAGTCGCCCCGGAGCAGAGGTCAGGGGTGGGACACAAAGGCCTACATTGCCATGGTCATTGTCCAGCAGCAGGCAAGTGCAGTGATTGGAGAACAGATAAGAGATGAACAGTGGTCCGAGTCTGTCTGGATCTGTTCGTCCAAATAAATACAACTAAAGCAGGCACGCATTTGGGATCCACAGGTGTCTCTGTTTTTCGCTGAAACTGTCACATCTTAAGTTCTAAAAATGTTCCACTTCTTCCCTGATTAACGTTAGCATCAGTTGTTTACACAGTTGTTTATTTTCTATCATATGATGTCTGACTCTAATAAAGTCACTCGCTGATAGAAGCTTGGCTCTGTATGCCCGTGTTGTGGCGGCGGCCCTCTGATTTGGCACAGTCGAAACTAGGCCCACGATTTTCCCAGCATTCCTTTCTCTTATAAAAGATAACAAGATCGGGCACCAGAAATCTCCTGGGAAACCAAAGGGATGGAGTGCAATAACAGGATGGGAATATTGGACTTGGGAGACTGTTTTGATCAAGCAAAAAAAGTTTGTCATCTAAAAGTTGGAACTAAGACCAAAGTGCAAAAAATGATGGGAATTTATGGACATTTGCCAAGAACAAAGAGAGGGTAAAGGGGACAGATATGTCTCTTTTTAGAGTCCTCCTCTCTGGTTCCTGTTTCACGTTGAAGAACGGAAACAGAACAGGAAAAGGGGAATTCCGTGTTCTTTGGAGTAGAATGATATACAAGTGTTGTCCAGCCATAAATAATATGTTTTCAGGATCCCTTTTGAACACTCCTCACGCCCCTTCCTGCTTTTCTCTTTCAATAACGCCACCGTGTCCAAGGTGAATGCATTCCTGAACCGTGTTTACAGAAATCATATTCAGTGTAAAGCTTCTGAAGTTTAAAAATAGAGAGATAACTCATGTGGCTGATGGAGATTGATGGTGACATTTTGTGTTTCTTTCTTATATTTTTTTGGTTTTGTTGTTTGGTTAATGCATAATTGGTAATCGTGTTGATGTCTTCTCCTCAGGTGGGGAGAGGAAAGACATTTTGATGGGACATCTCAAAAATATTGGGTAAGATATTTTTTCCTGTTAAATTTTTGTTGTACTGTACATCACATAAAAGAGATCCTACACTGGCTGAATTAGTCAAATAAGCTAAAATAATCTAGAAATGTCATCAAATCTGTCACCGTAAACCTGTTGGAATTTCTGATCACACTGTGTCCATTGCTTCTTTAGATTGCTGCTAATTCATGGGGAAAGAATTGGGGTGAGAACGGCTACTTCCGTATCGCTCGTGGAGACAATGAGTGTGAAATCGAGACATTTGTAATTGGCGTATGGGGCAGGATTACGATGGAGGACATGCAGAATCATCACCATCACCATCGCATATAAAGACTTTTTTTTACACATTTCAGAAGCCCATTGAGACATTTCTCTGTGTCCCACCGACTGAGGAACCTTACTTCTTACTCTGGGCGTTTCTGAAACTCCTCATCTTCATTGTCTTTTCACCTTTAAGAAAACAAAATTCACCGCTTACTCTGTAATTTAGAGTTTATGGCTCCAAAAACAGAGAAGCTGAAGCTTTTTAACACATCCATCCAGACTCTCTCTTCACTCAGGTTCATTCATTTCCAAAGACCACACTTTGAAAAAAAACTGAAGCTTTCTAGCTGCGTCAATAAAGCAGACAGGGGTCACACCCCGGAGAGAGCTCTCAAAGAGGTTGAAATCTGAGAGGCAGATTGTTCGATGTGAGACATGAAGCCAGGCACACCCAGGTCCAGCAGAGTAATGTGATATTATAACAGAGATGACCCTCCTAACATCGAGCTGTCATTCAGACACAAACACAGTTGGCTCCTTCGCTCAGTTTAACACCTGCCATGGAGTTAATAGCAGCTCCGGTTTCTCACACTTACTGTAACAAAGAATCTAGGAATCCTTGTGCATTTGATAAAGTGACATGATTTTCACTTTTCAATTATGACCAACAATCAAAAAGTCTTAATTTTGTTAAAATATTTCTCTAAAATGTCTCATTGCGGAACTTTTCAAATCTCATGTCTATCTAAAGAAAGACAAATGTTACAAGAAATGTTCATAATCTTAGAACAAAAACTATTAAAAAATTATAATTGCATTAAAAACAAAACAAAGTGTTTGTGTATAGCATAAATTAGCTGTTCCACTGTTACTGTTTGCTTGTTTATAGATGATATTTTGGTCATATTTTAAAGTTTTATTTTTTTGTATACATCTTAGAATATTTCTTACAGCACACTGAATTTTCTTACCACTGCAGAGAGGTTTCATTAAAGATTGTTGCTGCTGCTAATGTTCAGTCTATCACAAAGTCTGTAGTTAAATGATCAACATTTCAAACTCAATCAAAGGTTATATGAACTATATTTTGTTTACAAATACACTTTTTCCTAGTATTTGAGACTAACTGAAGGTTTATTATTACTGTTCATTGTAAATCACATATTGTTTCCAGAGAGCTGTTGTTAAGTCATGTAAAACTTAGATAATCATGAAAAGAGCAGACTGGTCTCAGAGTTATCAATATAAATGTTTTAGTCAGTAGCAGTTGCCCATTCACTCTCAATATACTTTGTGCTGATTACTTCCAAGAGGTTTCTGGTGCTTAAACTGACTTTAGTTTGGCCTCTTGCAGAAAAAGATACTCAGACCAAAGGTTGCATTCATCTTATTATCTTTGTTTTTTTGTGACTGGACCAAATCCAATTAAATACAGTCAAACTTTCATTTTAATGTGTACAGAATATAGTGTAGACAGGACCAATAGTGCTACAAGTATTCACCAACTTCACAAGCCACTGTTGCCACTGCAGCTGTTCTTTTTATGAAAACGCAATGTGAATTAAATAACCACTTCATATCCACTGTCTTTATTTATAAAAGATGTAAATTAAATGGCTTTTTGTCTTCTTTATGTTGTTGTGCAATGTCTTATTGGCACTGTCTCATGTATTGCAAAAAATGCATTACACCCAATAAAGTGTCTTTAAAATCTCTCTGTCTCACTTGAAATGCCATTAAGTACTGATAAAATACCCATAAACGAATACTTAAACTGTTGTTGAATGTTTGTTGTTATGGTTGTGAATGTGATTTTACAAATATTTGAGTCAATGAACCACAAAGGGCAATGTGTTCAGGAGCAAAACCAATGCGATGTGGCAGGCCAGGATAGTTTTTATAATACAATGCTGTGTCAGCTCTTCCAAGTGAGAGCAATGGTTCGAGTCATCAGTTTGTCTGTACAGTCTTTAAGAGTAGTTTCAATTCAGTTTTGGCTTCCTTGGAAAAAAAAAGTGATTATACCAAAGTTATTACAATGAACACTATTTTAATCAAGGTTCACCATTAAACCTGTCGCTGTTGTTGAGGGCTGTTCATTTGGATTATTCTCAGAAATAAAGAAGTAAAATTGTATGTCTTGGGAGTTGTGTGTAGCAAATGCTATGTTACTGTATTCAGTTTTTCACTTTTGCTTCAATTTCACTGCAAGGACAGCTTTGAAGCTGGACGTGGCACTTGTGTCCAGTTTGCTACACGAAATTTTAATAGAATTAAGGTATCTAAAAGAATAAAAGATAAATTGTTATTGATATAATATACAATAAGTATGATGTATGATTTATGTTAGTGTAGTGATTGCAGGTTTTGGTATTATTAGAAAACTGTGTTAGCCTATCATTGTGCTGTAGTCTGTTTGAAACAACATGACATCTCCAGAGCAGTGGTATACTTCCTACCACTTTACTTCATTTAGGTGCTTCAGTTCCTGTTTCTATGGGCTAAGTGTGTTTTTGCGTTCATTTCTTGTCCCACACCTGGCTGAACACCTGTCCCAGAGAGCGACAGTGCTCTAAAGTGGACAGGAGACTCCCCTGCCTCGTTTAAAGTGAGACTAATTGCAGGTCTCTTTAATAAGCCTTATTAAAAGAAGATCCCCATTTATCCACAGCTCTTGTCAGTGAAAACTACCAGGTGTTGTTGCTAACTCCTGCAGAACTAACCTTCACCTTGCATTCCTGAATCTGGTAAACATGGGTCTGTGCTCTCCAAACAATGGGAAATACTAAGAAAAATATTTTCCACTGTGAGTGTTTTGTAACTTAAAAAGTTGTTACAACAGTCACAGGCCCATTTTATGAAGTGACTCAGAAATAATCTCCTGTGAATTTGGGAAACAGTGTACAGTAGAGTCACTGAAGCATGCTGAAATGGTCACCTCTCACTGTGATACTCCTTAGGATTTTTCCTACAAAGGAATTAAACAGTTTCTTAAAATTAACACATTAACACAGGAGTGGGCAATTATTTTTCCTGAAGGGCCACATTAGAAAATGAGACTCTTGTGGAGGGCCGGTCCAACACGGTGAACTCACTTATGCTCAATAAAAAAAACATTTATTTTGCCTCTAGTTTAAAGTTTAAACTTTAAAACAATATGTGCAATAATATATTCAACACCACAGTCACAGCTGCACCTCTTTAGTTTTAGATCCTCTCGTTTCAGTTTGTTTAAAAACCAGTGAAAACTATCTCTGGCTGTGAGTAGAGATGCTAGCTTTTGGAACAGGTACAGTTTGGAACATGTCGTAGTGAAATAAACTGATCTGATTAAACAGCCTGACAGGCCGAATGTGGCCTCCAGGCCTTAGTTTGTCCACCCTTGTGTTAATATTTCACAGCCAACCAGACACATTTGATTCTGCACTGACTTGAGATATTACTGCATACAATAGAAAAATGTAGTAATAGATACTGGCTCAATAAAAGCTCACCTGCTTTATCTCTTTGCAGCAGCCTCTAGATCCACTTTATAAACTTGGATCGAGGCAACTATCTGATGGTTGTCTGTTTACAGTTTGCTCTCGTTTTTTGCGTCATTGAGAATGCCCATTTATTACCTCAGTGTCTACTTGGTCTGTTCTTCTCATCAGATCACGAACAAGGGAGAACCAGGAAGTGCTTATTAAAGTGAAACAATCATTGTCTTAAAGCTCCACCCAGGATATTCCCCCGGTCCAAGAATCTGCTTAAGTTCAGCTCCACAATCAAGAGGGCCACCTAACCCTTTTCCATAAACAAAACTGGTACTTGAGTTTTCTCAGGGCTCTTCAATAAACATGTTTTCGAAAGGCTCTGCTTCAGGAGAAGACATGTATACTATGCTGTTGGTGCTGTACTTTTGATGTATGTATACTACTGTTTTTAATCTATAATAAAGACTTAAAGTGTATGATAAATAGCAACACTGGTGAAAAGCATTAGTCCTTGTATTGATGTAATACTCTTTTATTTACCTACACTGTCCATAAAAGTACTGTTGGACATTTAGGTGCTGCCATCTACTGGTGACTTTTTGAAACAACACACAGTGACTTCTACTTTTATTGAATACTGTATGTCAAATCAATACTGGTTATAGTGAAATATAAATTAGTAGTACAAATGTGCTATCCATGATAATACAGTCCAAACTGAAATCCTTTGGGCCCTTCAAGGACAGCCTCTGATGTCATCTCTCTTCAGTCGATCAGTCAATGCTGCCTTTTGCGTTTGCCCTTTAGTTAAAGTGGCATTGTTCTGTTTAGAAATGATCAATAAGCACTTTTTCTTCCGCTTAACGTGGACCAGGTCCCCTTCTGCACTCGCACATTCTGTAGGCACAGATGTAGAAAATCCCTGCCACACAAACAACATGTCAGACTGTGCCATAAACACATATAAGAGGAGTTCACTGGGATGGGATGGGGTTGTACCTGCAAAGAAGTTCATAAGCATAGCCACCCAGCCGAGTATGTACGACCAGGAAAAGCGCCAGTCGCCAAAGCGCCTCCCCAGGAAGTTCACTGTCACTCCAGTGTAGATGGCCATAGCGAGGAGAACAAAGAGAGCTGGAAACAAAACGAGAGAATGTGATGTAGAAGTCGAACTATGAGTGGACGACTGTATGTTCGCACCCAAAAATTGTTACTTACTTGAGACAAAAAACATGATGCCTGCAGCGAAGGAACGGTTGAATCTCTCAAAGGAGGAGAAGTGGGAGAAGGACATGAGGCCCGCAATGATGCCTGCGAAGCATGACATCCCTGAGAGGATCATGAAGGCCCTGGTTGCGTTCCAGTAAGCTGACAGAGCAAAGAATCGTGATCAATTGTACTTTAGTCTCTATCCAAAAAGCAAAATCTTTTAATAAGCATTCAAAGCATCATGCGGTGGTAAGTTTTAGATCAAGTGTTAAATAGTTTTATATTTAAACAGACATCACTGATACAAAGAACAGTATCATTGGTTGGTTACATTACACTAAGAGGCCCTTATAAAGGCTTGAGAAATTATGACCGGTAAGTGGGTACTCTTGAGTGACCTTCAGGAAAAAAACAAATAGATAAAGATTGGTGTGGACCCACCCAACCATTTCTCTTTACTGAAGTGTCAGCTTATAAATCACTTACAAACTTTTTGTAATGTAAAATATATTTATCACTCATTTATAAACACTCATATACAGTATAAGGGTCCAAATTGATTGTTGCAGGGTTTTAAGCAATGCTGTACCAATGTAGATGTCAAACTTTGTTGGTTGTTTTTAGTTTTCATTGTTTGATTTTATTATACATACTTGATGAGTTAACTGAGTTTCCGCTCTCCATTACTGCTGTGGTTAAAAGCCTATGAACCTTTTGGGATACTTTCAGCTGCCTCCATGAGTGACTTACCTATGCTGTCTGTCTGCATGTAGCACTTGTTGGACACGCAGTACCTCCACAGACCCTGGTGGGCATAGTTCCCAGAGAGACGGTACTGCATCCAGTAGTCGGTCGCAGTAGAGACCACCAGCAGGATGTTGCCCACAATGGCACAGAACAGGCCCCCACCCATGAAGCTGTACATCTTGAGCTGAGATAATGGGCCGACTGCAGAGCAACTATGACGTTCAAAGACATTTACATATTAGAAATCACTAGATTTTTACTACAAACATGAGAAAATCAAAACATGTTTTTTAATGCATGTTTGCAAATGTATAAAATGAAGCCAATACTAGAGCAATACACTCATATATAAGTAATAATATAAATATTTTTACATTTTCTTTAGTACTATTAGATTAATAAGTCAAGCAAAAACGTATTCCCAGTGTTTAGCAATAATTGACCTAATTCGGCTAGCCTTGTTCGATTACAGTTGTTATTATATAGTTTGAAAATACCCACACTAGCACAAAGATCACAGTGAGTTTTGATCCCTTACCTTGTTTCTGGAAGAGCACCCTCTCTGCTGCCCACCTTTCTGAGGTAAAGATACACACAGTGGAGTTGGAATGAGAGCTGCTGCTTACTTGGACACAGACAATGCTATGACCAAAAGTTGTCCCCTGGTAATTTCTGTTGATCCACGCAAAAACCTTTTAGGTGCCCCTGTGTGTGCTGTGTTTGAATGAAACCACCCGGAGGCCACAGTACATGTGACCCCTGAGTGTACAGACTAGGGGTGGTCTATGTGTCTTTTTTTTTTTTTTTTGATTTTGTTTGTTTGTTAATGGTGTGCTCCAGAACTGGGGATGTGCATAGGTTGGCAGGACCCTGTTTTTCAAAGCAAAGTGCTGTAATAGACAGTTTTCTTTGAGTCCGGTTACACTCTGTAGAATGGAGGGACACATATAGAGAGGGCTCTCAATAAAAATGCTTTCACTTGTTAATTAATATGGCTTATTAATATGTATCTTGTGTTATTTTTTGTGACTATTTTTTACACAAAATTTTTACACAAAAAGAGCACATGAATTTGAATATAAAAACAACTCAAATGCCATTTAACTAAGACATAAGTCTAAAAATGACTTCTGAATAAGCATACAAATAAATATACAAATTTCACCATTAACATTGTGAAGTATACATATTGAACTACATATGTATAGCACGGGGTAACCAATGCAACATGCCATTCACTGTGCCTTCTGGCCTAAGCTTTAAGTAGAAGTAGGCCAAACGGACACCTGAGTCATTGTCACAAGATATGAGGATGTTTAGCATTATACAGAGATTAACCACTGATTCTAGGCCGGGATTTTTTCAGTGTAAAAGCAGCTATGGTGTTCGAAGCAATTTAACAGTTGTTAAGTGCACCATTTTATACGGCCTGTCAAATATTACTCAGACACAGGTGAACACAGGCATGCTCTGATATATTTACATATCGCGCCATGGACACACAATTAAATACACAAGTTATCAGGTACACACGAATCCAGACAAACTAGTTTTACGTATTTGTGCGCTGATGGAGGATCTGGAAAAGGAAAAGAACTAAAACATTTGTTCTGGAAAGTCGCGGGACCTTTCTTGACCCGGAAGCTGACACAGACCGAGCTGTTCCATCGGCGGAGTAAAGATGGCTGACCAAGGCGCCGCAGATCCTGGAAATAACAACAATAATAAAACTGAAGCTTTAGAGGGAACTATTATTAAGGTCACAGTAAAAACTCCTAAAGATAAAGAAGAAATCGCTATCGCCGAAGATGCCTCTGTCACTCAGGTTTGTTGGTTTCGCCGCGGCGCTTCTGTGTCGTGCTCTAACGTCATGCTGCTGCCCACAACTTCAGCTACACCGCTAGTTAGCTGCGATAGCATCTGTCGTCTCCTCTACCGGCTTACTAGAAGTATTTAAGATTACAGGCGTTGCATCTTATAAAAGTATTATCCCTAGTGTTAGTAACCCACGACTCGTAATAACACTATTTATATGAAATACAAAGATATTACTTCGCGTATTTTTGAGACGGCTAAGTGGCTACACGGCTATTGCTAACCATTAGCTTTATAGCGCAATCGACTGCGAAACCAGCCAACACAAGCTAACAATGTAGCCAAACAAGTGTCACCTACTGGGCTGCATTTCTGTGGTTTGTATTTAACCAGTGCATCTTAAGTGATTCACTGTGCCGTGGTGGTTATACTTATACATACAATCATTTGAATATACAGCAAATTAACTTTGGATTGCAGAAGGTTAGTTTAATCTAGAACATTCTAACGGCTGTAACTGAGTCATTCAGGTTTTCAGCAGGGAATAAAATCCCCGGTGTCACTGTTGACGTGACGACGAAATACAGTGTAGCCCGGCAGTAGAAGTATTAGTTAGCTTTAGTCACCTGTACATGGGCTACTGATGTTCGTCATTCTGCAATAATGTTAAACCACCACCCGTTCTAATAAATTAAGTGATATTTAGTTGTTTGTAGATTTAAAGATATCCGCATATGTCATATACATGTCATATCCCTGTAATTCTTGGTGTTGAGAAACTAGGGCAGTGTTTATTGTCACTGAGAAGGCCCTTGTTGCCCCCTGCAGAGTCCTGCATGCCGTCGTGTGGTGTGCACTTCAATCAAAATACACAATAATAATGTCAACGGGGCACTTTATTTATGCTGACCAAAACATAAAACCATTACATGTATGTTTTTGTCACAAGACAACAGTCTAGAAAAGTTTTACATAAAGTTTGCAAACTATTATGAGACAGAGGTGTTGCTACTATTATCTCACCAGTTACAAATTAACACAGACTAGTTTTTGTAGTGTATTGCATCTAACTATGGTAACTGAAATGTTTATGTTGTTTTAGATTATATAAAAATACTTCTAAGTATATTTACAAAAATAGTAAACTATCAGCTTTTCACAGTGAATACTTTGTTGGGCCATTTGAACAGTATATCTCACTGTCTAAGTTGTAGTTTTGTCATTAACATAATTTGTTTTTGTGTTTTTAGTTCAAAGAAGAGATCTCAAAGAGGTTTAAAGCCAAACAGGATCAGTTGGTACTGATTTTTGCAGGAAGATCTTGAAGGATGGCGACACCCTTGGCCAACATGGTATCAAGGATGGCCTGACAGTTCATCTAGTTATCAAGACGGCTCATAAGTAAGTATATTTACTTCTTGTACAAAGCACGTTTGCCTAAATCTATAAAACTACCGTTACTGTTTAAATTGAATCCTTGACCTTGACCCTCAATCTTTCTAATAACTTTTGTAGGGCTGGAGAAGGTAGTACTTCAGCGTCAACGTCATCCTCTACCCAAGCAGGCAGTGCCTCCACCTCAAGTTCAGGAACAAATCCCCCTACCACAACAGGATCTACAGGCACTGCCCCACCAACAACACAGACTCCCAACCTACTAAGTGAGTCTAATCTAGAGCTATTGGGCATTATTTATTAATTTAAGATCCCAAAAAGTGCATTTGAATTAATGTCTCCCTTTCTTGTAGCTGGTTTTGGAGACCTTTCTAATCTGGCTGGACTGGGAATGGGCTCGGCTAACTTCATGGAGCTGCAGCAGCAGATGCAGAGGCAGCTTATGTCCAACCCTGAGATGCTGTCTCAGATCATGGAGAACCCTCTGGTGCAGAACATGATGTCCAACCCAGACCTGATGAGACAAATGATTATGGCCAACCCACAGATGCAGCAGCTTATGGAACGCAACCCTGAGATTTCCCACATGCTCAACAACCCTGAGCTCATGAGACAGGTACTGACAGTGCATCACAGTAAACCATAGCAAACTACGGTCTCAGTGCAATTATACAGCTTACAATATGAAATTAAAGATGTGATACCAATATCCCATCTCTATTGAGTAGAGTCTGTTCACATAAAGACATTCTGGGAAAAAAAGCAGAGTGGGGTCTAGTAAGATGTATACTATACCCCCGATCTTTACAGAACACAATAAATGACCAGAAAAGGTGCTATATGAAATGGAAACTGTACAGACACAGTGCATACAAGCATATTCTACCTGTCTTTGTAGACTATGGAGTTGGCCAGGAACCCAGCCATGATGCAGGAAATGATGCGGAACCAGGACCGAGCTCTGAGTAACTTGGAGAGCATCCCAGGTGGCTACAATGCACTGCGCAGGATGTATACTGATATTCAGGAGCCCATGTTCAGTGCTGCTAGGGAACAGGTGGATAAAAGAGATTTGGTTTCTGTATATTTTGTGCTGTAAAGACAGGTTTTTAAAATAGAATTATCTTGTTTTAGTTTGGTAACAACCCGTTTTCAGCTCTGGGTGGGGGTTCTGAGTCTGGTGTCCAGCCATCAAGAACAGAGAACCGCGAACCCCTACCCAACCCATGGGGTCCACCAAATGCTTCTAACCCCAATGAAACGGGAGGCACCACCACAGGAAGCACAAGTTCAACTGGTGGCACCAACCCCACTGTGTCTAACCCTCTGGGCATCAACCCTGGCAGTCTGGGCAATGGTTTGTCTAAAAAGACTTTGAAGATTTATCCTTACTGTGAAGTAAATTAACTGGTTGTGTCCCTTCTTTGCAGGGATGTTTAACAGCCCAGGGATGCAGAGCTTAATGCAGCAGATCTCTGAAAATCCACAGCTGATGCAAAACATGATGTCTGCTCCCTACATGCGCACCATGATGCAGTCACTGGCTCAAAACCCAGAGTTGGCCTCTCAGGTGTGCACAAAAATAACAAATCATTACAAATCTATTTGCTCATTTGTATCTTGTACCTTGAAGTTAGTACTGAATGAATGATTTTAGCTTTCTGCTTTTTAAACTATAAGCAAAACAACATAACCTAAACCCCAATTGTGGAAAATACAAAACAAAAGTGTTTATACTATATATTTATGTAATCTGAAAGGTCACATTAAGGGAAAGTCAAATAATGACCTACTTTACTCCTTTTGTGTAATTTTCAGGTTCTGATGAATAACCCCTTGTTTGCTGGAAACCCACAGCTGCAGGATCAGTTTAGAGCTCAGCTTCCCATCTTTCTTCAACAGGTACCTCACACATCAGAAGACAATGCTAGGTTAAAAAATTGGAGGATGTGGTTATTATAAACATTTGAAATCTGACTTGATTTTCTGTGCATACACATACTCATTTATCATTTACCTTTTGAGAGACAAACTCATTTATTCATTATTGTAAGAGATGTTTGAGGCAGGTTACACTTACACTCTCTTGATGTCAATGTCTTATTTTGATGCCCTTTCCTGAATGTATACTCTGACAACTGCAGTAGTTCAGTTAAATGGCTTTATCAAGCTGTGAGTGTAATTTGACTTGCCTGTGCATGTAAATGTAGTGAGTGTTAAGAGTAGGACGCCCGACAGGAACATTTATCAATAAAGTCAGGTGACTTGTCAGTTAATAAATTGGATACATTTGTATTTCAGATGCAGAATCCAGAGGCCCTGTCAGTCATGACTAATCCCGGGCCATGCAGGCTCTAATGCAGATCCAGCAGGGCTTACAGACACTGCAGACTGAGGCTCCTGGCCTCATGCCCAGGTAAGATGTCAGACTGCATATACAAAAATCTAATGAGGTAGAAAAGCTGGCATTAAAGATGTGAAGTACTACAGCTAATACCACAAGTTTGAAGGTAGAATAAAGGGAGGGAAGAAAAGAAAAAGAAAGTTAAAAGTGGGAAGCTGCAAAGACTTATTGTAAAATCAAGCTTTTCTTTCTTTAGTTTGATGACTGGTGGTGTTCCTGGTGGTGTTCCTGGTGGTGTTCCTGGGGGAGTACCTGGTGGTATTCCCAGTGGAATTCCTGGTGGACTTCCTGGTGGAATTCCTGGCGTACCCTCAGGAGGTGGCATGCCCACAGAAAACCCTGCCTCTTCTCCCAGCAGTGCGGGAACAAACACTGCCCAGCAACAGCTGATGCAACAAATGCTCCAGATGTTTGCTGGAGGTGGTGGAGGAGTAAATCCAATTGTACGCTGTACACTCTCTCATGTGTCTCTGGTAACTTTATATGTTTCTAATGAAGTCTATTTCTCTGTGTAGAGCATGACCCCCGAGGTTCGGTTCCAGTCCCAGCTGGACCAGTTAAGTGCTATGGGATTCATCAACCGCGAGGCCAACCTGCAGGCCCTTATTGCTACTGGTGGAGACATAAATGCCGCTATTGAGAGACTGCTGGGCTCACAGCCTTCGTAAAGATGCATACTGACATGCACATGCATACAAACATAACACATGCAGGCATCTACAGAGAATCGAGAGAAATTTCAGTCTAATGTCCCAAACTTTACAGAAGAAAGGATCTGGGCAGGATCTTCACCACCCTCATTCTGGTCTCCTCTCACATCATTCCCCATGTTTTCTCTTTGGCATCACCCAAAACCACCTCTGTCCCATAGAGGTGCGGCAGAGCAGGACTGAATCACTCTCACCTCGTGGAGTGGGAAAGGAGTGAGCCCATCTCCTGACTTTGGACTCCCAGCCACTTCCGCCAATTATTTTCTCCATTTCTCACCGACGTGTTCCATACACACACTGACTTGATACAGATGAAGCAGGTGATATGATTGGCTGTGTTAAATACTGCACATGCCCACTGTGGGGCAGTAGTTAGCATAGAAATAACCAGCTGGAGCATGAAGATCTGCTTGTATAAAGAGTAATTCAGAACACAATGGCATCATTTTTAGACTTTACTGACCCAACCCCTCTTGACATTATGACATTTGCCCTCTTCTCTTGAGATTCTGATAAAACTATCACTATTTATTATAAATGCTTTGGAAATTACTCTCCATACTTTTAAGTTGTGATTTGTCATTCCATATAGCGTGCCCACTCAAGGGTGCACAGTGTCTTTTTCTTCTGAGGCACTACTGCTGTGCCTTCTGTTCTCCCCTGCCCATAGAGAAACATCATTGACTTCCCCCCCACTCAGTGAGTTCAAAACCATTTAATGGTCCTGACCAAGTCCATACATTAGTCAGGACTTTATCTAAAATCAGAAGTCACAGAGGATAGTGTGAGAATGAACATGAATGAAAAAAGAGCTATCCTTTCATTTTTAATCTGATCCCTCATTTATTTTTTTTTTTTTTTTTGTGAGGTGCAGTTAGTACCTAGAGATAATTACAATTTGTCTCGCTTAAAATAAACATAAAAATCAATAAGCAAAAATAATAATGAATAATGGAAAGCCTTTACAAACAATTATTTTTTTCCAAATCAACTTCTAGTTTTTCTTTTATTTTTTTCTTTCAGATTTCAGCATTGTAGTTGTGGTAACCTTGGCAACTGCTTCTATAGCTTTGCTTTGTCTGTTGACCTCAACTGAAAAGAGTCCATCTCCCGATTGAACACGTTGGAACTAACTTTTAACAGTACTGTACTAAAATAATAAAACATGGTCAAAAATGGTCCACATCTAGTGTTTTTTGATCTGTCTGTGGGTCTTTTTCAAATTTTTAATAGGTATAAGTTATTCAGCTGGTTTACATTTTAGCATTTTTGTACATAGTTTTATGTTGAGTAAATGTGCTATCAAATCAAAAAAACATGGTTACACTTAAAGTGATTTTTATTTAAAGCAAAATATATTGTGATCCTGGCTGAGAATAGGTCGTAGGTGAGGTGTGTAGTCTTCCTCTAAATAAAAAAAAAAAGAACAAACAGAAAAAGTGGAATGGTAAATAGTTGGGTTCTATTAGGGTTAGTTAAGGATTAACCAAGTGTAAGTACTGCTTCAAACAAATAGCTAGTATAAATGAGAGGGTTTACAATACTCATAAAAACAAAGCTTAGAATCACAGTTTTTACTCTTGTTATTGTAAGGCAGAGTTAAAATGGCTGCATGTTCCCCACAAATGCATCTGCCCGACAAGGTCTATCGTCATACAAAAGAATAGAGGTTGTAAGTGGAGTGCACCCAGGGTGGAGTCTGATCTGGATCACTGTGGTTTTACCTGTTGTACCTGCTCCCCCCTCCCGTCCCTCAGGTGTCAGCTGATGAGGGCTTGGCCGGTCACAGCGCTCTGCCTACCTGTCTGCCTGCTCTCAACCAGGCGCTGCCCAGATCCACACATCAGGAAGCGAGAAGGAGCGGTGGGTGCAGCTCAACCTGTTTTCTTCACCTTCATTTTCACCTTAGTCCCCCCTCTCTCCAGACAGGAGAGTGCTGTTACATTTTTTATCCTCTTTTTGTTTGGGACTACAACTACAAGGGACTTCCTGACGTTAACAGTTCGCTTTTTAGGATTACAACATGAGTTCAGATGAGTCGTACAATTTTGTCTTTAAAGGTAAGATATGTTTAACTGTGGTTATTGAGGTCAAATGAATTGACATAGAACTTGTTAATGCTGTCAAAACTGTGACGACTAAAGCACTGAGCGATATGAGGAAGTGTTCATTTTGTAGACTATTTAGTAACCTTTGGCCTATTTCAATAAGCATTAAATGTTCTTCCTTATTTAAAAAGACTAATGTCTGTTTCTTCACCATTGTGTTGCCTTTCCTATCATTCTAAAGTCGAGTCATAAGCAGGCTACATGGTGCCACATTCTTCTGATGTCTAGTGTTTCAAAAGTTACCATAAAATCTCCCGTGAACAGAATTTAACCTTGCTTGCCAAAATCCAAAATAAATGTATTGTTTGCTTTCCCAGTGGTTTTGATAGGCGAGTCAGGCGTAGGAAAGAGCAACATTTTGTCTCGCTTCACCAAGAATGAATTCAATCACGACAGCCGCACAACCATAGGAGTTGAATTCAGCACCCGCACTGTTCAGCTGGACAACTTCACCATTAAAGCACAGATATGGGACACCGCTGGACTGGAACGATACCGGGCCATCACCTCAGCGTGGGTTACACTCCATTGAAAGCACAATCAGATTTAGCATTTAAATCCATTGCGTCACTTCTTTTTACACAGGTATTACAGAGGAGCAGTGGGGGCCCTTTTAGTTTATGACATCAGCAAACACCTGACCTATGAGAGTGCAGAGCGATGGCTGAAAGAGCTGTACGACCACGCTGACCCTCACATGGTGGTGATGCTGGTGGGGAACAAGAGAGATTTGGAAAGCCTAAGGACAGTGCCAACAGAGGAGGCCAGGGACTTTGCAGGTAAGTTGAGCAACCTTTTAAGCTTTTTAGATACAATCTTACTGTGGGTTCCTGTTTGCTTAAACACTCCTTGTTTTCAACCACTTCAGAAAAAAGAGGCCTTATGTTTATGGAGACGTCAGCGTTGGACTCCACTAATGTTGAAGCGGCATTTCACGAAGTTCTTTCAGGTACAACCCTATTAGTCAGTGCTTCACAACTTTAATTAGACTTGAATTAACATCCCATTTTTTTATAGCCATTCACAAGAAGGTGGCCAGCAGAGAAGTAACCCGTGGCTCCATCAGCGCAGTAACACTGTCCAGTCCAATTGGACCATTAGGCCCGGGGCAAGAGGAGCGGAAACCCTGCTGCAGGAACGCATAACAGACTGCCAAATATATCACAGTGATGCTTGGGTTTCACCAGTGTCTTCTTTACATACCTGTAAAGTTTAAAACTTGCCAGTATGATAAAAGAAAAACTAAGGAAAATGCCTTATTTGAAGACTGTATTTTGGATGCATAGTCTGTTATAGTGAGCACAAACACTGATTTTTGTGGTTTTATATTTTTTAAGTATGTTTGGATTTATAAAAGTATGCACTGGGAAAAACTTAGAATAGATTATTTATAATGTTTTTTCCACCATGTTTTTTTATATACACATGTACTTAAATGCTATATTTATAGTACAAACATTTCCACTGTGTTATGAGGAAAAATAAATCTATAACAAATCATCACAAGATCTATTTCACATAACTACTCCATATCGCCCCTATATCATTACAGAAAGGGCTTCTTCACATACATTTTCTTCCTACTTGGCACTTCCTACCTACTTTTAGTGACCCCTTTAAGTTGTTCTTTCACCATTGCTCCTGCAGATGGCAGTGCTGTTAAGTTTAGTGCCATACTGTCTTTACCCATTCTTGTTGATTAACTTTCCACTCCTTTATTTTTCATCCCATTAATCATTTTATACTGTTTTTGCTGTGAACTAAGATACCTTGACACTCTGCTGTTGCTGAATTCAATTTAGCACGTTTTCCCAAACTGCACTAAGTGTAGAGCCCATTACTTCCAACACCTCATGCTTTTATGTCACTGTGGTTTTGCGGATCATCTGCAGGCCACGAGTGTAATTGGCCATGTGGCTTTTTGCAGACAGAGTATAAATCTCAAAGCTGTAGAAGTTAATGCCAGTCTGGACAGATACCCCTCTCTATCTCTGGCTCACAGATGTGGAGCCTTTGATGCAGTCTTCAAGTTGGAGATTACAGTAAAATGACCACAAATTCTTTTATGAATTTTCCACCTATATAATTATAATAGAACAGACTTTGCTCTGGGTAATAAATGTTTGATTATTTGAATTGTAAATGAATGTATTTGAATGAGTAAAAGCACTAGGTGTAATCATCCACCTTGGCTGCACGAGTGTGGACGTGGAGACTATAACTCTCACCATGTCCAGTGCTTACAACCCCATCTCCGAGGACGTACTGTATATTTATAGAAATAGTGGAATTCACCTGCTGTTTTTAATATTAGCACATGATAGAGTTGAAGGAGAAATGTTGGATATGTTTTTATTAAATAAGGGTTGGATAGTTCTATATTCAAATGCACGTTGCTTTAATGGGAGCGCATTTATCCTATCTTTTTTTTCCAACAATTTGTTTCCTTTTTTTTTGGTAAATTGTGTGTGTGTGACCTCTGGTGAACCATGTGGAGACTATTATCCACGTGCTTCTTGACTTGTATAACCTGTGTCTAAAAGCAGGGCTTCAGCTTTATTTCATTTATTTTTGGTCAAAATATATTTATTAAATAAAATAAAAAAACACAAAATAAAAACAAAATCCACATTGACGTCAAAACAAAACATGACAGACAATATATAAAACCCCAAGGCAAACACAAGTCCCACCCACAAACCCTTGTGTACATTAAAGTTGTTTACCATTCCTCTTTTCCTACTTTGTCTCTGCGGTGTCTTGTCTTTCTAAAAAAAAAAACCATTTACATAACATCTGTTTGTTTTATCAACACTGCTGAGTTGTTGTAACCTTGACCCACAGGGAACATGATTGTTTAATGAAATCCCATCTTAAGTGATACATTAGCATTCTTAGTCATTTTTCTTTCTCCTGGATTTCAGAGCTAGCAGACTTTTTCCGGTTTTCCAGTTTCCTGATGTGGTTTTGGGGCTTTAGACGCTTGTTTTTTGCTCTTTATTTTCACTTCCTCTGTTTGTAGTGTGTTTGGTACAGCACATGTGATCATCAAAGACTAGTTGGCCTAGCTTCCTGTAAACATGAAAGATGGCACACTCTGATGGCGTCTGGTTTATGAACTGTGTCGATGAAATCAATTTAAACAGATGAATGACGAAAACGTACAAGGACAAAAACCAGTAACACCTGTTTGTGACCTTTGACCTCTCAGACATAGTGCATTAAAGATGATCCTATATCTATTGCCACATAGGTCAATGTTCTATAGATTTTTTAAATTATATAAATTACATTTTTGTATTGTCCCATGTCACCTCACCTTGACCAAAATAATCTTCTAACTCCATCGCCATGTTTTCTGCTTCTGCACTATGACCCTATTGTTCTAAAACACACATTCCCACCCATTTACCTCTAATAAAGTCAGACCCACTCCAAAAACTACATCTCTCCTCACACTACACATTCTTTGTTATTTCTGCCAAGGCTGAGAAACACAATTTTGCGATTTCCGTGTCAACTGACATCATTACATAAATAGACTGAAAGTCAGTGCTCGCTGATTACCATGGTGATGTTGTTATGGTGACCAATCAAAGAAAAGAGGTGAGCCGATGGTGTGGTGAGAATCTGCTGGACTCCCTAAAAATGTGCAGTGAAGTGTCCCTGGAAACAAGAGGAGGATTTGTGCCTGAAGGTGCGTTTCTTACTCAGAAATGTCCATGATGGGAATCAAATCTGCTTTCATGGCTCTCTCGCTGTGTGCATTCTTGTGTTCAGTGGTTCACCCTTCTCTTACAAGTTAATTAAATCCTTTCAAAGCCTCTAATTTCATCAGAGAGCCTGGGGTGCTGGGCTGTTCGTTCTTAGCCGGGGTCACAGTGTTTCCTTTCCGGTGAAGCAATTAACAGGTAGCCAGAGACAAACAAGAGTCGAGAGTCTCGGCATTGTCCACTTAACATAATATTACATATCCCCGTTGCCATGGCAGCTGCGGTGTTTGTCCGTGAGTCTGGGAAGCTTAACGCTACAGGTGTAAAGTGATGCAGCGGACTATTATTTAAGAGCTGAAACACAAGACCAAAGGAGTGTAAATTAAGACTGTCATTATCTTATAGTGTTATCTTCCGAGTGACAGCTGAGCCTTCTGCTAAGTTTACATTTGGGCTGGCATCTGGGGAGCGGGATCAAGTGCAGATAGAGTGAGAAACATGGTATTGGTAGATTATTTTAGTCCTTGTGTTGTAGTAAGCCATAAGAAAGGATGATCTTGCATTAAAGATAGAAGTCTTACTTGCAATCTCAAAAAAAGTCTGTTTTTTTCTGTCTTGATTTGTGTTCCAACTCCTCAGTGTCCTGGGTTCGATTTCCAGCTCAGAACCATTTGCTCTATAACCTCCCCTGTTTAACTCCCCTGTTTCCTGTTCATCTACTAACTCTTGCTGCCAAATAAAGACTTCATGTTCCCTACTTTCAAGATTTGTGACATGGCCAAGAGTGCCTTAAAGACTGGTTATTCTGGGTAAAGCACAATGTTTTACTAACATTCCTGCAAATATGACCCCAGATATAACCCGTGAGAGGCGAGTTTCCCCTCTTGTGACTTCTTCTTTGGCATGGCGATTAGTCTTCAGGATGTAAGGCACCTGAATGTGAAACTCAGAGCTTAGGAATTTCAAACAAATGTCTCCTCTGTGGCATTAGAGACATCTCAGCTGCTGCTTGCAAAAAAATAAAAAATAAAGATTGGGAAGAAAAAGGCAGTAATACCACCCGGCCCCTGAAAAGTTCTCTGCTTTTTCTCACAGCGACTCAAGTTGTCTGGCATTACAGAAAGTGACAACAGCGGCGTTAAATTGAGTTTATGAGTCGATGTTTCCATGTGTGTGTTACTCTCCTTGCAGCTTTTGTTCCATGATGGAGGATGGAGGTACGGTCCACATGAAATATAACCCAGCGTTAACATCATAGATGCACTTCTCATGCCGAGTTGCTTCATTGAATCAACTCATCATCCCATTTGCACCGAGTGGACTGTGGCTCGTTCTCTGTAACTAATTTTCTTCCTAAATTACAGTCAATTACTGGCAGTTCCACTTGCCTTCATTATTCTACAGTACACCTTCAAGTTGTACAGCGTGCCAGCAGTAGACTGATAAAAGTATACGTCTCGAAATACTAATAGCTAAGAAAAATACACTTTGTCAACAAAACACGTAGGATGCTTTATATGTTGTAGCCAAAGTGTAAATTTAAGTTGTAAAAAGTCCTGGTTTAGACCTGAATCCTTTCTACATTTAGTCCCACTTTAGACTTGTTTAGACCTGTTTTAGTCCTTGTTTTGTCACGTGGAAGTTAGTCTAGAGCATTATATTTATTTTTCATGTATAAGAGCACTCAAAAATCGCAGCTCATATTGTTATTGCAATATTTAAAATAGTTATTATTGAGTTTTACTCTTGTAAAGTCGCCGTTGGGTTTCTCCTTATATTTCCGCTTTTGGAGCCTGCCCTCTGGTGGACGGAGGTATTTCGCTGTAAAATCACCGTATGGCGGCGCCCTTACACGAGGACCATTTTAGAGGTTCCATGAGAGAGGCTTGGTCTTCACAGCCTTTACAACTGTTTTTTTTTCATCTATGTCACAAACACATAAAGAACACTCTGCACATCTGTTTTTTGAGACAGGTGCATAAAAAAAACAGGGAGCATAACTCCAACAGTTAATTATCAACTCCTGCACATTGTCTCTGACAAACACAACCTTGGACGTGTCTGACCACAAACATGTTTCCACTATGGCTCGGTCCATTTCAGATGAGCTCGAGCCCAGAGAATTTGGCAGCGTTGATTGCTTTGCGTAATGAGAGTTTTAAGTTGCATTTTTTGGATGCAGAGGCTGACTGTGTTAAATGATCACAGTTTTTACACCCAGCCTGCAGTTCAGTAGCCTGACAGTTTCTCAGGCAATATTATCACAAAACAGTAGATACAGTCACTAAACAGCAAAATGAAGACAAGAGAAAGATATGCAGTGGCGGCTAAGCGAATAAATCACATTTGGTACACAGTCATAGCAACACTATGCTGTGTCAAACAAACTTGTGCTCAACACGACTATGGAACTCTTTCACAAACTTATGACTTTCAGAATGATCTACATGATATCTTTATTGCTTCCACCAAATACTGCAACGTTTTATCATTCAATACAAAAATAATGTTCATTACAAGAGAGGCTGAAGGAAGATTTTTGTTAAATAAATGCTAATGCTAACGCTAAATGCGTCAAATTATCCTAAATGGAACAAATATTGCTAAAGCTAATTGATTTATATGCTCATCCTGCTCATCCTGTCACTTCTTCTCCACTCTCTCTTAGAGATACAGTAAAGATCACTGTTTCTTTGTAAGTCTTCGGGTTATAATCGAATTCCGGCAGTAGCTCAGTGGGTAGAGCGGTCGTCCTTCAACCAGAAGGTAGGTGGTTCGATTCCCGCTCTCCCCACAGTTCATACTGTCGTTGTGTCCTTGGGCAAGACACTTAACCCACCTTACCTCCAGTGGCTGTAACACTGGTAATTACATTAGAACAATGTAAGTCGCTTTGGATAAAAGCGTCAGCTAAATGAATAAATGTAAATGTAAATTCCAATACTGTAGCTGGGAATTCAAGGGGCGGGCCTTCATGCCTGTCAATCACCAAATGAGAAAGTTGATTGGTTCTTAGGTCACTAGTCGTGTCAATGTGCTTAGGCTGTAAAAATAAGCCCCCTTTTCTTGTTTTGTGGCAATTTGGAGTTATTATTGCCATCAAAACTATAAATACTATGTTTTAGGAACTTCCACAAAATATTAAAACATTAAAAATACACATTTTATGTTAATATATCTTGTAAATGTTTAACAATACAAAAGCCTACATAGCCCATTAATAGGCCTACCATGTGCCACCCCTGAAGATATGAAAATTAGTGTATTTGGCCATTTCATAGTAAGCACTTGGTACTTATGTATAATAAATTGACAACAAACCTGACCTAGTTAGCTAACAAATAAGGAAGCAGAGGAACTACAGACAGACAAAACAATCCCTGTGTCTTTATAAACATATAACCCCTTTTAATCTCAAATATATTCTACTTCTCTTTTGACAGAATCAGAACTGTATTTGCCACAGTGCATGCTATGTAACTTTGCTATTTGTGTGTTCCAATATAAAAGAGAATCGGCTTCGTGAGAGCAGTGTTTGAATATTAAATGCATTTCAAGCTAAATCTCACAGGAATCGTAGTTTGTGGGAAAACATGTTGTTGTCCAGTTTGGGGTTTTTTTTACAAGAGGGAGGAACATAAAAAAGTTGAAGCGAGGTCACGAGAGTCTGCAGAGACGTGAACTCATGGAGGGTGTGTGAAAGTGTGACCACACGAGAGCCACTTTCAAGTGTTAATACGAACATGAATATTTGAATAATATATGCACATTGTGCGTGACTGCCTCTGATGTTTGTAGATGGACTTAGGATCTAAAAATACAACAGACTCAAGAGGAAAGGAGAGAAGATAGCAAGTCTTTTTCTTTAAAATACACACCCTCCGAGGTCATGTGTTCATCTGTGAAGTCACTTTGATAAGGGAAAGCTGCTGCTCACAGTGCTGCTGTGTGCATATGTTGGCAGTGGAGTCCAGGGTGGTACTGCGCGCTCATTAAGGCCATTTCCTTCTATTTAGTGAATTAAAGGAAGATTTCTGGGAGACTCGGGGGCAGAGGAACAGTGAAGAGAAGAAGATGAGGCAGCGAGGCTTTAAAGGGAAGTGTGTGTGTGTATGTATGTGTGTGTGTATGCGTGCGTGAGTGTGTGTGTTTGGGGGTCCATATGGGAAGGAGCCGCAGGAGAGAGTCAGGGATAAGTAAGCGGAGAGGAGGAGAGACAAACGCGGGCGGACTGTGGTGAACGCAGCAAGACGCATGAGCCTCTTCTCATCCACTGGAGATTAAACGCACTTTTTACGCACACGGGATTTTTTTTAGCAGGTGTCGTGATGTATTTTGGTACGTAGTTAATTCTAATGGCTTTTATTTGTGTTATTCGCTCTGAGCACTGCAGTGGAGCACTTGTTGCTATGTTGCGCTTCTAGTCACCTGCGCTGAGTCTTTGATAACCCACTTGATCTATTCCACACACCGCCTACACTGTGTATTTTAATGCCATGAGAAAAAAAACGCCTTTTTTGTTGAGTTTTATACATTAGGCTATGTTAACTCTGTCTGAAAAATAGTGCGTACAACTGAAAAAATGTTACTATTAACACATTTTCAGTAGGTTTGTAAAGGGTTAAAGGTTATTTAGAATGTTTTGTGCATCTCAAATGGAACAGGACACGTGCTTTTATTAAACAAATTACCGTTAAAGTTGGTGCAAGTTTGGGATAGCTTTAGCCTCGCAATTCAAATTGAACGTGACGCGTTTCCCCAAAAATATCGTCTCACAGCAAACTCTCCGAAAGCAAAGCAAACTCAACGCGGTCAAACAAGGCAATCAGTGTAATGGCACTGCGGATGGGTGTGTAGTCAGTCTGATTAGGGTGATTACACACGCACACGTAGACGCACACTGGTCCTGAATCAAACTGTAATCAAGCGTTTGCAAACTAACAAGCCTCTGCAATCAGGACATGGCGAAGCAAACATGAGGCTAATCGCACCGCTGTTAGTAATGGCCTGGGTATTTGGGCAAAACAAGCCTGGGTCTAATGAAGTATTATTTACAGGTAGTGACTTAAAAGTTTAGGTACCTGCTTATTATACAGGTCTGCGAAGCCTAAAGCTGCAGCCTTAGCCTCTTGTAGCAGCTCAGTTGAGATTTTGTGAGGTCACAAATTGCTCCAGCCAAGAGAATAAGTGCAGAACATGTGTCTCTGTGCATGAGTCTTGTTGATAGTTGGTTGACTAAAATGTTTTTTATTCCATTACACTTAAGCAATGGGCCCCAATAATTATGTGTATGTCTGAATGTTGTAAAATCCTAATAGGCTTCCAGTTCTTGTTATAAATAAGGGGCCAGATCAGAACAAGTAAACCAGGCAATTTAATAATAATAAAAAAAAAAAGTGTAAAGGATAAGCAACATGATGAATGCATCTAATCCTGCTACATTTTAGTTACATATGGTGTGAATCATTTTAGTAATGTTTTTATAAATCAGGGGTACGTTGGTATAGCAGTTAGGAAATGTTATAATTGTGGACTTGGAACACTTGTTATTATTCCCAAAGACAGTGATGCATGTGTTGTAGTATATGGAATAATACGTGCACGTCTTTAAAATGTTTACACATTAAAGATACTTTTGAAATGAATAGAAAGGTTATGATTTTTCCCTTGTGAAATCAATTGTAATATCTGAAATAACTTCCATACAGAGAGATCTGCTAAAATATGTCACATTTGCTGAAGAGTACAATATTTCAGAGACATCAGTGAGATCTCTTTAATGACAAATGGACAACTTGTACTCATATAAATTACATGGTACATATAATTATCTTGTAATTTAAGATATTGTGCTTTTAATAAATTATTTTATTTTATTTCATTGTACCTGATAACACAACAGAATATTTTTATTCGGCAGTAGCTCAGTGGGGCGGCAGTAGCTCAGTGGGTAGAGTGGTCGTCCTTCAACCGGAAGGTAGGCGGTTCGATTCCCGCTCTCCCCACAGTTCATTCTGTCGTTGTGTCCTTGGGCAAGACACTTAACCCACCTTGCTTCCAGTGGCTGTAACACTGGTAATTACATTAGAACAATGTAAGTCGCTTTGGATAAAAGCGTCAGCTAAATGAATAAATGTAAATGTAAAATGTAATATCTATCTGTACTTCTGCATCGTGAGCGTATATGAGCATGAAACACTCAGTCTTCTTAGTCTTGGGTTTATTTTTGTCCCGGAAGCTTCATTAACGTCTTCTCCATCAAGTCGCCATATGTTCACGTCTCTACCTGCGCTGTCTCCTAGGAAGTGTGTGCCACAGCGCTCTTCCCCAGCTGGTGCGTCCCACTCCAGGCAGGAGCCAGGGCTCCGCGGACCTCAAGCACCTCCTTCCCTTTCACCTGCTGCCAGCCTTTACTGATGTGAGTGCATGACACATGACCGAAATCACACTTTATTATTACACCACGAGTTATTTTCAATGCACAGATGTCCTAACACTGCCTACACCTTTACAAATATATCGCCTGTGATGCAGAGAGGCATGACATTTTCACACAAGCCATGAGGCGGGGTCCTTAATATTCCTTGCACAGAGGTTTTCTCTGAGCTGTCTGCTTCTCTGTTTGTGAAGGGTTGAAGGTGGAGACAACTAAAAGCCCAAAGGAGAGTTGATATGTCAGACACAGCTGATGGGCCGCTGTCTGTTTTTAGAAAACAATGGACTTATAACTTTATGTAGAGGCTGATGAAATGTATGGAGGTGTTAAAGGCAGCACTAATGTTTTACCTTCAAATGGACAGCCTCAGAATCATTTTGATGGGTCACCAACATGAAATAGGGCTGATAACATCTCATTTTATGCAACCACATTGCTGTGTTTGTTAACAGATTGTCTCGCAGTGGTGCAGTTGTACTCAGAGGGCAAAATCCTTAAAAACATTTTGTTACTTAAGTTTATTTATTGAAACTTTTGAGGAATTTTCACGAAATGAACTAATGTCAAACCTAAATGTAAGAATGGACTTTAATGAAACATCTTCCACTGAATCAAAACTCTCTTTACTTTCTTCTCATCTATAAATCATGATGTGCTCTTAGGGTTGGATGATTTTAGAAGATAGACATCAAGAGGGCTTAGAAGAGTGAGATGAAGATTGAGCGTATGTGTTGGAATGGCTTGTGCACAGCAGAATACACTTGTCCTGTGTGTTTTTGTAAACTCTCAATCCTTGTCTAAAGCCATTCTGCCACCTGAGGAGAAAGCAGAGATAGTTGGAGGTCTTGGCCTCTCACTCTTTCCCATTTCACCCTGCACTCTCGACACCATCCATCCTCCCATCCATCTTTTCCACTTTGTTGCACTGCTCTCACTCTGCATCACAACATCACTGCATTTCGTTCCTCCTGTGAATTTGCCTCACTGTTTCTTGCTGGCATCACATCCATTTTCATTGAACATATTTCTTGCTTTCAGCCTTAACCCCCTTTTTTCTTCCTTTACCAAATATAGTCAGAACATGAAATGTTACCTTATTTGATCAGACAAAAGCACAAAACCTTTCCACCTCATGCTAACCCAATAGGGATTAAAAGTGTCATAGTGACATAGATTTTTATCACTCTGTCAATGCATAATTTTTCAGTTCTGTTTTATTTATAACTGCTGTCCCTCACACATTAGATTTTTTTTTCTGACAATTCTGACATTTTTACTTCATAAAGATCCCTTGCCAAAAAAGTATATGAACCGTCCCATAAAAGTGGGATTAATATCGTACCATAATACTTTGGTAACCCCCCTTTGGCAGATTGAAATGAAACTTTTCTTTGGGAAACTGTATGAATTCCAAGAAGAAACAAATGTTGTACTTTTGGAAAGCAAGGCACGCATTTGTTTCAGTTTTATATGAAGTCAATGCACTCACTTTGACAGATCAACACAACTTTCCTTTAATCTACACAAGACACATATAGTATGAAGACAGAATAGTCCCATGTGAGTTTGGAGAAGTGTGGCTGCAGACAAAGTCCTTCACTGGCTTCAAATCCTCTTAAGTGAAATGAGTGCTACACAATGGCATAGTATTTTTTTTTTTTTACGGACTGAATAACTCGAGTGGTTATAAAGGGACTCTGAACCTGTAGGTGTTTAGTAAGTGGGCACACATCTGAATTCTGACAGTTGTGTTTTTGTCTATTGCTTTTCCTGTGTGAATGTAGATGTGAGTTGGCTCTACCTGTGTAAAAAGTGCTCAAAAGGAGTTTGTTTTGTTTCCAACATTTGGGTTGTCATGGTTACTGTGTGGTGCCAGGGACCTGCTTTGATCTTGACTTGTCAACTTACAGTCTGAACAGAAGACATTTCAACCTAACTTGAGGCTTTAAGGTCTCGATGGGCTCACAAGGTGTTGTTGTGAGCCGCTACAATAAAAGTCCCGGACCATATGTTATAATTGTTGAGATTTTTGACGGCGCTCCAGGTAGCAATCTGCTTTGCTTCACTTAACCACATCTAAGCCATAACTCTCACTACTTGAAACAGCGTGCTGTCTGATTACAGTCATTTGATGGATATTGTGTTCATTCACTCTGAACATGTTACTTTTTCCTAATTTTATTAAGAATAAAAAGCGCAACCTACAGCAGTAATGATAGGACGTGATTCTTGGTTTTATTTATTTTATTAACCTTTATTTAACGAAGATAAAACTAATTGAGATTACAAATCTTTTTAGCAAAAGTGTCCTGGCCAAGACAGCAACATAAACAGAAAAATTACACAGATTACACAGACAAATTAACATAGTTCAATAAGAAAACCAATCATACATTCATAAATAAATTAATACGATTTTTATAATTCAATACAGCAGTTAAAAACAACAACAAATGAAAGAATCTGCTTTAATGTTATGTAATTGTTTTGAAATTGTTTAAAGAAACCAAGTCTTTCAGTTTAAAATATTTCTAAGGTTCATTCCAAGAATGTGGAGTTGCAAACTTAAAAGCTTTTCGGCTGATGCATTCATATAAATTACATCACCATAATCAAGCACAGACATAAAGATACCAGCAACAAGTTTCTTCTGGCTTCAAGGGACAAGATTTAATTATAAAATAAATAGTTTAAGTTTGAACCAGTTTCTGAATGTGGGGTTTAAAAGAAAGACAATCATCAATTTAACAAATATTTATAGTTCTGTACCAATTCAATGCGATGTCCTTGGGATGAGATTGTATTTGGTTTCAGAGTTTAAAACAAGTTTTAGATTGTAAAAAGTATTTTGAATTTCATTAAAAGCAATTTAGCTCTGGCGAAGGTGCTGAAGTATATAGAACAGTATCATTTGCATAAAAATGGAAGTTAGCGTTTTTGATGTTTTGGTTTAAGTCATTGATATAAATAATAAAAAGAAGTGGCCCCAAGATAGAGCCTTGAGGCACTTAAAGTTTTAAAAAGTTGATTTGTGCACATGAATCTTTACACACTGTGTCCTGACAGTCAAGTTGTTATCAAACTAAGAGACTGTATAATGTGACATACCAATGCTATGATGTTTTTTATTTTAGCATAGAATAGTTGACATTGTCAAAAGCTTTGTAGAAGTAAATAAAAAGAGCTAAACACTGGTGTCTGTTGTCCAGGGATTGTGCTATGCTGCTTCATAAAACCAGATTGCAAAGGTGATAAAATATTTCTTGCAGAAAGGAATTATTTGCGCTGTTTATTGATTAAAGACTCTAAGACTTTGGCCAGGACAGATAACCTTGAGGTGACAATTATTCAGATTTGTAGGGTTAAACATGGGTAGAATGTGAGCTGATTTCCATATTTGTGGACAGAGACAGATTAAAAAGATCAGCTGCCAATTTCAAAAAGTCATCAGGACCAGCTGATTTTGTGGGATCTAGGAGCTTGAGGGCTGATGACACTTTGGGGACTGTAAAAGGACAAAAAAAAAGAAAGATTGGTTTGAGGATTCAAGGCTTGTTTACACGGAAGGATGAGCAATTAAAAAAGTTAAACAGAGACCCAGAAGCTATAAAATGATTGTTAAAGTATTGTTAAAAAGGGTGCCATATATTAGGAAAATCCATCTTCTTACACACGTTTTAGTTGTAAAGCCTCACTATTTAGTTTTATTTATAAACCTATTATAACCTATAGCACCTAAAAGTGCTATTTTCAATGTCATGTTTAGAGAGTAGCATCAGGCGGAGATTATTCTTCAGGTGAAAAAAAGATCCATTGAGTAAAAATGGGGCAGAATGACTTTGCCACAGTCTGTCCACAGAAGCAGAGTAGAAGTGAAACTGGCTGCGCCTACAGGGACTGGAGCAGGTGACTTTGATGAGTGAGTGGAAAAAGGGGAATTCAGGGGGAGGACATGGAGAGGTGAAATGTGGTATGCATGATGGGAGGTCAGATACAGGAGCTGCGGAGACTCAGGTCAGATCTGAAACTTGAGAGAAATATATGATGTCACAAATCACAAGGATGTCAACACTGTTCTCTAAGAACTATGTTACTTGTAAAAAGAACCAAACACAGCACATGATAAGCTTTAAAGAGGTTTAGAATAGACAGATATGTGAACTGTCTGAAGTAATGATCAAAGGAAACAAGCAAGTACAAGAAGTAGACACCTTAGGTACATTCTTTAGCATTAAAGAACTCTCCAGTCTGTTTTTTAGAGCAGTCAATTGTGCTCTTAATAGTCAGTGTGAGATATGAAGCGGCTCTAGTATTGACTTTAAATCTGACAGCACTGACAATGACAAAAAAATAGAGGACTGGTAAGAGTAGGCAGGGCTCTTAATTTGAAAAAAATTATATTGAGTAGATAAAGAAAATGTGTGTTCCATCATGGTGGTCATCTTTTGTGCATTCCCTTTGTCTAAAGCCCCTTCGTTCATTTACATCTCTGTTTGACCCTTTAACAGAGTGTGCTTGTGGTGTCAGTATTCAAAACCTGACATTTTCATCTTAAAGCAAATCTGGATGGTTCATTGTTTAGATTTGATTAGAACAGAAAATACAATTATAAAATTTAAATAATATTGCATAATACTCGTAATACTAATAGACCATTATTCACTTCACAGTCACACACTGGTGGTGGTAAACTACATCTGTAACCACAGCTGCCCTGGGGTAGACTGACAGAGACATGGCAGCCATTTTGCGCGTACGGTCTCTCCGACCATCAACAAACATTCTCACACATTCATACACCAGAGCCACAGACACTGGAGGCAAGTAGGGTTAAGTGTCTTTCCCAACGACACAACAAGAGTATACACTGGGGAGAACGGGAATTGAATCGCCAACCTTCCGGTAATAGGATGACCGCTGTACAACTGAGCCACTGCGCCCCTTTTACAGCACAATTTATTTTGATTTGAGCTTTTAGATTTTGCTGGCTGAACCATAATGGCACATACCAAGATTACCAGCTGCAACATTTCAATAAAGCCAAACAGTTTGAGTCTGATTATATGGCTCCTACATTTCATCATCTTGTTTTCTTTTACAAAAGTTAGCATTTTATTGGCTGTCTGTACATACTTATTAAAGATTTCCAGCAGGTTATGTCCGGTGCCTAGTTATTAGATTTAAAGTAAGTGTAAAGATTCAAACCATTAGGTAGTCTAAACACCACCACTAAGTCTCAAGTTATGTGCAGAAGCAGTGTTTTCTCTAACAGTAACAGTCAGTAATTAGTCCTCACAAAACCCCACCTTTCATTACAAACTGGAAACATCATTAGAAGGATTAGTGTCATGGTGTCTTACTGGAATAACTGTGGCTGTTAAATGTTTGTTGTGTGCTTCATGGTGGTCTGAATGGACTCTAATGTGTGCACAATACCCGATTCAAACTGCACTTAAAAAAAAAAAGAAAGTATTCTAAACAGTACTTGGGCCTTTTTGCCGAGCTGGAACCCAGGTCTCCCATATAGTGTAAATATGGTGTAAGTTTAGAATTGCAATCTTTTGCTCCAAACATGTGGGAAAAGGTAATTGTGTATAAAAGTGTATTAAACAGGAAAGGGATATAAAAAAGATATCCAAGGAATTGAGAATGTCAATCAACAGTGTTCAAACTCTAATTAAGAAATGGAAAATGAGGGGTTCTGTTGAAACCAAACTGTGGTCAGGTAGACCAACAAAAATTTCAGCCACAACTACTAGGAATGCAAAGCCCACAAATAACTTTAGCTAAAATACAAGAGAAAGTGGTGTGGCTGTTTTAAAATGCACAGTAAGGAGGCAATTAAAGAAATGAAAATATATTAAAAAAGTTCACACATGTAACTTAGTGTTTTATTTTTTCTGATCAGACATAATAGTTATTTTTTTTTCAAATTGTTTAAAATTTTATTCAAGAATGAAAATACTGAGTTCAAACATTGTATCACAAAATAAACTGAACACCAAAATAAAAAAAGTAATTGACAGAGGACGCTGCAATGGACTGACAAACACATTATTATAATAATTCATTTTTCTGTGAGCATCATCACAGCTTTTGTATTTCATGGGAGCGTCTGCATGCCAGTCAGGACTAAGAGCAGTGTTTTGGTTGTGAATGAACTGTGGGTGGAGGCACTTAAAGCTTCTGGGATCAGACCAAGTCGAGCCTACACACTCTACAGACGTGTTTTGTGAGACATAGCGACATGTGCATACTTGATCAGGGACCAACCCCTGCCCCCTTTAACCTCAATCATGATAAATTTGTGTTTTCACTTAAGTTGAGAGTGCTCTACAGAGTCTTTCACTCATGAACAGGGCATTCCTCTTTTCCCCTGCTCCAGATGGCTCACGTCCACAAAGCTCTGGTCGGACCGAGCTTTGGACTGACTTCACCTCTGAAGAGGAAGCACAGCTCTTGTGGAGTGTGTAGACTAAAGTTTAACTCTGAGGTGGGTGGGGCTTTATTTTCTCACACACATGCACACACACACACACACACACACACACACACACACACACACACACACACACACACACACACACACACACACACACACACACACACACACACACACACACACACACACACATACACACCCTTTGAAATTTAGTTGCGTTACTGGTCCTGAGAATTTAAACCAGCTCCAAAACCATTAAAAAACATTTAATGATTTAATAATATAGTCAGAAAACTTTTTACTACAGTCTCACGCTAATGTTTTCCGAGTCTCAAGTGTCTTATGGGCAATAGATGATAGTATTTATTTAGTATATATGTAAGTCTCTACATTGGTGAGATCATCCAGTGGTAAACTGCTAGAGCTAAATCTTTGACTAAAAAAGGCTATTTCCCAAACCTTCTTCTCCTAAGGCTCTTGAGTGGATTAGCTGGAGGAATGCTCAGCTGTGATTGGTTGTTACAAACTGCTGATACTTCAGGGGCCGTCTTTTACCTTCTGTGGGCAGGTCGTGATGGCCTCTGAATTAAATGAAGCCCTGTCCTCTTGGTTAACATTTAAACCTATATACAGCGTTGTATTGTTCTGACATAATTTCAAAAGCACAGACAGCAAAAGTAGATTCATGCTCCTATACTTTACTTACTGCAAAGAGTACTTAAAACACAAATCTTTTGAGTTGGGATTGTTTAAGGGTTAGTTTAGTTTTATTAATTCAGTCAAGCAAAAAAAAAAGAAAAGAAAAGAATATAATGATTCCAAACAAAAGCTCATATTGACCGAAAGGTGTAGGCTGAAGTCTGAGACTTATTGTTGCCTACCCCTTTTAATATTCAAATCAAAACACCACATAATACTGTAAAACAAACAAAAAACAGAAGAAACACAAAACATTTCACAAAGCAGAAGTAATAAACAGAAGATATTCCTGCCATATCATTATCTGGATTATTTAATAATCAAATTATTTATTATTTTTATTATTATTTTTTGGATTTACAATTCATTATTAGCCATCAGCATATTTTTTAAGATATTTGTCTTATATCATTTTTTAATTGTAGCTATGTTGGTGCACTTTTTATGTATCCAAAGAGTCACCCCTCTTTGAGTCAAAAGTTGTTTCTTTGATTCTAATTGTTTCTAGCTTTACATAATATTAATAATGTTTTTAATTTGATTAAGTCTTTGTTAGTTTTAGGGTGTATGATTTTAAGAACATGTGTTAGTATGATCTCTACAACCCACATTGTGTAAATTCTGATGGATTTTTCTGGCGTCTGTATAATGTCTCTAAATGGCTCTTGAAGGTATTTTCCCAAACTTCAGTGCAGTAATTAATACATAGTAGGATTAAAGAATATAAGACGAGAGAGCGTTCTGATTCAGTACATGCTCAGAACAGCAATGCTTTTAGCCATTTTTGAACAAACTTTAGCTATTTGTGGTTTTTAACTAACATTGTGACTGAGGATCACACCCAGACATTTATGCTCATTAACTCTTTCTATTTTTACTTTGTTAATTAGAATCTCTATTTGTTCATCTCTTCTATGTTTTCCAAATATCATCATTGGTAAGTTCAGGTTAATAATTTGAATACATATAAAAAGCAATAGGATTTTCTGTCTTTTGTCTGACATTATATAAGCAAGCCTCAGGGCCACAAAAGACTGGAGTTGAGTTTGAAGAATTGTGAAGCACCTCAAAATATTGTCAAGTTCACTTAATTAAATAACAGTGTGCTCTGTCTATATTCCCTCTTGTTTGCTCACAGGCACAGGCGTCTTCTCATTACAGTGGCACCAAACATGCCAAGAGGATAAAAGCGTTGGATACCCCAGATTCTAAGATCAGGACCTCTGAACCGGTCGCCAAGGAAACCACGTTGCAAATCATCTCGTCACCGCCCTCAAGCTCCAACACAACATCAGGAGGTATGTGTGTGTCTGTGTGGCATTACCCAAATACAGTGTAGACCTTCTTTTCCCAGTCACGACTTTGAAGTCATATACCTCCTGCTGCGTTGGGTTTCACTGCGAAGAGATTAAAGCTTGAGCATTATCTTCTGCTTGCTCATGTCTCTATTTACTGGCCCCATTCATAGCCTCTTGAGATCAAAAACACACGCTCTGAATATAATCTGTGGGTAACAGAGCCAGTGTGTGAGCGGCATGTTCTGTTTCATATAATGTGCGTGTGGGTAAGTAAAAATCAGCGAGGGCATCAACTGCTTTCCAACCTGATTGTATGCCAGTTCAATTGTGCTTCTTTTCAAAGTGTGTGGGCGTTAAGCAATGCAAATAACACATACTGCTTAAAGCTAAAGAGCAAGAGGCTGACAAATTGCAATTGACAAGCCTTAATATTAGAGATGTTTGTGAGAAAGAGGGAAAAAGCGATCATTTACAGTTTGGAGTTGGCGTTTAATAAGTGAACAAGTCGGCATGAATGCTCTCAAAGATTACTTTGGCAAACAGCCTCGGCAGTCTTTAGGAGGAGTGGTGGAATCAATGCTAACAAACAGATGCCCACTCAGCCAGAGATAACCATTGTAATTAGCAAAGCGAGTGTGCTTCTGCAGTCCTTCTCACAAAATAATGTACTTAAACTATATATAAAGTGTCAGTTTAAGTGCAGTGTGGCGTGTCCAAGAGGGAATCGGAAAATAAGTGTCTGAGTGTGATTAGATAGATTATTAGTTCCTGGTGCCAGGTGAGTTATCTACTCTACAGAGTACATAGAGTGGGAAACCTCAGCTAGCAACTGCAGTAAGTTCTGAGCCGCTTTTCTAATTCTTGCTAAAGCAAAGCATAAGTGATATATATATTTTTTAATTTTAAGCATAAATGAAATAGTTCTATCTTTAAAAAAACATCACTCCTATAGTGTTTTTGCAACAAAATGAAGTGTTATGTTACCCCAGTCCCTTTTATACAATCAGTTGACATTGAGGCTACAGTAGCCGTGCTGATGTTTGTTTGGGAATCAGATGGACTGTCAGTGCTTCATTTTATTTGTTTGTTGTTTATGCCTTAATGAATTTGCATATCTTTGTTGGTGTTCATCTCAGAGCCTTCATCCCCAGTCCCTTCCTCAGAGGCAACACCTTCAAGCGGTGGCTCCACTGAGACTGCGCCCTCTAACCCTGCACTCTCACCTTGTCCAAAAGCAAAAGAGGCAGAAGCTCAAAGAGATGGAGAGTTGGACACGCCTCCAGAGAACGAGACCGAGGAAGAAAAGGCAATCCGTCTTCTTTACTGCTCTCTGTGTAAGGTGGCCGTCAACTCTGCCTCCCAGCTCCAAGCACACAACAGCGGTGAGGGATTTACAACACTTATAATTCACGCCGAGCTTTAAGTTAGGATGCTTAAACACTCTTCACTGAGTTACGCTCTCGCTCGAAGGCACTAAACACAAGACGATGCTGGAGGCCAGAAGTGGCGGCGGAGCAATCAAGTCTTTTCCAAGGACAGGGGTCAAGTCGAAGTTGGCAGTGTCGCTTGAGTCCTCAACGGGACTGCAGAACAAAACCTTCCGATGTGAGATTTGTGATGTGCATGTCAATTCTGAAACGCAGCTCAAACAGGTGAGTTAAAGGTGAAGCAGCTGCTGAATGGGTCAACTCTGAAATGCAATGTACAAATAAATTAACTATTGTTATGAAGTATAATAGTTTTGCAGTATTGTTATTTTTACTGAAAGATGTGAGGGAGGAACAAACACCAAACAGACTTGGCGCTCAGTCACTCACAGTTTGGTGAGTCAGAAGCATTAATACATCTATAGTCATTTTATCCATCAGGCATCGCCGTGTGCAAATCAGACTCATGCTGATTTTATGCCAAATTACTCTGCAAAGATCTCACACCTGTCGCTGCAGTGGGTTCACACCACACATCCCTCAAGATAATGAGCTCAAAGCTACTATAAGCTTGGCCTCTTTCAAGCGGCATCTGAATATGATGTTCTCGCTCGTGATGGGAATGCACAGAGTAGGTCTGCATCGCTGAATGTTTAAAAGTTAACTTTGGCCAGGTGCTCATGAATATTTAGGAGTTTGCTGCGACTTGTGTGCTCTGCCATCTGTTTGTGCCTGTCAATCAAATCAAAAATGATCTCCCATACCCGCCCCCATGAATATATTTTGAATCCTACAGAAAATGAAGGTCCTGCCTGAAATGACAAATAGGAACTGTAATTAGACTTCCTTTAATTTGTCTTGTGATTATGCAGATTTGAGAGCTGTTGATATGCTCGGCTGAGTCTGGGTTTGCTTTTCTGTGAATTTAAATGATTCTCTCCCACTCTGTAGCACATCAGCAGCAGGAGGCACAAGGACCGAGCTGCAGGTAAACCAGCCAAGCCCAAGTTCAGCCCGTATACTCCCAGCCAGCGGCACCACCAAGCCTTCCACACTGTGAGTAACCTGCAAAGTTTCACATGACACATATTTATAGAGACACGCACAAGTCAATGCTTAAAGGTCTTTTCCAGGAGTGGATTAAAATACTTTGGCCAAATACCTTCCAGTAGTTTATCTTCAATGTCCTTTTCTGAACTCACTGATATTTTCTTCCTCAGATTCAGTTGGCTCTGAGGAAGAACCAGGATTTGGCCAAACCGCTTACGTCTTGTCTCCTTCAACGCCAGATTTCTGTTGCGGCCGCTGCCACAGCTGCTATGGTGACAATGTCCCCATTCCCTCTACGTTCAGTTTCAAACTCCAACCCAGCGCTTTTCCAGAACCAGCCCCTTTCCCAAGCCATGCTGCATCCGGCGCATGGACCCATATGCTCCACACACGGCCCAGTTCTGTTCTCGCCGTACTGACACAAGCCATATGACTCAAACTGCTCTAAACTGAGTTGTTCACTCCACATGCAGTATCGACACACGTGTGGAGTGGACCAAGACTGACGAGACAAGGACAGTATTTTTCAGAGAATCATGTTGTTTCAATGCAGAGATGTGGACGTTATAAATAAACGGCACTCCCAGGCTGCCGCTGTAACTATCTTCAGTTAAACCAGCGTTTCTCAGTTGGTTATTCATGAGTTGGTCAGTAAAACTTTAAAAAAATCAAGAATCATGTTTAAGATAATAAATCCTTAAAACATGTTGCTTTATGGAGATGTGGTGCGGTAGAAATTGACACAATACATGCAAAAGTTGGGTTGTGATTCATTTAGCCCTTGTGTTCTTTTTGTTACAAAGACAATGTTCACAGGTCTGACCGACACACAGCACAAAGGGGTTTAACAAAAAGAATTATTACTGGACACATGTCAGCTTCAACTCAATTGTAAGCTTTCTATGCAATACCTAAACACCACAGGAGTCCCCAGAAAACATGTTTGGGAAATATTTTAACACTTTAAATCAGTCTGATGAAAACTGTAACTCTATAATAACTATAGATGTGTTTGACGATGATAACCTGCATATGACTATCAATAGTAAACAGAGCATGGCTTATTCAAGATGTTTATTTTACAATAAATACTCTTAGTAAAATATCTTAATATATTCTCTAGACAATTTGAATAAATATGTGAAACTTAGACTCAAAATTGATCCAGTTTTAGTCTCGGCTCAGTGCATTTTATGGTTTGGTTTAAATCGTCATGTGACACAGCCAAAAACACATGGCACTCCATTCAAACTTCATCCTATTTCCATCCTCCCTCCTAAACAGCATACTACTAGATAACGTCCAGTCAATTTTAAGTCATTTTCCTTAGAAACAAAGTTCCATGTCTTTATTTAGTTTATTATTTATGACTTTAAGTCCACAGATTACCTTTTGCCTCCAGCTTTTTCCCCCACAGACTTAATTCAAAGCAGGAATGCACTGTCTGACTATTTTCTGTGTTTCCTGATAATTAAACCATTGCCTCAGGTAACACAGTTCATTCAAGCAAAGTCATGTTTTATATGAAGCTACATTTTATTACCTTAAGGTGTAACAATACTATCTTCATGCATTGCGTCAGCCGAGTAAAACAGTACAAATGTAAACTCGTTTGTGTGGATTTAAGCCCTTCATCAAGTGATTGCTTTTTTGATCTTTCCATGACCTTTCAGACCCGACTTTCCTTTCATCGGTGAACTGACACTAAACTGGATTAATTAGCTGTATATCTTGGGCTTTGTTTCATGCTACCACTCCAAAGTAAATATTTCCAGTTGCCAATTGAGAAAAGCTTAAGCCTATAAATCACTGCACACTGATTCTCCCACTTGTCATAGCAGTCATCATTATTTTTATTATTATTATTATTAATCGGGTGTTGATTGTGAACATCTGTGTGTGGGACGGCCTGTTTTATACAGTGTGTCTGAATCCTGGCCTCTCAGCCAAACTACTTGTATTTTTCCACGCTTCCACAAAGATAACTGCACATATTCTGTATATCTCTGTACAGAACCAGACAATCTATAGCCATGGATTTTTTTATTCTTTTCTATGTGTAAAAAATTATGTGCTTTAACATATGAGGGCCTCAGTTAAAGAAGAGATCTAGATAAATGCCCCATTGTCAGTTTGCACTATAAAAACAAAGGGCGTTTAGCTCAGGAAAATCCAAACACATTATGAACCTAGGAGAGGAGCCTTCTTATTTTACTTTACTGAAATGAGAGAAGAACCTTGTGACTTAGGAGTTTATTGAGTGTTTTCAAAAGCCTTTTTTAAGCAATGGTCAAAAGGTAATGTTTCAAAGGCATTCATCATTTGGAGTGAAAATATATTTCAATGTCACAACAAGCAGCAGGGATTAGAACCCAGCAGCGAGAGGCACATGTTGTGATTCCTAACACAGAAATCAGGCAGAGTTAGTCTTTAATTTAAAATCTAAAAGAATGCTTTCACGGGTTCAACACGCATGAGCAAGGTAACTGCTACAGGCTATATATGGCTATATGTTAAATGCTGCCATTTTTTTTTTAAACAAAGGGGATGACTGGGTTTATGTGCCATAGTCTGATGAGTCATGACTAGTTTGTTGAGGCTGAAAGGAGGGTTCAGGCGTGGCAACAGGAAAAGTTAAACTGGCACCATTGTGCTAATAGCAGGATTATGGAGAGTTCATTTTAGTCTTTGCTTTATTATGAGTAACAAATCTTCACATCTTAAATCTTGTCCAAGCTACTGCATATAAACCACTCCTACGGACATGGCTTGTTCTTTGAGTGTCTGTGAGACAAAGACAGGTGGGCACAGAGACGCAGTGGCATAAACAACAGCTGTGCCGGAAGCAGAATTTAAAAGTTCAATCATGGCCCATCATTTCCAGTTTCCTCCAGTAGCAGGCAGCACAAAACAATCTGTGGTGGATAGAGAGCATTGGGGCAATGTAAGTAGTGCAGTAAATGGCTCTGAGGGGCATTCAAGAGCAGCCTGTCAATGACCATTACGAGTTCCACTGAAAGACAGTTCTGGAGTTCAGAGTTGTTGTCAAATGAGTTCAAAGTAAATAGATTTTTCAGTACTGGTTTGAGCAGTACTGAAAAATCTATTGCATTATTGTGGTTTTAGCTGCATCAGTTATACCAATCAACACAGTGAAAGATCTAAATATAGTTTATTATACTTAGAGGATTTGCATCTGGATAATGTAGGTTAGAGAGGACACTGAAGACATTTTCACACACTCCTGAATCAAATACAAGTACTGGTCATAATTAAGATGTGCTACAATGTCTACATTCCACTATATTGTCTTTTCATTTAAATATCCACTGAACAGGATTTGTCTTCTCATGCTGCTTTATTTGTTTGCTTTGGATGGGTATACAGCCAGTGTTATGATTTCATTAAGATACAATATGAGCATGGCACACTTTTTCCATATTTCTGGCACAGCAGAGATGAGTTCAGATTAGAGGTAATACTTTTCATCTGGAAGAAATTAAATGAGCCTTTCACTCTGCTGATTGGTTTGTGAAGTTAATGATATCAATGCATTTCTAGTTTTGAAAATGCAACATAATAAAAGCCAATACTATTCAACTTTAACTTTGAGGAGATCAGATATAGTTTTTTGGCTTAAAAATGGCTCCATTAGATGCACCAGAAAAAAAGTACCATATGATAGCATTGATTCCCAAATGTCAACCCAGCAAGCTGCAAAACGCCAAATTACAATTATAAATCACATTCAAAGTTCTTGCTGGTAAAACACGATAGTTCCTGCTGCAAAGGGAATGCTGCAATTGTGATTGAATCATCATGCTGCAATTACACACTGAGACTGCTATTTCCAAACTCCAGATGCTTATGTCTAGACTAATATTTTATTCTGTTACATTTCTCTCTATCTTTCCTCCATGTCTGTGATAATACGTTTATCTGCAGGAGTCAAACGTGTGACCAGTGAGGATGAATGATGGATTTGTCCACTGAGTTGAGCAAAACCCAGTCCATCTACCTGACACTTTTTAAATCAGTGCCATACATACTCCAAATATGCTTCAGAACAAATCGTATGATAATTCCCATTCCTATGCTTTTAGAGGGAATAATATTATAGTTAACCAAAAGTGATTATATTATTGAAACAGTGAGTCATGCTGGTGCTGTAGAGAGCACTTACAACACTCGTTCATACCCCTGACCTATTCTAAGAGAAGGTCTGTTGCTTGAATACAGCAACTTAGGAATAGGGATTTTCAACACTAATAATATTATAATTTTGTATTTATTTTTTTAAATGAATGCAGCCTACATGCAGTTATATATATAAACACAATAAGAGGACCCAGCTGGGAACATAAATACAGCAAAAGTTTGTCGTAAGCACAGGGCTGTTGCTTAAGTCATTTGTTTTCAGTGTGCGACACTGACACACCCATGTGTTACTGAAAACCTTTGTGCAACTTCAATTTGCCATTTAGTTTACTTTCTTGGATTCTCTGTGACACGCTCAAATGGATCTTGCATTAGCTGCAGTGCTGTGCAGAAGTCAGTGCAGTTTGACTTTGACTCAAAAAAACTAAATTACATTGTGAATTGGTATTCAATTCAATATTAATGGAAGATTTATGTGGAGAAAAACCTGAGCTGGACAAAAATGGATAGTCGTTGAATGGAAGTAGTAAAGAAGTGCATGAATAATATACATATACAAATTTCAAAAAGCAAAAAGTTTTGCCCTAATTCCTCTAGATCATTTTAGTGGTGCAAAATTACACTGGGTTAATAAAACTCATCTAATAAAAACATGCAGTAATCTTCGCTGTGTTTTGCAGTTTTGTAATCTCTTGTTGTGCGTCTAAAGAGTGGGATTATTGTATAAAAGCCCTGTATGGCATATTTTTTCTAAAAATGGGTTGTTTACTAGGGCCCTCTAGTGAACACAAATGGTAAAGCAACTATGCGGAAATGACGTAGCTCATTTCCACCAATCATCAGCCGAGGCACACTATTCGAACGTCAACTGACCGAGAGGTGGATGAGCTGTAATAAAAAGCACTGTTTTTGTCTTTAAAAATGGCACAGACACATTTCTTCTGAAGTTGATTTCTAAAATATTAGACATACAATAACGCAAGTAAGTCGCATTTATTTATCTGTAATTTGGATCGTTATAAATGTGCTATACACAGCCTAATGCTTTTACTAACGTTACGAAACATGCTAACCTAGCTAGTTGGCTCGTCTGTTTGTTAAAGTTGCACAGATTTGTGTATTTTAAAGATCCTGAGCCATGGCGAAAGAACGGGTGAAGAAAAAGTCTTTCCAGCAAAGTCTGGAAGAAATTAAGGAGAAAATGAAAGAGAAGAGAAACAAACGTTTAGCCAGTGCTTTAGCCCCAAACAGGGGACGGCCCAGGATAATAAACAAAAACTGCGGTAAGTCAAAACGTGTCCATCCACAATAATGTGTTAAAAGTACTGTGAAATTTGTTAAAGTACCGTGAAAACCTATGCTACAGCTAGATGAAATGAAAACTTGACATTTTACATGTTCTCACAGGGACTAACTCCGCACAAACAATTCTGAAGGGCGTCCAACAAAACAACACAGAACTGGCTGTTGCGTTGCAAGCTGAAAAAGAAAAGGTGAGGCACGCTAATGCAGTGATTGTGCAGCTGAAAAGGGAACAACAGGCTCTGTTTCTTCACCTCCTGCTGCTCAAGAAGAAACTCAAAGAGCAGGAAACAATGTCTACATACTCTTCAGAGGTATAGCTAGAAGTTATTTGATTAAATAAAATTGTAAAATTTTCAGTATGGGTTTCAGTAATTATTACATATTAAATAAATGTTCAATGTTCTTTTTAGAATAAATCTACTAACAACTTTGTCCAACCAGAAAGGTAACTTTGTAAGCATCAAAAAATAATTTATAATATTACGTGTGTCAGATTCTTACTAAGTTGAGAATTCAATTTGCAGAAAGAAACGTATCAGCCAGAACCTCAATGAAACTCCTACACAAGAGGCCTCACCCGAATGTTCAGGTAAACTCAATTTGAGCTTGAATTGTCTTTTTAATTATGGACTTGCAAACTTTTGTTGCATAATACTAAAATCTCATTATGTACTGCAGACATTGGTGCTTCAAAAAAACAAGAAGCAGCTAAAAGTGACGGGCCAGTGATGTTGCCGTCAACTGTGGGTGTGAGGCGTCGTCATAATGACCGAAGCAGCACCAGGAGGCGCTCTGAGCGTGTGCAACAAATCCAGTCATCAAGGGAAGGATGTTTGGAGACATTAACAGCAAGTCCTATTTGCAGTGAGGATGTAAACCATAGGCAAACGCATCAGGGTGGAGATCCAGTGCTAACAGATCCTATTGAAGAGTTTCAGCACTCTACACCTGAACCTGCTCCAGCCAAAAGCACCAATCAGCCACAGCCTGGCAGGAAACGAGCTCAGCAGACCCGAACAAAACAAGAACTGCCGCAGAAGAAACCTGAGCGAGGACGGAAAGCAGAGCGCGGCCCATTAAAGAAACCTTGGGAAAATCCCAAACCAAGGGCACGTTCTAAGAGTCGCGATCGGACTGGCACTCGCACAAAAACGGCACCTACAACACAGAACAACAAGCTCAATAATTCACTAGGATTTAATGACACATTTGATTTTGACTGCGAGGAGGCAGTTCATGTTACACCGTTCAAAGCCAAAGCTGAGGACAACCAGCCGGTCCCAGCAATCGGCAGGGAGTCTCTGCCAAAAGAACAGGCTGAAGCTTTGCCTGTTGTGTCCAAAGGGGAGGATTCCCTGTTGTTACCATCCTCTGAATCAGAGGACAGCCTGTATGTTCCAAAAAAGACCAGGAAAAAAGAGACTTCCCCTGAAAAGACGAAGGTCATGACCACACGGAGAGGCAGACTCTCAAAAAAAGTAATTCACAATAACAACATCCGTCCAGAGCAGGAGTTCAGTGGTGAGACTTAAGTTACTCAAAACAGATTTTTACATTGGACAGCAATTAATCATTTTTTTTTTTTTTTTTTAGTTTTTAGAGATAAAGAATCAAGTCCTAAGGTAAAGAGATCTAAGAAGAAAGAAATCCCTGAGTGGAAGTCTTCTGATGTTACCCACTCTGTGTGTTTAGAGCAAGAAAGGATTGAACAAGAAAATCAAAATGGTGAGTATATTGGGATTGGTGTAGTTGCTATTACTAAATATTATAACTTGATTACAGGATTTTTGTGGGTTTGAGAACTGCCAAGGTAAAATGCCATATAAAACCTTTCATGAAACTTTTACATTTCTTTCTGTGTGAAAATTATTAGGCAAGTTGTATTTGAGGATTAATTTTGTTATTGTACAACTACAGTCTCTTGGTCAAACCAAAATGTTAACAAACCCTCAAACCTGAACATTTAAGTAGTAAAAGTGAAGTTGTGGCTTTCTAAAGAGAATATCTACATGTACACCATTATTAGGCAACTATTAGTGTGCAGAATTATTATGCAACTAAATGAAAAACAAATATTTTCCCATCTCACTTGTTTATTTTCACTTGTTAAAGTGAGAATAATAAACAAACTCAAAAATTTACAAAAACATTTCTGAAATTAAAAAACAAAAAAACTCAGTGACCAATATAGCCACCCTTCTTTTCGATAACGGTCACAAGCCTTCAATTCACAGAGTCAGTCAGTTTCTTGATCTGGTCAGAATCAACTTTTTTTGCAACCACAGCCTCCCAGACACTGTTCAGAGAGGTGTACTGTTTACCTTCACTGTAAATGTCCTTCTTAAGAAGGGCACCAAAGTTCTCAATAGGGTTTAAGTCAGGTGAAGAAGGGGGCTATTTCATTAGTTTTTCATCTTTAAAGCCTTTACTGGCCAGCCACGCAGTGAAGAATCTTTGATGCATGTGATGGAGCGTTGTCTTGCATAAAAATCAAAGTCTTCTTGAAAGATGCAGACTTTTTCCTGTAGCACTGCTTGAAGTAAGTGTCTTCTAAAAATTATCTGTAGGTCTGAGAGTTACTTTGAGTTTATTTTCAAACCGAAAAGGTCCAACTAGCTCATCTTTAATAATACCTGCCCAGACCACCTCCATCTTGCTGGCGTCTGAGTCGAAGTGGAGCTCTTTGTCCGTTACTGATCCAACCACGGGCCCATCCATCTGGTCCGTCAAGAGTCACTCTCATCTCATCAGTCCACAAAACCTTTTGAAAAATCTGTCTTCAGATCTTTCTTGGCCCATTCTTGACGTTTCAACTTATGTGTCTTGTTCAGAGGTGGTCGGGCTGAGAACTGAACACCTCGTACTTCTTGACCCTCCAGGTAGGTTGCAGTTGTGGAGTATGGCAGCACTGGAGGATAATGGGTTCCTGGTAGCTTCACATTTGATTCTTTGCAAATCTTTGGCGGTTAATTTGCGTCTTTTTTTCTCGACACGTTACTTTGCGACCCTGTTGACTATGAGTGCTGCATCCCTGTAAAAGACTTTTTGGAGTCAGTTAAATCTCTTTTTTGGCCCATTTTTCCCGAGGAGCAGAATCTGCCTAATAATTATGCACACCTTGATATAGGCTGTTGATCTCCTTAGGCTACACCCTCCCTTGTTACACAAATACACATCACCTGATATGCATTAAATCTAATAAAGATTCAAGTTTATACAGCTTGGAGTTAGAAATTATGGATAAAATGATGATATGGTCAATATAATCACTTGCCTAATTGTGCACACAGTGTATATACACACACACATCATTCTGGTCTTCAAGGCCTCTCAGTATGTGGCAGTTGTGACCATGATAGAATTGATGGTAGTTTTGTTAATAACAATTATTGCTTTGCTACAGTTTATCTTGCAACATTTCCACCATTTATTACGCTTTCAGCTGAGCTAGAGACACCAGAATCATATACTTGTTGGCTGAACTTTATTGTCTTGCCTTACTCTTCAGATCATATTGAAATGGACATTAAGGAGCATTGCCTGCCATCTGTCAGTCCTCTGGTTGAAGTTGAGATGATGAGAATTGACAATGTCCTGTCCAATTTTGGAGATGGTTCTAGTGACAATTCTCCACTTTTAGCAGACCAAACACCACAAAGAGTGAAGCCATGCAAGAAACGTAAGTCCTTAAAACCCCCTGTCCCACAGTTTCCTCACTTACTGCTCAGCACGTGGTTCTTAGTCATTTCACTTGTTTTGGATGTACTTTCACTGCACTATTTCACCCCGTCTTCACGTTTCCACAGGTGGGCTTGGTGTAAGGCCAGCAGGGAGGGGCATGAATCTGTGTGATGTGACAAATCTGTCCCCCGCAGCCTATTGCAAGTTCCCGTATCGTGGATCTCGTCTCTCTGACGCCCGGTGCGCCACTCCAGCTCGCAAACGCCGGTGCTCCATGGTGGTTGATTACAAAGAGCCCTCCTTAGGCGCGTAAGTTAACATTTTAATGCTGAATTTCTGACAAAATATATATATTTTTATATTTATTTTTGTTACATTTGAAAACCTTTTGAAATTTATTTCAGGAAACTTAGGCGTGGAGACAAATTTACAGACTTGCAGTTCCTCCGCTCTCCTGTTTTCAAGCAGAAATCTGACAGGCGGTCGGTGCAGAAATCAAGGAATTCTATGAAAATGCAGCAGCCATTTGAAAAATACAATGAGTCATTTGTTGGGTGTCGCTAAAGGCAACTAGGTCTCTAAACTGTTATGTAGTGTGACCAAGTTTACGTTTTATTTTTATTTTTTTTATATAAATGTTTTAAAATGTAATGTGACAATGTGTATATTTTATCATCCCTCTTATTAGTATTTCATGATTGAAGTTGTTTTTAATCAAATGTTTTATTATGGCATTATGATTCTATTTATGACATTTACTTTGTTGTAGTTTTGCCAAATGACAATAAATGAATCACCTTTTTAAGTTTAGTACTAGGAATGTGTATTGGCAAGCACCTGGCGATACAATACACATGCCACAAAACGATATATCCTGAGACTGTGTTGTAAAATGACAATACAATACAATATTTTGATATTGCAAAATCATGAGCACTGAAAAGTCAATTTTTTTAAACTAAGTAACCAACTTATTGCTTGCAGATTTTTTTTTCAGAAATTCTCAAGTGTTGATTTTGATCTGGAAAAAAAAAATTCTAATTTGAAAGTTTTTTTTGGGAAGGAATTTTCAATTTGGACATGATTTAAAAAGATATCAGAGTCATGTCTTAAAATAGTCAATTTTTTTCTTTTATTTATTACTCTTTTATTTATTACTTAGTAACTAATAACAGCTTTAGCAGATACCAATAACAATATTTTAGTAACTGCTTAGACTGGGGCATAATGTTACACAAATGTTTACAAGTAAGAGTATTTAAAAAGGTTTGTCACATTTATGAAGTATATTGAATTAGTTCTTAAAAAAACACCACACTTGGCCTCACATCTGTTTAATTCATTCTACAAAATAGGCTAATACTATGTCATTAAAACCAGTTGTACAAAGAGCATGAAATATTTTTTCCAGATTTTTTCCATGGTAAAAAAACATCCTAAATGTCTTTGAAAAGTACAAACACCTTTTTTTTTTAAATCATTTTTACAAAACAGCAAAACCACTTTGTATTGCACAATGTTTTCATATTCATATAAAGTTATCAATCTCGTTTTGCAGGATAAAAATAATAAATTAAGACCTTGTCTTAAGCATAGTTATTTTAAATTACAGCACATAAATAACAAACTCTAGATTAAATTAGTCCTTAGTCAATAGCGATAATTTGTAAGACAAATTAAGCAGAAAAAAAAGGATGCTCTTATTTGTGTTAACTAATACTTGCAAAAATAAAAGTGCTTTTTAATAGACAAACTGCCCTATGCGGTTTAGTGAAAGCAAATGCTTTTTTGTTCTGAAACTAAAAATATATATATATATTATATACATTCTTAAAATATACAAGAGAATATAATTTCTTTCAATCATTAAAATCTGTACAAATTCAAAATATGTGTTCCTTTTTTGGCAGGATGAACTCATCAGAGACAAACATGACCTCATCAACACATTAACACTGTTGTACAGACAAGAATGCAACATCCCAGCCAGTAGGTGTAATTTAACACAGGAAATCAACAAATAATCAAGTTAGTATGGATAGGGCTGATGACATCTACCTGAGTCAACTGAGACAGTTAAAAAAGTCTGGAGATGAAATGACCAGGGATAATCAGGTGTAATTAGATGTCTAAAAATATGTTGAATATGTATCTGCATTTCAACCTTCTACTATGCTTTTCTTCTTTGGGACCATGGGTTTGTTGAGACTAGAAGACCCAAGCCTTTATTTGTTTGACATCTGCAACAGTGTGGCTGGTCTTCGGCGAGGCCTTACCCTGTGGCCAGTCTTTAAAACAAACACTACAGATAGTGCTTTAAGCACTAGATCAGCACATTTCATAGCTTCTCCAGAGCAATCATCTTTTCTTCTGTTTTTCACTTGAGGACCACCTCAAGCTTTAATCCCATACTAAAACATATGCTTCTTCTAAATGAGTCCTGCTTCTTTGATCTTGGTGTAGAAAAACTTCTCCAGTAAATTGGCGCACTTGTAGTACTCACTCTCAGGGGGGTTGTATTCTCGGCAGTTTGTGAAGATGCGCTGCATGTCTGCCATAAACAACTTACGTGTTGTGTAGTATCTGCTCTTTAAACGTTCACTCATTGTTTTGAGATCTATATGCAAAGACAAGATTTCAGATTTGTAAATGTGATCAAATAACGTTAAGTCTATGCCCAGTGTAATCTGATTAACATACCCATGGGAAAACGTATAACTTGGTAGTACCCTGGTGCCTCCGTTTTCTTCACGGGTTCCATGAAAGGCCAGGCGTTCTGGTGACTCTAGAGGGTAACATTTTTTTATTGGAAAGTGGACTAAATATTCTACAATATGTAAACTCTACAATAACACTGCCAGTGACTTCACACCTTCACTTGTTGGAGGATGGTTTTCAGTGTACTGTACAATTGATCCGGGTCTTTCAGTTCTTTCCTGTAGCATGTGAAAGAAGAAAAGTGTAAGGTAAACTGTAGCTCTCGTGGCTATGGTTAGTAAATCCTGTCTCTGTCTTTCCAACATTGGATTTTCTGGTTAGGTCAGTGGGTGAAGCAATGCTAAAGGCTTAAAATGTAAATCCTTTGTACTTGTTAAAGTCTGAGTAAAACAAACCCTTTTCCAAGTGGCTTCCATCCAGTGTCACCTGTGGACAGAAAGAAAAGGCATTAACATGGAGTGGATACAGATGGAAAACTTCCAAATCTAAAATTGAGGCGACAAAGACAATAGTAGAACAATATTAAAACGTACGTATCCCAGGAATGCTTTCTATGGGAATCTGTCGTACTCCTTCCTTAAAACAGGACAGTCCTGGGTAAACCTTTCTGATCTGAGCCTGCTTTCTTTCAATTAGCTTCTTGATTATCTGAGGGTGATTGGGTAGAAAATGGTAAGACAATGAAACATTATTTGTATTTGAAAAAAGAAGAAAAAAGAACATACCTCTTTCTGCTTTTTAATAATGACAGAGAACTCAGTGTAAGGGATGCTGGGGTTGAGCTCACAGCCCATTAATGTGGCACCTTCGTAGTCTTTGATGTAGCCTACATATTTGGCTTTAGGGACCTTAATATCTTTTGAGAAACCCTGTGAAGGAGTTAGAAACTTTTGTTAGCAGACTGTTTTCAAATATACCATATCAGGCCTGTAACATGAAGCATTTAACTCAAGCCTAGTCACAATTTAATGAGTTAAGTTAGACTAAAACTCTTTTTGTTTTTTGTTACCAAATGAACACACTCTTTAATACATGACATTTTACCTGCTTTTTGAAGTAGCCAATGGCATATTCATCAGCATAAGTCAGGAAGTTGAGAATTTCATGCTTAATGTGGTATTCTTTTAAGTGGTTCATCAAATGGGTCCCATAACCCTACATGTCAACAGAAAACAAAGGCAAACATTCAAAATGAAATAACTGTTACAGTGAATATAGATCCAAACATAGACAGGAGGAGCTCACACCTTGACTTGTTCGTTAGACGTGACGGCACAGAAAACAATTTCTGTAAAGCCTTGTGAGGGAAACATCCGGAAGCAGATTCCACCAATGACCCGACCATCTTTAATTAATGACAGAGTCTTGTGCTTTCTGAGAAAACGTGATGCAAAGATCAATCAGGGTAAACTGAAATGTCTGACTGGGACTCCTGCCAAAATATAAATTTCACTCACGGGTCAAAGACCAGCCGTGTGATGTACTCCTTGGGCATACGGGGAAGCTGGTGGGAGAACACATTTTGGAGACCCACAAGCCACATTAAAATCCTCTTATTGGGCTTTTGGTTTAGAGAGTTACCAATGACATGGAACTCAATCACTCCCCTGCGCTCCTCCAGACGGGCAGCTTCATCTCGAGCTGAATGAGCGGAGAGCAAACTGGTCTACAACAGACATCATAACACATTTACACACTCATAACAATAGACTTACAGAGGCTAGCCCTTGGTTTAGGTCATTTAGTGTTTTTAAGTGGTTACCTCTGGAATGGCAGCAGGGTCAGTGATGGTTGCCATGACTTCATTGATTAACTCCATTGGGATGTCACCCATCACTCTGGGCCTCTTGTTTTCCTCATGAGTGAGTGGCTCAGACGGTTTACGCTTCTCTCCAACTGGGCACGTGATGCAAGATAACATTAGTCAGTAAACAAGTAAATAGCTTTAAAATAAAATAAATATAATTTGCTTTATATCAAAATACATAGCATTTTAATTGCTACAATCCTGCTAAATGTTTTTGTATTCAAATATGGCCAGCTACACACTAACACAAGGTGTTTAATTAAATTCTCTAAATGTATGCTAAATGCATGTTTAATGCACTCTGAAGAAGTAAATTGACAAAACCACTCACAAACCAAAAGATGTAGCTGATGTAGTTTTGCAAATCAAGCAGGAAATTTAGACTTTAATAATGAAGATGCAGGTAAATACCAGCTGTAAATTTGAGTGTAGCTGGCCACATGTTTCCAGAAAGTTTTATAACTTTTTTTTAAATTAATTTGAATTTTTTTCTTTAATTTTGATATACACTTAATGCTGTTTGTTCATATAACTTTATTACCCTGGGTACTTGATGTTATATGCAGACACCAATAATGAAGTGATTAAGACACAGGCTTATTACATCACATTTGTGATATAAAATATAGAAACACACTTTCACACCTTATGATTTGTGTTACTATCATACCTTCATTGCATTCTTAGAAGTTAGAGGCTTATCTTAATACCTGGGTTTGGCTCCAGGACAGATGCTGGTTTTCTGGCTGGACTCACACTGCCGCCACTGGACGGATCCACAGAGACAGGACTGGTGCTATAGTATAATGGTCTAGTCACTAGAAACAAACAAAGCAAATGCAGTACATTATACATTACAACATTATGTAATGTCCCTATTACATAATGTTACAAATGAGTCAAAAAAAGCAGTGGGTTTCACTAAAACCCAGTGTATACCTGTGTGGATAGGAATCTGTCCTCCTGAGGCTCCCGCCAGGAAATCTAGGCTCCAGATTGGTGAGCTGTGACTGTACACCTCCTCCTCAAGCATTGACAAGAACCTGAGACAAGAAACACATAGCAGAGACACTTCACTTCTGATTACGTTCACACTAACCTCAAAAGACCTCAGATCTGATTAATCCAGTTAAGTAGTTAGTTAGTTGTGGATCATTTTTGATGTAGTCTCCTCTTACTTGGGGAAGTGTGTGAGAATCAGTGTGCGTTTCTCTGGTGGGAGCTTGTCTTTCTCCTGTCGAGCCTGCTCCAACAGCTGCTTCCTCATCACAGTGAACACTGAACGCAACAGTGTCCGGCCAAAGATTTGAGTGGTTTCGTACCGGGGCAGACTGTCACAGAACTGAGGCACGTTGCAGTAGCATAGCCATCTGTGGCAACAACCTACAATTAAGAACTGTTTTTTAAAACAGCTGAAACAACTTCAGTCAGTGAATGTACCTGGTATAGTTAGCTTTGTATCCAGCTGCATCGTCATTGGGCACGCGCTGGCGTCTCTGGGAAGGGGTCTCCAGCTGCCAGTAGTTGATCTGGTTTAGGAACATTTTGGCCAGCTCCATGATGGTTTGACGTTCCTTAGAGGGTAGATGGCTGAATTTGTATTGGACAAAATTGTTTACTCCCTATAGCACAAGAGGACATCATAAAAGGTTGTGTTGGGTTTGTCCTTTTACACACAGTTGATGCATGCAAACACTTTTATTACCTTCTCTATACTGGGTTTTTCAAATGGGGGACTCTCCTGTGCTTCCAACATAGGCTTACCCATCAATAGGATGGATTTTCTGAGCAACTGAAATGCAAAAAATCTCAATTACCCGTAGCAAAATGTTTTGTTTGGTTGCATGTTGTGTTACTGTAATAACAAAACTTACTTTGAAGAGTGAAAAGTAGACCTGTTTTGTGTCGGCATCCTCCTCCTTGTGAACACATGTGTAGAGATACTCTACGTCCATGACAATGCCCAGTAATCTATTAATTTCTTCCTCTGAGACATTCTCTAAATGTGTAACATGATCACCTATGTGGAAGAGAGAAAAGCCATTCAGATTATTATTGATCAAGTTTAGCATCGATCCTAAATGATACAACGGTTTATTGACTGTTAGTTACGCAGCGGTTTGCTGACGTACCCAGCGTGTGCGAGCAGCTTCGGCAGGGCTCCTGTAGGTTCACTGTGCTGGCCTGCTGGTCGGTTCGGGGAGGTGTGGGTGGCGGGTTCTGACTTTTCCAGCCGTTACACTTACAAGATCCTTCAGCCTGAAAATAAATAAATAATAAAAAGAAATAGAAAATGAATTCTCCACATGGGCTTGAAAAAGTTAAAAGGTTTGTTTTACAAGGTTTGAAAAGTGCTTGGATTTAAGATTTAGAGTTTGAAAATGTGTAAGGTGACACATAAAACACAATTTTGATTTATTGAGTTTAAGTTATGCATGGTCTATGAGTCTTTGAAGGTTCTCAGTCATTCAGGACATCTTGAAAACTGAGTCCAGATGCTTTTACTTCAACCTTTTTTTATAGTCTATGAGCGCTTTTATACATTTTATGGATTAAATTAATACGCATGAAGTTGCAAACATTGTATAAGCTAAATCTGTAGCCAACACTACATTTTTAGGGATAAAAATGTGTTGCTGACAGCGTCAAGAGATGGTCAAGAGTCTGTCACTGTCAGCTGAGGCCTTCACATTGGGCATGCGCAGTGAAAAAACTCCGCCCGTCGCAGCAGCTGTCATCCTGTCAAAACAAAGACCTCGTCCGTGTCTGCGGCTCATACGCTGCATAAAGCATCAAATGGGCTCTGTTTAGCGCTGTGCGTGGACACAGTGACAGAAGCGCTGAAAGCGACCCTTGGGGAACCATTAACCCCACATTAAATGCTCTCTCTCACACACTGAATGAGATGTAGGCTCTGCACAGTCTGCTACTCCCAAGAACAAGCAGCGGCGAGCCAATGTTTACGTTCACCAACCCCCCACCGCGACATTAACATGAACAATAAACAGGGACGGTCTGCAGCCAATAGGCCTCCGCCCAGGAGTATGGTGTATGCACAAGACTGTTTTTAACTACTAGCCTATTTACTTTTGCGAAAAACTCGTGTTTGCAAAATGCAAAAATAATCGAGCGGCAATGGCTTCCTTTGCTGTGCTTGCATTTTGAAAACTATTGCAGCCTTAGCCTAGCCTCTCAAAGCACACTTCTCAACACAGTAGCAAGAAAAGTCGAGTGCAGGGACACGGTGCGTACTTTGCAGGATGAATATACTCCGAGTTTTTCCAGTTTCTTGGGTCGCGGTGAAGAGCGGAGTTGCGCCTTCTTTACAGCGATACGTGCGGATCCTCCAGCGGCGCCGGAGCCCTCTGTGCTCCCAGCTCCCCCGGACCCTGGAGCGGCCGGTGCCGAGCCCGCGGCCCCGATGGCTGGAGAACCTTGCTGAAAGCCTGCACTGTCGGCCATGGTGTCCCCAGCGAAGACCGAGGGGCCGGCCCAGTGTAGATCAGATCTGGTCTCCGCTCTAGTTCACCAGCGGAGGATCAGACATGGCGCTCGCTCATCCTTATTTTCAGTTTCTCATTGTAGGCCCATTTTCCTCCGCTAGGGGATAGGTCCAATGCGATTTAGAAGAGGTCAAAATACAACCATTTGGAGCAAAACATTTCAAGGTCAAATGTGATAGAAATTAGGTGCTTTGAAAGGTCTCATAAAAGTAAAAGGACAGAAAGTTACCAAAATCAGTAGAGTTGTAAAAGCCACAACCATAATACAATTAACACAAACTTAGTTGCAGTAATAAATGGTCACATCCTCAGTATTTATTTGGTCATTACATAACAGTATTGTAAAATGCTTGCATTTAAACATGTCTAAAATTAAGAGGCCACACAAAAACATACATTTTAAGTCCCTATGATGTGTTAATTCATTTATTTATCAATCTTCATTGTGCCTGCTGACAGTTTTTGCACTGTTTCTACAATAGAGTCACAAAATACAGAGATCTTAATGAACTCTGGAGATTTTACAAGCAGTGTTTCAGAGTTTGGGTCCGCTGGAGGGACGGGTGCAAGGCTTTAGTCAAGTACCACTAAAAAGAATTTGTGAAATGCAAGAAAGAGATGTTAAAAATTTCTCAAAAAACTCAAATGTTTTCCTATGATTATTTAGTTTTTTTGTTGAGAAGTGTACGACACAGACGACTAAATAAATGTTATTTCATTTTTTTGTTAATATCACTACATACATTTATAATACAGACCACCACTGATTATAATAGAACCATTTGTGGAAAAAAGAAACAGAAATCAAACCCATAACTATTTTCTGATCACTGTACAGTTTTGTTTGATTATTTAGACACATCCTTAGCAAGCATTAGTCCTGTCACAAATAAATCAAAAAGCAGACTACACTGCAACACCTATTTACAGTAGATTATTTATATATTTATATTTATTTATATATATATACTTATATCACACTGGCTGTAAATATGACAAGATATATTCAGGAGCATCGTTAGTGCAAGGCATGAGTAAGACAGATTTGTAAAAGACTCATTAACACGTGTTGCATGTTTAGGTGATGTTTCAGTGAGACAATGCAAAAACAAGTATGTGTCCAATATAAGAAAGATTATGTTGTAACAGACGTTTATGCAGTTGTACAATGATTAGATTTGATGCGACTTGAAGAAACGTGTAAGATTGTGTGCAAATGTGTGTGTTTGACATGCACACATAATGGGTATGTGCAAGTGAATAATATAGTTGTCATCTACCACAAACCAGGCTGTGTATGAACACCTGGACAGTGACTGTATCTAAAAGTATTTCTTACATGAGACAGGACATTTAATTTTTGAATTCAAGGGCATAATGAAGTAACATATTGCAACTCCCCAACTATTACCACCTCTACCTGCGCTTACCCTGAAGCAACACACTGCTTCTTCCAAAAGGCAGAACCCATGAGAGCTGATTCTGAGCACAGGACACTGAACAGGGAATGAATAAGCAGTGACACAGCTAGATTAACCTCAGCAGCCCATGCACCTTGTCATGTAAAACGTCACTTGAGCAAAGGGTTTTGCTGCATTGGTCCTTGCAGACGGAAGTCACAGAGTTATTGTGAGGCATTGCACAATGCCACTAAGCTGGTAGACAAGAAAAAGCAGACTCTGATGATGAGTTGGGGTGGTCAGGAGAATTGAAACAAGTGCTACTGAGAATCAAGAAAGAAGGCAGACGGAAATGAGCAAGTTATCAGACAGTGGCTAAAGAACAACAGTATTTTAACTTTCAGATTTAAAAAAAGTCCCAGTGACAGAGTGCCATGGAAATACAAGATTCCTCACCCTCAATGTCTTATCTTCATTTTCAGATTTACAAGAATACTCCTCTGCTTTAACTTTGTATGACCAATTAATATCAATTTTCAAACAAACATAAGTAAAGAGAGGCATAAGAATTGCAGTAGTAAACCGGAATAGTCTGTTTTCTTTATAAAAAAAAAAAAGAAAAAAAAAATGACATCTACGCATTGGAAGATGTTGAAAAGCAGGATGCATCAATGTCTGAAACATTTGCTGATATACCAGTTAAAGTAAGAGTAGGAAAGATTGGTGAACAGATTCACCAGGTAGCAGCAAAATCAAGATGGAGCATAAGAGGCAGAGCCAGAGTTCAGAGGTCAGACCAAGCAAACAGAAAAAGGGGTCACTGTGCTTCTTTTCTAGGTTTGCAGATTAGAGAACTGTAGACTAACAAAAAATTGCAATAGTAACTGCAGTGGCATTTGGTGCATACGCTGCATCAGTTACTGCTGTACAGGTTGTTTGAGGAAGGCATTCTTTATGTTAGTTACTGCAGCATGGGGCCTTGGCTGGCTGTGCGGCTTCTGTTAGGTCGACTCCTCGGTTACGCCCACTGTTAGGTCCGACAGCCTGAGGCTCACTCTTTGGCAATCTCTTTGCTGTAGTACAAAAAAATGGAAAACAAACAAACAAAAGCACGTAATTAACAATAAAAAAGGGCTGTGGTATTTTACTGAGTATAATACATGGTCTGTTTTAGAGGCACCTACCAATAGCCATAAATATCTCATTCACATTCATAGAGGTCTTGGCTGATGTCTCCATGAAAAGTAAGCTGTTGTCATCTGCATAAGCCTGAGCATCCTGTCAAAATAAAAACATTTTATAATACACATAAACATTGGTTACACATTCTGCATATTGACACATTAACACAATTGTTCAATTTAAAATGGGAAAATGTATTCTACACACCACTAAACTTCCCAACATAAAAAACTAAGAGAAATATGAAAAAAATCTAATCCCAAAAATAAAGCATTTCTCTGACCTGGAAATCCACAGCTCTTTTATTGGCAAGGTCTGCCTTGTTGCCCGACAGTGCAATGACTATATTGGGACTAGCTTGTCTTTGCAGCTCTTTTACCCAATTCTTTGCTCGAGCAAAAGACTCCTACTCACAAAAGGAAAGAAAAAAAAAAAAAAAAAAGTTATTTTATTCAGATTACATTAGTCACATAAAAAATTATAACACTCACAAGCAAAATATTAGATTATATAACGTTCCAGATGAATCAAATACCTCATTTGTGATGTCATAGACAACAATAGCAGCTTGTGCACCTCTGTAATACATAGGTGCTAAACTGTGGTATCGTTCTTGGCCCGCGGTATCCCAAATTTCAAATTTCACCGTTGTGTCATCTAGACACACTGTCTGGGTGAGAAAGGCAGCTGAAAAAATAGGAAAGACTCAATTAGCAGAGGCAGCATTAGTAAGTCACAACAGTGCAGTTAGTTATAAATATTATTATTATTATTATTATTAATGTTTTTCATCTTACCTCCTATTGTGCTCTCCTGGAATTCATGAAACTGTCCTTTGACAAAGCGCAGCACCAAGCTGGATTTCCGACAGCCGACTCACCCAAAAGCACCAGCTTAAACTGACAGATTTTGTTCCCTGAATTGGGTCCGTTGGGTCTTGTAGCTCCTCCTCGATTGGCCATGACCTTGACAGATCACCTGGTGTCCTTTGGCTCAAACCTCACTTTTAGGACTTGTGCTGTAAGATTTTGAAAAAATAAAAGCAATGCATACATTGATGACAAACAATGATGCCACGTGATCTTGTTTGCATATCATCAATACATCTAATTTGCTGACACATTTTTTTGTGAAAATAAAATACTGTTTATCTTAACAAAATACATTTCAAACTAACATATGAGCAGTAGTTTTTAAAATACCATAAAGGTACTATAGTGAAAAGATTAGTTGCTTAGGGAGTGATAGAAAGAAAACCCATGACCCATGTAGTTTTTGAAATAAAGATATGAATACACTTAAAGATACAACATGAGCAATTTCTGTGCTTTGAGACTGAGAAATCTCTGTAGATAGATATAGAAAGCTTAATAATAATAATAATGAACATACTTGCACTGCATACTTGCAGTGCACAATTGCCTTCTAACTAGTTTGGTATTTGCTGCTTAATTGCTAAACAACAGATTGCTGTTGTTATTAGACAGTCCCCCTCTATGTCCAATTTACAATAAGAATTTATCCTGAGCAAATTCTTTTGAATTTCATGGCAGACTGCAAAAAATATTAAAAAATATATACGAATTCTAGAAGAAAAAGTAATCTACAAGACTAAAAGAGGGAACACTTTAGCATCGATGTTTTACACTTTGATAACAGCTGTGTACGATCTAAGATGACTATTGAAAAAAATATGGAATATTCAACTTGCCAGTCATTTTAAATGGACAGTGTTAGTGTTAATAATTACATATTCGAACAATTACACCCAGGAACTAGAAAATCGTTGTGATAAAACTTAAAAAGCGGCAAAACAATCTGTAGTACTGACAACTACATCTTAAATAAATCTTTAGCTGTTATAAAGTCAATGCGCATGAACAGTAAGACATGAACAGGTACCGTCAGTGACAACAAGCGCCGAACACCAAAGTACACCTTAGTTGACAGTAAACACAAGTACAGTCGAAAATGTATTTTGGTTTCAGTGAGAGGACGCCATTTTCCACAGTGCCTTATAATTTCCCCGTTAGCTTATTTACCCTGTTACTACTATTATAGCCTAGATTCTGGCTAGCTGGTCAGTAAAGCCGCTCTGCTAGCACCTCAGCACTTGTCATTTTACCAGTATAATATATCCATTGTGGCCTCGCATACAACCTCAAAGGCAGCACTCGGTGAAATTTCGTGTTGATTGTCTAAAAAAGCTTCTAGTGAAAAGACAAACAACAAACGAGAGATTTGCCTTCTACCCACTGACCTGATTACACCCATCTATTAGCCATCACACATGACTAGCACGATTTGTTAATGTCACCATTACCACGAGGACATCTGGCATATAGACACATAAAAATCAAACAAAGGCTTCACTTTTGCATTCTTAACACATAAAAACATCACCGACACTAGCTCAGTCAGCTAGCCGCTAACCTCTCCCCGATGACAACGGACTGGACGAAGCGTTAGCTTTGGTTAGCCAGCGAACTAATCGCAGCTTGCCTTGCGATTCGTATCAAGTACGCTACCTGGGAGCCAGACGAAGTTTTCCACTTTAACCACTATCGCTGTAGTATCTATATACGGAGGCCAGTTTTTTTTGGACGAGAAAATATTGGGTAAGCCAGAAAATTATATCAACAATCCCGTCACGTATCCTCCTTTCTTTATTTCTTGTCGCAACTTCCCCTTAGAACCAAAACACAAACAAGAACTTCCGCCCTCTGCCACGTCACACGCGGCGTCTGCCCTTAATCCCGTATGGTCTGCCAAACACATATAGAGAGAATTTAAATAGAGATTCACCTCAAACTAATCAAGCTCTGTCCAAATTCTTAGATATTGATCCAAAATGCACCTTCTGTCAAACTGAAATAGAAAACCATAACCACATTTTTCTTCCCCTTTTTATTATAATTGTTCATACTGCGGAATATTGTGGAAAATTTTAGAAAAACATACATTATATTTTAGACAACCACAATTTAAATAACAGTAAAGCAAAAACAATCACCATAATATAAAATCGTGTTGATTGCATATTTCTTAATTGTATTATTATTATTATTATTGTCATTCCAAATTCACAAAGCCAAAGTGACTAAATCTAAACAAAATTTTAAACTATTCTCAACCTAAACCAATAAATATCGGAACTCTATAAAACAATTAATAAATAAAAAAGCAGCGACAATAGCTACAATGAACTGTTCTGAACAGCCAATCCATCATAATAATAATGTACTATTACTTGTACTTAAAAATTTCAAACATCATCTGATATACTTTTGTATCTGTATCTGGCTTAAGTCAGTATATACAATCTATGGGTCTGCCCCACGGACCCTGCCCTGCTCAGTTCAGGAGTAACTAGCTAACCTACACCGATTTCAATTAAATTAAAACGTGTTTCATGGACAATAAGTTTGGATTGCTTGAGAACTGAATTTTAAGGCAACAATGAAGGTCATCGCGGAAAACGCAGTTGTCAGCTTATTATTAACTGATTCTCTGACTGTGGACGGCAGAAGTTTAAGCAACTAACCAACAGATGGCAGTATAGCACCTACACTTTCGGTCTTCAACGAAGAAGGAAAAACTCCATCCGTTTCCGTTCAGCTTTTGAGGCTATCGCACGTTTTTTTTGTAAACAATTAGTTGTATCAGTTATCAATCACAGGATGTGTTTTACAACATAAACACTAACCTTTTAAAACTGTCGCCAGACAGTTGACTGACTGACAGTTGACCTGACTCAAACACTGGTATCTGTTAAATTAAATAGAGGCCTCAGAGATGGAAGAAGAGGCAATGGACACCCCAGAGGAGCTGCTGGCAAAACAACACCGCAAAGAAAAAAAGGATTTACAGGGTACACAATCAGCCTTCGTTTATCGCTTTCACTAGTCACTTTTGCTGTGTACTGTTGCTTGTGTGTTCTTAGACGTCTTGCATGTTGCTCAGCTTGTAAGAAAAAAAACTATTAGTGTATTGATAAACTGGACTAACATTATAAATAATCACCATAATGTCACAAATACTGAAAAAAATAACTGTTTATAAGTGTTGTTATTTGAATAGGTAGCAATACTTTACATCATTAAAAAACAAATGTGTATGTTTATTGTGTGCTGTTGTTTTACACTTATCTGCTTTTTTTTAACCAATTTCAGCAAAAATTCAGAGCATGAAAAATGCAGTTCCAAAAAATGATAAGAAACGTAGAAAACAATTGACTGAAGAGATTGCAAAGTTAGAGGCTGATCTGAACCAGAAACAAGAACAAGAGCTAAAACAACTAGAATCAACCAGTGACACAGAGGTATTTATTTGCACCATTAATGCCAAAAGATATTGTTTTGTGTTGGTGTATTTCAAATTAGAATTAGAAAAAAACATTTGTTGATCATCTAAGGTGGAACAAGTAGTAAATGAAGTTGAGACTCTGAAAGTGGACGATGAAGAAGAAGGCAGACAACCTCGTGTAACCAAGGCCCAGAAGAGACGGGTGAGCTATAGGCTATTTTATATCTGCCCACTGTCACTTATATAGTAGTACTATTAGTGTGTTTTAATTAATTATAAGTCATAATAGTCAAATATTTGTTTAAAACTAAATATCGGACTTCCCAGGACAAGAAGGCTGCCCAGGAAAAGGAAAGGGAAAGCAGAATTGCAGAAGCCGAGATGGAGAACCTGCTTGGTGTGAGGTACCAGGAAGGCCTAAAGCTTGCACAAAAACTGTCTCAGCAGCAGCTGCAAATAAAGGAGATCTCGTCTGATGGCCACTGCATGTATCGTGCTATTGAGGATCAGATGGCACAGAGATTACTGGTAGATAATGTGATGGAGATGTTTTGGCTAGAGGATTGGGACTTGCCTTAGGGAATTATAATAGTGGTCAAAGTTATCTTATATGCCTGTATGGCAACCTGCATAATTTATCATTGCAGTCTAGGGAAACCATGAATGTGAAGGAACTGCGATGTCGCACTGCGGAACACATGCGAAGCCACGCAGAGGACTTCCTGCCTTTTCTCACCAACCCCAACACGGGTGACTTGTACACAACAGGTGTTTTTTTTTAATGTTTCTACTTTTTAACCGATTGAATCCTTACATTAGATTGCTCTGTTAACACCATGAATGTGTGTTTTCTTTCCAGATGAGTTTGAGAAATACTGCAGTGATGTAGAGCATACAGCTGCTTGGGGTGGGCAACTAGAGGTAATTAATTTCTAGTCATTTGTATTTTTCTAAATCATGCTAGGAAATAAATATTTGTGTCATTTCACAGCTGCGTGCCCTGACACAAGTACTTCAGTTACCAATAGAAGTGATCCAGGCAGACTCTTCAACTATAAAAATTGGCGAAGAGTATAACAGTAAACCTATTACACTTGTGTAAGTGCCACTAGTCATATTTGAATATCCACCTTTTATTAAGGCACATTATTTATAGGACATCTTTTTGTTTCAGCTACATGCGTCATGCCTATGGACTGGGAGAGCATTATAATTCTGTGGAACAGCTTAAGGAGCCAGTTAATGAGGACACCTAAAATTCATGTGGTTATTACAGGCACACATCTTCAGCTGGGGACAATTAAAATGCTATTGTGTCCTTGATTTAAAACATTGTGGAATAGATGTTGATACTGCTTCCAAAGTGTGTTTTATTCTCTAGCTAGTCCTAACAGCAACACATTGGTACAAAGAACACACGTCTAGCAGAAAAATGGAACATGTTTTTTCCTATTATAGCCACTTTGGCTCTATGCCTATGTGGATCCACATTAGAAAGCTCTTCTGTAATCTCCTACATGAACCTTTTAGTAATTTAACATCCTGCTGAATCATGAGAATTCACTGTTAGAAACGCATGACAAAATATCATTGAGTGTTGTAACCTGTAGATGACATCAGTGTAACATAAAAACTTAAAACATTAATTGCTGTGGTGCTTCATTACAACTCAGCCAGAAATATATTACATTGATCCAAAGTCAGTTGCAAGTTATTCCAAGTATAGCCTACATTGTTCTTACTGTCTATATGGATGTATGAGGCAGACAACCAAAAATGTCTTGTCCACGTATGTGGACGCCAGGTCGTAGGAGAGTATATAGTAATATATTACTCTAATTTCTAGCGGGGTTATCTGTTTCTCTTTTTTTTCTTCCAGAAATGGCCCTACTGTGTTCATTTAACTTAAAAATTGTAAAATTTAACCAAATATGGAGTTTTCTGGACACTCAACGAGAGGATGTTAAAAGATGCTCACATGCTCCATGCTGAACGTTGTTCAGTTGCACGCAGCAGGTCGTTATTAGACAAGACCTGGATAAAAGAGGTCTTTGCCTTTGAGAAATTGTTGAGTGAAACTCCTGGAGAGTTTTTTTTATTCTTTTTAAGTCCAAAAATGGAATGTGACTCAGTTGTTAAGTAATAAAAAGTCATTAAGTTGTTGATATACAACTTTTTTGATGACTTTTCCTAAAAATGACAGGTTTGATATGGGCCGATAGTTGCTGAGCACTTTAGCATCAAGACTGCTCTTCTTTAGGAGAGGCTTAATGACAGCAGTTTTTAAGGCCCTTGGAAATGTTCCAGACTGTAAGGAATTATGGAATATATCAGTGAGTTGTGGTAACAAACTGCTTAGTACTGATTTTAGAAATCTAGTGGGTAAAACATCGAGGCAGCAGGTGGATGAACTCAGGCTGGAGACAGTTTTTTAAACTGTTCTGTCAATGTTAATGTGGTGTAAAATGTGTAAAACCTAACACAGAACAACAAAGAAGCGTCTCCTAAGTAGCTACAGTGTTGTTGGATGCCCTTTGGACTGTATGGCATGTTTAATGTCTTGAACCATGTCTTGTCTGAAAAACACTGCAAACTCATTGCATTTAGTGGTGGAAACTAATTCTGAAGGAAATGGAGCCGGAGGGTTTGTAATCTGTTCACTGTAGTAAACACTACATGCGAGTTATTACTGCTGTTGTTAATGATCTCTGAGAAGAATATTTCTCTTGCTTTTTGCAAAGTTTGATTGAAAACATGCAAATTTTCTTTATGTACTTCATAATGTATTAAGAGTTTCAATTTAAGCCATTTTCTTTCGGCTTTTCTCCATTCTCTTTTCTGTGCCCTGACAGAGTTACCATTAATGTGTCTCTTAAAGTGTCTCCACAAAGCCTTCTGCCTCTTCCTGATCACTTTAACCTTAACAGGAGCAATGGTGTCCATAACTTTCAAAACACCTGAAGTATAACAATTCAACAAATCATCAACTTGACCTGATGAGGCATTTTCAAACCTGATTGCCTCCATAAATTGTGTCCTTTTGTTATCATTAATGTGTCTCTTCTGAACAACTGTTTGTCCAGCAGCAACTTTTGGAATTATGGACAAATGGAAAAAGACACAAGAATGATTAGATAGATCAACATCAATCACAGTGACATCTGAAATATGAACACCTTTAGTAATGTCCAGGTCCAGAGTGTGACCTCTGTTATGGGTCGGGTCATTAACATGCTGACAAAGACCAAAAGTATCAAGAATAGTAGAAACTTCTTTGGCATTTCTGTCACAAACATTATCCACATGCACATTAAAATCACCAGATATGACTATTTGTTCAAATTCTGTGCAGATAACCAAAAACATTTCAGTAACTCATCAATAAAATCATGACATTGTTGGGGTGGTTTGTAAAGGACTACATATAAAATAGATGGAGAAAACCTCAACTCCATTTTGAATGACACATAATCAAACAAGAAAACTCTCCAAGTGACAGCTTCTGGATAAGAATATTATCCCTAAGAAAGGCGCATACACCACCACCCTTTTTGTTTTCACGCGTTTTGGATAAAAATTTGAAATTTGATGGGGTGGATTGAATAAAGGCCGCATTTCCAGTCCTGCTGTCTAACCATGTTTCTGTTAAAAACATAAAATCAAGCTTATTTGAAGTTTTTCTAATCATTATTTAAAAAAGATTTGTTTCCCAAAGACCTGACATTGAACACTGCAGGTTTCAAGTCTGTTTAAGCAGGACCTGACTTTATCTGTTTGCAGGGGATTTGAATCAGATTTGTCTGATTAGACAATCTAACTGTTATTCTCTTCTTCAATCTCTAATTCTGACTGGAGCTATGGAGCTAGGGGGGAGTGTTCTCTCCCAGGGCCTCAGGTTGATAAGTGGTTTATTATGATGAAAAGGCCTGGAACAGCAGATGCCCTCAGTGTCCTAATCACTGATAGTAGCCTTGATGCTAGTCAAGGCTTTTAGAGCCTGGGAGGAGGTGGAGGAGGTCTGACAGGGGTCCATTGGACTGGGCGAAGTGGAGAAGTGGTACTCCTGGGTGGTATTGTAGGTAATGTTTTTAGCGATAATGACAGTACTTGTGATCTGGCCAAGTTAGGTGTAAGCGACATTTCCAGATTTTACCAAACGTTCCAGGTGATCTGGAAATCCCATTGGTGAATCCAGGGATGGGACAGAGATGGTATGGTCTGCAGAAGGTGTTGATGTTACTGGGGGGGGGGTTCCAGGGTCCTATTGGGGGGGTCCATGGCAGTGGTGGAGGTGTTGATGGTGGTACAGTCAGAGGAGGATCTTTGGCTGGTGAGGCAGGAGTGCTTTTTTCATTCAGTGGATGATGGCTTCTCAGAGGACTCTGTCTTATATATATGTCATGTTAGCAGTTACTTCCTTCTGTCGCTCTGCACCAGTGTCAGTCTGCCCCTGGACTTCCTTCTACATCTACTTCTAGAGCCACTGTATCCCCTCATCGAGTCACAGGAGACAAAACCCACTGTCCTCTGACACTTAGTCTGACATTCTGCTAAAATTACCAGAGATAAGCTAATGTAGAAACTAATCTAACCTGTCACCGTTAAACTCAACCATAAAACCTATTGCAGATGTTTCCAAACATTTATCAGATTGTTATTGTTCTATGTGTTTTGAATAAACATCTGACTTGGACTGTGTTTCTACAGCCTGACCTTTAAGAAATACCTCCTTATATTCATAGATTAAGATGGACCTTACATTATTTAATAAAATAATATCACTTTAAAGCATTTTATTTTTTTGGTTTATTTTAGTTTATTTTAATTGGTGTTTTGCGGTGCTTGACTAATATAAATGTGCCACTAGAAACTGAAACTGAATGTGTTCTATTCGAATTTGAAATGCTCTCACTGAATCTGAATTGTTCACGTTGAATTAATGCTTTTTAAAAACTGAATTTAAAGAGCGTAATTCGAAACAAACAATAGATTCAGTTTGAGTGATTCAAATTCAAAAACAACAAATTTAGTTTCATTTTCCCGGTGGTACAAATATTAGCCCATAGAGTAACTCTTGAAGCGTTCTAACAAGAAGAAGCTTCAAGAGTTTAGTGTTGTTGTTGTATTCTTGCCCGTCTTTGCTGGAGAAGAGCATTATTTGCGTTTGTAGTATGCAGACAATACATGCTGTGGCACTGTCACGTTGACCTTCTCCATCCAAGCTGGCAGCTTTTTACGATGTCGGTTCAGCTCAGCAGCGTTGGCCTTATTCTTCTGATTCTGGATTTCTGATTCTTTAGACTTGAGCTCTGATAATGAAGCCCTCAGACGTGAATTCACAGCTTGGGCTTCTGCCTGTTGGTTTTTCACATAAGCTTCCGTCTCTTCAAGATGTTTGTTCTTAGCTCTAAGCTGAGTCACTTCAGCTTCATTGGCCTCAATCAGTTCTTTTTGGACTTTGAGCTTTGCCACCACCTGCTCCATGTATTTTTTCAGACGGGCAATCTCATCTTCTTCGCTTTCTTGAAAATTATTGTTTGAAGATTTGAGATGAGCTTCACAGGCCTCATTTTTCTCCAGTTGGGTTTTTGGCTGTTCCTTTATGTCTTTTTTGAAACACGCCATCTTGTCTTCTAGAAAGATCTGAGATTCTTTAAGATCGTTGTCGGAAGATGTGAGGTGAGTGATCACAGCTTTACAGACCTTATTTATCTCCAGTTGGGTTTTTAGCTGTTCCTCCAGGTCTTCCTTCAGACAGGCTATCTCGTCTTCTAGAAAGATCTGAGTTTCTTTAAGATCGTTGTTGGAAGATGTGAGGTAAGTAATCTCAGCTTCACAGACCTTATTTTTCTCCAGTTGGGTTTTTAGCTGTTCCTCCAGGTCTTCCTTCAGACAGGCTATCTCGTTTTCTAGAAAGAGCTGAGTTTCTTTAAGATCGTTGTTGGAAAATGTGAGGTCAGTAATCTCAGCTTCACAGGCCTTATTTTTCTCCAGTTGGGTTTTTAGCTGTTCCTCCATGTCAATTTTGAAACAGGCCATCTCGTTTTCTAGAAAGAGCTGAGTTTCTTTAAGATCGTTGTTGGAAGATGTGAGGTAAGTAATCTCAGCTTCACAGACCTTATTTTTCTCCAGTTGGGTTTTTAGCTGTTCCTCCAGGTCTTCCTTCAGACAGGCTATCTCGTTTTCTAGAAAGAGCTGAGTTTCTTTAAGATCGTTGTTGGAAAATGTGAGGTCAGTAATCTCAGCTTCACAGGCCTTATTTTTCTCCAGTTGGGTTTTTAGCTGTTCCTCCATGTCAATTTTGAAACAGGCCATCTCGTTTTCTAGAAAGAGCTGAGTTTCTTTAAGATCGTTGTTGGAAGATGTGAGGTAAGTAATCTCAGCTTCACAGACCTTATTTTTCTCCAGTTGGGTTTTTAGCTGTTCCTCCAGGTCTTCCTTCAGACAGGCTATCTCGTTTTCTAGAAAGAGCTGAGTTTCTTTAAGATCGTTGTTGGAAAATGTGAGGTCAGTAATCTCAGCTTCACAGGCCTTATTTTTCTCCAGTTGGGTTCTTAGCTGTTCCTCCATGTCTTTTTTGAAACAGGCCATCTCATCTTCTAGAAAGAGCTGAGTCTCTTTAAGATCGTTGTTGGAAGATCTGAGGTCAGTAATCTCAGCTTCACAGGCCTTATTTTTCATCATTTGGAATTTTAGCTGTTCCTCCAGGTCTTCTTTCAGACAGGCCATCTTGTCTTCAAGAACAATTTTAGTGTCTTGAAGATTGTCGATGGAAGAGGTGAGATAAGTAATGGACGCATGACAGGCCTCATTTTTGTCCAATTGGGTTATTAGCTTTTTCTCCAAATACAGATTGCTGATCTTGTGCTCCTCCAGACTCTTTTGTACCTCCTGAAGTTCACTGCTGTTGATGTGGTGGAGCTTGCAGTGCTCTTGTGTCGCCTGTAGATCGAACACTAACATCCTCAGCTGTGAATTCCACAGCTGAGTTTCTGCCATGTTGTCTTTAAGCCGAGTAATCTCGGCGTCAGAGGCCTCTTTGTGGATCCTTAGGTTTTCCTCCAAGTTCTTTATGGTCCTCTTTTGCTCCGAAAGAGTTATTTTCAGATCCAAATTATCCTCATGGGACTGTTCTTTTTGTGACAAAAATATATTATTTTCTTCAGTGAGGCGCTGAATCTCCTTCCTCAGAGATTTTTTACTCTGTTGAAAATATCGCAGTTGTTTCTGAAATTTGCAGCGTGCAATCCCAGTGTACTTATTGAGTACTTCTGGAAAAGTCTGACGACTTTCATCTCCGTGGTCTTCTGGTGCCTGTCCAGGTGCCAGCTCACTATCTGTTGTGTTGTTGTGAGGCAAAACCTGAGAGAAATCTGATTCTTCAAGGTCTATCTCTGACCAGGTGGTGTTGCCCTCCTCACAGGGGGGCATATAATCCCATTGATATTTATCCATGTTGTCCTGCTGGGTGAGGTTGTCCTCAAAAGGTCTGAGAGGGGTCTCCATGTGTCTTCTTCTTGTCGTGTAATTGTTAAAATGATCTATTCATTAATTGTCTTCTAAACAGTGAGCTGCAGAGTTACTCAAATGAAATTCTACAATGGTCCGTGACGTCAGATGATTTTCGAATTCAGTTTGATTCCATGACGTAATCACCGTAGTCTACGGCGCGAGCGTCGCAGCGTTACACAAGCCTCTATTTCAGAAAATAAATAACTTGGTGAAACTTTTATTTGAAGGAGAGATTGTGTCAAGACATGGATTTAACACAAAACAAAATAATCATTCAACTGTGTGTGTTTTTCTTTCTCTAATTTATGTGAAGATGCATAGCTTAGCTAACAACTGAATTTCTATTTTCCGTTTCAAAATTATTGCCCTACAGCGAACTGCAAGTCAAATGGGGCTTCAACTAAGAAGGAGACAAAGTATGTTTTATATACGAGATAAAAATGTGCTTAATTTCATAATGTGTGTGACTATTATCTATGTCTACAATAATAAATACACGTCATAGATTAGGCTACGTAGGCCACTATATATAGTTATATACGCTGTTAACTAAGACTTCACCTAAAACCTCCAAGCAAAATATAAAATGTTGTTTGGCTTTAGACATCATTTTATATTTGTCTTGGAGAGTAAGTTCAGAAACAGTTTCTAGGCCACACTGCGCTGGACTTAATCAGGCCATGTTTCTGTTCCAATGTTTCACACATGACATGGTTACACAGAGCTGCTCAGTGACGACCCAAGTCTCATTTCTCTACTGCTGTCTGAACCCTGTAGACTGTGTTAAAGCGCCACCCTGTGGCTTTGTAGAGCACTGCAGCTTTTTACAAAGTCCAAATGTACTACATAGAGCACTGACATGTGACAAAAACGTTTGTGCAGGGCAAACACGAACAAATTACAACAATAAATGATGACGTCTGAGGTCGAGTTCTCAATCTGTCTTTTATTCAATAAAAGGCTTTTAGTGAGGCACAGCCTGTTACAGTTCAGGGTTTATGATGCTACAATCTACATTTTGACCTTTATCACTAAGTACTGCAAAAGACACAAGAGGGCTGCTTAATTCAAACTACAACACAACCAAATGTTAAAGTCCCAGTGGGCAATAATATTCTGTATCAAACGCTTTCATTTCATAAGAAACAACAAAATATAATACAAAGGATATTTCTGGAGTATATATATATATACATTTTTTAAAATTGTGTAGAGAATATAACAATGAGAGACCTTTCAAAAAGTGTGTTTTTCAGGAGATCAGCAATGACCCCCATCTGTTTGTAGAAGGCATCAGCTCACATGACCTGAACCAAAGATTTGTGGGACAATGTTGGCACTGAAGGAACACCTGTGGAAGGTGAGTAAAAGGCACCTGTTAGTAATTTCTGGACTTCACCTCAGGGAATTTAAAAAAGTAGCACTAAAAACTGTCTGATTGATTATGTTTGTCCATTTTTAGGTGATCCCAGACTGGAAGGAGCAGGAATGGGACCCCAAACATCTAGAAAACAATTTTCAGCAAGTGGGTGGATGTGGTGGTGGACGGCCAACTGCCTACTAATAATGGAGAGCTCATCTACTGTCACTCAAAACAAAACAATGAATTTTGGAGTGCTCTGCTGGAGAAGGCCTATGGCAAGTCAGTAAACCAAAGGCACAGTAATAGAAAAGTGTTTTCAGCAGATTAGCACGGTAAATCTGTAATCATTTGTTCAGACTTTCAGGCTGCTACGAGTCCCTGGATGGAGGTAACACTGGGGATGCAGTGGTGGATTTCAGTGGAGCTGTGGCTGAGGCCATTGTCTCTTGGAGAAGAGACAAAACGTCTTCACCTTAAAAACCTAGTCCAGATGCTTTTGCTTTAACCTTTTCTTCAAGATATCCTGGAAGACTGAGAACATTCACAGACATATTGCTTTATTGCATTTTTTGTAATTGATAAAGCACGTTTTCTGAAACTTGGAGCCAATGTGACAAATGTTTTCACACAAATTCCAAAACTATATCCTCAAGTGACTGAACATCTCAGTCCATGTGAAAATTTAAAGCATTTTAAAACTTTAAACTCTTGTTAAAATGTCATTTTACTGTCTAATAATCACACACTATCATCACCTTTCTAAATCAGTCCATCAGAGTCATAACTCTGAGGTGAAAAATCTATAGTATCTTTTTTGGGCCAGAGTAGCCCTCCTCTGAATCTGTTTTTTAAATTAAACATAAATGGGGTGTACACTAGTGTCAGGGCGGCAGTAGCTCAGTGGGTAGAGTGGTCGTCTTTCAACCGGAAGGTAGGCGGTTTGATTCCCACTCTCCCCACAGTTCATACTGTCGTTGTGTCCTTGGGCAAGACACTTAACCCACCTTGCCCCCAGTGACTGTAACACTGGTAATTACATTAGAACAATGTAAGTCGCTTTGGATAAAAGCGTCAGCTAAATGAATAAATGTAAATGTAAAATGTAAATGTGTCTCAAGGAGCCGGCTTTCCAGAAATGTCCACCTCGATGTGAGGAGGAAAAGCCTCGTGTGCAGTGGACTCCTCTATTTTCAGGAGACCAGAGGCTGTCTCCACAACAGTGAGGAGTGGACGCTGGACAGCCCAAGAGAGTAAGGACATGGGCACCCTTTTTTGTGCCTTTGAAATGCAAACAAAATCTAGCCTCAGTGGGCTTTGGAATGGGGTCCACATTCCTCCTACTCTCCTCTTCACTGCTGCTAGGCTCCTGTTGTGGAGGATGGTAAATCTAGTCTTTAAGAACAGGCCTGTAGGAGTTTTGAACGCACATGGCGCAAGTCAAAAACTAATCTAAATTATCAAAAGTGGTGTTTGTGTGTAAACACCTATAAGCACGCCCTCAGCAATGCAAAAACGGCTTATTTCTCATCTCTAATCAGAGAAAACCGGCTGCTAAACTAGTTGCTAAACTAATCCAACCGAGAACAACTGAAGACTCTTCTCCCTTGAGTGCACAAGACTTTTTAGATTTCTTTAAACATAAAATTGAAGATATCAGGGATAATATTTTGGTTTTGTCTTCCTCAGCTCCGGGTCCCATTCACTTGGATCCACTGACCTCTCGTCTCTCAGTTCTAGATCCTGTATCCCTTGATGAGCTGACAAAGGTGGTTTCTTCATGTAAAGCAACTACGTGCCTTCTGGATATCCTGCCTGCAAAACAGCTTAAAGAACTGTGGCCCTATGTAGGGCAAATTATGTTAAACATTATAAACTTGTCCCTGTCTACTGGCACCGTTACTTCCCTCTTCAAACAGGCTGTGGTCAAACCCCTACTCAAAAAACCTACTCTGGATCCTGGATGCCTAAATAATTACCGTCCTGTCTCCAATTTACCTTTTCTATCTAAAGTCCTGGAAAAAGTTGTGTTAAAACAACTTACTCTATATCTATCGGAAAATGACCTCCTCGAACCGTTTCAGTCTGCATTTAGGGCCACTTATTCCACTGAAACAGCTTTAGTTAAAGTGACTAACGATCTCCTCCTTCAGATTGACGAGGACTCATCGGCTCTACTGTTATTGCTAGATCTCAGCGCTGCATTTGATACGATTGATCATGCAGTGCTAATCAACAGACTAAAGAATGTGTTTGGCATCTCTTGCTCTGCTCTTGCTTGGTTAGAATCCTATCTGTGTGATAGGTCTCATTTTGTCTCTTTTAATAAATCCTTCTCCTCCACGGCACCAGTGAAATTCGGTGTGCCACAAGGTTCTGTGCTTGGTCCCATACTTTTTTCACTATATGTTACACCATTGGGACAAATCATCAGAAGTTATGGAGTAAACTTCCACTGTTATGCCAATGATACACAGCTGTATCTACCAATAAAAGTGAATAATACTACTGACATCAAGCGTCTAGAGGCCTGCCTGCTTCAATTAAAACATGGATGTCTCAAAACTTCCTCCATTTGAACTCGGATAAAACAGAGCTCTTGTTAATTGGTTCTGCCAGTCATCGGCACAAGTTCAACAATCTTACTGTCTCGATCAACAACTGTGTGTTGGAGCACGGCAACACTGTGAGGAACCTTGGTGTCATTTTTGACTCCACACTATCACTGCAGCAGCACATTAGTGAGGTCACTAAACTAGGCTTTTTCACTTGAGGAATATCTCAAAAATTCGCTCCTGCCTCTCTTTAGCTGATGCTGAAATTCTCATTCATGCATTTGTCACATCCAGGCTGGACTATTGCAATGCGTTATTCTCTGGACTGCCGAGGAAAAGTACTCACAGACTACAAATGGTCCAAAATACAGCCGCCAGACTTTTAACAAAGACCAGGAAGTTTGATCACATTACTCCGGTCCTGGCTTCATTACACTGGCTTCCTATTCATGTTAGTGCAGATTTCAAAGTTCTCCTGTTAACATATAAAATCCTTTGTGGACGCGCGCCCTCTTACCTATCTGACCTCATCACCCGGTATACTCCAGCTCGTACCCTTCGCTCTCAGGACGCTGGCCCCCTTCAACTTCCTCGAGTAAAGAAGAAGTCTGCTGGCTACAGAGCCTTTTCTTATAGAGCCCCATTTTTATGGAATGGGCTCCCGGCGGAAGTGCGGCGAGCTGACTCTGTTGAAGTTTTCAAAAGCAAACTCAAAACATACTTATTTCACCAAACGTATGGAGACTGATTGATCATAGCTATACGTTTACACTGGTTGTAGCTCATATTATCACATCTACCTATTACAGTTTTTTTTTTTCTCCTCTTTTCTCCCTCCTCCTAGGGTGGACACAAACCTCTTACCTGCTGGGTGATGTGTGCGCCCAACATCAAGGTAGATCTGTCATCTACCTTGATGTTGGCTGCGGCCCCATCCACTATTGCACACCCAGAGTGGACACTGGACACTGCCAATATAAATGTTTTTATTTGTGAAAATGTTTGTGTATTTCTATGTATTATTCAACTGTCCTGGACACATTCCTGCACGGCCTGTCCGCCCTGGGAGTGGATCCCTCCTTCTGTGGTTCTCCCTGAAGTTTCTCTTTTTTCCCGGCTGGGTTTTTTTTGAGTTTTTCCTTACCCGATGGAGGGTCTAAGGACAGGGGATGTTGTCTAGTGCAGTCTGTTAAGCCCTTTGAGGCGACTGTTGTTGTGATAATGGGCTATACAAAAATAAATGTCTTGTCTTGTCTAAATCTGCATCCTCCACGGGGTCATCAGTGTCAGACAACTCCTCTATGTCTGAGTTGTCACCAGCAATACTAAGTACTAATTTCAAAGCTTTTGACAGAGACATACACGCTGAAAATAATATCATAAGAAAAAGTTAATAAAAATCAGTGTTACGTTATTTCTCACACATGCAATGACAATTTATACTGTTGTAAACTATTTAAAACGAACTGTTTTCTAACAAAATATTCCCCAACTATGTTTTCACACTCAAATGTTTTGCTATAATTTGTAAATTTTCAGTGAAGCTAAGTCCCTCTGTCCAAGTTTGTGGACCTGAAGTTTAAACACATGGTAGATCTATACTGTTCCAAACTTTTGTCAAATGTGCATGCCATATTCAACATACAACACTACTATTCATAACTTAACAAGAATCAACAATGAAATTGAATTAGATTTTTTACCTTGTCGACGTTTTGTAAGAGTGTAGCTGCCTGAGTTTTTGAATGCATTTGCAGCCATCTTGAAATTTCCCTGTAAAGTGTTTTTCTCTTCTGACACCACCAGATGGCAGTGTAAGTGTCCACGTTTGTGTACAACAGGTTCCAGTTACACAGAATTAAGTATTATGTATTCTTGAATCAATGAAAAGGAATGCATATATTTTCAAGTTTGTAACCATTAATGTTTATGATCATTGCAAAGAAAAATGTAATCTTTAATTGGTATCTGCTCCCTGACACTCTTCACTTGCTTCTTCTAGCGTGATCATGACCACCACTTTTCAACCATCCATTACAAAATTTGTGACGGATATATGGCAATGCTATACTTAACCAGCTGAGGTCGCGCTAACATTATAAAAGTCTTCTCGAGAGCGTCTTGTTGTCATAGAAACCATAAAGAGGCTCAGGCTGTTTTGCAAATGGCTGAGTTAGTGGTCAGAGCTTTCTACGCCAGGGCAAAGTCTTTAAAACTGAGCTCAAAGAACTTACACGAGGTTCCCAAGGACATTTCTATGTTGCCGCAGCTTTCAGTTTTGCTGCTAAATAATAACCGTCTCAGCGCGTTACCAGACGAGCTGCTTCTGCTGCAACACGTGTGTCTTACTACTTGCTCTTTGAAAGATTGCCAAATAGTCTGTTCTTTGAATGTTTTACACGCCACACAGGTTTGTGATTAAATCCTTTACCTTGTGCTGTGCCTGCTAGCTGACTGAGCTGAATTTGGGAAATAATTCCTTGAAGGAGGTCCCTGCTGTTTTAGGCCATCTGGAGTGTTTGAGGAAGCTCTATCTGTACAACAACCACATCAGGGTGGTTGCCATCTGAGGTGATCGGTGGGTTGTGTAGCATGACCACTTCATAGGGTTTGTTAATGAAAAAAAAAGTGTTCCTACAACCCTCTCTTTATATTTACAGCCCCCTTAAAAAACCTTTGTGTGCTCAATCTAAACCACAACCATATCCAAAGACTTCCATCTGACATTAAAAGGTATGTGCCACAGGTAGGATGTTTACTAGTAGCACACAGCAACACAACAACAAAGATCTTTGTATGTTGCTCTTAGATTAACAAAGCTTCAGTACCTCAGTTTGAGCCACAACAAACTGGAGGACATCCCCCCTGAGCTGGGTCATCTCACCCAACTCACAGAGGTCCACTTAACATCCAACAGTTTGTCTTTGCTGCCTCCAGAGCTGTACCAGTGCACACAACTGACCAAGTTATATTTAGCTAGAAACCAACTCACCAGCCTACCTGAGGTACATGCACTCATACTGTAAACACTTTTGCATACACATTTAATTTTTAACATTTCTTAATGTGGTTTTGAGAAAACCAGGGAATTAAGGCACTGATGAAACTCAAGGTTCTGGATGTGGCTGGAAACAAACTGTCCATGTTCCCTGTTGAGGTACAACACAATGTTAATCTCATTTAAGTGTGCTAAATTAAACATGGCATGCCATTCACCCTTTGTATCCTTTAGTTTCACCGGTTGCACCTTAAAGAGCTCTACTGTGAAGGCAACAGGTTTGTTCAGTGCGAGCCTGTGTCCTCAGTGCTGAGAGAAGAAGTGCTTTCCTTAAAGGTAATCCTCAGTAACCAGATTGAACAACATCTGACATTCCTCTGACACCCATCACTCTTGTCATCTACAGGAGTTGGTTGCCAGGTTTGTCCTGCATGAGGACAGGACCAAGTCCTCCCTTGTCCACAGGACACTTCCCCTCTACCCAAACCTGGTTACCCTTCTGGCCAAAGGCAGTTACTGTGCACTTTGTCAGGAACCTATCCTCACTACCTGGCTTGAGTGTGTGCAGTTTGTCAGCCTCAGGAAGGTTAGGACAAGACCACTACCATGTTTCTGGTTTAAACAAATATCACAATACTGCTAATGTGAAAAGAAAAGCAAAACAATCATACACATATATTTCTGTTTTAGGTCATAAAGATAAAGAGTGTACTGATTATTCCAGTACGTGCCCTACTCTGCTCATGGAAGTGCTTTAACACCGGAGGACAATCTCCCTCTTACTTTGGTGTGCTTTCAACATGATCCACTTTTAATAAACTTCAGAGAACAAGTTTGTGAATGCCCACTTTTTAAGGACAATTTAAATTTTATTCTGAATACACTAGGTGGCAGCATTTGAGCACAGATACCTATACTGTGGACCCAGTTAGAGTGCTTAACACAAACCTCATGTGGTGTGTGCCAAATACAGTTGTCACGAAGCCAAAAAACCAAACAAACACTAAATACCACAGCTAAATAGAGTGTTTACATAAAAAATGTAGTTAATTTGAATACACAGATGTTTCCTAACTGTTACATTGGTATTACAGTAAATGTACCTCACCTTGGTCTTGTTTTGACTAAAGTTAATCGTTACTGTACACTATACAATTCATTTAAAATACTAACTTACTGCAGATTTATATGGTATGTAAAATTAATTGAAAACATTTTGTGTAATTCTAATGGGATTGTTCTTGTGCAGCTGCACAGCCTCTATACCTGCCCCATCACCATCATTCTCCTCTCTACCAGTGGCATCTGTTTCAACTTGTCACACAACAGAGACACAGAGAGGAGAAGGAGAGAGAACTTCATTTCTAGCAAATTAATTTCCCATCCATGCCTCCAGAGCTCGCAAGCTCGCGCACTAGCTGCTGCGGCCGCTACTGCTGCGTGTGTCTACTGAGCTGGAGCCTCATGCATAATGCATCAGGTTTAATTGCAAACCCAGAAACTAATGACTTTGGACTGGTTAACAGCAGGGGAGCCATACATCTCGAGCAAACTGAATGAAAAATCAGCTCGGAGGAGAGAAAAAAAGGAGACTGGTCTCTAATTGATGAATAATTGAAGCGGGGAGCTACAGGGCATAATTGTGACATTTTGTTTCAATCAATTTCCAAGTGGTGTGGGCGAAAGTGCACTTAAAGGGAAAAGGCAATGACAATGAATGAGAAAGAGTGCGATAGTGAGTGCAGTCAGTGATGGAAATGGACTCTGGGTCCTCAGTCATCACACTGACATTTTCTGGGGCAAAACACTGGACAATCAAACACAAGATGACTCTTCTTTCTATCTCCGGTGTTCTTTGTTGGTTTCTGTTCAAGTCAAGCCATTTTTTTGCTCCAGCTAGTAAGCTAAGCTTTTAAAGCTTTTAAAAGGATTTTGTTTTGTTATCCATTTTTAACAACGTAATGGAACTACAAACCACTGCAATATTGGAGTTTGGAGAAGGAGTTCAGACAAACATTTACTTCTTTTTATTTAAATTTTTAATTTTAAAGAAATACTGGCAAAATACAACATCCTTAGCAGATGTAAAAATTTCATATGTTAGTCATCATAGGAGTGAATATGGTCCTCTGCATTTTTGTTTTAAATATAGCTCAATTATAGTTTATTACAAATGCATCATGTCTGGCTCAGCCACTGGGAAAGACTCTTGGTAACTACTTTATAAATTAATAAATATTCAAAAGCAGTTGGACCTAGCTGATAAATAGGTCATATTAATGGGTTAAAGGCCAATTGGACATGCTTCTTCCTCACACCAGCTGCTCCGTTCTGTAGCGGTGTCAGTCTATCTCCTTCTGTTCACACATACCTACACACTGCACCCAAACAAACACAGACGCCCCACCCATCAGCGCTAATGGAACATGCAGAAATTGTGCCCTTGTGATGTCCTCATAGTCACCTGTATGCACACAGAACCTTTCCATCTCACTAAGCAGTCCCTATTGTTTGCAGTATTCATAGAACAATAGAAAAAAAAAAAAATCTTAAAATCATGCATGGCTTGATTGACAGCTTTGGAAAGGAGGAGATTGTATTCTCAAAGGAGACACCATACGGATGGGAGCAGCACACTGACGCACTGCATCTACCAAAGGTGCTTGTAAATTCCTGACATGCCTTGCATATGCTAATGAGCCATCTCTTGCTCTGATATAATTACTGAGAGGATATTGCCTTTGGTGGAAATATCTCTCTCAAATGGCATTGGGCACTTTGTGGGGCTGAAAAAGTGTAAGAATGAGAAAAGAGCGGTCCATAAATTCTTATTTACCATGCGCGGAAGTTCAGAGAGTGATGTTGGCAAATTTACTCTGGATGATGTATGGAGGAATAGGCACCTCAGGTTTATTACAGCTGCTTTGTTAGAGCATTTTACTGAGTGTTGTGTCATTTGTGTCATTTGTTAGGGGGTATTTAGCCCATCCTATCATTTGCAGCACTTACCCACAGTGTTTTTAAGGATGATTTAAACACACACGTTATCATGAGACTGCATTTATAATATAAAAATGTAATGGAAGCAATGGAAATTATGTATATTAATGGTCATATAATAATTAACAAAAGTTGAATGCATTTTAAAAGGTTACTTGTATTGCTTTTTATTTTGTATGAATTGCTGAAATACTGGAATGCTTGCCTCAAAAGGTTTTTACATTTCAAAACACCTGCCAACTAACATTGCTGTTTTTATCACATTCCCCAAGGCTTTGATTGCGGTCTTCACCTTCGAAGAAAGATTTGACACTGCCTCACCCTGATTTCTTCTCTCCTCGGGCCAAAGCAGAGGTGCTATTAAAATGAAGAGCATTAGGAAAATTAGGAACCTTGTGAGTGGAGGAGAGCAAGCAGGCTTTCGATTGTGAGCGGTAGGCTGGTGTCACCACTCCAATCACTAGCATCTATTGTTGTGCATCACTGCCCATGACAGACCTTGGTATTGAGCCACTGGCAGAGAACCAAGGTATTGTCAGTGCGATGGCTGCTCAGTCAATACTATTGTGTAAGTATTTGGCACTAGGGGGCAGTGTGATTCTCTGCTGGCTCTCAATGAGTACAATGTGGCCAGGAGAAGCACTGAAGCTCAGCCTGTTGAGATATGCCTGATGAGAGACAGAGATAGGGCAGCTAATAAAAAGCAGGAACAATGAAATGTTATTGGAATTCAAGTCATAATTGAAATCTAAGCATCGGATCAGAGACTGTAACACATCTATGACTGTTGCATCAGATAAAAGTCAGCATGAGGAAAGGTGATGTGTATATGGCAATGCATCTTAATAGAAAAAGTAATGACAAAGACAGCAAGTGTGTTATCGATTCATCACAATGTACAGAATTGAAAGATAAGAAGAAAATAATAAAGACTTGAATGGTGCTAGATTAAACAAGTGCTTCTAAATCTGCACCTCCAGATGCACTAGCCTCTAGTAGACTCTTTCTGTACATAATGAAACGGGTGGAATCAAGGCAGGAAACAGTGTGTCCTTTCAGTGTACCAGGAGGCGATTCCATTATGGAGTCATTCCTCATTAGGAAAGTTTTCAAGACACAAACCCGACAGTTAGGCCAGCAACCTCTCACTGGCAGTTCTGGGTCAGCACCAACCGCACTGTCTGCAAAACACCATTACCACATGCTGCATTTGTCGAAGGAATGAGATAAAAACAGAGCTAGGAAAGAGCAAATAAATCTTTAATCTATGAGTGCCTTTGAATCTTTTCAAAAGTTTCCTTGGTTTTGCTAAAACAAAATTTTGTGTTTCTGTTTATTTAGAGAAAAGGAGCATTTCTTATTTTAAGATTGAAATAATCTACACGCAAAAATAGGTGTGTTGTGCATTCAAATTAGTGACTGATTAGTGACATATCATATTTATTTATTTGATCCATGACCTGTCAGATGTTTAAGAACATTGTTAAGCCCACCTCCACATAGTTATCATGAGTGAATAAGGTGGCTCTCCTCCTAAACCTGGTTCAGGGTCACGTGATACGACCTGGAGCATGCGCAGCACAGTGAAGCGGCAGGCGGCCAGGACACCAGGCAGCAGCATCTGGTCTCCGGGTTTTTCTAGAGCACACAGAGCCTGTGGCACTGCAGGCTTGGCTGGCCAAACATCTGTCTGTGATGTGCAGGCTGGATGAGCAGAGTCCAACCACCCAGCTCAAATTATTGTCCTTCAGGAATATGTGGGTTAATATCTCTGGTGAAGTCCTGTCGTCATATAAAATATACTGTATTCATGGTTTTGTATTTAACACGACTAAGTTAAGTTTCCCCTGGTCACACTTATGAAAAAGCGTCATAAGGCAGCTACAATAATTTGAGGCCAATCAGACAATGTTTATCCAAGTTCTTGCAGTTGTTGCTTTTGCTTCCTTCCCAACACTTCTGCTGGCAATTCATAACAAAGGCTGTGTGAAAGATTACTGCTTAGTTCCAGGCTACACAGGTGAACATTAGACCTTTGTAACTAAATGCATAAGCAGTAAGAATTCATATAATATAGTAGTAAGTAAATGCGACTTTTTTACCAGCCTTACTAAGGGAAAAACTACCATGCATGTTTTTGGAAGCTAAGGTAGGCTAACATTAGCAATACATTAGCACAGTTAAATAGAACTCTAAGACATCTATTCTCCCTGGAAATCACACCAGTGCACATAAAGTTCACTAATGTAGCCACACATACATCTTTGTGTACCAGCCAAATCTTGTTAGATTTTACACCTCCCAATTACTTTTGAAAAGTTTACAAAACTGTGAGCAAAATAAAAACTATCTTCAGGCAGATGTTTTCCGACTGGCAGGAGCACATTACAGCCTAAACAAAACTTTTCTTAACAGACTATAGACTACAGCTCAGTTTGGCCTATGTACTCAATTACATTACATGATTAATAAATCAAATGTCTGTGGAAGATTTCCTCTCACAAACAGAGCAATGTGGTCTATGCTGTTCAGTGAGGAGTTCAGTGATAGATACATAGGAGAGATGTGACAACAGCTTCACAAGAGGATGTAAGAACACAGAAGAGCCAACCCTGTTGGAGCTGAGTCTGCGCTCCACCTCAAAGAGAAAGGGCATTCCTTTGAGGATAGCATGGTCCAAATCTGGCCAGAGAGGCCAGATGGTTTGAGAGAAGAGTAGGTCTCAGGTACCACTTGCCAGCTAAATACAACCGTGTGTTGAAACCAAAACAGTTTGACTCTAGAAGGACATTACCACCTGAAGGAAGCAGTCATGCTAATGGTTCACAGGAGCATAAGGACTCCCCCATCAGGACTCATACTGCCCATTCAACTCTCAACAACATTGAAAACAGAACAGCCTGGGCCAATCACAGCTAGTTTCAGTTTAAATCCCTCTCTCTGAGAGATTTAAGCTCAGCTCTTGTTCAACATCAGTTGAACTCAGAATTTAAATTGTTCCTTGGATGAGGAATGAAACGTCTTCCCCTTGAAACCTATGTCCAGATGCCTTTGTTTTAAACGTTTCTTAATAAATCAAGTGGGAATAAACCAATGACTGTATATACTATGGACAACTTCCGCCCATTGGTCCCCTATTCACCAAAATTGTCCTTATCACAGGGCAAAAAAATGGCGGTTATGGGCTTTTTGGCTTTTACTGCATAGTAAAACAATAGTTTTCAGATAGCATAAACAGATGTATTAATCAACCCCCCCCCTTTACATATTGTCTCTTTACATATTATTGTTGTCTTGAATACCAAAACATCTTTCATACACAATATGAACTGACTTAAAATGCAATGATTAGTGAAGAGTGGGTAGAGAAAAGAATGCATTATTTTTGCATCCAGAAAGACAAGGACCTGCTGAGAAGCAAGAGGCAGCAATTGTAACCTTGCCAAGATAATTGAAGAAACTTTACAACCACTGTCATGTCAATCAAGCATTCATGTGCTGTCTCTCCGGGAGGAAGGGTAAACATTTCCAAGATAATGAGGGAAAAGTTCAAATCTGATAAAAGGCAGCTGTTTGTGTGTAGTTAAAATGAACCCAAAATAGTGTTTATTTGTGTGATTGTACTTTTAAAATAGTTTAGAGAAGCTGTCACTATTTCGTATTTTAGTAGTAGTATTTAGTCCACCAGTAACTGAAAACAAAAAGCTCCATAAAACCCTAGCAGCTCAGACTAACAGAAAAGAGCAGCATGAAGCATGATGCCCACTTGCCCCCTTCAAATCCAGTCCTGCCAACAGCAGATGGCCGTCTCTCCCACAATGCCGTGCGGTCGCAGATGCCAACAGAAGAGGTGACAAACACTCTGCAGGTGTCTGTTCCTCTGTGTCTGTGGTCTGCGTGTGTGTTTGTGTGTGTGTGCTACTGGGGACAAAGAGCATCCTTCTTGCTGCGAGAGGAGAGTGTAATTGATAGCAGAGGACGAGCTACAGGAAGGAAGTGCCATCATATGCTAAATGGATAGACTGGCACAGATTGGTACAAACTGTCGGGGACAGATGCACACGAGTCAGCGCCACTCATTATGGGAGGAGTATCTGTCTGGTATTTGAAAATGAGCATTTTCAAGTGCCTCAAGACTATCATATGCTTCTCACGATGCTAAAAGGAATCCCCTTTGTGGATTCATACTCCAGTGGAAGAATGCTTCTGACTGCAATCTGTTCCTTCTCCCTGTGTCCAGACCAGGTGCAGAGCTTGGCACCGGCCAGCAGAGCCAGGTGAGCGAGCTGCTGGCCAGGTGCCCTCCAGAGGCCTGCGAGACTGACCAGATAGCAGATGGCCGAGTGGAGCACCAGCAGGCTGGCAGATACACACATGCACACATTTAATTCTGTGGAATAAAAAATCGAGCAAGCATTGGGAAACACTGTGGGCCTCCAGTGAATTTTAAAGTGAAATGCTTAATGTGTTTTTAGTGTATAGCTTAGTCCCAGGGGCCAAGTAGAGCTCATGCAAAACACAGCTGTATACAAGTGGCTGCACACTGGAGCACACTTAAATGTTTCTCAGATCCTCAGGAGTTCATAACCTTTTAATTCCTTTTAATTCTAAACCATTAAAATATTAACCTATATACTTTACTCCATGATAGATGTAGAGAGCGCAGAACTTCACCTAATATTATATTTTGTATTCATTTCAAAATACATTCTAGTCAAACTTCATCTTTGTTCTAAGATATACAGTTTGTTTAATATACTTATAGGATATTCTGCCCAGCCAGCATACAGAAACAATGACAGCAATTTCTTTCAGATTAACATTAACTGAAGCTTCATCAATCACAATCTCGTGGGTCTGGCCGGGATAAGACGGATCGGCCATCTGTAAATATTTATTCAGCATCTCTATAATTAAACAGAGACAATACATCATGTCAGGCGTAATTTCTGACGACTACAGCTCGCACTGAAAATACAGTGTGCAACAGCTTGGTTCAACATTTGTTGTAGATTTGAGAGAGATACAGTGAGAGATGAAGGATAGAGGATGGATGGGTTCAACATGCTAGTTTAGTCAGACAACATAAAGGATGGACTTATGAATGCAAGATGTTATCTGACTAAGAGTGATCGTGAAAAGGGAATCTACAGATGAATTGAGGAATACAAGATGTTGCAGCGAAGAAGGACAGCTTGATCAAGGAAAGATGACAGATGAGCGGAAAAGAAAGATGCATGCAATATGTGATAAAGAAGGGATACAGAGGAAGTTGTTTTGTGACGTATGTCAGCGGTTGTTTGGACAATGGAAAAATTAAAAAATGCATAACACAATATTGCCTTCTTATCACTGTCATGTCTTTTCTGTCCCTCTTCTGTTTCTAGCTCCAACTGACAGACGGGCACTCTTCTTGAGCCTGGGCCTGCAGAGGTTTTAGACCCTGACAAACCCACAGAATTAACCAGTGCTTGTTGAAAGAGCCATAGATATATACAGTACTGTGCAAAGAATTTAGGCAGGTGTGGATATACTGTAAAAAGTAAAGTAAACTATAAAGTTATGTTTATTGTTATTAGTTTACAAAGTGCTAAATGAAATAATTATAAATCAGATGAATATTTGGTGTGACTTTGGTTCAAAACAGCAACAGTTCTTAAACTGTTTTTGAATGATCCTGCAGGTTCTGTTCAAACAATTGAACAATCCCAGATAAAACCAGGCCAGACTCTGTGATGCTGGGGTACCCTGGGATCAGGGTTACACCATCACGTCAGGAGGACCACTTGTTCTGGGATCACTCTCAGAACAAGTGGTCACAATATTGAAATCTCACGATTTTTGTCAAAAAAGACAAAAATCTTCATCATTGAGACTGGCCTTCTGAGATTTGATTGTATAGTTTAGTCCTGTTTGGCCTGGTTCTGTCAGGGATTGTCCAAATGTTTGCTCGATGAGCTGAAAAAAGTGGTTTCTTCATGTAAAGCAACTACGTGCCTTCTGGATATCCTGCCAGCAAAACAGCTTGAAGAACTGTGGCCCTATGTAGGGCAAATGATGTTAAACATTATAAACATATTCCTGTCTACTGGCACCGTTCCTTCCCTCTTCAAACAGGCTGTGGTCAAACCCCTGCTCAAAAAACCTACTCTGGATCATGGATGCCTAAAGAATTTCCGTCCTGTCTCCAATTTACCTTTTCTATCTAAATTCCTCAAAAAAGGTTGTGTTAAAATAACTTGCACTATATCTATCGGAAAATGACAAGCCATTTCAGTCTGCATTTAGGGTTCTTATTCCACTGAAACAGCTTTAGTTAAAGTGACTAACGATCTCCTTCTTCAGATGGATGAGGACTCATCGGCTCTACTGTTATTGCTAGTTCTCAGCGCCGCATACAACAGATCATGCACTGCTAATCAACAGACTTAAAGATGTTTTTGGCATCTCTGGCTCTGCTCTTGCTTGGTTAGAATCCTATCTGTATGATAGGTCACATTTAGACTCTTTTATTAAATCCTTCTCCTCCACGGCACCAGTGAAATTCGGTGTGCCACAAGGGTCTGTGCTTGGTCCCATACTTTTTTCACTATATGTTACACCATTGGGACAAATCATCAGAAGTTATGGAGTAAACTTCCACTGTTATGCCGATGATACACAGCTGTATCTACCAATAAAAGCGAATAATACTACTGACATCAAGCTTCTAGAGGCCTACCTCGTTTCAATTAAAACATGGATGTCGCAAAACTTCCTCCATCTGAACTCGGATAAAACAGAGCTCTTGTTAATTGGTCCTGCCAGTCATCGGCACAAGTTCAACAATCTTACTGTCTCGATCAACAACTGTGTATTGGAGCACGGCAACACTGTGAGGATCCTCGGTGTCATTTTTGACCCCACACTATCTCTGCAGCAGAACATTAGTGAGGTCACTAAACTGGGCTTTTTTCACTTGAGGAATATCTAAAACATTTGCTCCTGCCTCTCTTTAGCTGATCCTGAAATTCTGGCTGGACTATTGCAATGCGTTATTCTCTGGACTGCCGAGGAAAAGTACTCACAGACTACAAATGGTCCAAAATACAGCCGCCAGACTTATAACAGACCAGGAAGACCAGGAAGTTCGATCACATTACTCCGGTCCTGGCTTTATTACACTGGCTTCCAATTCATGTTAGAGCTGATTTCAAAGTTCACTTGTTAACATATAAAATCCTTCCTATCTGACCTCATCACCCGGTATACTCCAGCTCGTACCCTTTGCTCTCAGGACGCTGGCCTTCTTCAACTTTGTTAACTAAAGAAGAAGTCTGCTGGCTACAGAGACTTTTCTTATAGAGCCCCCTTTTTATGGAAGCGGTTCCCGGTGGAAGTGCGGCGAGCTGACTCTGTTGAGGTTTTCAAAAGCAAATTCAAAACATACTTATTTCACCAAACGTATGGAGACTGATTGATCATAGGTATACATTTACACTGGTTGTAGCTGCAGGTACACACTCACACTGGCTGGACATTGCTCCAGTATGAGGACCCCCAGTCCATCTGTCATCTACCTTGATGTTGGCTGCGGTCCCATCCACCCTTTCACACACACAGAGTGGACACTAGACACTGCCAATATAAATGTTTCTTTTGAGTAAGTTTGTGTATTTCTATGTATTTTTTAACTGTCCTGGACAGTCCTGGGGTCAGGACTCCCCTGCAAAAGAGATTTGTAATCTCAGTGGGACTATCCTGGTTAAATAAAGGATTAAATAAATAAAAAAATGTGTGTGTGTGTGTGCGTGTGCATGTGTGTGTGTGTGTGTATATGTATGTGTGTATGTGTGTGTGTGTGTGTGTATGTGTGTGTGTGTATGTGTGTGTGTGTGTGTGTGTGTGTGTGTGTGTGTGTGTGTACGCGTGTGTGTGTGTGTGTGTGTGTATGTGTGCATGATATAATGCTTTAACAAAGACAGCAAACTGTAGCTGCTCCAACACTTTTTTATCCTGAAATCTGTGCGCTTACTTTTTGTATTCTAAAAGTTAACACAAAACAAAAATAAGGCTGTCCCTGCAGGCTGGATGTGACAAGTGAAATTACCACGGCAACGTCATAGATTACTTTTGCTGTCCAAACCTGCAAAAAGCAACACAGTGCACACCTGAAGCAATCGTGCGAAAGTTGATAGCATGTTTCCAAACATC